>JAPDVR010000009.1:2873496-3473496 GCA_026230005.1 Gila orcuttii | reverse complement strand
TGCTGCAGTGTGTGTGTGGCTGGGAGACGCATCAGGGGAATGATTTACACCTGTGTAGGGTTATGGGAAAGTGATGTGCACCTGTATATAAGCTTAGGCTTTGAGAATGTTGAGAGTTGCTTCGGAGAGCTTTAGAGCTGCAAGACTGTTGCGAGATTTGTTTGCTCCCGTTCATTTTTGTGTTTGGTTTCTGTTTTGTTTATATGTTCCCTTTCGAAGGAAACTCAACAATACGTCAACGACGTTATGGGGAACGCCTCAGGCGTGACAGGTGTCTGAAATCACTATCAAATCACGTCAATCATATTGACCGGCGACAGCCCGTGAATCATTAGCGTGAATGATTAACGTGCGACCTGAAAGTATAAAAGGGCGCCTTGCAAACATGACAAATCATCTCATCGTCTTCAGGGACTGTCTGTTTGAAAACGCTACTCAATGAAACGGTAAGAAAATTAAATGTACAGTACACGAGTGTGCTTTTTCTGCCTGGGAGAAGAGCGCGCACGGGAGGTTCTCGAGGGAATCCTCTGTGTGAACTGTGAGCGTTTTTCTCTTAAAACGCTCCGCTCTCGTCTGGCCCTCTTCTCGAGTGAAGGGGGTTCAACGTCTGGTCCTCGTGGTCCCGCTCGTGTCGAGGCAGAGCGGCGACTTGCATCATGGGCTTCCAGATAGAGCTCGTCGATCATCTTGAGAGTGCTGTAAACCTCTCAGATGATTCGACGGCTGACGAGGGCGAACTGCAGGTCGATGATGAGGATTTTTCACCGACAGTTTCCTGCAGTTGCTGCTCTTCAGGACGAGCAGGAGATGGCTGAGGAGGTTTATAATCAGGTAGATCCTGAACCCTCTCAGCCACCCTGCCCCGTGTATGCAGGTCTGGTGGATGTTGTGGAGCGCGCCGCCAACAGGCTGTAAAAAAAAAAAAAAAAAAGCTGCCATGGCAACGCGCTAGAGGAGAGACCGCTCGCGGTAGGTTCGGCGATCGGTTTCTCCCCGGCCATACACCACCAGCTCAGGTGAGCCTTCCATTCCTTCCTGATCTTCACACAGAGATCTAGAGGGCATGGAAGAGCCCATACTCTGCCCGTATTCACTGACATCAGCGGGTTAATTTCGCTGATGTTGAGGGGATCGCAGAGCATGGGTATGTGTCGATGCCGCCCATTTGACATGTCATTTGCGAACTATCTCGTGTCTGGGCAGGCGTCGACACTGAGAGCTCCATTTCTGCCATCCAAACCGCTAAATACAACAGCGCGTTTGAATGGCAGAGCATACACGGCAGCAGTTCAGGCTGGTGCTTCCCTGCACACCATGGCGGTGCTGCAGGCATACCAGGCCGACCTGCTGCAGGATCTCGACCAGGGGGCAGGGATGTCCCCTGAGGCGGTTACTGAGCCGCGCCGAACCACGGTTCTTGCGCTCCGGGCCACCAAACAAACTGCTGCCACGATCAGTCGGTCGATGGCGGCGATGGTGGCCACGGAGAGACAGCTTTGGTTAAACCTGGCCGACGTTGAGGAGAAAGAGAAGAACTTTCTCCTCAAATCGTCGGTTTCGCCCTCTAAACTCTTTGGCCCCTCCGTGGAGGCGGTGCTTGGGAAGTTCAGGGAGGCGAAGGCGCGCTCAGCTGCTTTTAGGACCCTGCATACCGCTGAGATCCGGTTCCACGCCCAGGCAGGCAGGAGGGCCTGGCCCTTCACGGTCTGAGGACCGTAGACAGGGCCAGAGAGCCAGTGTCGCCTCTCGTGCGCCCCCTCCGTGGAGGAACAGGGCGCAGAAAAGGCGTGACTCCCGCAAGAAGAGGGATCTGAGGGAGGTTATCCAGCACAAGCGCATACAGCGTCGCTGTTGGATAATCTCCCCGGAGGGCTTCATTAAAAAGAAATCCAGCCCTCTCCTCTCTTCTGACTCCCCAGACGTTCATTACGTCAGGCCTGGGGCTGGGCCTGTGATAAGAACGATGTTCCAATGGCCCGCCTAGGCTTGGTTAGTAGAAACGGCTCTTTCAGGCATGTAAAGTGGGGACCCCAGGTTCATAAAGAACTATCTGGCGAGTCTTCACTCCGCATGCCGCAGGTGAGCTGACTGGTCTTTTCAAGAGTAAATTTTTGTGAATTAAAATTCCGAAATGTATCTCTCTACAGACCTCGTTCCCTGTATAGAGCTACTGGGTCATGTCATTTGCCATGTCATCAGGTAATAAGGTAAGAGAGTTTCCTGGATTATTAGGGCCCTGAAGTTCCCCATTAGGTGGCCAGAACGATAACTATGTTAGCCTTCGGGCTGTTAGCCACCTCAGGGTAGAGTAGTTGGTCTCTCTCTTAGAATTTGTTACTTAGAGTGTTGACTGACGCTAGAGCTTCAGATAGATCTTATGTCCGGCCCACGGGTCCGTTTGACTTCTTCCTGAGTATTTCGCCCCTTGAGCTCTGTTTGGGTTTTCATTAGGCTGAGCGATCTACAGCCTTTGTATGGAATAATACAGACTATATTCTTTAGTAAGGCTGTGGCTCCTCCGAGCCCTCAGATAGATCTATGCCTGCAGGCTGGCCCTCACCAGGGCTGCCTCTGTAGCTGGCCTAGGCTGTGCCAGGGATAATAAAGGCGCTCTGCTAAAAATTTTGCATTGCTTCCTCTGAACCTTCACTTTGTGAATGTAGGTTTCTAGCATCCCTGTATAAACAGCCTCCTCCCATGGGAGTCGTTAGGCCAAGGCCCGCCCCCTTCTCTGCATTCTGGGGTGACTAGAGTAATGCAGCGTGGTGCAAAGGATGGTTTGTAAGGACATGGTAGGCCTCAAACAGGCCTCCATGGTATTTATGTCTTTATTGAGCAGGGTTAGGCCGTCTTTCGCTTCACGAAGAAGACTGGGTTTCCTGCCCGACTCTGCCATGCAGAACTGGCCTACGGATTTAGGCCGCCAGTTTAGGCTTCACTCACCTCGCTGAGCTACTGCTCGAGCACTAGGTTGTAGGTGGTTGGCTTTCATTCAAGCCCCACTCCCCTAGGTTGGGCACAGATAAATTTCTGTCACCCCTAGAGCCGCTGGCAGGCCCGCACCGTGGTAACCTCAGGGTGAGGTGTGAGTATCCCCCTGTGATACAGGGTAGGTCTGAGCACTTCACTCCCAGTTCTGTTTTATCCTACCTCGCACCACTATGGCTCGGGTCGAGTATGAAGTGAGGTTCACTTCTTCTTTGGTCGAAGTACGCTCCCCTGAAGCCAGAGCATTGCCCTGAGCTGACGCCCATGCATAGATGGTAGGCCCCTGACTAACTGGGGCCTCCGTTGAGGCAGAGTGGCGTATGTTGTACTCCCCTTGTTTTGAGGGTGCTAGCTTTCTTGCGGAGTACACTGCCATGGGCAATGTGATTAGGCACCAGGATGCTGTAGGCGCTGTGTAAACAGCTTTTCTGCCAACGAAGGCTGCGCCATTAGGTAGTAGGCCTCAGCAGGCCTCCTTGATTGGACAGCCCCCTAGAGGGCACTGTAGGCCAGCTCACTTTACGTGGTTGGCCTTGGTGGTTCGGGCAGTTGACTCACTGATGGGTAGTAGGCCTTTAAACAGGCCTCCTCGGAGGTGAATCCCAACATTGTGGGACATACCTTATAGCGCTACTGGAAGCCCATTAGTAAATTATGCTTGTGTGGTATGGTTCCCAACAGTGTACTTTATGGCAGAATATGACTTGCTATTAGCTAGTAGGCCCGACCAGGCCTCCCTGATAGGCGAGTCCCCAGCTGGCTGGCCTTAGCAGGCCACCTTATACTATCACCCGGACTCAGGGCTCGAAGCTACCAGTGGTTTTCAGGTAGTAGGCCACTCAGGCCTCCCTGAAGGTGAATTCCCACTTAAGATGGTTATCAGGTAGTAGGCCTCACCCGGCCGCCCTGAAGGCGAATTCCCACTTACGTTGGCTATCAAGTAGTAGGCCTCTCTGGGCCTCCCTGAATGTGAGCTCCCAAATATTGTGGCTGTCAGGTAGTAGGCCGCTCTGGGCCTCCCTGAATGTGAGCTCCCAAATATTTTGTCTGTCAGGTAGTAGGCCTCACCAGGCCTCCCTGGAGGTGAGTTCCCACATGCTGTGATTATCAGGTAGTAGGCTCCTCCAGGCCTCCTTGAATGAGAACGGTCAGGTAGTAGGGCTCACCAGGCCTCCCTGAAGGTGAGTTCCCACATGCTGTGATTATCAGGTAGTAGGCTCCTCCAGGCCTCCTTGGATGAGTATGGTTGGGTAGTAGGCCTCACCAGGCCTCCCTGAAGGTGAGCTCCCCACATACTGTGGTTGTAAGGTAGCAGGCCTCACCGGGCCTCCCTGAAGGTGAGTTCCCACGTACTGTGGTTATCAGGTAGTAGGCCTCTCTTGGCCTCTTTGAAGGTGAATTCCCACTTACGTTGGCTATCAGGTAGTAGGCCTCTCCGGGCCTCCCTGTAACGTTCCCTAGTGGTGCTGGGTTTATGAAGCTAGTGGTCTCTTGCTATCAGTTTCAGCTAGCCTTAATAGGCAGCTTCTGAAGGCGAGCTTGCGCCCTGGCTCGCTAAAGTGTTCATTCTCTGCTACTGGTTCCCTCTCGGAACTTTTTCTGCCTACAGCCTGGTTCGCCTACCAGGCAGACCTGTGCTCCCCTCACCGAGGGTCTCTATGAGCATGCGGCTTCCTGAGTCTGGTCAGACGGTCGTAGGCCTCTCGTGAGGCCTCCCAGTTAGATCAGCCCTTAGGCCTTCACAGGCCTCCTCAGTGGTTTGAAACACAGACACTGGGTTGATCCGTGGATCGAGTAGAGAAACTCCCCTCGCTAGCAAGGGTTGGAAAGCACTATGCTGAGTCATACTCTCCGGGATATCCCGTCTCTGAGATCCGGGCCGAGTGGTTACTGCTAGCTTCGCGGTCCCTCGGGTTGGATGCCTTACTTAAGGCTTTGTTGTCCAGAGGCTCTGTCTTCAGACAGACAGGATTTGGCCAGACTAAGTGTCTATGTACTGACGCCAGGTCAGGCCGTCCTGGTGGCATTTCGGGGTGAGTACGTTCCCCTGAATAGTGACTGGCTGGGGTTCCTTCGGGTTCCCTAGCCACATTTCCTAGAAGGGACCCCTTCTAATTGGAAGCTGTGGTTCCAGGCCCGGAGCCTGCCCAGGTAGACCTTTCATTTAACCATGTTTATGAAGGTTTTTCTGTGAGGCTGTAGCTTGGGCTATGACCGTAGGGAATGCTGTCACTGACAGCCCAGTGTGACCTGAGGGTGAGTGGTTCTAGCGTTTCATTTGAAGTTGCTGGTTCTGACAGTTGTCACTGCCACTTGGCATGCACTCCCCTTAGCATGGCGGAGTTGGTATATCGTTCCCCATAACGTCGTTGACGTATTGTTGAGTTCCCTTCGAAAGGGAACGTCTCAGGTTACGACTGTAACCTATGTTCCCTGAGAACAGGGAACAAGACAATACGTCTCCCTGCCATGTCTCGGGGCTTGCCTACCGTACAGTCCCTTCAGACGATAAGGTGATTTGTCATGTTTGCAAGGCGCCCTTTTATACTTCCAGGTCGCACGTTAATCATTCACGCTAATGATTCACGGGCTGTCGCCGGTCAATATGATTGACGTGATTTGATAGTGATTTCAGACACCTGTCACGCCTGAGGCGTTCCCCATAACGTCGTTGACGTATTGTCTCGTTCCCTGTTCTCAGGGAACATAGGTTACAGTCGTAACCTGAGACGTTTTCCTTTGCTATGACTTTTGAGCTTGGTTCTGTCTGACATTTTAATATTGTTTGTCAGACAGAAATGGTAGTTATTTTGTATATGATTTCCTGTTTTATATATTTTTCTTAGGGATGGGCATTTCAAGCAAAAATAATATTTGAAGATCGCTGGGTATTATTTGATTATTATTCAAAAATCGCACCCCTCTCCCACATGCACGCACACATACATGTATAGGCCACAAACCAGAGCATGTGAGCAAAGCGGAGTGGTGTGACACATAAATATAAGTTAAAAAACTTAAACATACGTTTCATATTTATGTTTAAATAATATAATGTTATTACGTTTCATATTTATGTTTAAATAATATAATGTTATTATTTTTTATTTCATCTATGTTGATTATATGAAAAGGGAACCGCATGAGATGAGTAAGATAGGATCATAAGATGCCCAATAGATCAGAAAACATTTGGAATGGGTCAGACATGATTTTGACCACTTCCCAGCAAACACAGAACATTGTCACAACATACCCAACCTTCTAACAACGTTTTAACAACATGACCAAAAGGTTGCTATAACTACGTTGTGTGGTGAAGGTTGTTACAGCGTTGTCACAATGTTGACATTCAACCGCCGTTGCTTAAGGTTGTGCCTATGGTGTCTGGACAACCACTGGACAGCATATGTACTTGTCATTGACCTGACACGCAAAAATCAGCCTTTTAAATTTCAACCAACCGCTGGGCCGTGACCGTCTCATTCATCATCAAGCAAGGATACTTGAGAATTGCGTTTAATTTACCTACAGAAATTATACAAACACAACCTACAACTTCCTTATTGTGACATTTATTTGAACATCTTCTGGTCAGGTATGACAAATATTTAACTTTATGCCTAAAGTTATAAGCCATAATGAAGCCAAAATGACTTTAATGATGAGTAATTGATTGATGAATGATGAAAACATTTTTTGTAACCACTCACACACCTGTTTATTTTCTTTGATTTGTCGTCTCATTCGTTTCTTTGCTAGATTTTCATATGTCTGCTCATGCTAACGTTAGTCACTCCCTGTATATAATATGTTTTCTTTTCTCACAAATGTATGACTTTTGGAAGTGCAATTTGATTACCATATGCTTAATAAAGTTGAATTAGCTAACCTTCTATGTCATTTTTACTCTTCAAAGTGTACACTTGCAGGTGTTGATTATAATTAATTTACTGTTAGGCCCATAAATAATAATAAGGATTAACAATATTTTAAAAGTATATAATTATCTTAAATGAAGATACGATTTATACAAAACGAAATTCACTTTAAAGAAAGGCTTTCTACAAAACAAAACTTAATAACCCAGCAAACACATTTACGTTGTGACTAATTAAAAATTAACCACAAAACATGCTAAATGGGGGATATCTATATCTAGCATATTAAAAAATGTCAGAACATTGTCTCTCAGTTGCTGAATGTCGCTCAACAACGTTGCTACAGCCCTGTCGCGTCTTACAATTCTACATTGTTACAATGTTGCGAGCACGTAGACAGCGACGTTGCCATAGCAGAAATGCAACGTGCCACAGACATTGCCACAACGTAAATGTGTTTGCTGGGTTATTAAGCTTTGTTTTGTAGAAAGCCTTTCTTTAAAGTGAATTTCGTTTTGTATAAATCATATCTTCATTTTAACCCTCTGGGGACTAAGCTCTTTTTGGTCCGTTTTCTCTATTTTTACATTTGGGGTTATAAACTATATGTAATGGAGATGGAACACTATGTGTTTGGTATCTATGGATGCAGAAGACCCTAAGCTAACATAGGCACGCATGTAATATGTTTATAAAGGAAGTATGAGTGAAAATGTACAATAAACTAGAGAATTTCAAAAACGGAAATTCGATTTTTGGCATTTATTTCTGAAAATCACACAACAATAGAGAACTGTTTTTGAACAAAAAATATATTTGTCAAAGCCTTTCCTTGACAGACATGTGTAATTGTTAAATAAAATGTGTAAAGAACAATGAAAAATTTAACTTCATTTACAAATAGTCCCAGGCGTTTTTCTTAGGAATGCTTAGAATTTTCTAAGCAATGCTTTCTCCTCGTCACTCTCCAGTAATTGTTCCAGAGCTTGTTCCATCGTAAATCGTTTACTGCTTGCCATCATAAAAGTGCTAAAACAATAAATAATGCTATAATTGTATGTGTATATATAAATATATTATAATTGTTCTGTCTCTCTCTCATATCTCTGTGCGCTCCCGCTCCGTAAAGCCTTGTTTATACTCGACGGCGCGTCCATTAGCTTTCTGTCATCTCTGCCACTCAACGCTGTTTGCGTAATAGTATATCACCCCTTGCAAGGCTACAGAGTCCTCCGATTTGCTAGAATACGTCATGGTAACCTTCCTCTGATTGGGTAAGAAAAATATTCCTCCATCGGCAATTTTTCCATTGGTTGTTGCTCGTGAATCTGCCAAACAACATCGATTTCATTGGCCTTTGACGTAGTGGTATTGGATTAATGGATTAATCCAATTAATTGGATCCAATCCAATACCTGGATTAATAAATAAGCAAATATAGTAGACAATATAATCAGGACACGGAGGCGCGGGCGCGTGAACTGGAGCGCGTCTCATAAATGAACCGAAACTCAGCGTATAAACTACTTGCCTCACAGACCTGAGAAGTATATCTATAGAAAGCTTGAAATGTCTACTTTTAAATAAAACAATTAAAAACTAAAAGAAACAGGGTACTCTCTGCTTATGTAGGCTAATTCGTATGTGTGGATACGAAGTGTGGATTTCTCTCTATAGGCGCGTCCACTACTGCAAGGATGGCGAGTCAGCATCGTCAACTTTATCTTTGCAGCCGACACTGACATAGAAAACACTAGTTTATTAATAAACAATTCAAATATCTCATGCATAATCATTACTTTGGCCGGTTCTTTGTGGCAAGCTTTATGCGTGCGTTGAGATGCGGAATAGGCAATATATTACGAAAACGCTCATTATGGTTTAGAATTCTCTCCTATATATATTTAAGAAGGCTAATTATATCAATATAAATATGTGTCACGGTTCGTCAATCCATCGTGCCCTTCTTGTCTTATGTCTTGGTGTTGTTTGTGTATGTATGGGCGTGGTCACTGATCACTACCGCTGATCAGTGGCGCCAGCTGCTTTCACTTTAGGCGCCAGCTGCATCTGATCAGCGGTGCCTATATATGCTCACTGTTTGTGTCTTGTCTTTGTCAGATCGTTGTGATGTGTTCCGGTGTCATTCCTGTCTGGTCTTCCCTCGTGGTCTTCGTTCCCTTTCTGGATTGTACTTCGTGTTTCTTGTGTTGACCGTCTGCACCTTCTGGATTTGGATTTCACTTCACCATCACTCATCACTTCTATTCCGGTTCCATGGAGGTCCCTGCGTCACTTGCCCGTTCCTGTGTGTCGCCCTTTGTGTGGACCTGACCGTTCCTGTTTATTGTTAATAAACGGGTGTTTCCCTGCTTTTGCCTCTTCTCCGTTTTCTGGCCGTGACAGAACGATCTGACCAAGAATGGAGGCAACAGGTGGATCCAAATATAGCATATTTATTGTCAGGGCAATCCAACTCATAGTCATCCATGCAGGGGTCAAAATCCATTTAGGCAGTCCAATAAACAAATAAACAAGAAACAAAACAAGAACAGGCGAGGAAACAGACTTCAGAAGTGTAAGTGACATTTAGCAACGACTCCGTGATAAACACTAAAACAGACAGGGTATATATACACACAGAACTAACAAGGTGATGGGAAACAGCTGAGTGCAATGAACTGATGAGTGACAGACAGAATGCTGGGAATTGAAGTCAAACGTGAAAGACACCGTGAGAACGAGGACCTCTAGTGACAACCCAGGGAACACAAACCAGACACTGTGACAATAGGGCTGCGTTCGGAATCGCATACTTCCCTACTATATAGTAGGCGAAAAGAGTAGGCGAGCGAAAAAGTACGTTCGAATCCTCAGTATTCATAAAAGAGTAGGCGAGAATTACCTGGTTGACGTACTAATTATCGCGAGATTTGGACGATAGTGCGTTCGAATATGCCTACTTTCCTACTATATAGTAGGCGAAAACAGTACGTGAGGGAAGCAGTACGTTCGAAACATCAGTATTCCTAAAAGAGTAGGCGAGAAGTTCCCGGATGATCTCCTGCTTTCTCCCAGACATTTGAGTGTTTTTCAGCTTGTACTCATCTATCCCAGGAGGCCACGCGAGAGGATACGATATAAAAAAGAACAAGAAGTAGATATTTCATACTCAAACATGACGGAAAGGGTGGACGAGAGTGTTTTCAAATGTGAGTATTACAAATACAAACCAAATCGCATGTGTTGAACTAACTTTCTGTACAGTAAATTGTTGAACTGTTGAAGGTGCAAAGACGCTATATAATATGGTAAATTTGTGATTTTGCCGTAAATCACATTTTATTGGATAGAGGAGCTCCATAAGGACACATACGTCTTTAAACTGTATTTGCATACATTTTAAACCGTATACATCTGAAATACCATTACTAAATATGTATTCAAAATCTGGCAAGATTACTACGTGTAACTGATATGAAATAGACATCTGAGTGACGTGTGTGTACTATTGTTTAGGAGAATTCACTGTTGTTAACACTGTTTTTATTAGTTTAATGCATTTTACATAAAGTAACTAAACATAAGTAATCTATTTCATTTATCCATTAGTACTGTTGAAAAATTGTTGAACATTTATGATGGATAAAAAGCTATTTATTAGCAACAACCTCAACATGTAAATGTAGTATTGAGCTCATAAATCACAGAGGTAACGTGAGTCTTGTCTGGATGTTACAGGGACGGATGAGCACACGCGGCTGCTTATCCGGTGGAGAGTGGCTCATGAAGCGCTCTTCACCGGAAAGCGTAATGCTGCCATCAAAGGCTTTGAGTGAGTATACAGAAATATTTAAAAATCAATTGAATACTTTATTTGCAGTACATTTCAATAATTGTATTTTCAAACAGAGATATAACTTTTTCATTCTTGATTTCTCTCTTGCTGCAGATCTTTTGTGGAGGAGCAGAGCCTGCAAGGCAGGGTGACGGCGGCGTTTGTTAAAAAAAAAAAGGGAAAACCTGAAACAAAAATACAAAGTAAATTTTGTTACTTCTAATACACAGGAAAGGAGAGAAAGAGAAACCAACGAAAGGGATGAAAGGTTCCTTTCTGTTCTTCAGATGCTCGCATAAAAATAAATTATTTGACAAAAAACATCTTCTGATCTTTTGCACATTTGGGTTGATGTGAATTAAATTTGTGAATAAAAATGGGAATCTATATATATATATATATATATATATATATATATATATATATATATATATATATATATATATATACACACAGTACTGTGCAACAACTACAAATGGTGGCCTAAGAATTTTGTACAATAATATGTATATAAAACAAACTATTCCTAGGCATTCACAGTACATTATAGACTTCTAGAAATTTAGTGATACTTTTAGATTGTAATCAAATTCATAAATTAAATATTTATGAAACGTTGATTAATAATTAGTGAATGTATGGTGTAATGTAAGAAGAAAAAACACTTTAAAACACTGGTTTTACTGGAGTGTATTATATGACTTTTAAAGGTTTACAGAGTTCATGCAAGGATCTTAAAGGCAGGTCATGGAGGGTTAAGTTCCAGCACACCTGTCAGTAAATTTCAAGTAGTCAGTTATTAATTGGTTTAAATTGATTCAGGGGTGTATAATTAGGGTTGGAAAAACTCTGCTGGATAATAGCCCTCCATGACCAAAGCTGAACTTGAGACTGTTTACACAAATTACACACAGTAAAATAGTGACTAAAGGGTTACTTAACCCAAGCAAATAAATCATAATAGTAATAATTCATTAGTCATTATTTACTCGCCTTGATGTTGTTTGATCCCTCGGTTTTTTGTTTTCCTGAACACAAAAGGTGATTTTGGTCAGGTTTGTACTGTTTGGTTTAATACAATATCAGTCAATGGACTTTCAGAAGCTTCAAAAGCGTCATTAAATAATGCCATGAAGCTTCTGAAAGTTGGGCTCCATTGACTGATATTGTATGAAACCAGCAGAACAAACTTGACAAAAATTCCCTTTTGTATTTAAACAATAAAAAACATTAAATAAGTAAATAGTAAACCGTAAATAATTGCTGTATTTATATGTTGAGGTGAACTAACCCTTTAACCCACCAAATATAAATTGTAGTAAATTTATGTATGCATTTTGCATTATAGTAATTCCCTGACAAACTAAGCAACTTTGACTGTTTATGCCCATGACTGGTTACAAAAATGCTTTACAAATATCAATCACATTTATGCATTTGACATATTTTTTATCAAAAGTGATTAACTCCATTTATTTACAGGGACAATGACCCTGGACAAACCTGGAGTAAAGAGCCTTGCTGATTGACCAGCAATCTTCTTCTAACCAGTTCATTGGTTTATCCCTCTACACTACAAAAGGTTTTAAAGCTCTAACAAATATTTGCATGTAATTGTAAACCTATAAAATGACATTTGTCAAGAAACTGAATGCTGACAACATGAATTTTAAAACATTTTTATATTTCTTAATGTTTTAAAGGTAGTCATGCTCCTGGAGAGCCGGCACAGGGATGTTTGGAGCAGACACTGCAGCAGCCAGATTGTCCCGCACTTGTTCTCCCACTCTTGCTGCAAGGTTGTGGGGATCAGGGGGGCCGTCATCATGGTCTTCCTCATCCTCTGGCTCAACGATGTCCCCATTGGCTAGAGCGAGATTGTGAAGCACAGCGCAGCACGCAACAATCTCAGGCACGAAGGCAGGGCTCACCTCCAAGGCCTTGAAGAAAATGCAGCGCCAGCGTGTCTTCAGCATCCCAAAAGCTCTCTCCACGATGTTGCGGGGACGGGAGTGCTTGCTGTTGAAACGAGCCTGCACAGGGTTCTGTACAGGCTCTCTGTAAGGGGTGATGAGGCAGATGGGTGCACTCAGGCAAGGATAGCCTCCATCCCCGAGGATGCACTTGCCTGCAGGTGGGTAAAGGTTGCCAGCATACACAGGGCTGTTCCTCAGCACCCTGGCATCGTGCACAGACCCAGGATATCCCACAAAGACATCAAGGAATTTCCCCTGGTGATCAGAGATGGCCTGGAGTTGGATGGAGTGAAACAGCTTCCTGTTGAAGTAACAGTGGGAGTTATTTGCTGGAGGTTTGATACGGATATGACAGCCGTCTATTGCACCAACTACTCTGCTGAAAGCTGGTGACCCAGACAGCTGTGCAAATCCTGCTCCCACTGCCTCCAGGTCATCTCCGGTCGGAAAGCAGATCACCCTCCTCAAAATTCCCATGATGGCCTTGCTCACTCTGTGCACAATGTCATGCACAGAGGTCTTTGGGATATCGAAGGTCTGCGACACCACCCTGTAGGATGCTGCATGGGCCAGCCAGTGCAGGAACACAAGGACCTCAATCTCCCGTTCCCATCCAAGGTCAGATCCAGGTCTGACTGCAGCAATCAGGGACCTGATGGACGGCATAGACAGGCGAAGGTGGGCACGGTGGTCAGCTGCCTCATCAAGATAAAGCCGCAAAATGGGAACAGCTCTATTGAGATGGCAGTATGATGTGGGGTTCACTGCCTGCAATAAATACATCATAGTTTGTTAGAACAAAAAGCTTGAATAAAGCGATGTTTCATGTGGTATTGACTTGTATATGTATTTATTTATTGTGATGATTTCTTTTATTCATTCACTTATTTTTATTCATGTTTCATATTGTTGTCAGTAAATAAAATATGAATTTCATGAATAAAAATGTATTTACATCATCTGCATTTGTCTAGCGTGTATTCATGCATAGCTATGTCATATGATAATACAAAAGTTTGCTTGTTTTACAAAACTACATAATTAATAATGTATATATATTATAATAATGTTATTCTATAACTGTTGGTCACAGCATTTGTCATTATTATTGTGCATAAGTGTTGGGATGGGCTAGTAATGAAATTCTTTCTGGGGTAATCTTAATTGTTTAAGTAGTAATACTTGCTTTGTTTGAGAATAAAATCATAAGTCTTCTCCAAAGGCGAGATCGTCGAGCAGCTGCCCGACATCTCCTTTGTGCACACCTTAATCTAACAATTGCAGACATGCCAACCATTTCAAACGCTGAACTAAACCGTTCTAGTAAAGTTGTCGAGTTACTGATGCAATCAGCTGTTAGTGCACCTGTCGCTCATGACTTTTAAATTGTTGCGCTTGTGAAAACGTCATAGGTCACATGTAACGTCAACATGGCGAATGATGTCCGGATCGCATTCATACTTAACGAGATTTGGCCATTAAGTACCTACTCTTTTATCGCTCGTTAAGTAAGTACTCATTGAAATTAAGTACCTAGTCATTGAGTATGCGATTCCGAACGCAGCCTAGGTGATTAGACTAATGGCTTAAATGAATTACTACTAGTCGACTAGAAAAAAAACTTTAGTCGTGCATGGGCAGCCCTACTTATTTCACATATGTTCTAACCAGCACGTCACACAGGGCGTTCTGAGCTAGCGGCGCGTAATCTTCAGAAATGCGCTCTCCACTCTGGAGGAAATATTACCACTCTGCTCGCATGCTCTGGTGTGAGACAATGTGTATCTTCTTCTGTTGTCTGAGAGTTGATTGACAGCTTTTATATGGATAGGGTTGCTACAATGCTAAATCATAAATCAGATGTAGGTCTATGTACAATAACATTACGATGTCCAGCAATCGATTTAAATAATATATTGGGTTTAATTTGTCGTTTAATGAGATCTAATATGTGTTGTTAGTACCGAGAATAAATTCACGTGAATAAATACATAGATCCGACCATTCTACTTATGTACTTTAATGGTCCAGTGGCAGAACTTTTGCCAAGCGTGTCAGAGGTTCTGGGTTTTAATCCGCACTCGTATATTTTTTTTCTCCTTATTAAAACCGATTATGTTTATCAGTGGTTGTATATCAAGCAGGGACACATTTGTGTGCATTTTATTTTGTGATTTCACCGGAAGGAATAGAGAGTCTCCGAAACGGATTAAATCGCACGTCCGTGTGAAGACTGTGCGGGCGCGAGCCACAAGAGAACACTGTATCTGCATCACTGATCACAGTCAACGAGCACTTTGATCACTTGATTTCAAAAACAACACATTTCAGCGTGCTAGATCACCTCTTATTTAACAAACGAACGAAATGAATACTCTGCAAGTTAACTGGAGATGTTTTATTTATTTGTATTGGTACATCCGTGCCGCAAGATGTTTCAAAAGTGGTGGGGACATGTATCACTACTACTGGCTACTGTTTATATTTGAAGAGATAATTGTCTTGGATTAGGCTTTTCCCTGCGTAGGTTTAGCAGGATATCCTTAACGGAATATTTTGGTCTTTTTAATTTTAGTTTATTATTTTTGTACGCTGAAGCATTTGTCTCTGGAACATTTCTGTGTTTGTAGTAGTGACTCGTTAATTGGTTGCTATTGCAAACACTGGTTTACAGTGTAAAAAAAACTGCTGCAAGAAACTATGAAGATTAGGGATGAGTTTAGGTAGCTTTAAATATTAGTTAGAGGGAATTGCTTATTCCAACTTCTGTCTCTAAAATATTTTTTGAAAATTTAGCAGCCATACATTTGTCATTATGACCTCAAACGTTCAGGAATTTGTTAGTGCGCCGTCCGAAAGCTTGTTAAATGATTTAACCAAGGATAAACAATTAGAGGCCAGAGAATCAACTTCATGCTCATCTCCAAATGGAAAGCACATGAATGTTGCGATTGGCTCAAGTAAAGCAAAGTCTTGAAAACGTTTGTCAAAGTCTGACCTGACCTTTTGAATTTGTTCAATTTAGTGCTCACTGTCAAGCTGTGCAGGCCCCTTTCCTTGCTTATACAGTTCAGATGCAATGTTTTGGAAGTTGCCTAATTCGTGACGCTGCAGCCTAGATGTGAGTAACTAGTTTTCGTTTGAAAGCATTAACCGAGCTGATCATGTTGACCACCATCTTTTCTTTACCTTGTAGCTCTAAATTGATCTCATTCAGCATGTTAGTCAGGTCATTCAAAAACCCACATCTAAAAGCCACTGCTCATCCTCAAGTTGTTTGTACTCTGTATTTTTGTAGATAGGAGAAACTCCTTCTCAGGCAGTAGCTCGTGAAATCTTTCCAAGAATGTGCCCCTGCTTAACCATCTGGCATCAGTATGCAGCAGGAGATCATGTGCTTGCAGTCAGCTTCCTCCAAATACACACGAAACAGCCGTCTCTGAAGTGAGTGCACGTACTGAGCAGAGGATTTTCATGGACATGTACTAGTACAGATACTGCTTGGCCTGATAGCATAACTTACACACATTTACACCTACTGTACATGTATTCACAGTCATCTTTAATGTAATTAAAGGAAAGGTGGTCATCCAGTTAACCCTCAGGAATACTTCAACCTGGAGTACCAAGCTGAGGCTGCATCAACCCTGGAATTCATCCAGAGGTAACTATTAATGAATTCATAAAAATTCATTGTCCATATCTACAGTGAAAGTACTATGGTTATTCAAACCTATGCAAACATTAGAAGTTTATTTTTACTTTCCCAAGCTGGGAAAATAAATGTAGAATGTAGCAAACACTGTTGTGTTAGACTTGACTTTTTTTAGCTAATTGCTTATTCAGTAAATTTAAACATTTTCTATTTACAGATTTTTGGTCAGGATAAATCCAGAGAACACAAAATGCAGAGCGAAATTTCAGCAGAGCCATAACTGTCACGATTAGCCATGCACTCCCTGGGTTATCACAGACTACATTTCCCTGCATGCACCTCCCTGGACTGATTACACCATACACCTGCACTGCGCTGATTACACACACCTGCATCTCATTCACACACACCTGCATCTCATTCACCCACACACATATAAACCGCTTCCACGCACCACACCAGTGCGAAATCTTGACTTTCCTGGCTGTCAATTCTGAGCGTTTCTCCCTGTGGAGTTTCTCCCTTGACCTTGGACTGTGTACCCCGTTTCTGATCGTTCTCTGCCTAGCTCGACTTGGATTGTTACTCGACCTTGCTTCTCGCCGCCTGCCCCGACCATTGCTTGTTATCTGGTTTGTCTCTGCCTTTTTCTCCATTGCCCTGTTTGCTGGTGTTGATCCCTGCCTGTTTGACTACTCTAAATAAAGCTGCAAATGGATTCCCTTGAGTCTGCCGTTTTCCTAACAGGAGTGTAAAGACTCAGGGGCGGATCTAATCCGTGGGGGATTTGCATATCATAATTAATAATTGGTAATTAATAATTATTCATACATGTTTGGATTAGATCAGTCTTACATGTTAATAAATCTTCTGATAAGGGATGATATGTCATTTTACCTACATGCATGCATGTGTATCCTTGCAATTAACCACAAGTTGATTGTAATTAATTATACGGACCACGTCCTACAAAACAGGCAAAATTAATTAGCTCAATTGTCAGAATAATATTTGTGGGGATCCACAATATCATCCTACTTTATAGGATTTCAGGAAAAGCAATAATGTGGCCACAAGAATTGGGTTTCCTGCCCTATAAACACATACTCTTTAAAGTATCTTTAATTTGTAAGCTTGTAGCTATAAGACCTTTTGACACTTAAGGGACTTGAAAATGGGCAAAAGGCAGTACATCAATCAAATGAATATAATGAATTTAATAAGGCAGAACTACTTATGTATTTACTACGTTACAGGAATACATGCATTTACAAACATTAACAGACAACGCGGGGCGTTTGGACAATGGACACACGTGTGAGAGAGAGAGGGGGAGAGCGAGTGAGAGAGCGAGAGCGAGCATTGGCAACATTCACCCTGACAGTCACCTGTCTGTAACAACACGAAAACATCATCTTAATGCTTCTTAGAAGCTCTATAAAGAGATATACTTGCACAAATTTCTGGGTCTCTCTGTGTCGCGGCATTCCTGCGCGAGTGGAGTCCTTTAGGAAGCGTCACGTGGTGCTGCTTGGCGTGCGTGTTGAACGGAGGTTCAAAGTCTTTGGGGTAACATTACCAAAGGAAAATAGTTCGGCTAAGTTCGTTTCACTTCGTGGAAGTGAACAGAGTCGACTACGGAAAACAAAACTTTGACTAACAAAGAAAAGAAATAAAGATCTCTACGGGGAAATCACGCGGAGTTAACGTTACATCTTTGCATGGCTGGTGAAGAAGCGCGCGTGCCTCTCTCGGTCCGGCGCGTCACGTGGTCACGTGCGCATGTTTCTCCTTCAAAGCGAGCGCGCGCTCGTTTGAAGGTCCCCTGTAGATGGATTTGCTGAAGAGATATGTCATGCGGTGTTCTTTTCACTCGACGATTGGAATTCAACACGGAGGCTTATCTAAGACTGAAAAACACAAACTAAACTAGAAACAAATAAAAGAAAGGCGAAGAGCTCGCCCGGAGGCGAGACGTTACATTATGACACGAGGACAAGAGAAGTTAGAGAGGGATAAACTGGTATTCAGTCCTTTTGAAGACCTGACGTTTCCGCCTTCTTTTGGAAGCGGGTCCAATCAGACAATCTTGTGTTAAACATAAGTTGGCAAAGTTTGAATCATTATCCCATTAGAGTTGTCGAGAAACATGGACCAAACCACAAAAAGGCAACTCATGAAATAGGGAACTTAGATAAATTGTTCATACAATTCTCAAGTGGATATATAATAGCATATATATATATGAATACAGGATTCATTTCTCCTCCTTGGTTAGAATTCCGAGAGAGCCACAGTTCTGTGAACATTCCTTTGGGTCATAAAAACGCTGTTATCTAAGAACTCCAGTGATGTTAGTTTTGGTCTCTTTTCACTCCGATTTTCACTCTCTGGTTGGCTGGAGGCACAGCAGCATCCTGGTAAAAGTGAAAGGGAGAGAGAAAGAGAAAGAGACTTTCAGTGAGTGTCGTCCTTGGTTGGCTAGGACAGTCTTTTCGCTTTGAGGACGCCGGTATGCCACTTGCTTCGGTGTCTTGCAAGTGTCTCTGGTGCTGCGGTGTGCATTGGCATGACCCCCCTTTTGCACTGTGGCACCACAAGCTGTGGCGCAGTGATGGCATCAGGTGCAGAACGCTGAATGTTGTCTTGTGCACGCAGTATGTGCAAGGTGTATTGCAGGTGTCTGGGGCACCGGTCGTCGGTGGGTTCAGACGGCGTGCTAGGGTGGTTGGAGGGGTCTGAGAGGTGGTTTCTCATAATGTCCATTGGTAAGCTGGACGGTTAAGGTCAGGTTAAGCAGAGGCTCTGTGACATTTTGTCACACTTGTGGTGAGAGACTAATGCATGACCCTAAAAGTTCAGAATCACGGTTTAACGGGTTCGCTAGGTATGTAGCATAAAGCTAGGTGTTTCATGTGTATCTGGCTAGTGATGTGTGTCTTGTATCCGTATCATCTTAGCTGTGGATGTTAGGAGGCTAAGACTCATGTGGTTCCGAGAGTATTTCCTGGAAAGGGCATAGCCTAGATGAAATAAATGACTCAAGATGGTTCTTATGACTAAATTATTTCTCTGGACTGAACTAGTGGTTCACTACGGCTTGACGAAGTGAATGATAGGGGGAAAAAGGACAGCTTTCATATTCAAATTATGCTTATTATCAATCCTCAGGACCTATAGTTATGCCCTAGTAATTGTTGAAATTACTTGTGTTGCAGGGTCACAAAAATGAGTGCACTTGTTGAAAATAAACAAAATCACGAATAAAGGCGCATCTGTTTCCTTTCTGGGTCCTATGGGAAATGGAACCACATTCCAACAAGAGAGGAAATGGAATTAAATCATACAGATGACCGAAAAGACAAGGTAATAGCTGACTGCTATTATTATTAAAGTAAAAATAAAAAATAAAAATAAAACTTAGGTTAGTGGTCAAAACAGCGGGAATGATCTGAATGTGAGAATAGTCAGTAGCACTAGTGACTAAACTTTGGATTTGCCTGGACCAACACGCCATAGTTGGTAACCGCGGTTGTGTGTTCAAGACCACTCTGTGTGTGTCCCTCCAAAGGTTTAGTCAACATGCTAATGAAAATTTCTCATTACTATACTGATTCTTCTCTAGCTACACATTTTATATGTAATTAAACGGGTAATGTAATTAAATTAAGTTTAATTGGCGGGGCATCTGCAAATTTTGCCTACAGTGCTCAGCAAGGACTACGCCTAAACTAGTGAAGGTGAACTTTAGCTGAGAAGAATTGAAAGTACGGAAAGTGAAGAATTACAAACCCTAACTGGGTTAAAGAAATTATTCTAGAATACTTTGCACTGTATAAACAAAAGCTGTAATTACGGCTTCAAGTAAATGACGCTAGCTGCTAACTGCTAACTGTAGAAGTTATTATTTAGCTTAGCCTAAGCTGGATGGATGCTAGGTTAGCTTAGCGTAAGCTGGATGGATGCTAGGCTAGGATAGCTTAGCCACCTAGGCTGGTTTGTTTACAAAGTGACATCACTAGTTAGCGCTTCCTGTGACAAGTCGTTGTCATGGGAACCAGAGCATGTCAGAACAATTCGACAGTACCTGAAGAATGTCTGCACCTTTTTAAATGAGTTATGCATGTTTAAACGGGTTAAAAGGGGGCGCTTATACTTTAAGTCTTTCAAGAACTTGATGTTACATTAAGTAAAATGCAACTGTGTTTTGGCATTTGCTAATTTTTCTCATGGAACTCTTTTTACTTTGCACAACTTATTCTATTTGTTTACAGAGTAAGGAAATAGATTTGCTGTAAGTCAAAGCTTGTCTAAGCATCTATAGTTACGTCCCTCTCATGCATAAATGCTGACTTTTCAGCGAGTAAACAGTTTTGATCGCGAGGTAGCTCTCTTTGCTTGTAGATGCAGCTAAAATTTAGGTTAATTACATCAATCTAACAATACTTTGTAAGTCCTTTACATTGTAGAAAGGGGAGCATCACCCAGGTCTACATATATATATATATATATATATATATATATATATATATATATATATATATATATATATAACCCTGTCCTGAGCTTTTTATGTCAGGAACAGGTTTAGCAATACTGCAATTTGGATTTCTTTAACCAAAGCAGAATAGATATCGGTACAGTTTACAAGCTGCTGATATGAGATTTCTTTGTCAAATAGACTTTACTGCTGAACTTACTGATATTAGTTGGAAATCTAAAAGTCTTTCACTTACAGTAGGGATGTCAATTTCAGCTATTATTTTATCTGCATTTAGACAAGCCAGCAACCAGTGATCAAAATGCGTATCGCATGTTGTGTTCCGTTTGGATCGCAATGATTACATGCACACCTTTAGGTTAAAAGTAGTTTAAAACTCAGGTGGTTTTCCTACACTATGGCGTCAAGGTGACGTATGCCTTATTTGGAGCTAGTGTTTCCTGTTGCTTCATTGTCATGGAAACTAATGTTTAGCAGTGTCATTTCGACCAGCATGTAACAAATGTTTGTTTCGAAAGAGTCGTGTATAGTGTGTTGGCAGGTGAGGCTTACACGTCCATTCAAGATTTTCTTTAAATCAGTGAAATTCTAAATTGTCTAATGCAGAGTCTTGCTTCTCTTCGAGCACACATTTTCATCTACTTTAAAAGTTTTATGTTTTATGCTGACCAGGGACCCTTTTACAGAGTCTTGCATTGTGTTCATGCTGTGTGCCTTCTGGTTTGCAGTTCGGAATCAATGGGGTCTTAGGGACCCTTTCCGAGGAGGCCTTCTGTGTTAGAGGCCTTCTGCATTAGGTCACGCATCGTTGAGTGGGCATTGCGTGGTCTTTGGCGAGCTGGAAGGTGCAGGGTAGCGAACTTGAACCTTGACTTGGTGCAGAGGCTGTGTACCCATGGATGCCTGCTGGAGTTCCGGGGAACTCTGTGACCTTGGAGTCTGGCTTTGTTGTAGTTCTCGTGACCTCTGTGACCGGCCAGTCTGGCTTTGGTGACCTGTGTGACTGTTCGAGCTGGATGTCGTTTTGGCTGTACGACTGCACGTTCAACTCACACATTTGGGGTATAAGAGTTCGATCTTTGCTCTTAGCTTTAGCACTGAGTCTTTCAAAGAGTTGAGCTGACTTTAAAGTGAGGTCTGAGCCGGTGTCTACCAGGGCTTCAAGGCTCACCTCATTGTCCCGAGTGATGGGTAGGTAGAGTTTCCGGGCCAACCCCCTTTTGATCAGGTTCCCCAGGAGTCTTGGCGTAGGGGCTGGTGTGGCGATCGACGGGCGGTTAGGGCCGGTCTTGTGTAGTTCTCTGCGGAGACAGACAGACAAAGCAGCATCTCTAGGTCTTTTGGGCTTTTGGACCCAGCTGTGGGAAACTGTGCTGTCTCGCTCAGGCTGTGCAGCTGTCAGCTGTGGTGGCTGTGTGCTGCTGTCACTTTGTGATGTGACAGTTTGCTCTGTGGTCTGTGGCTGACGAGCAGTGTTCTGTGTGCCTGTTGTAGGTCTTACGGTCAGGCATAGGATGTCAGGCTCGTCCCTCTTGTATTCTTTGGAAAGTCTTTTGTGAAGAAGCTTTTCAGCGACTTCAGGGTCTCGGCTGTCTCAGACGTGGCGGCACTGTGTTTGTCTGATGTGTGCTCAGACTTGTGCTTACCAGTGTAGAGATTCCAAGGACCATCATTAATTCTCTTTTATGAAATCATTAACTCGCAACCAAAAGGAGGACAAAGAGCCCTAACTAACCCACATTCCTACGGCCATGTGGTCCAGTGATAAGGTCTCCCCCCTTTCGAATTGGCGCCTAGAAGTCTGGGGAGCAAATGGACTTTTGGGCATTTATGCTGATAGATGTTCACGAATGTCTTACAAGCAGCGTGTTCTCTCTCTTGAGACAGCAACAAGGCCTCCTGGGACTCCCTCCTGGCGGAAATCGGGTGGGAGAAGAGAAGAACAGATGTTCCCTTCTCCCACACGCGCGCAATACACATCCACAACGCACACACACAACGCACACACACATGCGTCCATGCACGTACACATACGCAGGAAACCTAATCTTCCATCTAAAAGTCGTTGCTAAAACAGATTCGGTATGTTGAAACACATGTAAAAGAACTGTAATGTGCAGACTGTCCTAAGAATGTATTCTAATAAGTGTAAGGGACGTATAAATGCCTGAATGTATGCATCTAGATGTAACTCTGCAACATTATGTCTGTAAAGTGTGATGTTTGATATGGTTACAATCCTCTTAATCTGATCTATCTATTAAGCTGTATATCAATATCGTGAAATGTATAACCACATGCATATGCCGTTACCAAATTAAGCTTAATTTTACCCTTGATCATAAAATGCAAACTACCGCCGAACCCCACCCAACCAGGGGCGTACGCGCTCCTCAAGATGGGCCATTGCCATTGGCCGGCACGCCTCACCAGGGCGTGCTTAGTTCATCCTTAAAAAACCCAAAATAGAGACATTCGCTCTCTGCTCCTTTCCTCTCTGATCCTTCTCCTTCCTTCGTATCCTGTTCCCCGATGTAATCTTCGTGTTTTATTTTGTTTTGTCTTCATTTCATTTCGCTGATAGCCAGTCCGTTCTTAGGGCGTTTCGCTAGCCTTCCAGCATTTCGGTGTAAGACTACCTTCACGCATACAGAACTGCTTTAGGACGCTTTGAATCTCCCGTGAATCAACCACGAGTGGAGGAACCAAAGAAGTCCGCCTCCCACTTCCAGGACGCCGCGAGCTCTCTCCTACACCACACTAACAGGTCTGAATGCAAGTTGTTCCATCAAAATTTAGACGCTTTCAATTGTGTAACTGCGACTGTCTCTGAGGGTCTGATTGTGCTAGCGATTGTGTTTCCTTGTGTTTCTACTTTTTCTTTCCTTATAGTTTCCATTTCATTTTGTTTCTTTTATATCCTTGTTTTACATGTAGTGTAGTTCATTTATTAAACCTCATTTATACTTCATTGCCTCTGTTGTTGTTGACCACATAACAAAGCCTCTTTAATATAAGATCCCAAAGCTACAATTCTGATATTGTTGAGTGCACAAAACATTGTCAGTAAAATTTAAGCTAGATAGACCAAAAGCAATCGATAACCTCCGACAACGCTGCACGGCGGACGAGCGGACTGAGAAGGAGGCTTCAATTGCTTTGGTCATTTTGAAGATCAGCTATATCCCTCTGTGTAGGATGTAAATTCCTAATTGATCATAATTCGTTGTGTTTAATTGTTATATACATGCCCTGGCAGACGAGTATGCTGTACAACCCCTCGTTGGGCAATTTATTTACGTAAGGACTCGGCTCAAATTATATTCGATAGATTGTTGATCAGAGATTAATAACTGTTGAATATTTTTCCCCAAAATTAAAATTGACCAAAGAGCTGGTGAGCCCCGATCTAATTCCTTACAGTTTATATGGTGAAGAATTCATAGGCAATATTTTAAGCTTTGTTGTGTGAGCAATTAATGCAGTGTCAATTTTGTATAGTTTGTGTGTTTGGATTAAAAAAAAAACGCGAGCGCGCCGCGCACGTGGAAGCTGAAAGCCGAGTTTCAGCCGAGTACATTACAAACTGCTAAATTCGCTTAAACGTTTTAGTCGTTGTAATTGCCAAAATGAATTGCAGTTCGTAATACTGATATTCACGGTTAAAGTATTGAATGTAAACTGTAGTTCGTAACAAAAGAGATATTACCTCTGTAAAGACGTTTACATGTTAATATATTGTCTTTTGATCAGCCTGTTTTCAAAACGAGAATCTTTTGAGCAGAAGCGAGAGAGGACCTGAATACAGCGATGCTCCTGTATTCAACCTAAAAGGCCTGATATTATAGTCGTTAGAATTAACGAAAACTCCTGGTTTCAACTTTGATTTAGCTAACCAAATGTTAAACCAGATACATTTCATTAAGTGCTAAATGATAAATGTATTAAAAAAAAAATTAAACCACAGACGTTGATGCCTGTTGGTACAGTTACATGTAAGTGCAGTGAATTAACTCTGCCTCACGAACCCGTGAAACATAGCACCGTAAAATCTGC
Source organism: Gila orcuttii (assembly GCA_026230005.1). Classification (NCBI taxonomy): domain Eukaryota; kingdom Metazoa; phylum Chordata; class Actinopteri; order Cypriniformes; family Leuciscidae; genus Gila; species Gila orcuttii. The sequence continues at coordinate 3,448,598 of JAPDVR010000009.1, read as the reverse complement.
CTGAATTCAAATTGTGTGCAGTTCAAATTTGTTTTTCGAAGCGGCGTGGTTTTGATTCTGTTGCGAAACACTAGAGCGCAGCCTTGCGCCTCGGTCTCGAATTACCGCCACACCCTCTTCACCAACGTGAGCGCAATAGCGCCATCGTATGGACGCTATCAGATAAGGTCACTCTTTCCTGAATTCTCTTTTCTAAGTCATTTCTAAATTCCTCACGGGAAGTGACTCACAAAAACGACCCCCTTTGTGGCCTCCAACGCTGAGTCAGTTCCTTGTGATTCTTGCATTCTGTTTGAGATTTCAGTCTGTTTTCAGTTGGGTTTGTTCTAGGCTGTCACTAATACCTTACAGCGATCGTGATTAGCATTAGAAGTAATCCCATCGGTTAATTTTCTAGTCTCATTGAGTCATTTGGTCTAAAGAAAAACTGTGAAGATAAAATTGAATTAAATTATCACTTCATTTTATGACTCAGGTTACGAATAATTCTATTTAATTTCGTTTTCTGTCCAGATAGGCTTATTGATTTTTCCTCAGATAAATCAATAGGTCTTACTAATATTTTACATTTCTCTTTCTCGACAAACTAATGAGCTTGGTAATTTGTTTAATGAGTTGATAACTTTTATTGATTTCCCCTTTCTCTAAAAGAAAAGAAAATTAATTAAGTTTTATGGAAAATTTGTAACTTTGAGAATTGATTGATTGTTGAGATTTAATTATTTAATATAATTAAATTAAATTTAATTAAATTTAATTAAATTTTTTTTTTATTAGTTTTTCTCCTTCCCTCTCCACTCCTGTCTTTAGTGATATTGTTTTATCACGACCGCACCCGCACTAGCTTAGGTGTTACGTAACATCCCATATGTACACTGAATCGAATCTAAGAAAAAATTGAATTGCAATTTCAATTAAGCTTGTCTTTTCTACCAGGCTAACCACCGGGAGGAAGTACGTCCCCTGTGTGGCCCAAACCCACCACTACAGCTTACTTACTCCTGGGTTTACCCTGCTTTACTCACTGACCCCTCTCCGCAGGTTACTCTGACAAACAACGACCTTGTCATAATTCCCTCTCTGTTTTCTTCTCTCCCACCAGTCAACAAGGCTTTGTATTGTCTACACACACAGATACCCAATTGGGTTTAGACAAAAGTAAGCTTTAAGTAAGTTTAGAGCCCCTTTTCTCTATCACATTTGGTATTCACAGGTAGAACTCTCTTGCGCTGTGGTGGTCTGACCGTCATCCCTGGTTGGTTTCCAGCAGGCGGGGTCGTCTGGCCGGCATAACCAGCACTTGCTGTGGGTGAGTCGCGGACCTCCCAGTCCCTCCATTGGTGCGGCACGCAATAAGACATCAGCAATTTGGCACTCCCACAAAAGGGGAAGATCCACCACGCTAAAGCGACACAAGGCAATTTCGGACCTAGTACTCAAACCAGGGTCTAAATCGGGACCACTCGAAAGAGGGTTCTGGGGAAAAGTCCTCTTTGCAGTGTCGTAAGCAGGTGACCTCCTCGGGAGTGCCGGTTGTGTTTAAAGTCGAAATTGTTTGAGTGGGCGCACCATGGCTGAGGTACAGGAGAGGCCCACGGACACTTCAGTTAAGGGCTTGGGGCGACGGAAAGATTGACCTCGACGCTGGCTCCGGCTAGTGTGATTTCAGATCACCCCAGGCAAGCTGAAATAAGGTAAAGGAAAGTCTTCCACCTAATACAAGCCACTAGAATATTAGATATTCTCCCGTGACATTTAAACGTGTCCGCCCCTTTTCTCAGAAAACCACACACAGTCGGCTCAAGCCCTCTTAGTTCCCGTAACCCTTCCTGTGCGATTGTTTTATTTCATTTTCTTCCTTCTCTCCTTGCTATTCTCCTGTTAGATTCTCTCTGTTCGGTGTGAACTGTGCCTTTCAGGTCACCCAGAGACAGAACCCGCAGAGACACCCAGGGAGAGCCAAACAACAGACTGACAACCGAGCCGTTAGCATCAACAGTGACCTACTAGGCTCCGGCCCTGTCATAATCTGCATTTAGACCCTGCGCTGACCTAAACAATTTGTTCCGACCTAACTGTCTACCTCAGTTAGGCGAAATTGCCCTAAACGGCATCGCCCGTATTAAGGGTATAAGCGCCCAAATTATAGAACCAATTTGCATTTGGTCTCTTTGTGTGTGTGTTGTGCTCCTCTCGCCCACAGTAAGCCAGCATGTCCCGGTCTCCCAGCCCAGCAGCCCACTGGGACAGCCTCGAGACATGGCTGAATGCCATGACTGCCACCTTCCTGCCTAAGGACACCGGCGACTCCGAGCCCCGAAACCAGGCGCAGCTGGACACCGACTTGGACCTGCTCATGAGGAACGACCCCACTCAAAGCTACAACCACAAAGAATGGGCCAGAATCGTGGGAAACATGGCCCACACGCTCATCGCACAAGCCCGCCTTCACGAAAGACATGCCATCGACCTGGAACAGGAGACGGCAACACTGCGGCTCCAAGCGGAGGAGGCCCGGCGCGACCAAGCAACGACCCAAAGTCGGCTAGATCAGCTACTACTCGAGAACGAGGAACAGGACGAGGAGACAACGGACCCAGAGCTACGGAAGGACGTAGAAGAACTTCAAACTGCTCTGGAAAGCCTTCGTCTAGACACCGACCAAAGGGAACTGAAAGAAAGAAAAGCCAGAGAGACACTCACCGAAAAACTGCAACGAGGTGAAGCTCTCCTTGAGAGAGCCGACGCAGAACTGAAAGAAAGAGACGCCAAAGCCAGGGCCTGTGAGAAACACTTAAAGGCGGCCAGAGCTGAAATCAATTAACTTAGCCAGCAAAGAGACCTTTATAAAGATGAGCTTGACGCTGTCCACCGAGAGTTAAAACACTCTTATAAACTGCAGAGTGACCGGGAAAGGGAGGCGCACCCTACCAAGTTTTCCCCGACCGGTCAGTCTGCACACTTCAGCCAAGAACACAGAATGGTGAAAGGAAACGATCATCCACTGTCCAAGATATCAACGGACAGCCTACGACAGCCCTCGCCCTCAGAAAAGGAGGGGGCTTCCCAGCCAACCTTTGCCACTTGCCACGGCATGGCCCTTAAAGAAATTGACAAGCTGGCGAGGAACATTCCTACCTTCACCCCAAACCCTGCCGGAGGCCACGATGTGCATGCCTACTTGAAAGACATTGATTTCCACTTATACGCTGTTCCCCATGTGACTCCGTGGGACAGATTATACCTGCTTCGAATTACGTCCAGCCGGGACGTACGCAGTTTTCTAGATCGCCAACCAGATACGGTCAAGTCAGATTACCAGCAACTGCGACAGGCGTTCATCAGGGAATTCTCTGATCCAGAAACTGATCAGGGACTCATCACTGCGATGGGCCTCAAGCAGGCACGACTGGAAACTCCGCAGGCCTTTTACAGTCGCCTCAGACAAGCCTATTTTGGGGCACGGAATGATCCTGGAATGGAGGAGGACTTTAACTTCCGAACTTTGTTCCTCCGTAACCTGCATCCCACTGTGAGCCATCACTTAGGGGTCCTGGCCTGTCCTCGCACAATGACTACCCAGCAACTGCGAGATCTCGCCCACAAAGCGTTCATCAAGCAGAAAATTGTTGCTGAAAAGACTGTAAAGACTCCCTCTATCTGTCCTATCACTGATCAGCACTCAGAGCTGGCACTAGAGGGCACCCAACAACGCCACACTAACAGACTCTCTAATAACGAGTCAAGACCATTTCAAGCCAACAGAGGGCAACGCAACAGCGAGGGTGCTCGCCCGAAGCATCAGAGTAGGCGCTCTGAAAGATCATACGGCAGCCCACGACCTCCCCACATCCAAAAGGGGGGAGCCACGTGGGAAGCCAGCCGACGGTCCAGACAGAGCCGAACTCCAGCAACAAGAACGTCTAGTCCAGACAGCCCGCAGCGAACTCCCTCTCGGCAGGCCTCAAGCAGATTCAAGTCCGAATCCGAGCCTGTTGCAAAAGAAAACAGTGACTCCACGTCAGAGACCGCAGAGATCCTAAAACTTCTAAAAGGGCTTCTTCAGAAGAAAGATGACAAAGAGAACAAGCCAAACTCCTCGTGACTAAAGGAAAGTACTAAAAACCTTCCTGTCAGGCCTCCCACTGAACCAAGCCCCCCCAACACCGCTCTCCTGACACAGACCACAGGCCCAGCTGTCACAACACCAAGTGACAGTGACACCTACTCGCTGCTGTCAACAACCGCACAGACAGAAGGAGACCACCAAACCCATCACACCGGCGAGCAAACCCCTGAGATACCAGAAAGTGCTGTTTTGGTTGTGTGTCTCTGCAACGAACCCCAAGACACTGACCCTAACTGTTTATCGATCACCACACAAGCCCCGACACTAAAACTCCTGGGGAACCTGGTCGAAAAGGGCCTAGCACGCAAGCTTTATCTTTCTATCACCTTGGAAACTGAGGTGAGGCTCGAAGCTCTGGTGGACACCGGCTCGGATCTCACTCTGATATCGGCCGACCTTTTTGAAAGACTCAGATTTGAAGCTACCAGGCAGAACAGAACTCTAAAATCTCAGAATTGTGAACTGAATGTGTAATCTTACAGCCAAACTGACATCCGGCTTGAACAAATAGCGCCCATTCACCTAACAATTGGTCCCATGAGCCTGATACACCCGGTGTACATCTCACCGATGAACACATATCCCCTCCTCATCGGCAAAGATCTGCTAGACCGCTTCGAGCCCCTGTTGGATTTCAGACAGCTGAAAATCTGGGCTCAAGTGCGAGAACCTCTCCCCTGTCAGCCACCCAGGTCAACTGAGCCAGACTGTCAGGTCACAAAGGTCACGGAAACTTTCGCCGCTAGCCAAGGGGACACAGACTCGGCACCTGAGCGAGATTCAAGTTCGTTACTCTGCACCTTTCAACTCACAAAAGACTCTGAGCCCTTCTGCCCCAAGGTCAGCAAGACCCTGCAGCTGAATGGTATAACCACCACAGACATTGTACTCGCTCTATGGGCAGACAACTCTGCCATCAGCCTATCACTTTTCCATGATCTGATTAAAGTAACACCAGACCTTCCTTCTGCAAGCAAGCGCACACGTTTCCCTTTGAACTCATGCCCATCAAACATGGTGACTGCAAAAGGTATCTGCGCTTTGAACTTGAACTGGAACCAGCGGTGCCTGACCCATTACTTCTTGGTCCTCCCGGACCTGCCCCACGATGTCTACATTGGAGCTGACATTCTGATTCGCCTCCAGGCGCATGTGGACGTTATTAATGAGGTACTGTGGGCCCCACTGACTTCACAGCCAGCTGTTGTTCCTACACACACAGGCAATCTCCTGTCAGGCCAAACCATCCCAGAGGTCTGCACCCTAATCAGTGAACAAGAAACTGTAGTACCGGCTTACACCAAAGGGGTCGCTGTTCGGCTTAACATACGATCAGGCCAAACCCTAAACCACACACTGGGTTTCTTTCATCCTTCACCCGAATGCATTGAACTTGGACTCACACTTGAGGCCACACCCCTCACTGAAGTGTCATCTCGGGCAATCTACATCCTTTTCAACAGCTGCATAGCAGTGGACATCACAATTCCGAAAGCCTATCGGCTCGGATGGCTAGTGAGCCATGACTTTCCTGATTTTGAACTGACTTTACCAATCATTGGGCCCATTCCAGCTTCAATGATACCCGAAGGGTACACCGACAACGCCCTGCGCACAGCGCCCTTCAAAATCATCTCCATCGCCTCAGTCATGCCTATGGGCAAAGATCAGGTATGCAGAACGGAACTGACGGAGGACCGACACCTTGCCGTATACACAGTTTCCAAACAACCTACCTGCGAGACCGATGATACTGCTGCACCTGCGACTACTAGCACAACAGGCGATTCACCCACAGAGGAGCCATATCCAGGATTTGAGTCGCAAGTTCAGAAAATTTTAAAAGACGCCGACGCAATCAAAGAGGATGCAGATCTCCAAAAACTCAGACAAGTCCTTTACAAATTCAAGGCGTCATTTGCCAAAGACTCTCTAGATTGTGGTCTCACCCACCTTCACACCGTGCGCATCCCGACGCACCCTAAGGCTCCTCCCACCTTCGTCAGGCAGTACAAGATCCCCATCGCATCCCACGAACCGGTGCAAGAAATCATTGACTCTATGCTTGAAAAAGGTGTAATTCGCCCATGCAATAGCACCTATTCCGCTCCTATCTGGCCGGTAATCAAACCAAACGGCAAGTGGCGACCCACCATCGACTACAGAAAACTGAATCAACAGGTGCCACTGTCACGATGGCCCATGACCCAGCTGGAGCAAGAAATACCCAGAATCAGGGGAGCCACAATCTTCTCTACACTTGACGTGGCCTCAGGGTTCTGGACCATACCAGTACATCCGGAAGACCAGCACAAGCTAGCTTTCACGTTCGGTAACAGACAATTCACTTTCACCAGGTGCCCATTCGGCTATGCTAACTCACCTGCTGAGTTTAACATCTTCCTAAACAAAGCATGCCCCGATGCAAGAATGAGAGGAAATCTCATCTATGTGGACGACGTGCTGATGAAGAGCACAACAGTAACCGATCACCTGAAAGAAATAGACTATGTTTTGAACCAGTTATCAGCTGCCGGCGCCAAGATCGCCCTCCACAAAGGACAATGGTGTCGAACCAAGGTCAACTATGTGGGACTGCTGATCGGGTCACAGGGCATCGAACCACAGTCCAGCCGCATACAAGCTGTTCAAAACATCAAACCACCCACCAATCTCTCAGAACTGCGAAGTTTTCTTGGGGTATGCAACTACTCACGGCAGTTCATCGAAAGATACTCAGACATTGCAAAGCCGCTGACTGCCCTGCTGAAAAAAGACTGCCCATTTGTCTGGACAACCGTCCAGGACAATGCCATGAGTGAGCTGAAACGTCACTTGTGCACAGCTCCATGTCTGGCTTACCCTGACCCACAAAGAGAATTCCACTTAGAAGCCGGATTCTCCAACCACTGTCTCAGCGCTGGCCTGTACCAACGACACGACCAAGACAAAAGGGTTGTAGCGTATGCCAGCAAGACACTCCTTCCACCAGAGACTAAATTCTCAGACTGTGAAAAAGCGCTGCTTTGCACTGTATGGGCCATACAAAGATTCTCCAACTACATTGGAGCTCAAAAAGTTATCATAGAGACTTGTCACCAGCCTGTCATGTTCCTCAACAGCCAACGCATCCGTGATGGCGTGGTCACCAATTCCCGCATCGCCACGTGACTAATGGCCCTCCAAGGGCGCAATGTTGAAGCAAGATATGCTCAGAACCACAAGTCAGCGCTAGGCGACGGCCTGGCTGCCTGCCAGAACTGCTCTGATAACTCACCACCTGTGACAGCTCATGCGGAAGAACCACAACAACAGACATGTCACAGATACTTCGAAGACAATACGTGCCAAGGTATGCCCACAGCCTACGTCGATGGATGTTCCTACAACCAAGAGGGCATCCGCCAAGCTGGTGCGGGTGTGTTATGGATAAATGATCTGCCCTGCCCACCACAACACTTCAAGCTGGGACCTCAGTCATCACAATATGCTGAGGTGGCAGCCATTCTCATAACTATGCAAATCGCATCGACCCATAACATCAAAGAACTCCTTATCTGCACAGACTCAAACTATGCCAGACTAAGTTTCACATGCCACCTTCCATGTTGGAAACAAAATGGCTTTAAGACTGCAAACGGCAAGCCTGTCAAACACCAACACTTGTTTCAAGCATGTGATGAACTGACTAGACAACACGACATGATTGTCTACTGGAAGAAGGTGAAAGGACACTCCAAGCAACCGGGCCGCGACAAGGACCTGAATGACCAGACCGATGCCCTCGCCAAGACCGGCGCACTGCACGGCAATCTATGGTCACCGCCAGCCCAACCACCAGCCTTGGATGTGGCAGTGCTAACCCGCAGCAAACACACCTCACCTGCCGCACTGCCCGCCTCCCAGCCTCTCACTCTGACTCCGCAGATCTCAAACAACGACATAGCGGACATGCAAGCCTCTGACACGTCCATAAAGACTTTTCTGAACCACCTCTCTGACCCCTCCAACCACCCACTCACGTCGTCTGACCTCACTGACAACCCGTGTCTCAAACGACTGCATGACATCCAGCACATGCTGCGTGTCATCAACGACATTCTGTGGTATGCACCGGATGACACCACCGCGCCAAGGCTTGTGGTCCCCCAGTGCCTAAGGGGGGTCATGCTAAGACACGCCCACGACGCGCCATGTGCTGGACACCACGGCACCAGAGCCACCTATAAGACACTGAAGCAAGTGGCATATTGGCCCTGCATGCAAGAACATGTGGCAGAATATGTAAAAGAATGTCTAATTTGCTGCCAGTTCCAACCTGCAAATCCGAACCACAGAGCTCCGCTGCAACGCAGAAGAGTCACATTCCCGTGGTCAAACCTCCAAATCGACTGGGTAGGGCCTCTGCCAAGGTCAACAAGGGGCAATAAGTACTTCCTCACAGTCGTGTGCCAGTTCACAAAATGGGTAGAGTGTCTTCCAGCACCCAACGACACCGCCCAGACCACAGCATACCTCCTGATGAATCACATCTTCTCCAGATTCGGATTGCCAATGAACGTCAACTCAGACAGAGGTACTCACTTTACGGCTGAGATTATGCAGCAGGTCTGGAAACTCCTGGGGGTCCAAGTTCAACTACACGTGAGCTTTCATCCGATCTCATCTGGCCAAGTTGAACGTTCAAATCGGACGGTGGTCAGTATGCTGAGAAAGTATGTGGCTGCCAACCAGAAAGACTGGGACGTGAAACTCCCGCTGGTGTTGATGGCTCTCAGGGCCACTCCACAGGACTCAACTGAGGTGTCTCCCTTTGAACTAATGACTGGACGACAGATGACACTTCCACTGCATCTGTTGTATCAGCCAGGGGACTCCAGCCTCATCACAGCCTGCACCACTCACCAGTACCTCGAAGAGCTGCACCGGCATCTGAAAGCAACCTTCGCGTTCGCCCAACAACAGCTTCAAAAGAGTGCCGAGGGCCAGAAAGCATACTATGACCGGAAAGCGTCACACCAGGAACTAGCCGTGGGTGACAGGGTCTGGTATTACAGCTTCGCACAGCCGCCACGCACAGCCTCCCATCGGCTGTCAAAGAAATTCCTGCCCCATTGGACAGGACCCCACGAAATTGTTGACAAACTTTCTCCGGTGGCGTACCGAATCCGATTGAGCCGGGAACAGAAAGACCCAGTGCTCAAATGGGTCCACCGCAACCAAATTAAAAGACACTCGGCTGCTGGCCGAGAAAGGCGGGGAGGGGCCAATGCAAGCTAACCTGATTACACCCCCCAGGAGCGAAAAGACTGTCCTACCAAACCAAGGGCAACTCTCGCTGACACACTGTCTCTCTCTCTCCACGTTTTCCCCTACCTCATACCTTTGAGCCTCGTCCAGACTGTGTTGGCTTCCGCCATCACCACGCCAGCTGATCCGCTCCAAGCACACCTGGCCTACTCTCTGGGCAGCGCCATCCCACTCTATGTCGACCCAGATCAGAGAGAAATGGGATTCCTCCTGAACCTACCCATCATAGAGTCAAACCGAATCTACAGACTCAAAGACATTGTTAATGTCGGGTTTTGGAAAGGTAACACGCACATCAAGATCCGCACCCCAGCAGTGGTAGCCTACCACGACAGCGACCCGCAGCTGTACCTGGCCCCAAACCTACACATGTGCACCTTGACGAAAGACATTCATTATCTCTGCCCTAGCAAACCCTTCCTCAGAGATAACACTGATGGAATCTGTGGACTGCAAACCATGTCCAGCGACAACCGCTGCCCTGCCGGAGCCAAGCCTCGCATACAAGTGGAAGAAACCCGAGCAGAGATCATCGGTGACAGGTGGCTCGTCAACACTCCGGTACTCACGGCGACTCTTACCTATGACCAGCATGACACCGCCACCCGTGTCACCCTGCTCAACCAGAGCATGTGGATTCAAGTACCTAAAGGTGCCATCCTCCACGTAGATGATCTGGCATTGTATCATCTCCCTAGCCACGAGTACGAAACCGAACTGGAAATTCCCTCCTTCTTCAAGGACCACAACTTCACCCTGGGTCCTGAACTGGAACTGGAAATTGAGACAGGGGGGTCACAGCTAATTGACATCGCTCCTCTCGACACGGCCCTACAAGCTTTGTCTCGACAGCCCATCCTGACTACCTCACCTGTTGCCCGAGCCTGGACCGCAGCCGACACTGCGCTGTGCCTCTCCATGAAAGTCGGCCACGTCCTAACCCTGGGCCTGGCTTTCATTCTGTACAGGAGACTCAATGAGATGCGAGCATCTACCGTCAGGCTTACAAAAGCCGTGTCCGGAGGCTTCCGACGAAACCCCCGGAAGGAGGATAACACGCCAGAAGCTGCCGGCAACCTCATCGAGCTAAGCCCTCAGCCCTGATAATCACCTGTTACCCGAATTCACGATTCACCTTCCATCCTCCCATGCAATGATTGTCGGGAGACGATATCTCCCCAGGGACATCATCTCCCGAAAAGGGGGAATGTAGAGATTCCAAGGACCATCATTAATTCTCTTTTATTAAATCATTAACTCGCAACCAAAAGGAGGACAAAGAGCCCTAACTAACCCACATTCCTACGGCCATGTGGTCCAGTGATAAGGTCTCCCCCCTTTCGAATTGGCGCCTAGAAGTCTGGGGAGCAAATGGACTTTTGGGCATTTATGCTGATAGATGTTCACGAATGTCTTACAAGCAGCGTGTTCTCTCTCTTGAGACAACAACAAGGCCTCCTGGGACTCCCTCCTGGCGGAAATCGGGTGGGAGAAGAGAAGAACAGATGTTCCCTTCTCCCACACGCGTGCAATACACATCCACAACGCACACACACAACGCACACACACATGCGTCCATGCACGTACACATACGCAGGAAACCTAATCTTCCATCTAAAAGTCGTTGCTAAAACAGATTCGGTATGTTGAAACACATGTAAAAGAACTGTAATGTGCAGACTGTCCTAAGAATGTATTCTAATAAGTGTAAGGGACATATAAATGCCTGAATGTATGCATCTAGATGTAACTCTGCAACATTATGTCTGTAAAGTGTGATGTTTGATATGGTTACAATCCTCTTAATCTGATCTATCTATTAAGCTGTATATCAATATCGTGAAATGTATAACCACATGTATATGCCGTTACCAAATTAAGCTTAATTTTACCCTTGATCATAAAATGCAAACTACCGCCGAACCCCACCCAACCAGGGGCGTACACGCTCCTCAAGATGGGCCATTGCCATTGGCCGGCACGCCTCACCAGGGCGTGCTTAGTTCATCCTTAAAAAACCCAAAATAGAGACATTCGCTCTCTGCTCCTTTCCTCTCTGATCCTTCTCCTTCCTTCGTATCCTGTTCCCCGATGTAATCTTCGTGTTTTATTTTGTTTTGTCTTCATTTCATTTCGCTGATAGCCAGTCCGTTCTTAGGGCGTTTCGCTAGCCTTCCAGCATTTCGGTGTAAGACTACCTTCACGCATACAGAACTGCTTTAGGACGCTTTGAATCTCCCGCGAATCAACCACGAGTGGAGGAACCAAAGAAGTCCGCCTCCCACTTCCAGGACGCCGCGAGCTCTCTCCTACACCACACTAACAGGTCTGAATGCAAGTTGTTCCATCAAAATTTAGACGCTTTCAATTGTGTAACTGCGACTGTCTCGGAGGGTCTGATTGTGCTAGCGATTGTGTTTCCTTGTGTTTCTACTTTTTCTTTCCTTATAGTTTCCATTTCATTTTGTTTCTTTTATATCCTTGTTTTACATGTAGTGTAGTTCATTTATTAAACCTCATTTATACTTCATTGCCTCTGTTGTTGTTGACCACATAACAAAGCCTCTTTAATATAAGATCCCAAAGCTACAATTCTGATATTGTTGAGTGCACAAAACATTGTCAGTAAAATTTAAGCTAGATAGACCAAAAGCAATCGATAACCTCCGACAACGCTGCACGGCGGACGAGCGGACTGAGAAGGAGGCTTCAATTGCTTTGGTCATTTTGAAGATCAGCTATATCCCTCTGTGTAGGATGTATATTCCTAATTGATCATAATTCGTTGTGTTTAATTGTTATATACATGCCCTGGCAGACGAGTATGCTGTACAACCCCTCGTTGGGCAATTTATTTACGTAAGGACTCGGCTCAAATTATATTCGATAGATTGTTGATCAGAGATTAATAACTGTTGAATATTTTTCCCCAAAATTAAAATTGACCAAAGAGCTGGTGAGCCCCGATCTAATTCCTTACACCAGTGGCATGTTGAGAGGGGTACCGCTCCAGGCTGTCTGGGCTTGAGTCTCTTGGTGATGGGGGTCGGCTATTTCTGGGTCGCCAGCTGGCTTCCTAGAATCTTTCAGAGCGCTCACTCTGGTGCCTTGGACGAGCACCATAACGGTTGTGCTGCCCTCTGCTGGCCTGGAACGGTCTTGACTCTCTGTAAACAGGGCTATGGTGTTGTGGGGCGCCCTCTAGTGGCACCTCTGTGTAGGGTTCAGAGACAGAGTAGATTGTGGGGTTTTTCAAAGTCTTTTCGGACACAGTCTTTTGCTTGGTGTAAGCTTCTCTTAGCTGTTGAGTAGTCATGCTATGTGGGCTGGCTGGTGATCTTTTGAAAAGTGGGCTTTCACCCGCCTGTACAGCTCTGGGTTCTTGGCTGAAAGGTGCGGACCGGTCAGGGGAAACTTGTGGTGTGTGTTTCCCCTTTTCCGGTCATGCTGCAGTTTATAAGAGTGTTGCAACTCTGTGTGAACGTTGTCAAGTTCGTGTTCGAGATGTTGTCTCTTCTGAATGAGCTTGTGGATGGTAGCACGGGCCTCTTGCGAGTTTTTCGCAGGCCGTGGCTTTCGAGTCTCTTTAAGTTCAGTCTCTGCTCTTTGCAAGGGGCTTCACTTTGTCGGAGTTTCTCGTTGAGTTCCTCTCTGGTTCTTTTCTCTGACTGCTCTCTTCGGTCTATGTGCAGATGAGGATTGGACAGGGCAGTTTGAAGTCTTTCCACTTCCTTCTGTAGCTCGGGGTCATTGTCATCCTCGGCTTGCATCCTTAGCGTTGCAACTTCGTGCTCCAGGGCGATGCGACTCCTTTCGTGAAGGTGTGCTTGTGCGATGAGCTGGCAAGCGAGGATTTGACGTGTCTGACCGGTCTTTGTCGTGGGAGCTTTGGCTTGGTTTGTGCGCCATCAGCTTGTCCACGTCTGCGATGTTCTTGGCTCGGGGCTCTGAGTCACTGGCGACCTTGGGCAGGAATGGAGGTGTCATGAATCTCAGTCATGTCTCCAGATTGTCCCAGCGGGTTGTGGGACTGTAGGACCGGAACATACTGGCTTCACTGTGGGCGAGAGGAACACAACACTCGCAGAGAGACCAATGCAAGTTCGTTCTACGTTTAACGAGCTATAATACGGGCTATGCCGTGTATGAAAATTTTGGTTAACTGATGCAGACAGTTAAATCATTCGGTGGGACAATTTGGGTAGGTCAGCATGGGCCTGAATAAAGATTTTTAACGGGGCGGTAGCTTAGGGGTCACCTGTTGATGCTAACGGCTTGGTTGTCAAACTATTATTCAGCGTTCCTTGTTGTCTCAGATAGGTTCTGTCTCTAGGTGAACTGAAATGAAAACAACAGAAAAGAGCAATGGCAAGATAGCAAAGTTTGAAGTAACATGCAACCATCCAAGATGGAAAGGTCTGTAATGAAATGGCGTTAATAGTACACAGGAAGTGTTACAGGGGAAGAGGAGGCCTAAGCCTGCGGTTTGTGGCTCGGAGAGGAGGAGGGAGCCAAACACTTCAATGACCGGGGGAATCTCTAGATCCTGTGGCCAATACTAAGTGGATGGATTTAATACCTTTTCTAGTTTCCCTGGGGTGAAATGAGGTCATTCAGGTTGGAGTCAGCATCGTGGTTGGTCTTTCTGTCGTCCCCAAAAACTTAACAGCAGTGTCTCGGGCCCTTCCGTACATCTGTACCGATGTGTGCCCTCACGCAACTTGACTTTGAACACAACCGGCAGTGCCAAATTGGTGATGTCGTGTTGCGGGCCGCACCAACGGAGAAATACAGGAAAGTCTGAGACTCGTGCTCAGTCAGCGCTGGTGACGCAGGTCAGACGAACCAGCTTGCTGGACCACAAGCAGAGATGACTGTCAAATCACCACAGCACGAGAGAAATTTCTACCTACAAACACAAAACAGGATGAAGGACAAGTGAACCTCAACGTGAATTAAAGCTCTCTCTATCTAAATCAAATTGAGTGTCTATTTTTGTAGAAAAATCATCAAAGGCAACGGCTTTACTAAAATTATGGTACAAACAAAAAGGGAATTATGACAATGTTAATTATCAGAACAACCTAGCCTCCATTCAGAGAAGAGATTAAGTGCAGCAGGAAGAGCACAGGAGGAAGCAAGCTGTAGTGGCGCGTTTGGGCCACAAAGGGTTTGGGCCACTTCCTCTTAGTGGTCAACCTGGCTGACAGAGAACTTGATTTAAATTGCATTCAAACTGGTTTAAATACAATTCAAATCAAGCGTATGCATAGATGTTAAGTAACTTCTAGAATAGTAAGGATACCGTTGTCATAACGTATCAAATCAAAATTATTAAAAATAATTTGAAAAAGGAAATATAGAAATAAAGCCATAAAACCATTCCCAACAGGAAAGGAGACTTAATTCAAATTGATCTTGAAATGTGTTTGTTTCAAACCAAATTTGAATAAGTGTAGGAAATTAAAGGTTGGCATTATATTTGATGATGATCACGACTACGGTGAGGTATCAATGATAATAACCAAAATAAAACCAACTGGGAGAAAGCCACTTCAGAAAAGAATGATTTTAGGAACTAAGTGATGAGCTGACGTAGAGGGGGGAAGAGGCCACAAGGGGCGCATTCCTCCTAAGTGGTCATCAAAAACTGCTCATACTTACTTTTAAATTTTAAGTTCAAATGTGGTTTGAACCAAATTCAAAATAAGTGTACACAGTCAGGAGTGAAATCATGTTAGTAAAACTGGAACTTGCACATGCATTGAAAGTTAGGAACACAATTTCAGAAATTCACTGGAAAAAAATCTGAAATTGTGACGAGAGAAATTGTTTAGGAAAGGATGACCTTGTTACTAGTGTCCACACGATGGCGATACTTCGTTCATGCAGGATGAAGTCAGGGGGCGGTGCGTAATTCGAGAACTGTCAAGCACTTAGGCCTAAGGGGCTGCCCTCTAGTGTTTGTCAGCGGAATAACAACCAGCCTGCTTCCATGTGTGATTCAAATTTGAGCGTGCAGACGCTTTGATAATCACACTTTATCAAATTTAAATCTCGGGCGGATTTTTGGTGCTATATTTCACAAAACGGCGTGGCAGGATTTTTTTTCCTTTTTTTTTTTTTCTCTACACACACACATAGGGACAACAGGAATTAGGCATCTGTTTTTCGATTCCAACATACAACAATTAGCGCTATGATTCACACATGTTCGCTTATGAATTTTAAACCTCGGCGGGTTTTTTCTATTCGACACACGTGTGCACAGAAGGATTTCTTCGCTTCCACACACTAATATGGACAACAGGAATTATACGTCTGTCGTTCGGATCCAAATAACATTTATCAAATAGCACTTATGAATAAAAATGTTTTTAGGTTTTGGATTTTTTTTTTTGGTGCTATATTTTAACAAACACGTCTGGCGGGATTGCGACGTGCAAAAGAAAACAGGAAATATTCGTCTGTTTTTTCGACTCCCATGACATATTATCAAATAGCACTTATGATTAAATATGCTTTAGGTTTTTTACAATTGAGTAGCTACGTCAATGTTTAACCAGGAGTTTATCGTTAATCTAACGATTATAATATCAGGCCTTTCTTAAGGATAGTGAAAGAGCGTCGTTTCACTAAATCTTGTCTTCACCCTGACAGAAGAACATCGTTCGGACAGGGGAGTTTAACATTAAAAATGTCGTAATTCAAAAGAGGTTTCTTCGTCTTTTGTAGGACAAATTTAATACTATGAAACTGCGGTTTACTTTTTAGTTTTGCTGAACTGAGACGGCTTTTTGCCTTTAATCAGTCAGCCAGTGGTTTCGCATTGCGTTCGCTCACTCGAGGCGCGCGTACAATATTAAATCACAATATAGACATAGATTGAAACTGAATTGCTCAAAAACAAGTTTAAAGTGTGCCAAGCATATTCTCCACCAATTATGTAAAGACTCAGGGGCGGATCTAATCCGTGGGGGATTTGCATATCATAATTAATAATTGGTAATTAATAATTATTCATACATGTTTGGATTAGATCAGTCTTACATGTTAATAAATCTCCTGATAAGGGATGATATGTCATTTTACCTGCATGCATGCATGTGTGTCCTTGCAATTAACCACAAGTTGATTGTAATTAATTACACGGACCACGTCCTACAAAACAGGCAAAATTAATTAGCTCAATTGTCAGAATAATATTTGTGGGGATCCACAATATCATCCTACTTTATAGGATTTCAGGAAAAGCAATTCTGTGGCCACAAGAATTGGGTTTCCTGCCCTATAAACACATACTCTTTAAAGTATCTTTAATTTGTAAGCTATAAGACCTTTTGACACTTAAGGGACTTGAAAATGAGCAAAAGGCAGTACATCAATCAAATGAATATAATGAATTTAATAAGGCAGAACTACTTATGTATTTACTACGTTACAGGAATACATGCATTTACAAACATTAACAGACAACGACGACAACGCGGGGAGTTTGGACAATGGATACACGTGTGAGAGAGAGAGAGAGGGGGAGAGGGAGTGAGAGAGAGAGAGAGAGCATTGGCAACATTCACCCTGACAGTCACCTGTCTGTAACAACACGAAAACATAATCTTAATGCTTCTTAGAAGCTCTATAAAGAGATATACTTGCACAAATTTCTGGGTCTCTCTGTGTCGCGGCATTCCTGCGCGAGTGGAGTCCTTTAGGAAGTGTCAAGTGGTGCTGCTTGGCGCGCGTGTTGAACGGAGGTTTAAAGTCTTTGGGGTAACATTACCAAAGGAAAATAGTTCGGCTATGTTCGTTTCACTTCGTGGAAGTGAACCGAGTCGACTACGGAAAACAAAACTTTGACTAACAAAGAAAAGAAATAAAGATCTCTACGGGGAAATCACGCAGAGTTAACGTTAAATCTTTGCATGGCTGGTGAAGAAGCGCGCGTGCCTCTCTCGGTCCGGCGCGTCACGTGGTCACGTGCGCGTGTTTCTCCTTCAAAGCGAGCGCGCGCTCGTTTGAAGGTCCCCTGTAGATGGATTTGCTGAAGAGATATGTCATGCGGTGTTCTTTTCACTCGACGATTGGAATTCAACACGGAGGCTTATCTAAGACTGAAAAACACAAACTAAACTAGAAACAAATAAAAGAAAGGCGAAGAGCTCGCCCGGAGGCGAGACGTTACATTATGACACGAGGACAAGAGAAGTAAGAGAGGGATAAACTGGTATTCAGTCCTTTTGAAGACCTGACTTTTCCGCCTTCTTTTGGAAGCGGGTCCAATCAGGAGCTGTCCCTTTGGAGGGAGATTTTATGACCCTTTGTGTTATAACCAGGCATTTAAATCTCTAGTTTCATTGGGTGTTTAAGAGAAGAATCTTCACAATTCTTATAATGCTAATGTGTCACAAAGTTTAGCAAAATGTAATGTCAATTAACAAATGGGGAATGAAAATTGGAGTTTATCGAGACCAAACTTGCCACAAATGGATTTGGTTAAACATTAGTTGGCAAAGTTTGAAACATTATCCCATTAGAGTTGTCGAGAAACATGGACCAAACCACAAAAAGGCAACTCATGAAATAGGGAACTTAGATACATTGTTCATACAATTCTCAAGTGGATATATAATAGCATATATATATATGAATACAGGATTCATTTCTCCTCCTTGGTTAGAATTCAGAGAGAGCCACAGTTCTGTGAACATTCCTTTGGGTCGTAAACGCTGTTATCTAAGAACTCCAGTGATGTTAGTTTTGGTCTCTTTTCACTCCAAAGGTGGAAAACATAGTAAACTATATTTTACTGGATATTACTGTACATATTCTGATTGATCACACCGAAAGCATTCTGGAGGTGTCCAGAACTATGTCTACAAGTTATGGGAATAGACAGTTACATTTAAAATGCATAAAGAAGGTATTTATAATTCACTTTAAGCTACGATAAAATCATAGTCATTCCAATGTGACATGGGCAAATGGACACAGATAAAAACACATCGAATATATCTGGTTAAATGTCTTTTAAAAAAAGAATTTTCTTTCTCTTTAGAATCCTTCTTTGGGACATTTCAGTCAGTCATAAAAATGTCTCGTAACTGGACACCACGCTCTGTCCTGAGCGGGCTTCACTTGTGGGGGATGTGTGTGTGTGGGTTAGTTTACATTCAAAGATTTTTGGTCTTTAGCAGGATGTATTTAGTTATTCAGATTCACCCTCTTAGCCCAGTCCCTACAGAAGACTTCGCCAAAATGAATCCAGCAGCAAGGATCATGCGTCTCTGTCAAGAACGTCCTATTGAGGAATATGTGAGAGACTTTATTGAACTGGCAAATTTGACTTTAATGGACTCTGTATGTCTCATGATTTTTTTTAGAGGGGGGCTATCCAAGCCACTCGGTTCAACCATGCCTCTACACAATCCTCAATGGACTTTAGAATTATATATTGAGTTGGCCCTGCAGCTGAGCGGCTCAGTTCTTTCTGTGGGTTTGGTGGACGAGGAGCCCCGCAACCCCACAGTGCCTGCCAAGCCTGAGTTCCTTCACGTCAGTCCAGCCGAGCCCGCACTTCACGGCAGTCCAGCCGAGCTTGCACTTCACGGCAGTCCAGCCGAACTGGCACTTCACTACAGTCCAGCCGAGCCTGCACTTCACGGCAGTCCAGCCGAGCCCGCACTTCACGGCAGTCCAGCCGAGCCCGCAATTCACGTCAGTCCAGCCGAACCGGCACTTCACGGCAGTCCAGCCGAGCCCGCACTTCACGGCAGTCCAGCCGAGCCTACACTTCACGGCAGTCCAGCCGAGCCCGCACTTCACGGCAGTTCAGCCGAGCTGGCACTTCACGTCAGTCCAGCCGAGCCCGCACTTCACGTCCCGTCTACCCAGCCAGAGACTGTTCACGTCCCATCTGCCCAGCCAGAGACTGTTCACGTCACGTCTGCCAAGCCAGAGACTGTTCAGGTCACGTCTGCCCAGCCAGAAACTGTTCATGTCACGTCTGCAGAGCCAGAGACTGTTCACGTCACGTCTGCGGAGCCAGAGACTGTTCACGTCACGTCTGCCGAATCAGTGTCTCCGGACAAGATGGCCGCCGCCAAGCCAGTGTCTTCGGACAATGGGCGCCGCCGAGCCAGTGTCTCCGGACAAGATGGCCGCCGCCGAGCCAGTGTCTCCGGACAAGATGGCCGCCGCTGAGCCAGTGTCTCCGGACAAGATGGCCGCAGCCGAGCCAGTGTGTCCGGACAAGATGCCCGCCGCTGAGTCAGCGTCCCCGGACAAGGTGGCCATCCCTGTGTCTGTTCCTGAGCTGGTGTCTGTTCCTGAGCCGGTATCTGTTCCTGAACCGGTGTCTGTTCCCTTTGTTCCTGAGCCGGTGTCTGTTTCTGAGCCGGTGTCTGTTCCTGAACCGGTGTCTGTTCCCTTTGTTCCTGAGCCGAGTCTGAGCCAGGGTCTGTTCCGGCCCATAACCCCATAGCTGCCCCCAAGAAAAATTTGGGGGGGGGGGCAGTAGGTCCCCTGATGGGACCATGGAGGCCGCGCCACCTTGGCCACTTGAACTGTCTGATCCATCTTGTTCCCCTGAACTGTCTGATCCACCTTGGCCACCTGAACTGTCTGACCAACCTTGGCCACCTGAACTACCTGGCCCACCCTGGCCACCTGAACTGTCTGGTCCATCTTGTTCCCCTGAACTGTCTGACCAACCTTGGCCACCTGAACTATCTGGCCCACCCTGGCCAACTGAACTGTCTGGTCCACCTTGGTCCCCTGAACTGTCTGGTCCACCTTGGTCCCCTGAACTGTCTGGTCCACCTTGGTCCCCTGAACTGTCTGGTCCACCTTGGTCCCCTGAACTGTTTGGTCCACCTTGGTCCCCTGAACTGTCTGATCCACCCTGGCCACCTGAACTGCCTGCTTTGCCCTGGCCGTCTGCACAGCCTGCTCCACCCTGGCCGCCGACACAGCCTGCTCCGCCCTGGTCGCCCGCACAGCCTGTTCCGCCCTGGTCGCCTGCACAGCCTGCTCCGCCCTGGTCGCCTGAACAACCTGCTCCACCCACGCTCCACGACCCAGGTCCGCCCACTGCCATTGCAATGCCCTAGTCCCGTTTCCCTGCACGGACCTGGCCCTCCATCCCTCCCCCAAGACCACCTCCGCTTCACCACCCTCCTGAACTTTTGTGTGTTTTTTGTTTTTTTTGAGCGTCTGGAAGCCGCTCTTAAAGGGGGGGCTCTGTCACGATTAGCCACGCACTCCCTGGGTTATCACGGACTACATTTCTCTGCATACACCTCCCTGGACTGATTACACCATACACCTGCACTGCGCTGATTACACACACCTGCATCTCATTCACACACACCTGCATATCATTCACCCACACACATATAAACCGCTTCCACGCACCACACCAGTGCAAAGTCTTGACTTTCCTGACTGTCAATTCTGAGCGTTTCTCCCCGTGGATTGTTTATTACCTTGACCTTGGACTGCGTACCCCGTTTCTGATCGTTCTCTGCTTACCTCGACTTGGATTGTTACTCGACCTTGCTTCTCGCTGCCTGCCCCGACCATTGCTTGTTATCTGGTTTGTCTCTGCCTTTTTCTCCATTGCCCTGTTTGCAGGTGTTGATCCCTGCCTGTTTGATTACTCTAAATAAAGCTGCAAATGGATCCCCTTGAGTCTGCTGTTTTCCTAACAATAACAGTGGCAGGATGGTGCAATGTAAAAACAGGGCCCTGAATCCACGTTGCTAGCTTCATCAAGGAATTCACCAACTACGACTGGCAGAATTATTAGAGTTAGGTTAGACTTTTAGACTTTTAAGTACTGATTCAGTAAAGAGGAAAGATTAGTCAGTGTAGTTAAAGTATCAACAAACAAAAGTCTCATTTCAACATTTTATTTGCTTTTAATGGGAAATACAAGCATTACATTTCAATGTAATCGGGGGCATTTTTACCTTAATTGTATCAAGCAGGAAATTCAGAAAGGGGATGCATTGTGAAACGAATATCTCTGAGTAGGTCTATGCAGTGTTGAATATGTTTTTCATTTCTTTCAGCGTGTATGTACAGTTGTTCGTATCACTCTTTCGATTAAAGTAACACTATGTAGTTTTTCAACCTTCATAATATATTTCCAAGACCCTTGTGATGGTACATCGACTTACAATAGGTTAAATGACACGTCTGCCATAGCCTGACGTAGTCTGTATCGCTTTTACTGGCACTATGTAACTTCGGGTTTCGGGTAGCAACCGGAGCACAAAGAGAACTACAAAATTCGACTGCTTTACGGCATAAGTCACTTCCCCCACCACTTCCTCAAGTTCGGATGTGAGAGGCCAACCAGCGTTTGTTTTCCGGCTTTCGTGCTTATGTTTTTGTCATGGCCGAAGCAGTAACAAAACTAAGAAGACAAAGGTTTTGTCGGAGGAGACTCGGAAGAGGAAAAAAATTAGTGATCGAATAAAAGGCCGGACAAGGATCAATATTGGGCCAGTGTTTGCTCGCTGGCGTGAGCTTAAGGAGGAGGAGGGGTGCCCGACCGATGCTGACTTGGCCGTCATGCTGTTGGACTAGTATATTGTATATTGCTTGCATACTATCTATAGTTTTTCTAATTTGTTGTCTGCCTGGCTATGTTACGGAAACTATTTGGTCCTCCATTTATCTTCATGAATCAAGTAATGCTAGTAGAGGAGCGAATTATCAATCTGGTAGCTAGTAAACACTAACATGCTAGTCTTAGATGGTTAGCATGCTATCGCTCGCATTCTCGTTCCGATTTGAGCATTGCAATCGATGACATGCAAATGTTTGAGTTAAAATGTTTAGTCTACTAAACATGTAGACAGTATGAAAGGAGTAAGATTAGTAATATTATCATTACCCATATGAAAGAAAACCTGCATGCCTCATATACAGCAACCATATATCTCTTTTGTTTTGTTTTTTTCAGCTACCAGAAACGGCAAGTGACATCGACACCTAGTAAAGCCACACATTCACAACTACCACAGCTGCTGGTGTCTAGCGTTACTGAGGATAGTGATAGGTAACGTATTTATTTTTCTGTACTGCTTAGCAAATCTTTAAGAATGTTGTTCATAATTAATTTTCATTTGTTGTTTAGGGATGACATCCCAGTCCAAGGTGTACAACCGCTGGACACACAAGAAGTGGGTGTACTAGAAGCCAGGTGGGTTTGCCTAATAGTGAGACAATGGTTTGTAGACTGTACTGGTGGCTTGTTGACTGCTTGTACATTTTCTTTTTCACTCGTTTATGTCTGTTCTACAATGGTTGTAGCATGCACTCCATGAGTATTGCAGAGGAGGAGCAGTTTGACTCTCCAGATGAAGAAGCAAGGAACTATTTGAGAAATAGCACACAAGTCTTGCACATGAATTTTCTTTTTTTCTATTTTATTAATATTTCATGAATATGTTCAAGTCTGACTATCTGTTCATATGTGCAGCATTGACATGGATGAGCGGTGGACTAAACATAGCTTATGTGAAGATGGGGACAGTTCTGATGAAGATTATGTCCCTTTTCTTCAGATACGGTACGGTTGTGTAATGAAATTAGAGCTAGAACAGTATTTACAGTAATGGTAGTTATTAACTAGTCCATGTTTGTTTTTGATCTATCTGTTTATCCAACTGCAGTCCTGGAGGTCAAGCTGTCATTGAACAGCTGCACGAGATCAGCGTGGATGAAGCCGTGATTGATGTTGCGATGCCTACTTTCCCAGAAGATGATGTGAGCGATATTCCAGAGTCATACAAGGTTGTTTGTGAAGATGACATAGTTGGCAAGAATGCCAGTATCGTGTATCATGAAAATCTAAAGACACTGGCCACCTACCTCCAATTGCCTATAGAGAGGTGCAGCAAAATCAACAAGGTTATAGGAACAGCATGCTCTGCTGGACCACCATTTGAGGTGAACTTGAAAACTAGGGGAACTGGAGTCATCTTGGAATGGGTAAGTCTGTAACTTCTGGTGCTCCACTATAATCTGTAATGAACATCCCCCAGCTCCATTTGTTATGTTAGACTACTATGTAAAGTGTGTCATGATTTTTCAAACTGTAATTAGCCAGAATTTTTTTTTTTCTTCATATGGAAAGTTTGTAACTTTGTCAGTAATCTCCCATTATCTGCACAATGGTGTTGGTAAATGTGGCTGAGACTATTTTTATGGAATGCTGCTTCAGAGAATTTGTCAGGTTAAACAACTTGTCATAGTTAGTATATCCAAGACTTGACATCATGCCTGTATTTATGCTGTGCGCTCAATCTGGGATATTCTTTATTTACCCCCCTCCATTTCTACAGATATGTCCCTTTGGACACACTTTGTGGCGGTGGAATTCGCAGCCCCTTTTGAAATATGGCATGCTCTCCGGGAATAACTACAGGAAGATTGCCTTTCTGTTCAAGTTCATGCAAATGGGGATGTTGAATGAGTCTACCTTTTACAAGATTCAAGACACATACTGCATTGAACCAGTCGAACAGTTCTGGCAAAAGATAAGAGCCGATGTTCTAAACAGTTTGAAGGAAAAGAATGAAGTTGTTGTCCTAGGTGACTCTTTTATTCTGTTGTTGTTTTTTACAGCGATATGCCTCTGACTTGGTGTGAAAGTCAACAACACTTTTTGCCATTATAACTTTTTTTTGTTTTGTTTACTCCTTAGGTGATGGCAGAATGGATTCTCCAGGTATATTGTGTGTGTGTGTGTGTGTGTGTGTGTGTGTGTGTGTGTGTGTGTGTGTGTGTGTGTGTGAGGTGGAGAGAGCATACTTGTGTTACATAGTTCGTTATGGTGCATATATTTCACACCCTTACTAACTTTATCCTCATTCTACAGGCCACTGTGCACAATACTGCACATACACGACTATAGAGCAAGACACTCGCGACATTGTACATATTGTCTCTGTCAACAAGCGGGAGACGAACAGAAATTCGGTAATCATGGAGAAGGAGTGCTTCATTAGGACAATGGATGCACTTCTTCCAGAGATCCATGTGACTGAGGTGGTCACTGACGCACATCCTCAAATCTCAGCATTGCTCAGTAAGGACAATGTGTGTTTTTTCACAAAATGGGGTCTTTAAAATCATGTTTTTCATGTTGGTTTGTTTGATTGTAATGACTACTATTTCTTAGATCCTGAACGTGGCAAATACAAGGCACAGGGTTTGAAGCATTCCCTAGATATTTGGCATGCAGCCAAAAATTTGGGGAAGAAGATACGACGGGTATGCCATCTTATTTCACACACTTGTAGGGTCTCAGCTCAAATGGGGGGAATGTATAATCAATAATTAATAATTCACAATCAATAAATGATCATAAGGGTTATGAGTTATCACCTACAATTTTAAATTGCCCAAAAAGGGAATATATAGTCCAGGTACCTGTATGTATGTGTATATATATATATATATATATATATATATATATATATATATATATATATATATATATATATATATATATATATATATATATATATATATATATATATACACTCACCTAAAGGATTATTAGGAACACCTGTTCAATTTCTCATTAATGCAATTATCTAATCAACCAATCACATGGCAGTTGCTTCAATGCATTTAGGGGTGTGGTCCTGGTCAAGACAATCTCCTGAACTCCAAACTGAATGTCAGAATGGGAAAGGAAGGTGATTTAAGCAATTTTGAGCGTGGCATGGTTGTTGGTGCCAGACGGGCCGGTCTGAGTATTTCACAATCTGCTCAGTTACTGGGATTTTCACGCACAACCATTTGTTGGGTTTACAAAGAATGGTGTGAAAAGGGAAAAACATCCAGTATGCGGCAGTCCTGTGGGCGAAAATGCCTTGTTGATGCTAGAGGTCAGAGGAGAATGGGGCGACTGATTCAAGCTGATAGAAGACCAACTTTGACTGAAATAACCACTCGTTACAACCGAGGTATGCAGCAAAGCATTTGTGAAGCCACAACACGCACAACCTTGAGGCGGATGGGCTACAACAGCAGAAGACCCCACCGGGTACCACTCATCTCCACTACAAATAGGAAAAAGAGGCTACAATTTGCAAGAGCTCACCAAAATTGGACAGTTGAAGACTGGAAAAATGTTGCCTGGTCTGATGAGTCTTGATTTCTGTTGAGACATTCAGATGGTAGAGTCAGAATGAGAACATGGATCCATCATGCCTTGTTACCACTGTGCAGGCTGGTGGTGGTGGTGTAATGGTGTGGGGGATGTTTTCTTGGCACACTTTAGGCCCCTTAGTGCCAACTGGGCATCGTTTAAATGCCATGGCCTACCTGAGCATTGTTTCTGACCATGTCCATCCCTTTATGGCCACCATGTACCCATCATCTGATGGCTACTTCCAGCAGGATAATGCACCATGTCACAAAGCTCGAATCATTTCAAATTGGTTTCTTGAACATGACAATGAGTTCACTGTACTAAAAAGGCCCCCACAGTCACCAGACCTCAACCCAATAGGGCATCTTTGGGATGTGGTGGAACGGGAGCTTCGTGCCCTGGATGTGCATCCCACAAATCTCCATCAACTGCAAGATGCTATCCAATCAATATGGGCTAACATTTCTAAAGAATGCTTTCAGCAACTTGTTGAATCAATGCCACGTCGAATTAAGGCCGTTCTGAAGGCGAAAGGGGGTCAAACACAGTATTAGTATGGTGTTCCTAATAATCCTTTAGGTGAGTGTATATGTGACCCGTCACAGAAACCAGGGACACAAGTCGGCAGCACAACTTTCGAGCAAAATGAGAAAGAAGAGTTTTTTTTTTCAAAATTGGTGAATTTCATTTTTTTGCAGAATCTGTTAGTTGAAATCACGAAGAAGCCTCTCCATGTTTGAGATAGCAGTATTGGTATATTTAAAAGCTTACATTTTGAGGTTGAAATCGGCTTGTTTTCGGAGATTCTAGCACGCAGTAGGGGCGTGGCGTGTTATTGTCTGTGTGTATTTCCATACTGAATATGGCGCTTTTGTCCCCGCCCTCCAAGTGAACCGCATGGCTACTTATTATGCTGTGCTCTGGTAGGCTCTATCTGATATCAAAATTCAATGAAGATGGACGCCGCAAAGATTGTCGCAGACGAGCTGAACCGTGGCAGTTACACCGAAAATGTTTTCGCCGCTCGGGAAACTGAACCGGAGGTATGGGCGCGGCGCGCGCACCCTCGGTGTTGAATATGGCGGCTCGGCTCGCTGACAGCGGTGGCTGGCTGTTTCATATGTGACGTCCCGATTGCTTTGAATGGGGAAAGTTTTGTGAACTGAACAGACTTAATGGACTGGCAACAATCTCCATAGAACATGAACTGGCACAGAGAATCGAAACAGAGGATGCAGTTAAGACCTTTGCTGCGATGAAGGCGATGAAGGCCTGCCGTGCGCGTTTCTGAAACGTAAGTTAAGCTTCATTTGCTCTTTAGTCGTTATTTAAGATGCTGAACCTGCTGATGATATAATGTGCTTGCGGACATTTCATTTGTGTGTGTATAGTATACGCACATAAGAAAGTGGTGTAAAGAGATTTGCAACAGTAATTTGAGGAGGTGAAATGTGATTATTTGGAAAATTCCTGTCATGACTGCTTAAAGAAAAATGCCAGCAGGCATTTGCCTCCTGCATAAACTTTAATATTGTTGACATTTTGGGCACACGCGCGTTGCGCACTATTTGCGTTATATGTAGGCCTATGGCTTATTGGTCTTTGTGTGTTGTTGCTGGTTTTGCGTTATATGTAGGCTATATGGCATATTGGTCTTTGTGTGTTGTTGCTGGTACGTTGCAAATAGAGGGGCATCACAATTGTTTTTCGGCTAGAGCTGCTGCAGAAGTGCACTCATTCGAAGTGCAAAAAAAAGCTGTAAAGCACAGGGGGGAGCTTTACAGGGGGTATGGCTTATCTAAATGAGATGTAAATGAGCCCTATTGTCACTCCTAGCAGCAGAGAGAGGTGAGAACTGCACAATCTTTCGAGGTCGTTTTCTCATCTTTGAGCTTTTTTAAGTGCCTACCTTCAAATGGCCACAACTTCTCCAAATATTATCAGATTTCCACATATTACTACACTTTCAGAATCTATGAATAACTCAAAATGCCCCAGAACCGACTTGTGTCCCTAGTTTCCGTGACTGGTCACATATATATATAGACAATTGATCACAACGAATTATAATCAATTATGAATACATATAATATACAGATAGGCTATATCAATTTTTAGAATATCCTTTAAACAGAACTAACTGCATTTCGCCTGGTCTGTTCGTCCACCGAACCTATTGACGATTCTCTGATCAGATCACGAAAAGGATTATTCTGATCACTATCAGGAAAAGCTATCCTTCTGTTTATGAAGAATAACTTTCTGATAATATTATTAATTAAAGTATTTATCAATATCAAGCTTGTAGCTTAGGATCACACATTTAAGAGGCTTTGTTTGATGAGCACCAGTCAGAGACAATAAAGAGTATAATGAGGGTTTAATATTTATTTATATTTTTGAAACAGGAAAAGATTAAGGACAATCGGGCCTGGCTCAGTATAAACTGATTTTCAGCAGGTTCCTGCTCTGCAGAACATAAAACCACATACACAACAAAGCTTCACACACTAGACAGCTAGAGACAACAACAGACACACAAACCAAGATATTGGGCAACAGGAGGGGCTATAAAGCCGTCTCAATGGTCACAGATATACCTGTCCACTAAATGGCGAGCAAATGTTATTTTAAACAGTCTTCTTGATGTGATAGTTCTGATGTGCTGTGGGATCTCATTCCAGGTTTTTGTGAGCACATAAAAAAAAGATCTCTGTCCATAACAGTTTCTAAAAGCCGGTAAAGGCAAAAGTCCATTTATAAATGATCTCGTAGTGCGCTCAGACCTTGAGCTAAGTTTCGGAACCAATTCGGTTAGAGCAGTTACAGTGTGTCCATTTGAGATTTGATGAAACAGGTTTATCCCATGGCTTATTTTATAGTTCTGAAATGTCAAGGCATTACACAAAGATAGTGCAGTACAGTGGTGAGTCCGGCCTGGGAGACTGACATGGATCTTATGAGCTCTATTATAAAGTCTTATTACTGGTTCAATAATCTCATTTGTTGTTAGTGACCAAACAGGTAAACAATACGACAAAGTGGACAGAATGATGGCATGAAGATAGGTTTTTGAAACAGAAAACAACAAATATGGTCTAATTTTGCTATAAACATATAACTTTTGATTTAACTTTCTGATTAGGGTTTGAACATGTTCTTGATAAGTAAGATGTGAGTCAAGGTAGACTCCCAAATACTTATATGCTGATACAATTGAAAGCGTTTGATTAGAAAAAGTGATAGGATTAGATATGGATAGTTGTCTTCTAGATCAGTGGTTCCCAAACCTGTCCTGGCGACCCACCAACACTGCACGTTTTCTTTGTCTCCCTAATCAAACACACCTGATTCAACTCATCAGCTCATAATCACATGGGTTAATGAGCTGATGAGTTGAATCAGGTGTGTTTGATTAGGGAGACAGAGAAAACGTGCAGTGTTGGTGGGTCGCCTGGACAGGTTTGGGAACCACTGTTCTAGATTAATAAAAATACATGCATTGTGTTTTCTTGACATTAAGTGTTAAATGATTATCTTGCAACCAGTTCTGTAAATGCTGCAGATCCGTGTTAAGTTTGTGATTGATTGTGTCAATATTAGAACCAGAAAGAAAAATAACTGTGTTATCAGCATACAGCAAAGAACTAGAAAAATTCAAAACACAGGGAAGATCATTAATATACATAAGGAAAAGTAAAGTACCTAAAATACTGCCCTGTGGAACTCCCATAGAACACACTCGTAGCTGTGATGTTACTGTGCCAATTCTTACAGTCTGAGATCTGTCACTTAAATATGATGTAAACATATCTATTGCGGAAGATGACAAATGAAAAGAAAGAAGTTTGTTTATCAGAATTTGATGATTGACTGTATCGAAAGCTTTCTGAAAATCAACGTATATAGCTCCAGTAATCTGACCCTTGTTTAGAGACGCACGTATTTGCTCCGTGAGAAGCAGCAAAGCCAACATAGTTGACCGCAAGGGTCGAAGGCCATGCTGGCAATCACTGAGCAGGTTATTATTTTCCAGATGGTTAATTAGTTGATTATATAATATTTTTTCAAGCAATTTGGAAATTGTTGGAAGAATTGCAATTGGACAATAATTAGAAATATTAGTTGGATCATCAGATTTAAACATCGGGGTGATATGGGTCGTTTTCCACATGGCAGGAAATACTGATTGTCTAATACACAGATTAACTAAATGATGAAGGAGTGGTATAAGAGTACTGGCATGAGTTTTAAGAAAAGTTATGTTTAAATTATATATCACAAGCATGAGAAGCATTCAGAGTACACAAAATATTAGTTATATAATTTTGTACAATTTCAGAAAAAGAGAATTGCTGAGATAATGCTGGCACTGATGTGAGAAACCGAGGAATAGTAAATTTAGAGGATAATTCTTGTACAGATGCAATAAAATACTCATTAAAGAAATTAGCAATTTTATCATGATCAGTAAGAAGAGTACCATTTATGGATAATTGTAAACTATTATTATTTTTAATTTTATTTTCAACAGTTATAGATTTCAATGTTCGCCATAAAGTTCTTGGGTTGGAAACTGTTCGACTAATTTGATTTTCATAATAAGACTGTTTTGCTTTGTATAACTCAAAATTACACTTATTTCTAAACTGTGTGAAAATAAGCTTAGCTTCAGATGTTTTTAATAATCTGAAGGCTTTCAAGGAAGAGGCCTTCTTTTTTAGGAGCTGTAAAATATCAGGAGTTAACCAAGGTACTGTATTTTGTCTAATATGTATTTTACAGGTAGTTGTATATTTGTGACGTATTGTCTCCACTCTCCTATGGAAATTTGACAGAACATGATCTGGATTTTGTAAAAACATCTCGTTACTCCAGTCAGTATCAGCAAATTCAGCAGTTCAGAGACAATGTTCAGAGACAATTTTGAATTTGGTACTTTTTTGATGTATTTATTTTTATGACATTTTGGCTGTTTAAAACATTTCCTAATGACATATATGAGTGAGTGATCTGAAACTGCTGTGTTTATCACTCCTGATATGCCATACTTGGAAGGTTGATTAGTGAAAATAAGGTCCAAAATAGAATTTCGTGTTTTACCAAATCTAGTGTGATCTTTAATTAATTGATGAAGACCATATTTTATAGCAGTTGTTTTCAGAAGTTTAGAGGAATTATCAATCCAATTTAAATTTATGTCACCAAGAATAACAAGCTTGTTAGTTTTAACTGATTTTATTAAGTCCGAAAACTGCAATAAATATGCAGTTGGACTGACATTTGGAGGCTTGTAAGTGACAATAATAGTAACTGAAAATTGATTTGTAAAATGAATAACCAATTGAAGTGACTCTGATACTGTTGATAGTTTTACTAAAGAATGTGCATATTTTTTATGTACATAAAGTGCAACACCACCACCAGTTCTATCAATCCTGTCTTTGCGATATAATGAATAGTTTTCAATCGCAAGAAATGAGTCTGGTATAACAGGAGTCAGCCATGATTCAGATATTGCCATAACATGAGCCTTTGTTTGAGTGAGCATGATTTTAAATTCATCCAGTTTGGGAACAAGGCTTCTCATATTTAGATGGCAAACTTTGAAACCTCTGATTCTACCAAGTTGGCATAAAGTAACTGGATTTTTCCTTAGACACAATGGTCTTTTTTGTGCTCTGACAGGTTTAGAATTAAAGCCTGTGATAACAGAAGGAGAATTAAATGGCAACTGAGGTGTAATCAATGTGCCTACAGGTTGTTGAAAACACTGCGATTGAGATAAATCCATGTGTGGGACACCTGCATGTAAACCCATACCCAAATTGTTATTTAAAACATGAGTATAAAATCCCAGGAAATATAAAAAAGCGGACATAAAGGCATTTTTGCCCGGACCAGGATTTAGTTCAATATTTCCGATAAATAAAAGAACAGAGAGTAGGAGTCTTAATGAGGACTTTTGGCGCTTATCTACAGTAGCAGCATCTCTCGTGCCCATGGGTTTAAACTTAAAGTCATTTACCCACCGGTGGAAGATGATAGCGTGGGTTGAAATGATTGTCCGTTCGAACTGAGGAATGATGTCAGAACGAGAGGCACAACCTGCATGATCCTCCGGTTGCATACATAAGGTAAAGCACTTCAAACTTGAAACACGAAGCCGGCCAGACGAAAACCAGGCCTGCTCTCCACATATGGCTCCTCCGTGCTGGACATTGGGCGCACACCACAACCCGCCTCTCCGGGAGGGCGAAAAGGTCGCATGCGTCTCTCCGCCACGTCCATGTCTCGAGGCCGGACATCCCCACTCAGGCTCAGTCACTCTCTCGAAACAAGTAAGATGGCTAGGGACTTGAACAACATTAACCCTCAGGAGTCTGAGGGGTTTTCTGGGTCCTGGAGGTGTTCTGACATGCTCTGACATTTGTGCTTTTTTCAGTTATCTATAAACATGTTAATGGCAAAGGTGTAAATTCACTCTATATAGCACAAACGGGGATACCGTAATATGTTTGTATTTTTGAGAGAATATTGTTTATGCATGGTTATTGAAAAAACTAAAACTTAAAGTGTCTGAAATAAGGCCACAAAACACATACTAAATATGTGTCCACAAGCCTTTTGACTAATGGGCATTGTTGCCTAGAGTTTTTGCTTCAAAATGATCTGAAAATCATCCTGCCTAATCATTTACACAAAACAATACATTGATTTAAATTTTATAAGACACCTTTTGTTTGGAAAGGCAATATGCGTGGAGGCGTGTTCACACCTGAGAATACAAAGGCCGGATAATGTGCCACATACATAATGAGCTGCATATTAATTAGCCTCACACAGATGTGTCACAGGGTCCCAAAGAATGCAAGGACAAAAGAAATTATCTATATATACATATTTTACGATTAGAAATTGTAACCAATTACAAATAGGTTACAATTACAACAACAATTACAATTTTAACAATATTTCAAGTGTATTCTTTCTTTGTAAAAAGTATACATTTTATCTTACGTATTAAAAAAGTTAAGGATTCATTAGTTTGAATATTGGAACAAACACTATAATAACATCTTAGTTGATAATTTAATATACCTACTTTATTTTTGACAAAACATCATATAGTATATTTAACATGAGCAGAAATTGGTGAACAAAAACTTACCTATTTAATGTGACAGTAGTCTTTTTTTACAGTCAAAACTTTATAATCTATCCAAAACTAATCACAAAATCTTGTCTAAACATTTATATTTAGTCTGTAACATATTGTTTATGATATATTAGCATATACATGTTAATTTGCAGTTTGTTGCTTATACAGACGTATTTCAACATATTTCAGTCTATTTTTACTCATCTTAGTAGGCTATAGCAATATAGTTTGGATGTGTTCATGTAAATTTAATAACATGTTTACTAATGTAGGTGCGAGAGTGAATGAACGGCACAGACATGCGCTGTATAACTGTAGTAGATAAAGGGCGCGCGCGCCTGTGCCGTTCATTCATCAATTAGCCTACACACAGACACGCAATTCATATTTAAACAGTCTTTTTGCGGTTTATAGACACTATTCAATATCGCGATTAGAACAAAGCACTTAAGAATAAATGACTTACTACATCAGCTGGATCCGTTGCTCCTCGAAATGGAACTACCAGCACTTCTGGTACATTTTCCAGGGTTATTAGATAGTATTATTCCTCACAGGGTAGGGATACGCTGTGTTCACAGCGGTAGTAAGAAACTTACTAAACATGATTTTATAATCCAGCTGGTGGGCGTTGGCATGTTTGCATGGCTTGCCTTAGATCATTTGCGTTTGAATACCGTGCGCTCTCCGTGGGCGTGGCACATTAACGCGTAATGAGGTATAATGAGCTGGAAAGAAAAATACTGACATCTCTCTATTTTCATACAGATTACATAAACTGAGAATATTTGTTTTTTTATATAAATTAATTCATTTAAAAGAAGAGAGTTCAAGCTTCATTATGGAAAAACACTCGTGCCTGTATGACAAGTATTGACAGAGTTACAGTTCATTTTTCGGACGCGTTTCAGAATGGACCTCACTGACGAGAGAAGGCAAAACTAGCATCATGTTTATTTTTCTTTATTTGACGAAAAGTACAACACTTTGTTTTTATTGTGAGTACCCACAAAAAAAATGGACACTTAACAGGATCTAATGATGTATAACACTTACACGTAAGATCAAAATCAACAGAGTATTTTGAGTCTCTTTTGCACTGATAAGAAAAAAAGCGAGACTATCGCGCCGGCGCATTAGCCGACCTCATAGGGTTAAAGGCGTTTGTTATGCCAAACAGGCACAACACAGCAACAGCAAAGGACCCAGTTCAGCTGGTGTAGTAAAGGCTCCACGCCGGGTTTGAGTTGTTGATCTTTAGTTGTTAAAGAGTGCCCGTATTGGCGTTTGTGAGTTGTCCAAACAAAGCGGTTGACCCGCACTTTACGGTACTGGAGCAAATGAAACAACGATAGCATTATAACTGCAGTAAATCTGGTAAAAAACAGACCTGCAGACATCTGTAATACCCGATATTTGGTGTTAATCTGCAGCAGCGTTTCACAGCTCGCTGTGACAGCCGCCATCTTGGTTTTGTAAAGATGTTTTGTATAGCAATAAATGAAGCTATAGCACAAATTACATTTAACAACAAATATATACAAAATAATGAATAACGGAAGAAAGGAAGAGAGAGAAAGCAGATCACAGAAATAGCTAACTTCACCAAACAGTTAACCCTTAAGAACCACCAAGAAATCACACACCTTAAAGCAGGGATAAACAGCTCTAAACACATTTAGATTTCGATGGAAATAAATAGGCTACTTGCATTATAGACCTTTGTGTGGCTGAAACAAGGCTGCGTGGGTGTGTGGTCCTCGTGCGTCCTGGAACTGGTTTCGGAACGCGTGTATCTCGCGGGAAGTTCAAAGCGTTACGTGTAGGTGAGTTGCTGGAAATCAGGCTAAGTCCGTTTCACCCGGAGGTCGAAATGACTACTGCACGAGGTTTAAAACAAAGAAAAGAACTAAACGAAAATAAGTAAAGCTAGAACTCGAACACAAAGAAAGAAAAAAGTGTAGTCGTCCAAGGAACACGAAGAGAGAGAGGGAGAGGAGTCTGGGTCCTCATCTTTTCAAAGAAGATGGTCCACGCCTCCTCAGAGCACATTGACCAATGACATTCGGGCAATCTTTGGCGGGAGAAGATTTCTTTGTTTCTTCTGACAACCTAATTTGCATGGTTTCTGGCGGTATCAGACTTCGCCCCTTTCTACTATCAAGAATGGGAAACATAGTGTAATACATTTTATCATAACCTAATATATATTTTTAGCTAAAGCAGACTGAGAGGATTAATTCGGTACCAAGAAATGTAGGTTTTGCATATATAAAGGTGGGTATATACTCTTAGAGTTTGATATGAGCACTTAGAGTTTAGCTACACGACTATAAAATCATAACTAGGCTTGGTACAAAAGCATAAACACAAAGGCATACATGAATATATTTTACCCTTTTCATAATTGCCCATTTCTGTGATTCAAAGCCAAAGACTGTTTATGTGTGTGTGATGCGTGTGTGTGCGTCTTCAGTTGGAATTCTTTCTTGCCGGAAAGGAGTGTTGGGGGAGTCCAGGAATTCGTTTGAAGCTCACGCATTCTGGTTTATTGGTGTTTGGGTAAACACTGTTATGCCATAAAGGTGTCAAATGGGCAATTCGGATCCAGACTCGTTGGTGCGATCCTAGTGAGTTACCAGGCCAAAGTCAGGGGCTAAAAGGTTTTTGGCATTTTGGAATGAGTGAGTCAGCATTGAGATTGTCCATACGCTACAGTCCCCCTTTTCGTCGGATGAAGTCCCTGTGTGGACATCATCGGACGGCAATCATCATAATAGGTGGATGGCAGGTGAATCATGATGGTCGTTCAGCAGGTGGTTCCTACTTGTCCTCCGCCTTTGGTTCCTCTGGTTGAAGGTCCATCTCAATGAGGTTTGACGTGGTCTCTGTCTTGGTACCTTTTTTTCGCAGGTTCCGTTTGAAGCCTGGAGAAAAAGGGTCTCTGTGCTTGGTCATGGACGCACGCATCTCATTGACCCTTTTAAACAGGATGAAGGCCAGGCCCAGGGTCATGGCGTAGCCCACTGCTGTAGAGAGGCAGAGTGCCGTGTCGGTGGCAGTCCAAGCTTGGATGACAAGTGAGTTGGACAGGGGAGGCAGTCGGGACAGTGCTTGGAGGGCTGTGTCAATGGGGGTAATGTCGATTACCTGGGACCCCCCTTCCTCAATCCTCAGTTCCAGTTCTGGATCTAGGGTGAAGTTGTGATTCTTGAAGTAGGGTGGGATTTCCAGCTCTGATTGATACTCTTCGCTCGGAAGATGGTACAGTGCCAGATCATCGAGGTGGAGTATGGCGCCCTTTGGTACTCGAATCCACATGCTCTGGTTGAGCAAGGTGACACGGGTGGCAGTGTCATGTTGGTCGTACGTTAGGGTGGCAGTAAGAACAGGAGTGTTGACGAGCCACAGATCACCCATGATCTCTGCTTGCGTTCCGGCGTGCGAGGTTTGGCCTCGGCAGGGCAGCGTGTGTCGCTGATCATGGGCTGCAAGCCGCAGATTCCTTCAGTCTTGTCTCTGAGGAAGGGTTTGCTAGGGCAGAGATAGTGAATGTCTTTGGTCAGAGTGGACATGTGCAGGTTTGGGGCCAGGTACAACTGTGGGTTGCTGTCGTGGTAGGCCACCACGGCTGGAGTACGTATCTTGATGTGGGTGTTACCTTTCCAAAACCCGACATTGACAATGTCCTTGAGTCTGTAGATTCTGTTTGACTCGATGATGGGTAGGTTCAGGAGGAAGGCCACCTCCCTTTACTCGGGGTCGACGTTGGAGTGGGATGGCGCTACCCAGTGAGTAGGCGAGGTGGGTTTGAAGAGGGTTAGTTGGTGCGGTAGTGGCGGAGGCCAGCACAGTTTGTACAAGGCTCAAGGGTACCAGGTAAGGTGGGATTCTACCCATGGCCAAGCTGTCAATGGAGGAGCTCACCTCCCGCAGCATGTCTGTCATCAGGGCTGTGACAAGCTGGGTCTGGGAAAAATCATTCTGGAAGACTGTAAACAGTTGCTTCATGGATTTCACTGTCTGGTTCAGCAGGACACTGTGGGTATTGAGAATTACCACAGTCCCCTTCAATGATTTGCCGATGGTCTGCAGGGACTCACTCTGTGTGGTGAGTTGCTGTCTCAGCTGTGGAATTTCAGTCTGAATTTCAGTCACATGCCGCCTCACGGTGGCTAGGCTCACTGCGTTGACACTAGACATGCCAATGTTAAACAGGGTTCCGACAGCAGTGGCGGCTCCGAGCAAAGCTCCCAGAAACCGTTTGGTGCGGCGGTCGTGTCCGTCTAGCTCCGCTTGTGTGATGGTCATCTTCTCTAGTTGGTTGAACATGTGTTCGACGTCGGCTTCAGCATGAGTGAGGGAGTCCTCTGTCCATCGGGCACCCGCCCAGCTGTATTGCGCTATCGCGCTTGGGTAGTGCGCTCTGTAGACGTTACGAGGGTCAAGTCAAACATACACCTTCTGCAGCATCCTGGTACAGAGCAGAGCGAGGGGGAGAGAGAGAGAGAGAGAGAGAGAGAGAGAGGGAGAGAGATAGCATGTCAGCGAGAGTTGTCCTTAGTTCGACAGGACAGTCTTTTCGCTTTGATGATTGCAACTGGGTTAGTTTGCATTGGCCCCTCCCTGCCTTTCCCTGCCAGCAGCCACATGGCTCTTAATTTGGTTACGGTGGACCCATTTGAAAACTGGCTCTTTCTGTCCCCGGCTTAATTGGATTCGGTACGCAACGGGAGAGAGTTTGTCAACAATCTCACGAGGACCCGTCCAGTGGGACAGAAATTTCTTTGACAGCCGATGGGAGGCTGTGTGGGATGGCTGGATGAAGCTATAATACCAGACCCTGTCGCCCACGTCCAGTTCCTGGTGTGACGCTTTTCGGTCATAGTATGCTTTCTGGCCTTCAGCACTCTTTTGAAGCTGTTGCTGGGCAAAAGCAAATGTTGTTTTCAGGTGCCGGTGTAGTTCGTCGAGGTACTGGTGAGTGGTGCAGGCTGTGACAAGGCTGGAGTCTCCTGGCTGGTACAGCAGATGCAGTGGCAGTGTCATCTGCCGCCCAGTCATTAGTTCGAAGGGAGACACATGAGTTGATTCCTGCGGGGTGGCTCTTTTTCCCATTAGCACCAGCGGGAGCTTCACATCCCAGTCTTTCTGGTTGGCAGATACATACTTTCTCAGCATGCTGACCACGGTTTGACTCGATCGTTCCACTTGGCCAGATGAGATTGGATGATGGCTGATGTGTAGTTGAACTTGTACTCCCAGGAGTTTCCAGATCTGCTGCATGATCTCAGTTGTAAAGTGAGTGCCTCGGTCTGAGTTGACTCTCAGTGGCAGTCCGAACCTGGAGAAGAGGTGGTTCATCAGGAGGTATGCTGTGGTCTGGGCAGTGTTGTTGGGTGCTGGAAGACACTCTACCCACTTTGTGAACTGGCACACGACCGCGAGGAAGTACTTGTTGCCCCTCGTTGACCTGGGCAGAGGTCCTACCCAGTCGATTTGGAGGTCTGACCATGGAAATGTGACTCCTCTGCGTTGCAGTGGAGTTCTGTGGTTTGGGTTTGCTGGTTGAAACTGGCAGCAAACCAGGCATTCTCTGACATATTCTGCAACATCTTTCTGCATGCGGGGCCAGTATGCCACTTGCTGGTACCGTGGTGTCCGGCACATGGTGCGTCGTGGGCATACATCAGCATGACCCCCCTTAGGCACTGTGGCACCACAAGCCTTGGCGCAGTGATGTCATCAGGTGCATACCACAGAATGTTGTGTGTCACACGCATCATGTGTTTGATGTCATGTAGACGTCTGAGGCACGGATTACCTGTGAGTTCAGACGGTGCGATAGGGTGGTTGGAGGGGTCTGAGAGGTGGTTCAGAATAGTCTGTATGGATGCGTCAGAGGCTTGCATGTCTGCTATGTCGTTGTTTGACATCTGTGGAGCTAGCGTTAGAGGCTGTGAGGTTGGCACTGTTGCAGGAAAGGTTCGTTTGCTATGGGTTATCACTGCAACGTGAAAGGTGGGTGGGTTTTTTGGGGTGACCAGAGATTGCCGTGTAGTGCGCCAGTCTTGGCAAGTGCATCAGTTTGGTCATTCAAGT
Source organism: Gila orcuttii (assembly GCA_026230005.1). NCBI lineage: Eukaryota > Metazoa > Chordata > Actinopteri > Cypriniformes > Leuciscidae > Gila > Gila orcuttii. Next base: position 3,409,721 of record JAPDVR010000009.1, on the reverse strand, counting down.
CTTTGTCAAGGCCCGGTTGCCTTGAGTGTCCTTTCACCTTTTTCCAGTAGACAATCATGTTGTGTGTTTTTGTGATGTCATCACATGCCTGGAACAGGTGTTGTTGTGTGACAGGCTTGTTATTTGAAGTCTTAAAGCCATTTTGTTTCCAGCCTGGAAGGTGGCATGTGAAACTGAGTCTGGCATAGTTAGAGTCTGTGCAGATAAGGAGTTCTCTGATGTCATGTGTCGATGCGATTTGCAGCGTTATGAGAATGGCTGCTACCTCAGCATATTGTGATGACTGCGGGCCCAACTTGAAGTGTTGTGGTGGACAAGGCAGGTCATTTACCCATAGCACGCCCGCACCTGCTTGGCGAGTGCCCTCGTGGTTGTAGGAACACCCATCGACGTAGGCTGTGGGCATACCTTGGCACGCATTCTCTTCAAAGTACCTGTGACAGGTCAGTTGTTGCTGTTGGGGTTCTTCTACATCCACCGTTGCAGCTGGTGTGTTATCAGAGCAGTTTTGGCAGGCTGCCAGGCCGTTGCCTAGCGCAGACTTGTGGTTCTGAGGATATCGTGCCTCAACATTGCACCCCTGGAGGGCCATTAACCATGTGGCTATGCGTGAATTGGTGACCACGCCATCTCAGATGCGCTGGCTGTTGAGGAACATTACAGGCTGGTGGCAAGTCTCAATGATAACTTTTTGGGCTCCAATGTAGTTGGAGAATCTCTGGATGGCCCATACAGTGCAGAGCAGAGCTTTTTCACAGTCTGAGAATTTAGTCTCTGGTGGGAGAAGTGTCTTGCTGGCATATGCAACGACTCTTTCGTCTTGATCATGCCTTTGGTACAGGCCAGCACTGAGACAGTGGTTGGAGAACCCAGCTTCTAAGTAGAACTCTTTTTGTGGGTCGGGGTAAGCCAGACATGGAGCTGTGCATAGGTGTCGTTTTAGCTTGTTCATGGCATTTTCTTGAATTTCTGTCCATACAAATGGGCAATCTTTTTTCAGAAGGGCAGTTAGAGGTTTCGCAATGTCTGAGTAGCTTTTGATGAACTGCCGTGAGTAATTGCACACCCCTAGAAAACTTCACAGCTCTGAGATGTTGGTGGGTGGCTTGATGTTTTGAACGGCTTGAATACGGCTGGACTGCGGTTTGATGCCCCGTGGTCCAATGAGTAGGCCCACAGGTCACAGTAGTTGACCTTGGTTCGACACCACTGTCCTTTGTGGAGGGCGATCTTGGCGCCGGCAGTGGATAATTGGTTCAAAACATAGTCTATCTCTTTCAGGTGGTCAGCCACTGTTGTGCTTTTCATGAGAACATCATCAACGTAGATAAGGTTACCTCTCATTCTGGCATCTGAGCATGCTTTGTTCAGGAAGATGTTGAACTCAGCGGGTGAGTTGGCATAGCCGAACGGGCACCTGGTGAAAGTGAATTGTCTGTTGCCGAACGTGAAAGCTAGCTAGTGCTGATCTTCTGGATGCACAGGTATGGTCCAGAATCCAGAGGCCACATCAAGTGTAGAGAAGATTGTGGCTCCTCTGATTCTGGGTATTTCTTGCTCCAGCTGGGTTATGGGCCATCGGGACAGTGGCACCTGTTAATTCAGTTTCCTGTAGTCAATGGTGGGTCGCCACTTGCCGTTTGGTTTGAGGACGGGCCAGGTGGGGGCAGAATAGGTGCTGTTGCATGGACGGATGACACCTTTTTCAAGCATGGATTCGATGGTTCGTGTGAAGCGATGGGGATCTTGTACTGCCTGACAAAAGTGGGAGGAGCATTAGGGTGCGTTGGGATGCACACAGTGTGGAGTTTGGTGAGACCACAATCTAAAGAGTCTTTGGCAAATGCCGCTTTGAACTTGTAAAGGACTTGTCTGAGTCTTTGTCGATCTGCATCATCCTTAAGTACATCTGCGTCCTTTAGAATTTGCTGAACTTGAGACTCAAATCCTGGATACGGCTCCTCTGTTGGTGTGTCGTCTGTCGTGTTGACAGGCAGAGGTGCAGCAGTTTCGTCAGTCTCGCAGGCAGGCTGTTTGGAGACTGTGTATACTACAAAGTGTTGGTCCTCTGTCAGTTCTGTTCTGCATACCTGGTCTTTGTCCATTGGCATGACCGAAGGGATGAAGATGAGTTTGAAGGGTGCTGTGAGCACTGTGTTGTTTGTGCTCCCTTCGGGTATCATTGAATATGGCATGGGCCCAATGATTGGTAATGTGAGTTCAAAGTCATGGAAGTCGTGGCTCACTAGCCATCCCACTCTGTAGGCCTTGGGAATTGTGATGTCCATTGCCATGCAGTTGTTGAAAAGGATGTAGACTACACGAGATGACACTTCAGTAAGGGGTGTGGCTTCCAGCGTGAGTCCAAGTTCAACACATTCAGGTGAAGGTTGAAAGAAGCCCAGCGTGTGGTTTAGGGTTTGACCACAATGCATGTTGAGCCGGACAGCGACCCCTTTGGTGTAAGCTGGTATCACAGTTTCCTGTTCGTTGATTAGGGTGCAGACCTCAGGAATGGTCTGACCTGACAGGAGGTTCTCAGTGTTGGTTGGAACAACAGGGGGCTGTAAAGTCAATGGGGTCCACAGTACCTCATTAATAATGTCCACATGAGCCTTGAGGTGAATCAGGATGTCTGCTCCAATGTAGACATCATGGGGCGGGTCCGGAAGGACCAGGAAGTAATGGGTCAGACACCGGTGGTTCCATTTCAAGTTCAAAGCGCAGACACCTTTGGCCGTCATCATGGTTGAGGAAAACGGGTGCGCTTGCTGGCAGAAGGAAGGTCCGGTGTGTCTTCAATGAGAGCATTGAATAGTGAGACACTGATGGCTAAGTTGTCTGCCCATAGTGCAAGTACAATGTCAGTAGTGGTTACATCATTCAACTGCAGGTCAGTGGTGACCTTGGGGCAGAAGGAATCAGAGTCTTTGGTGAGCTGAAATGTGTAGAGTAGCGAACTTGAATCTCGGTCTGGTGCTGGAGCTGTGTCCCCGTGGCTGGCTGTGAGAGTTCCCATGACCTCTGTGACCTGGTAGTCCAGCTCAGGTGATCTGGGTGGCTGAAGGGGGAGAGGTTCTCACACTTGAGCCCAAATTTTCAGCTGTCTGAAGTCCAGTAGGGGCTCGAAGCGGTCTAGCAGATCTTTGCCAATGAGGAGGGGATATGTGTTCACTGGTGAAATGTACACAGGGTGTACCAGATTCATAGGACCAATTGTTAGGTGAATGGGAGCTACCTGTTCAAGCTGGATGTCATTTTGGCTGTATGACTGCACATTCAGCACACAATTTTGAGATTTCAGAGTTCGATTTTGTCTTTTAGAGTTAAATCTGAGTTTTTCAAAGAGTTGAGCTGATATCAAAGTGAGGTCTGCGCCGGTGTCTACCAGGGCTTCGAGTCTCACCTCATTTTCCAGGGTGATGGCTAGGTAGAGTTTCCGTGCCATCTCCTTTTCGACTAGATTCCCCAGGAGTTGTGGAGTCGGGGCTTGAGTGGTGATAGATAAGCAGTTAGGGCCAGTCTCTTGTGGCTCGCTGCAGAGACAGACAACCAAAACAGCACTTTCTGGTATCTTAGGGTGCTGGTCACTGGTGTGAAGAATCGGGTTGTCTTGTTCACGATGTGCAGTTGTCAGCTGCGGTGATTGGATGACGCTGTCACTTGGTGATGTGATAGCTTGTTCTGTAGACTGTGTCGGATGAGCAGTGCTCTGGGTGCTTGGTTCAGTAGGAGGACAGTCAGGAAGGGTGTTGGTGTCAGGCCTTACTTTTAGTCATGAGGAGTCTGGCCTGTCCTTTTTGTCTTCCTTGTGAGGTTTCTTATGGAGAAGCTCTTTCAGCACCTTCAGGATTTCTGCTGTCTCCGACCTGGCCTCACTGTTTTTCTTGGTGGTAGGCTCAGACTTGGACTTGCTTGGGGCATGCCGAGAGGGGTTCCGCTGCGGGCTGTTTGGGCTTGATTCTCTAGTCGATGGGGGTCGGCTCCTTCTGGGCCGACGGCTGGCTTCCCAAGTGGCTCCACCCTTTTGCCTATTGGATGGCTGTGGGCTGTCGTAGAATCTTTCAGAGCGCCCGCCCTGGTGCTTAGGACGGGCACCAGCACGGTCGTGCTGCCCTCTGCTGGCTTGGAACGGTCTTGGCTCTTTGCAAAAATTCTGTTACTGTGGTGTTGTTGGGCACCCTCTAGAGCAATATCTGAGCGGTGGTCAGATACAGGGCAAAATGTTTGATTTCTTACAGTCTTTTCAGAAGCAATCTTTTGCTTGGCATGAGCTTTATGGGCTAAGTCTCGCAGCTGTTGGGTAGGCATGTTACGCGGGCATGCCAGGACCCCTAAGTGATGGCTCACTGTGGGATGCAGATTTCGGAGGAACAGGGTTTTGAAGTTAAAGTCCTCCATACCTGGCTCGTTCCGTGCTCCGAAGTAGGCTTGTCGAAGTCGGCCGTAGTAGGTTTGTGGGGTCTCCAGTCGGGCCTGCTTGGTGTCCATGGCAGTGATGAGCCCTTGGTCTGATTCTGGATCAGAAAATTCTCTAATGAGGGCCTGACGCAGCTGCTGGAAGTCTGATTTGATTGTCTCTGGTTGACGATCTAGGAAGCTGCGCACGTCACGACTAGACGTGATTCTTGGCAGGTACAATCTGTCCCACGTGGTCACGTTGGGAACAGTGTGCAAGTGAAAGTCTATGTCCTGCAGATAGGCGTGCACATCATGGCCTCCTGCAGGGTTTGGGGTGAAAGTAGGGATGTTTCTGGCCAGCTTGTCAAGTTCTTTGGGAGCCATGCCGTGGTCAGGGATCGATATTTTGTTGAAGGGCTCCCACTGTTTTTGCTGCTGACGGGGGTTCTTGGCTGGTCGGTGACACCTTGAACTGTGGGCTTTCACCCCCCTTTTCAGCTCTGAGCTCGTGGCTGAAAGGTACGGACCGGCTGGTCGGGGGAAACTCTGTGGTGTGTGTTTCCCCTTCCCGGTCATTCTGCAGTTTATAAGAGTGTTTCAGCTCTCTGTGAACAATGTCAAGTTCATACTTTAGATCGTGTCTCTGCTGAGTAAGTTCATGGATTTCAGCTCGGGGCGTGTTCAAGTGTTTTTCACAGGCTCTGGCTTTAACGTCTCTTTCTTTTAGTTCAATCTCGGCTTATGCAAGGAGAGCTTCGCCTTGTCGGAGTTGTCCATCGAGTTCCTTTCTGGCTTTCCTCTCTGACTGCTCTCTTCGTCCAGACGAAGCTTTTCCAGGGCATTTCGAAGTCTCTCTACTTCTTCCTTTAGCTCGGTGTCGGTTGCATCCTCTGTCCCACGCTGGTGATGGGTCTCGAGGAGTAGCTGATCTAGGTGGCTCTGCGCTTGGGCCTGGTTCCCCCGGGCCTCCTCAGCTCGAAGCTTTATCTCTGCGGCTTCCTGCTCCAGATCGAGGTTGCTCCTTTCACTTAGCCTTGCCTGGGCGACGAGGTTGTGGGCGAGGCTCCCGATGATCTTGGCCCATTCCTTGTGGTTGTAACTCTGGGTTGGATCGTGGGCCATCAGCCTGTTCAAGTTGGCGTCTAGCTGTTCTTGGCTCAGGTGCTGTAGGCCACCGGCGTCCTTCAGCAGGACGGCGTCCATCATCGCGCTCAGCCAGGTTTCGAGGTGATCCCAGTGGGCTGCAGGACTGGATGAACGGGACATATTGGCTCACTGCAGGCGAGAGAAAGACAGCACACACTAAGAGGCCAATGCAAGTACGTGGAGGGTTAGTGAGTTACAATATTATATGGCTATGTAAGCCGTAATTTTGACCAACTGGTGCAGACAGTTAGGCAGTTAGGTGGGCCGATTTGCATGGGTCAGCGCAGGTCTAAATAAACAATTTGACAGGGTGGCAGCCTAGTGAGCCATTTGATGACGCGGGTTGCTTGGTCTTCAATCTATTCAGCTTTCCTTGATGGCTCTCGTAGGCTCTGTCTTAAGGTGAACTGAAAGAAACAGAACACACAGAACAGAACAGAATAGGGTAGAACAACTTAAACCGCGAAAGGAAAAGGCATGAAATAAAACGGCATAAAATAATGCCAGGAGTAGATAGACAGGAGAGAAAAGGCCTAAGTCTACTATCACTGCTAGGGTTTATGATAGAACCAACAGTGTGGGGGCGCTATCGCAGTATAAAACCTAGGAAGACGATGTGACTTGGGGAAGGAAAAGTGGGCTAAACGCTTAAATGACTGGGGGAATATCTAATATTCTGTGGTCTATACTAAGCGGATGGGTTTTATTTTGTTTAGTTTGCCTGGGGTGAATTGAGGTCGCTCTGTTGGACCCAGCGGCGTTGTCCACCTTTCTGACGGTTCCCAACACTTGACCGCAGTGTCCCCGGGCCCTTCGTTCCTCTCCTCCACGGTGCGCCCTCTCTAACAATTTGTGACTTTAATCACAACCGGCAACACGAAGGTGTCAACTTGTCAGAAGGCACGGCAAAGTGGGTTTTCCCCGGAACCCTCGTTTGGAGTACAAACGAGTGGCCTTTCAGCAGCCCCGGTTCGGGTAATTGTCCCAAAATTGCCTTGTGTGTCGGCTGACGTAGTTGACGTTACCCTTGGAGTGCCAAATGGCTGGTGTCACAAGTTGCGTGCCGCACTGATGGAAGGGAATTGAAAGGTCCGAGACTCACACACGGCCAGCGTCGGTAACGCCGTTCGGATGACTCCGCTCGCTGGAACCCAACCCGAGATGACTGTCAAATCACCACCGCACACTAGGGAGTTCTACCTATAAATACAGAACAGGAGGAAACAAGTGAAACTTAAAGTGAATTAAGGCCTTCTTTTTTAAACCAAATTGAGTAATTATGTATGTAGAACTAGAAGTCAAGGCTTGACCAAATAATGATAAATAAAAAAAAGGAATTATGACAATGATGATAATTATCAAAATTAACCTAACCTAAAAGAGGAGATAGAAATAAGTAAGCAGGATGAAACACGGGAGGAGACAGCCGTAGTAGTGGGTTTGTGCCACTAGGGGGCATACCTGGTTGAATCAGACAACTTAATTTCAATTTCAATTCAAAGTGGTTTGAACTAAATTTAAAATAACCGTGTAAGGGAAGATAAAGATCAGAATTATATCCGATGATAGTCCCTTTACTGTAACGTATCAGTGATAAAGAAAATAAATCAACAAGACAAGGTTGTAGTAGACCAATTCAGAACAAAATGACCAGAGGAAAAAAAAAAAAAAAAAAATTATCACTGCTTGAACTGAGAAACTTAATTTAAATTTAAATTCAAACGTGTTTAAACCAAATATAACTAAGTGTAAACAGTCGGAGGAGAGTTGTTTCACATCCAATAATATTAGTATACGCAGAGCTGATGTATTGGAAGCTAGACAGTACTCTTCACTAATCACAGAGGAAAGTGAAATATTAGGAAGAGAGAATTTTGAGGAAAGAGTGACCTATCTGTGAGTGTCCACCAGATGGCGCTATAGAGCCCACACAGACTGAAGTCAGGGATTGGTAATTTGAGAAATGTTAGACACTTAAGGCTAACCTCTAGTGTTAGTCAGCGGAACTACAACAATCCTGCTTCAGTGTGATTCAAATCTGAGCGCGCGATTAACGCCTCTAGTTTCTGCACAATAACAACTATAAATTTTAAATCTCGGCGGATTTCTTTGTGCCAGTACACAATAAAAATATACACAAATAAATATACACAACAGGGTTTCTTCACTGTTGTTTCAGATTATCACTTGATCAAGGTTTTAAGGACTCCCATTTATATATCGATCAGATACTATAAAGATATCAGATATCGATCAGTGTTTTCTGATTAGATTTGCGAAAGGTATGCATTAGTTAGCTAGGCTAATGTTTAACTTTAAGGGAGCGTTCGTTTTAGTCGAATATTAGGCTACTGAAAATAACCACAAATTCAATCTTAACGATAAAAATAAGGCCTTTAAAAAGATGAGAAAAGGAACATCGCTTTACTCAATCTTTGATCACGCTGAAAGAATTCGTTCTACACAGGCAATTTGATAATATTAAAATGTACCCACTGCAAGGGATTTCTTCGTCTTTACAGGAACAATTTTAATATTATGAACTGCAGTTAATTTTAGCAATTAACAGTGGCAAAAAATGTTGGACATTTTTAGCCGCTCCCAATGTGCCTGAACTGAAATCGGCTTTGTGCCTTTACAGTTCTTCAGTGAGTCGTGTTGTGGTTTCTCACTTGTCGGAGCTCGTGCACAAAAATTACAACATTACACACAAATTGACACTGATTTAGTTGCTCACAAAACAAAGCTTAAAATGTGCCGCGCATAATCTCCACCAAATAATATGTAGGGTCTCAGCTCAAATGGGGGGAATGTATAATCAATAATTAATAATTCACAATCAATAAATGATCATACGGGTTATGAGTTATCACCTACAAAATTAAATTGCCCAAAAAGGGAATATATAGTCCAGGTACCTGTATATATATATATATGTATATATATATATATATATATATATATATATATATATATATATATATAGACAATTGACCACAACGAATTATAATCAATTATGAATACATATAATATAAAGATAGGCTATATCAATTTTTAGAATATCCTTTAAACAGAACTAACTGCATTTCGCCTGGTCTGTTCGTCCACCGAACCTACTGACGATTCTCTGATCAGATCGCGAAAAGGATTATTCTGATCACTATCAGGAAAAGCTATCCTTCTGTTTATGAGGAATAACTTTCTGATAATATTACTAATTAAAGTATTTATCAATATCTCAATATTTATCAAAGCTTGTAGGGATCACACATTTAAGAGGCTTTGTTTGATGAGCACCAGTCAGAGACAATAAAGAGTATAATGAGGGTTTAATAAATGAAGCTATAGCACAAATTACATTTCCATCAAGAAATCACACACCTTAAAGCAGGGATAAACAGCTCTGAACACATTTAGATTTCAATGGAAATAAATAGGCTACTTGCATTATAGACCTTTGTGTGGCTGAAACAGGGCTGCGTGGGTGTGTGGTCCTCGTGCGTCCTGGAACTGGTTTCGGAACGCATGTATCTCGCGGGAAGTTCAAAGCGTTACGTGTAGGTGAGTTGCTGGAAATCAGGCTAAGTCCGTTTCACCCGGAGGTCAAAATGACTACTGCACGAGATTTAAAACAAAGAAAAGAACTAAACGAAAATAAGAAAAGCTAGAACTCGAACACAAAGGAAGAAAGAAGTGTAGTCGTCCAAGGAACACGAAGAGAGAGAGCGAGGAGTCTGGGTCCTCATCTTTTCAAAGAAGATGGTCCACGCCTTCTCAGGAGCACATTGACCAATGACATTCGGCAATCTTTGGCGGGAGAAGATTTCTTTGTTTCTTCTGACAACCTAATTTGCATGGTTTCTGGCGGAATCAGACTTCGCCCCTTTCTACTAGCAAGAATGGGAAACGTCTCGGTTACGTATGTAACCCTCGTTCCCTGAGTAGGGAACGGAGACGTTACGTCGGATGACGACGAAATGGGGTTTCGCTTAGAAAGCCTATCAGCTTCGAGTATTACAAAACGAGCCAATGGCAAAGAAATGCCATGGGTCTGCGGAATTTGCATGACGTAACTCCACCCCACCTCGTGGGTATAAAAGGGGGAAGTCCGCAACAGCAGTTTATGTTTCTTCGCTGAGGAGCCAAGACTGAGCTCAGGCGATCCCCGCGGTACAGCGGAAAGTGGCAGGCAGACGTAACGTCTCCGTTCCCTACTCAGGGAACGAGGGTTACATACGTAACCGAGACGTTCCCTTTCGTTGTCACTCCGAGTTACGTCGGATGACGACGAAATGGGGTTACCAGTCTAATCACGCCACCTTCTCAGCTGTCTTCCAGTGCCCTGCGTAAATCGAGATCCCTGTCATAGACTGGACGAAGGACTCCATTTAACACAGGAATACCAAGGTACACTGGGAAGCATATCCCAAGCTAGGGGAAGTATGCAATTAATGCCAACCCAGAGGGGGGGGACTTAGAGAATACACATATGACCCGAAGGAAACATATGGAGAACACTGGGGTGTCCAGCCGCAGGTGGAATATTTCAACCCCAGGGGTGGCAAGGTGGCTTGCCAAGGGAAAGACACATGCTCAGAGAGGCTTACAGTGGAAATACACATGTGGGGGTCGCTCAGGGGAGGGACCATGCACACGGGAGGCACCTAGCCGACGCGCAGGCAATAGACACTGGCGCCGACGTCAGGAGTGCTGGAGGAACTCAGGGCTTTCGGGGAAGCTCACCTGAGGAGAATATCGCACGTATCCAGTCCGTGGAGTGGAATGGCGAGCAAGCGAAGACACCTGAGCGGGTCCGGTACTAGCTAGTTGAAGCGAGTACATGAGAGGACACTGGCTCCACTCGGAGATTATAGAATCTGGCGAATGTGTTAGGTGTCGCCCAGCCTGCAGCTCTGCAGATGTCTGTTAGCGAGGCGCCATGCGCTAGAGCCCAAGAGGATGCCACACTCCGGGTGGAGTGGGCCGTCACACCAAGGGGGCACGGTCGACCTTGCTGCTGGTAAGCCAAGGCAATGGGGTCCACTATCCAGTGAGACAACCTTTGCTTGGAGAGAGCCTTTCCCTTCAGCTTCCCACCATAACAGACAAAGAGCTGGTCTGAGGTCCTGAAACACCGCGTCCTGTCTACATAGGCGCGAAGAGCGCGTACTGGACAGAGCAGTGCCAAGGCTGGGTCTGCCTCCTCCGGGGGCAGCGCTTGCAGGTTCACCACCTGGTCCCGAAAGGGAGTTGTAGGAACCTTGGGCACATATCCGGGCCGGGGTCTCAGGATCACGTGAGAGAAAGCCGGACCGAATTCCAGGCACGCTTCGTCGACGGAGAATGCGTGCAGGTCCCCTACCCTCTTGATGGAGGCCAGTGCAACCAGGAGCGCTGTCTTCATTGACAGGAACTTAAGCTCAACTGATTGCAGGGGCTCAAAGGGAGCACTCTTCAGGGCAGTTAGAACCACTGAGAGGTCCCAAGAGGGAACGGGAGGAGGACGAGGAGGATTTAGTCTCCTCGCTCCTCTCAGGAACCTGATGACCAGGTCGTGCTTCCCTACCGACTTACCTTCGACAAGGTCATGGTGTGCGGCAATGGCGGCAACATAGACCTTAAGGGTGGAGGGAGACAGCCTTCACTCCAACCCTTGCTGAAGGAAGGAAAGCACAACGCTGATCGAGCATCTCCGGGGGTCTTCTCGGTGAGAAGAGCACCAGTCGACGAAGAGGTTCCACTTCAACGCGTAGACGTGTCTCGTGGACGACGCTCTAGCGGAAGTGATGGTAGCCGCCACCGTAGGTGGAAGGGTACTCAAACCTACCTCGAGCCGTCCAGGAGCCACACGTGGAGGCTCCAGAGATCGGGGCGAGGGTGCCACAGGGTGCCCCGTCCCTGAGAAAGAAGGTCCTTCCTCAGAGGAATGGGCCAGGGAGGTGCTGTCGCGAGGAGTGCAAGTTCGGGGAACCAGGTCCGGCCGGGCCAATACGGCGCGACCAAAATGACCTGCTCCTCGTCTTCCCTGACCTTGCGCAAGGTCTGCGCAAGAAGGCTCACTGGGGGAAACGCATATTTGCGGCCCGGCGGCCAGCTGTGCACCAGTGCATCCGTGCCGAGCGTGCCCTCGGTCAGGGAAAAATACAGGGCGCAATGGGTCGAGTCGTGAGAGGCAAACAGATCTATCTGTGCGTCCCCGAACTGGTCCCAAATCAGCTGAACCGACTGGGGATGGAGTCGCCATTCTCCAGGGAGGGGCTGAAGCCGTGAGAGCTCGTCGGCTGCACAGTTCAGGGCTCCGGGAATGAAGATGGCTCGAAGCGACCTCAGATGCTTCTGACTCCATAGAAGGAGGTGGCGGGCGAGTTGTGACATACGGCGGGAGCGTAGACCACCTTGATGGTTGATGTACGCTACAGTAGCGGTATTGTCTGAGCGGACTAGTACGTGTTGACCCCTGAGCAACGCCCGGAAGCGGTGCAGGGCAAGGCGTACTGCCAACAACTCGAGGCAATTGACATGCCATAGCCGCTGGGGTCCTGTCCAGGAGCCCGCAGCAGCATGTCCATTGCACATGGCGCCCCAGCCCGTGGTGGAGGCATCCGTGGAGACCACAACATGCCGGGAAGCTCGTTCCAGGGGGACACCCGCCCTGAGAAAACTGAGGTTCGACCACGGGGTGAGGAACTGACGGCAGGTCGGAGTAACTGGTACCCGGAGCGTGCCTTGATGCCATGCCCACCTCAGGACTCGGTCGCGAAGCCAAAGCTGAAGCGGTCTCATATGAAGCAATCCGAGCGGCGTGACCGCGGCTGCAGATGCCATATGCCCCAGGAGCCTCTGAAAATGTTTCAGTGGAACCGCATTCTTGCTCCTGAGATGTCTCAGGCAAGTCAGCAGTGACTGCGCGCGCTCGCTCGTAAGCTGCGCGGACATGGCGACCGAGTCGATGTCCATACCGAGAAAAGAGATCCTCTGCACGGGGCAAAGTTTGCTCTTCTCCCAGTTGACCCGAAGGCCCAGACGAGCTAGGTGCCGGAGCACTAGGTCCCTGTGTTCGCAAACCTGATCTCGAGAGTGAGCTAGGATCAGCCAGTCGTCGATATAACTCAGGATGCGAACCCCGTGTTCCCGAAGGGGAACAAGGGCAGCCTCGACGACCTTCGTGAAGGTGCGAGGAGACAGGGCTAGCCCGAAAGGGAGAACCGCGTACTGGTATGCCTGCCCCTCGAAAGCAAACCGTAGGAACGATCTGTGTCGAGGAAGAATGGAGACATGAAAGTAGGCGTCCTTCAGGTCGATCGCTGCAAACCAATCCTGGGGCCGCACGCATTCGAGAACGCGTTTGGCGGAGAGCATCTTGAACGGCAGCCTGTGAAGGGAGCGGTTCAGCACGCGCAAGTCCAGGATTGGCCGTAACCCACCGGTTTTCTTGGGGACAATGAAGTAGGGGCTGTAGAACCCGGACCTCATCTCGGCTGGAGGGACAGTCTCGATTGCACACTTCGCCAGCAGGGTGGCAATCTCTGCTCTCATGATAGGGGCATTGCCACCGACCAAAGTGGAGCGGACTCCCCTGAAGCGGGGAGGAGACCGTGCGAACTGAATCGCATAGCCGAGCCTGATGGTGCGCGCGATCCAGCGGGACAGACGGGGAAGCTCTAACCAGGCTCCCAGGAACTGAACCAGCGGGATCAAGCGGACGACAGGCGTCCCCCCGGAGGGGCAGCGAAGCGGAGTAACTGGCCCAGACGTGGGCGGCATAGCGGCCCGGTGTGGGGGCACAGTTAGCAACCGCGCCCTGACAGAGGGGGCCAGGGGAGGACCAGGCTGGTCGTCCCGCGGGGGCCTGCTCTGCCAGGGGTCTGGCGACAGAGGGGGACAGGGGCGACGCGGTCCGTGGACGGCACGCCCTGTCAACCGCCTCTGGGACAGTGGGGGGCGAGGAGAGCACGGCTTGTGGGCGGCGCTCTGTGTCGCCCGAGAACTCTGTGAGCTCAGGGAAGAGAGGATCGTTTCTGTCTTTAACCACTTTAGGGTGCTGCCCACCCGTGGGTGAGCAGCGGGGAGCGGAGAACAAAAGATTCTCCCCCGGCCCTCCACCGGGGGAAGGAGTGGTCCTGCTACCATCTCCTGAAAAACGACCATCTTCCCTGAGCAGCCCGTCTCAGGAGCGCCGCTTGGCCCGGCGTTTAGCGGGGGGCGGGGCGGGAGAGGGCTGTGGCGCCTTCTTACGGCTTCCTCCGCGACCGGCCCGGGGTGGAGGCTGCTGCGTGGGCCGGGCGGGAGGGGCGGGAGCCGCAGGAGGGCGCCCTCAGCGGGAAACAGGACGAGGCGTCTGCCCGGTCGGCTGGGTGGAGGCAGCAGCTGGCCGGCGGGGCAGAATGTGTTTTATGGCCTCGGTCTGTTTCTGGGCGGTTGAAAACTGTTGGGCAAAATCTTCAACCGCACCGCCGAAGAGGCCGGCCTGGGACAAGGGGGCGTTAAGCAGACGGGTCCGCTCCGCGTCCCGCATGTCAGCCAGGTTCAGCCAGAGATGTCTCTCCTGGACCACGGCTGTGGACATCACCAGACCCAGGGAGCGCGCGGTAACCTTCGTCGCCCGGAGAGCAAGGTCGGTCGCGGCGCGCAGCTCATTGAAGAGCCCTGGGTCTGTCCTACCCTCGTGCATGTCTCTGAGCATCTGGGCCTGGTAGACCTGCAGAGTGGCCATAGCATGCAGTGACGCAGCCGCCTGTCCCGCCGCTCTGTAAGACTTCGCCACCAAGGTCGACGAAAATCTACAGGCTTTGGATGGGTGCTTAGGCTCGCCACGAGAAGAAGCACTCTGAGGACATAGTTGCATGGCAACAGAGCGTTCAACTGGGGGGAGCCCAGTGTACCCACGGGCGGCTGCATCATCAAGGGGAGGAAAGGCGGATGAGGTCACCGAGCGGTCACGGGAAGACAACGGGGTCTTCCAGGACTTCGAGATCTCATCATGCACATCCGGGAAGAAAGGTATTGGGGTTTGCCGAGGACGAGGGTCGGCGGCCTTACCCAAAAACCAATCGTCCAGCCGCGAGCGCTCAGGACAGGGTGGAGGCCTCCACTCAAGCCCGATGCTCGCGGCTGCCCGGGAAAGCATGGCCGTCATCTCCGGATCAGACTCGAGCACAGCCATATGCACACCAGAAGGTGGCAGCTGTGACGAGCCCTCACTTCCAGAAGAATCAAACCCACCTAGTGATGCAGCAACAGACATGGCATCATCCTCTGTAGCTTCAACCGAAACACGCGGGCCACCAGAGGGTAGACCCGCGGGAATCGGCAGTTCACTAGCGGGCACCGTCATTGAAGAGGGGGGCTGGGGTCGCGGACACATAGTCGGCGCCTTGTTCCAGACCGTCACCCTCAGGTCACCCTGGCCACCAGCCGCAGGGCGGGGGGTGGATGAGGGGACTCTCACTCTTGCGAGTTCACTGAGTCTCGACCGTAATGACGCGATGGTCATGTTCCCACAGAGAAAACATGAGTCATCCACGAGCGCTGCTCTAGCATGATCAATGCCCAAACATACCAAGCAGCGCTCGTGCCCATCAGAGTCCGATACCAATCTGCCGCAACCAGAAGTACACGGGCGAGGCATCTTTAAAAAGACGTGCCGCGTGTAAGCTCTTTTAGTGAGAAAACAAGTGTTGAAGCGCCCGGGGAGAAACGCGCCGACTGGCAAATCACTGCAGCAGATCAGCAGGAAGCACACTCTCGCCGTAGATCGCCGTCACACCAACACTCGAGGCACTCGTTCGTGAAGCTGACAATTCAGAGATGGCTTGTGGAGAGAAGAATAAACTTGGCTCCGATGCGAAAACATAAACTGCTGTTGCGGACTTCCTCCTTTTATACCCACGAGGTGGGGTGGAGTTACGTCATGCAAATTCCGCAGACCCATGGCATTTCTTTGCCATTGGCTCGTTTTGTAATACTCGAAGCTGATAGGCTTTCTAAGCGAAACCCCATTTCGTCGTCATCCGACGTAACTCGGAGTGACAACGAAAGGGAACATAGTGTAATACATTTTATCATAACCTAATATATACTTTTAGCTAAAGCAGACTGAGAGGATTAATTCGGTACCAAGAAATGTAGGTTTTGCATGTATAAAGGTGGGTATATATTCTTAGAGTTTGATATGAGCACTTAGAGTTTAGCTACACGACTATAAAATCATAAATAGGCTTGGTACAAAAGCATAAACACAAAGGCATACATGAGTATATTTTACCCTTTTCATAATTGCCCATTTCTGTGATTCAAAGCCAAAGAATATTTATGTGTGTGTGATGCGTGTGTGTGCGTCTTCAGTTGGAATTCTTTCTTGCCGGAAAGGAGTGTTGGGGGAGTCCAGGAATTCGTTTGAAGCTCACGCATTCTGGTTTATTGGTGTTTGGGTAAACACTGTTATGCCATAAAGGTGTCAAATGGGCAATTCGGATCCAGACTCGTTGGCGCGATCCTAGTGAGTTACCGGGCCAAAGTCAGGGGCTAAAAGGTTTTTGGCATGTTGGAATGAGTGAGTCAGCATTGAGTTTGTCCATACGCTACACACTCATTGGATAGTTGAATCTGTTCATGCTGTGGCTGTGTAACATCTACATCTTTCTTTCAGGCTGGTACAGTGAGGGACCAGTCAGACCTCCTGCCTTGGATAAAGGACATTGTGAACCACTTCTGGTATTGTGCCAAGCAAGCCTCTTCTGAATAACAGTTCAAGGTAGGTTTATGTGAATTTTTGAAAGTGGTAAACTCAAACAATGTTTTGGGTGTGTGAAAAAGGTGGGAGAAATGACATGTTGTGTGTTTTTTGTTTTGTTTTTAAAGCTGAAGTGGCATGCACTCCTACATCATGTCCCCAACCAGCACACATGGTCAACGGGATGCTGTGAGCATGAACCTCTAGGCGACAGAATCCAGGAGAAGCCTTGGATAAAACAAGGTAATTGTAATGTGATTGTCATGCCATGTGTCTGACTATGCATGTACAATCAGCCTATTCAGAGTATGAATTTTTACAGGCAGGTTCGGCAGCTCACCAGGCTCTCACCGCTATCGTATTGGACAAGCAGTGGTTGAAGGATGTGGGGAAGTTCATTACCTTCAGGTAAGCTATTATTTCAATTATCGGTTTTCATTTCAAAACATATTTATGTCAAGCCCTATTACAATACATAATTTCTTGAAATTATAACGTGTATGGAAAGCAGTGTCTTAAATTCATAGAACAATGGGACAGATTCAATTCAAAAGATTATGGAGTTTAATAAAACAAGACTAAAGATTACATAAACTACTTAAATCACGCAGGAGTAAATATGCATAATAAAAACAAACAATTAACAAATACCAAAGAACGATTGCAATACGAAATATTGGAGAGAGAAAGTTAGAGGGTGAGAGAGAGAGAGAGAGAGAGAGAGAGAGAGAAATCAGTTCAAACAATTCAAACGAGACCCAAAGGCTTTCTTAGGCGTATCTAGACAACCTTAAACAGCACTTAATTTTAGATTGTACGTTACTTTGATATGGTCCCTTTGGTGTAGCTGTGTTACAAAACAGGCTGATGTCTGGAGTTTCGTTCGGACGGAGGTAGATGTTGCGATCTCTTCAGCTTGTACGACAGATGCTTAATCTTAAATTCGTTTCGTTCGTGAGTACACTGAACGAAGGAGAATTATCAAACTGAGGTAGCTCAAGAAAAGAAAGAACTTAGATTAAAACAAAGTAGGAAAACGACGCGGAACTCCGGGCTGGGGTTCGCAGGGAAGTTGGGATCTCTCTCTCTGGCGTAGTGAAAACTGCTAGCACTGAGGAGACCTGGCGCTCCTGGTTTTGAAGGCGCTCGAGACACGCCTTTCGTACGCGTCTGATCCAATCGTTTGGGAGGAGGCGTGTCGGCAAACCTTGTGGTTCGCGAAGTACACGCCTTCTGGGTCATGTGCATAGCGGATTACAGATTTAGTAATAATACACTTCTAAACTAGGATTAATAAAATATGCCTCATATTGCATTTTGGGTTAGTGATTCGATCTTATTCGATTTCTCTGATTCCAATCATACCACTCGCGGCATTCCTAGGGTTAGTAAAATGCAGATACATGATTTTTCGTGATTAAACGAATGTCAGACTGATCACATATCATACAAGCTTACAGTTATATCAAGTAGGTCACAAGGGAATCCTGAACACAACCAGAAAACATTTGTACATTTGAAACGTTAGCTTAACTACACGTGGTTCAGAATGATTGTCTCTTTGTGTGTGTGTGTGTGTGTGTGTGTGTGTGTGTGTATTCAGAGTTCGTCGCGTGGTCAGTCACGCGTTGGACTCCTGATCGTCTTCAGTTCCGTGTATGTGTGTGCGTCCTTCGAATTTGATGAGTTTTAAGTCTAGATTACAATGAACAGTGTGGCTCATTACACAAGGTTTTCTGTGTTTGTGAGGTGTCGTGCAGAGGGGACACCACGGGATCTCCAGCCAGAGAGGCGCCCCTGTCGAGTTACATGTGGTAAGACAGAGGATCCTGTGATTACTTATCAGCGAAAAACGCCGCGGGGGCACTTCTGGCATCGGTAATTTAATTAAGTCCGAGCACCATTTGCTTCGTGTGTGAATCTGTAACTTACAAAGTCCCATGACATCTGTTTTTGTCACAATCTGAAGAATGGAGGAGTGTTTACTTAATTAGAATCTTAGTTGATTAAAACCACATGATTGCGCTGATCATCTGATTATTGCTACATTCCCCCCTTGATGGTTCGGCAGGACCCGTGTGGGTGGGCCTCGTTGAACCATCACGACCGCATTGGTCAGGTGGCAGGTAAATCATGGAGGTTGGATGCTGCAGATGATTGTTAGGGCTGAGGGCTCAGCTCTATGAGGTTTTCCGCATTCTCTAGCGGGGAGTCTTCTTTCCGAGGGCCCCTACGGAACCCTCCGGACATGGCTTGGGTGAGCCTGGCTGTTGAGGCTCGCATCTCGTTGAGTCGTCGGTACAGGACGTAGGCCAGGCCCAAGGTTAGGACGTGGCCGATGATCGTTGAAATGCACACGGCAGTGTCGGCGGCGGTCCAGGCTTGGACGACAGGTGAAGCGTTCAGGATGGGCATTCTGGACAATGCTTGGAGGGCTGTGTCGAGGGGTGCGATGTCGATGATCTGTGACCCCCCTTCCTGAATCCATTTTTCCAGTTCTGAATCGAAAGTGAAGTTGCGATCCTTAAAGAAGGGTGGAATCTCTAAGTTCGGAAAGTTCGGATTGGTATTCTTCGCTCGGGAGATGATACAAGGCTAGGTCGTCCAGGTGGAGGATAGCTCCTCGTGGGACTTGAATCCACATGGTCTGGTTCAGCAGGTTGACGCGTGTAGCGGTGTCGTGCTGATCGTAGGTCAGTGTCGCCGCCCGAACTGGAGTGTTAACGAGCCACCGATCCCCCACGATCTCAGCTTGCGTCTCGGTGACTTGGCTGCGAGGTTTAGCATCTGCCGGGCAGCGTGCATCGCTGGCCAGATGTTGCAGGCCGCAAATCCCATCAGTGTTGTCTCTTAGGAATGGTTTGCTTGGGCAGAGATAGTGAATGTCTTTGGTGAGGGTACACATGTGCAGGTTTGGGGCTAAGTACAGCTGTGTGTTACTGTCGTGATACGCTACCGCTTCGGGTGTCCGTACCTTGAAATAAGTGTTGCTCTGCCAAAATCCTACATTGACAATATCCTTGAGTCGGTAGATTTGGCTTGATTCTATGATGGGTAAACTCAAGAGGAATCCTACCTCTCGCTGTGCAGGGTCAACATACAGTGGAATGGCACTGCCCAAAGAGTAGGCAAGGTGGATTTGTATCGGGTCCGTGGGTGTTGTTATGGCAGAAGCCAGCACGGTTAGCACCAGGCTTAGGGGTATCAGGTATGGTGGGATCCTACCCATGGCTAAGCTGTCCATGGAAGGAACTTACTTCTCGGAGCATGTCGGTCATTAATGCCGTGACCAACTGTGTCTGGGCAAAGTCATTCTGGAAAACTGTGAACAGCTGTTTCATGGAGCTCACAGTTTGATTCAACATGACGCTATGAGTGTTGAGTATTGTCACGGTTCCTCTCAGGGTCTTGCCGATGGTTTTCAGGGATGCACTTTGTGTGTTGAGTTGTTCTTTTAACTGTGGAAGTTCCGTCTGAATTTCGGCTACGTGCCGTCGCACCGTGGCTATGTTAACGGCGTTGACACTTGACATACCAATGTTGAACAGCGTGCCTACGGCGGCAGCAGCTCCGAGCAAACCGCTTGGAACGTCTGTTGTGTCCTGCCAATTCAGCTTGGGTGACGGTCATCTTCTAGAGTTGGTTCAGCATGTGCTCGACATCGGCTTCGGCGTGGTTGAGGGCGGTTTCTGTCCATGGGGCACCTGCCCAGCTGTACTGGGCTACCGCTCTTGGGTAGTGCGCAAGGTAGACATTTCGAGGGTCGAGTCGCACATACACTTTCTGCGTGTGCGTTCGGCAATTGGTAATCAGCAGTCCAGGTTGATCCCTCAATACAATGCCCGAGGCCGGTCCTGGTGAGATGACGTCGGCTGGCGGCTGGCCTCTGATCGACTGAAAGCACAGGATTGCAATCCACAGCAGCATTCTGTTACAGGCAAGAGAGAGAGGTATGGAGGAGAAGGGGAAAGAGAGAAGGCACAGGTCAGCGAGGTTTGTCCCAGGTTGTGTGGGACATCTTTTCGCTGCGATGACGGCGGTTGAGTTTTAGTTTTCATTGGCCCCTTCCTGTCTGTCCCTACTAGGGGCCACATGTCTTTTAATCTGATTGCGGTGGACCCATTTGAGAACTGGTTCTCTCGGTCCCCATTTTAGCTGGATTTGGTATGCAACGGGGGAGAGTTTGTTCACAATTTCGTGAGGTCCCGTCCAGTGGGGCAGGAACTTCTTTGACAACCCCTTGGGTGGCAGGGCAAAACTGTAGTACAGGACTTTGTCGCCAACGTTGAGTTCCTGGTGTGATGGCTTTCGGTCGTAATATGCTTTCTGCCCTTCAGCGCTGGTTTTCAGATGTTGCTGGGCGAAAGCGAAAGTTGTTTTCAAGTGTTTATGGAGCTCGTCCAGGTACTGGGACGTGGTGTAGGCGGTGACGAGGTTGTGGTCTCCCGGTTGATACACCAGGTGTAATGGCAGGGTCATCTGCCGCCCGGTCATGAGTTCAAACGGGGACACCTGTGTTGATTCCTGCGGTGTGGCTCGGAGGGCCATCAGCACGAGGGGGAGTTTCACATCCCAGTCTTTCTGATTAGCCGATACGTACTTTCTTAGCATGTGGACCACCGTTCGATTTGATCTCTCTACCTGACCAGACGCGATTGGAAGCTGACTAATGTGAAGTTTAGCTTGTACCCCTAGACATCTCCAGATCTTTTGCATGATCTCGGCAGTGAAGTGGGTACCTCTCTCTGAGTTGACTCTTAGTGGCAATCCGAACCGAGAGAAGATGTGGTTCATCAGGAGATATGCCGTTGTCTGGGCAGTGTCGTTAGGTGCTGGCAAACACTCTACCCACTTGGTAAACTGACACACCACCGTGAGAAAGTACTTGTTGCCTCTTGTTGACCTGGGCAGAGGTCCTACCCAGTCAATTTGGAGGTCTGACCATGGGAACGTGATTCCTCTGCGTTGCAGTGAGGCTCTGTGATTTGGGTTTGATGGTTGGAATTGACAGCAGACCAAGCATTCTCTCACATACTCTGCCACATCTTGTTGCATGCCTGGCCAGTATGCCACCTGTCTAAGTGTCTCATACGTGGCTTTGGTACCGTGGTGTCCAGCATAGGGTGTGTTGTGGGCATGCATTAGCATTACCCCCCTTTGGCAAAGTGGCACCACTTTGTCTAGGCGGTGTGGTGTCATCAGTGCCAAACCATAGAATGTTGTCCCGCACACGCAACATATGTCTGGAGTTATGTAGATGTCTGAGGTATGAGTCAGCATCGATGTCTGATGGTGAGATCGGGTGGCAGGCGGGGTCAGAGAGGTGGTCAAGAATTGTCTTTATGGCAGTGTCCGTGGCTTGCATATCCGCAATATGGTTGTTGGAAATTTGCGGAGTTAGCGATAGCATTTGTGAAGCTGGTGCCGTAGGAGGCAAGGGCCGTTTGCTGCGGGTTAGTGCCGCAACAGCGGGGGTGGGTAAGGGGTTTGGGGGAGACCACAGCTCACCGTGGAGGGCGCCAGTTTTGGCAAGCGCATCGGTGTGGTCATTAAAGTCTTTGTCTTGGCCTGGCAGTTTAGAATGTCCCTTGACCTTCTTCCAGTACACGGTGACATCGTATGTTGTTGTGATGTTATCACATTCCTGGAACAGGTGTTGGTGTTTGACAGGCTTGTTGTATGCCGTTTTGAAACCGTTTTGTTGCCAGATTGGGAGATGGCAAACAAAACTGAGTCTGGCATAGTTAGGGTCTGTGCATATGAGAAGTTCTCTGATGTTATGGGCTGCTGCGATTTGCAGAGTTATGAGAATTGCTGCTACTTCTGCATATTGTGATGATTGGGGGCCCAGTTTGAAGTGTCGTGGTGGGCATGGGTGGTTGTCAACCCACAGTACCCCTGCACCTGCCTTCAGTATGCCCTCGTGGTTGTAGGAGCATCCGTCGACGTAAGCCGTGGGCATGCCGTTGCACACATTGCTGTCAAAGTACCTGTGACAGGTCCGTGGTGGCTGTTGGGGCTCTGGTGTGTTCAGCATCGTAGCAGGTGAGTTGTCAGAGCAGTTTTGACATGCAGCCAGGCCGTTTCCCAACGCTGACTTGTGATTTTGTGCATATCGGGCCTCAACATCACGTCCTTGGAGAGCCATTAACCACGTGCCTATGCATGCATTGGTTACTACGCCATCTCGGATGCGTTGGCTGTTGAGGAACATTACAGGCTGGTGGCAAGTGTCTATTATGACTTTCTGTGCTCCAATGTAGCTGGAGAAACGCTGTATGGCCCATACTGTACAGAGCAACGCTTTTTCGCAGTCTGAGAATTTACATTCTGGAGGGAGAAGTGTCTTGCTGGCATATGCGACCACCTTCTTGTCTTGGTCGTGCCGTTGGTATAGGCCAGCACTGAGACATTGGTCAGAAAACCCAGCTTCCAGATAGAATTCCTTTTGAGGATCGGGGTAAGCGAGACAGGGAGCTGTGCATAAATGTCTTTTTAGTTCTGTCATGGCATGTTCTTGAGCGTCTGACCAGACGAAAGGGCAATCCTTTTTCAGCAGAACGGTGAGGGGCCTGGCGATGTCTGAATAGTTTTCGATGAACTGTCGAGAGTAATTGCATACCCCTAGAAAACTTCGTAGTTCGGAGACGTTAGTGGGAGGCTTGATGTTTTGAATGGCATGGATACGGTTTGATTGTGGTTCGATGCCCTGGGGTCCGATGAGCAGGCCCACGTAGTTAACCTTGGTACGGCACCACTGTCCCTTGTGGAGGGCTATTTTGACGCCGGCAGTGGATAACTGGTTCAAAACAGTCTATTTCTTTCAGGTGGTCGGCCACCGTCGTGCTCTTCATGAGAACATCGTCTACATAAATCAGGTTACCTCTCATCCTGGCGTCTGGGCAGGCTTTGTTAAGGAAGATGTTAAACTCAGCTGGTGAGTTGGAATACCCGAAAGGGCATCTGTTGAAGGTGAACTGTCGGTTGCCAAATGTGAATGCCAACTTGTGTTGGTCTTCTGGATGCACTGGAATGGTCCAGAATCCAGAGGCCACATCGAGTGTAGAGAAGATGGTGGCTCCTCTGATTCGGGTTATTTCCTGTTCCAGCTGTGTCATGGGCCACCGTGATAATGGCACCTGTTGATTCAGCTTTCGATAGTCAATGGTGGGCCGCCATTTCCCATTCGGTTTGAGAACGGGCCAGATGGGGGCAGAGTAGGTGCTGTTGCATGGACGGATGACACCTTTCTCAAGCATGGATTCGATGATTTCCTGCACTGGTTCGTGCGAGGCAATGGGAATTTTGTACTGCTTGACGAAAGTGGGAGGAGCCTCGGGATGCGTGGGGATGCGCACCGTGTGTAGGTGGGTAAGGCCACAGTCTAACGAGTCTTTGGCAAAGGAGTCTTTGAACTTATAAAGGACTTGTCTTAGTCTTTGGCGGTCTGCGTCGTCCTGAAGCGCATCAGCATCTTGTAGAATTTGCTGCACTTGAGATTCAAAGCCTTGATATGGCTCCTCTGTCGGGGTGTCATCGGTCGGGTTGATTTTTAAAGGTGTAGCAGGTGCATTAGTCTCACTGACAGGCTGGTGGGAGACTGTGTACACTGCAAGGTGTTGGTCCTCTATCAGCTCAGTTCTGCACACTTGGTCTTTGGCTACTGACATGACCGATGTGATGGCAATGAGTTGGAAGGGTACTGTGAACACTGTGTTGTCAGTGTGCCCTTCAGGTATCAGTGCAGGTGGGATGGGCCCGATGACGGGTAATACAAGTTCAAAGTCATGAAAGTCGTGGCTCACTAGCCATCCTAGCCTGTAGGATCTGGGGATGTTGATGTCCGTTGCTGTGCAGTTGTTGAACAGAATGTAGACTACCCGAGATGACACTTCTGTGAGGGGTGTGGCTTCGAGTGTGAGTCCGAGGTCTTCACATTCGAGTGAAGGTAGGAAGAAAGCCAGCGTGTGGTTTAAACTTTGGCCACGTCGCATGTTGAGCCGTACAGTGACCCCTTTAGTGTAAGCTGGTATCACTGTTCTTTGTTCGTTGATTAGGGTACAGACTTCTGGGATGGTCTGCCCTGACAACAGATTTTCATGATCGATGAGAACAGGTGGCTGTAAAGTCAATGGGGCCCATACCACTTCATTAAACATGTCCACATGAGCTTTGAGACGAAGCAAAACGTCTGCTCCGATGTAGACATCGTGGACCGGATCCGGTAGGATCAGGAAGTAATGGGTCAGGCACTGGTTATTCCACTTTAATTGCAAAGCACAGATCCCTTTTGCAGCTATCATTGAAGATGGATGTGCGTTGAGAGGGAAACGTGTGCGTTTGCTGGTATAAGGCAGGTCCGGTGTTTTGTCAATGATTGCATTGAATAGTGAGAGACTGATGCCTGAGTTGTCTGCCCATAGTGCTAGGATAATGTCTGTTGTGGTTATATCTTGCAGTTGCAGGTCAGTCCTGACCTGGGGGCAGTAGGTATCAGAGCCTTGGCTGGTTTCGAAAGTACAGAGTAGTGAACTTGACCCCTGATCAGCTGTTGTGACTGGGTCGTCATGTCTGGCTGAGGGAATGCCCGTGAACCCCGTGACCTGACAGTCTGGCTGAGCAGATATGCGTGGCTGGAGGGGGAGGGGTTCACGCACGTGAGCCCAAATTTGCAGGTGTTTGAAGTCCAGTAACGGCTCGAATCGATCCAGCAGGTCCTTGCCTATGAGAAATGGATAAATGTTCATTGGTGAAACGTAGACAGGGTGTACTAGGCTCATAGGACCGATTGCCAGGAGAATGGGAGCTACGTTTCTTAGTTGGATGTCATTTTGGCTGTATGACTGCACATTCAGCTCACAAGTGTGGAAGTTAAGAGTTCGATTCTGTTTTTGAGCTTCAAATTTAAGTTTTTCAAAGAGTTCAGTCGATATGAGCGTGAGATCGGGGCCTGTGTCCACAAGCGCTTCGAGTCTCACCTCCTTTTCCAAAGTGATTGTTAGGTAGAGTTTGCGTGCCACTCCTTTTTCGATCAGGTTCCCCAGGAGTTTTGGTGTGGGGTCTTGCGTGTTGATCGATAAACAGTGCTAGTATGTTTCGTGTGGCTCGTTGTGGGTGCAGATCAACAAGACAGCACTGTCTGGTACCTTTGTGTGAGTGCTGCTACAGTTTTGTTCAGGAAGTGCAGCGTTTTGTTCAGGAAGTGCGGTTGTCAGCCGGAGTGAGTGAGGGGTGTTGTCAGTTGGTGATGCAACAATGACTTCACTAGTCTGTGGCTGACAAACAGTGTTCTGGGGGGCTGTCAGTTGGAGGGAGTGAGTGGTGATGTCACTTTGTGATGTAACAGCGAGTTCCAGAGTCTGTGGTTTGACAGTGTCTGTGGGGCTGTCAGTGGGAGGAACGTTGGGAGTGGAGTTGGCTTCAGGCCTAGGGTTTAGTCATGCGGTGTCTGGTTTATCCTTGTCTTCCTTGCGAGGTTTCTTTTGAAGAAACTCTCTCAGCACGCTCAGAAGTTCTGCAGCTTCAACCGTGGCTGTGTTGTTTTTGTTGGATTTTGGCTCCAACCGCAGCTTATCAGTGTCACGTCGAGAGGGGTCCTTCGACCGGCTCTCTGGGCTTAGTATTCGGGGAGATGGAGGTCGGCTCCTTCTGGGTTGTGGGAGGGGCGAGGCCGGTCCCAGAATTGCCTAGAGTGGTCGTTCTGTTGCCTTGGGCGAGCACCCCCACGACCGCGCTGACCTCTGTTGGCCTGAAACGGTCTTGACTCTCTGTTGACGGGTTTGTAAGTGGGGTGCTGTGCGCCCTCTAGGGGCAGCTCTGAGCGGTGCTCAGAGACGGGGCAGATTGTGGGGTTTCTCACAGTCTTTTCAGAGATAGTTCTTTGTTTGGTGTATGCTTTGTGAGCCAAGTCACGCAATTGTTGACTTGACATAGTCCTTGGCTCAGCCAAGACTCCCAGATGATGGGAGAGGGTAGGGTGGAGGTTCCGCAGAAACAGAGTCTTGAAATTCCAGTCCTCTTCCATGCCTGGCTCATTGCGTGATCCGAAGTAGGCTTGTCGGAGACGGCCGTAATACGCTTGTGGCGTTTCGAGCTGGGCTTGTTTCAGGTCCATTGCCGCTATGATACCTTGGTCTGATTCTGGATCGGAGAATTCACGAATCAGAGCTTGCTGCAATTGCTGGTAGTCCATCTTGACGGTGTCTGGTTGGCGGTCGAGGAAGCTTCTCACGTCACGGCTTGAAGTGATCCTGAGAAGATACAACTTATCCCAAGTAGTGGCGTTGGCCACAGTTTGTAAGTGAAAATCAATGTCTTTTAAATAAGAGTGTACATCGTGACCTCCTGCTGGATTGGGAGTGAAGGTCGGGATGTTTCTAGCAAGCTTGTCCAGTTCTTTAGGGGCCGTGTGGTGACCGATGGCCCTACCCTTCGGTCTGGGGCCCTGCTCCTCTTCAGCTGGTGGGAGCTCGTAGCGGCTGGCTAGAGTGGTGTCACGCCGTGGGCTTGCTTCCCCTCCTTCAGCTTTGGGGGTTTGGCTGAAACGTGCAGGCTCGCTGGAAAGGGGAAACGGAGTGATGGGTGTTTCCCCCTCCAGGTCGCCCTGCAGTCTGTAAGAATGTTTCAGTTCTCTGTGGACAATGTCAAGTTCATCTTTTAGATCTTGTCTCTGTTGGACGAGCTCGTTAATTTCAGCTCGGGCTGCTTGCAAATGTCTTTCACAGGCCTTGGCTTTGGCCTCTCTGTCTTTTAATTCAATCTCTGCTCTTTTCAAAAGAGCGTCGCCACGTAGCAGCTTGTCCTGGAGTTCCTCCGTGGTCCGTTTTTCCGACTGCAACCTCTTGTCTGTGTCCGTGCGCAGATCCTCCAAGGCCTTTTGCAGTCTTTTCACTTCCTCTTGTAATTCTGGGCGCGTTTCGTCCTTGGCTTTGACCTCCAGAAGTAGCTGATCCAGACGCTCCTGCGTGTGGTCCTTTTGTTTGCGGGCCTCCTTCAGTTGAGTCTTTAGTCCTGCAATTTCCTTTTCCAGATTGGCGTTGTCCTCCTCCGCCAAGCGTGCCTGTGCCACTAAGTTGTGAGCTAGGCTTCCGATTATCCGGCTCCATTCCTTTGAGCTGTAGGTCTGCGTGGGGTCGTTGGACATTAGCTGGTCTACGTCGGCGTCCAGTTCCTGTCGGGTCAGGGGTTTTGGGTCGCCAGCGTCCTTGGGCAGACAGCCGGTTGTCATGGCTCTTAACCAAGCATCCAGATTGCTCCAATGGGCCGCGGGACTGGAAGCGCGTGACATTCTGGCTCACTGGGGGCGAGAGAAACACAACACACACAAAAATGGCCAATGCAAGCTTTTGTTTTGTTTTTTGAGGCTAACGAGCCGTAGTACGGTCGTGCTGTCTATAGAAATTTTGGCTAACTGACGTAGACAGTTAGGTGGGCCAATTTATGCGGGTCAACTTGGGACCCGAAAATAGAGGCTGCTTGGTTGTCACTCTTATTGTTTAACTTCCTTGGGGTCTCTTGGTGAACTGAAAGAAACAAATCACAACAGAACAAAACAAAACAAAGGGAAGAGAAGATTGAAAGGGAAAGAGCCAAACAAAAATATTGCAGTGAAAATAACACCTAAGTGAATTGACCAGCTCTGTAGCGTAACCTCTAAGAAATAAAAGGGTGTGTCTTAGGGGGAAAGAGGTAAAACCAAACGCTTAGAAAATCTATCTGGGGGAATGTCTAATATTCTGTGGCTTATATTAAGTGTCAGGGTTTTATCAAAATCTGTTTTTTTTTTCTTTACCTGAGGTGAACTGAGGTCGAACCCAGCTGGACCCAGCAAGCGTGGTCAAACTTTCCGGTGCCGCTAAACACTTGACCGCCGTGACCTTGGGCTGTTCGTTGCTCTGGTCACGGTTACGCCCCCTCAAACAGGTGACATGTAAACACGACCTGGTAATCTTCGAGGTATCAACCGGCCGACCGCACTGCAAAGGTGGGCGGGGCCCAGAACCCACCAGTGAACTGGCGTGGCGGTTTCGCCTATGGTTTGTGCACCGTTCCCAATAATTGACTTGTGCGATGGCTTGATGGTTGACCCTACAAAGCACCAGATTGCTGATGTCACTTGCTGCGTGCCGTAAACCGTGGCAGAGATAAAACAACTCGAGAGTCACCGCACGGTTAGTGTCGGCGACGCCAGTCAGCAGACTCGCCCACCGAGATCAACCAGGACTCCCACAATCCACCACAGCTGCTGAGGTTTTTACCTATACAACAAGCAAAATGGAATGAACAAGGGAGCTTAAAGTGAATTAAGATTTTCCTTTCTTAAACCAAATTGAGTAATTTAGGTATGTAAAACAGAAACTACAATAAACCTGAAGAGGGGTGAGGTAGTAATAAAATGACTTTGAAGAGAAAAACTAATTTACCTGGAAAGGAAAACTAAATTAGAAGATGGACGGCTTTTGCCAACTGATGATAGCACAACAATATATTAGACATGATGGTAGTTATTGAAAAAAAATAAAAAAATAATAATAATAACCTAACCCGATTGGAAGTTAGCAATAACTCAATGCAGGTGGAAGCCGGAAATGGGAGCGGTAGGCCGCTGTAGTGGGTTTTGGAGCCTCAAGGGGGCGCACTTCCTCTCTGTGGTTCACCTGGACTGTTTGACACAATTTAAAATTTCAATTAAAATTGGTTTAACTCGAATCCAAATGAGACTGGGGGAAATTGAAAGAGGGTTATACTGATTTCTTATAATTATCGTAACAACACTGAAGTCGTTCGTAATGATTATAAAATAATCCCCGGGAAAAGCATAAATGAAAATGATTTCATACAGTTTAAGTTCAGTAGAAGGCTGATAGCTGGCTTGAGAAGGGTGTTTCTGCCACTAGGCTTCTTTCTTTTCAGGGGGGGCTATCAATGACTGAAATGTGAGAAATTTATAGTGGAGGAAAATAAATAAAAATAAATAAATAAAAATAAAATAATAATTGTTTCAAATCAGCTTCTAGATACACTGGGGAAGGAGAAACACAGTTTTGTTTTTGCAGAGAAATCAGAATGATTTCTGATAATAAATCACCATACTACTGAAGTTATTAGTACGATTATAAAAATAAAATAATACCACAGAACAGAGTCATCGAGACAGATAGAAATAGTGAAGGGTAAACAAGAGTGAGTTTGAGCAGAAGAGTGATAGCTGACCTGGAGGGGCGTCGGTCTCTCTCCACGTGAGCTATCAGTGATTTGGACTGAGGAATTTTATGACTCAAGCCCCTAATTCACTTCCGTGAATTGTACTTAAAATAAAATGTCTCAGCCCAAAAGGAGGATAGTTTTGACGAACTAGCAAGCTGTAAATGCACGTATGTATTTAGGCAGCTTATTCAACAATCATCGCAGTAAATTTGGAGGAAAGCACAACCGTTCCGGAAGCAATGGGTAGCAGGTCCTACTTGCTATTGCCCACGCGGTGGCGGTGTCGCGCTCACGCGAGCCAAACTCACGAGCGTAGTAATTTGAAACTGACGCGCGCCTGTTAAGGAAATCCAAAGTTTCCTCACGCACAGCTTTCTACACGACACACACACATTTCACAAGTATACTTTACGAAGATCACGGCGGATCTCTTTGTGCTCGGTCTGCACAGAAAATGAAACGGGATTTTCACCGGGTAGCTAAGCCAGTTTTGAAACCCGAAATTATCATTGCTATAACAACATAAAATAAAGATCTTTTACTGACGGGAGGATTCTCGCTTCCGCAGTAACTTAATATACCGGTAATACGCCTGAGTGAAGATTTCTTCGTTCAAACAGGGCTTCGAACAATATTAACATGTCCCACAGCCAAACAAAAGAAATGTTTTTCTTTTCCTTAACCTGGGCCTTTTAAAATATTGTGACTGCAGTTTTCATCACATCCAGTAGTGTTAAAAAGAAATGCTTTAGACCTCTTTTCAGCACTGTTGGTGTGGCATATGGCTTTTGCCTTGCTCAGTTTCTGAGTCGACTCTAACGTTATACAATGCAGACGCACGTACGCAACATTAAACTCTCAAAAACACACATGAATATGAATCTGAATATTGGTCCCAAAATGAAGTTTGAAAATGCCCGCGTTCTCGCACCATATAAATGTAGCGACAATGACTTTTGTAGGGAAATTATTAACTCAAAGGGGGAATAATATTCATGAGATGATGAATATGCATTATCGTATACACCAATTAGATTATCCCAAATAGGGAATAGGTTAAACCTCACCGTATATGAATCATTAACACGATTGCTCGTATGAATTATTAATATAGGTCGGTAAAATCAGATCAATTATCAGGGTAAACTTTGATATGATTCAAACTTAGTTTATCATGCACTCGTTCGTTTACCAGCCTGTAAACATCAAAAATACCCTTCCTGTGGCCACCAGAAATGATATTTTCATGTAAGGCACTTTAGATATTTTAATATAAATCAAGTAGAGCTTTGTAACATAAGATCGTCATCTTCAGGGACTTCAAATTCATAGAACAATGGGACAGATTCAATTCAAAAGATTATGGAGTTTAATAAAACAAGACTAAAGATTACATAAACTACTTAAATCACGCAGGAGTAAATATGCATAATAAAAACAAACAATTAACAAATACAAAAGAACGATTGCAATACGAAATATTGGAGAGAGAAAGTTAGAGGGTGAGAAATAGAGAGAGAGAGAGAGAATTGAATTTTTTGAATTTGAAAACACATTTTATTACAATCAAAAATAAAACATTATTTCATTACATCATTCTACATTACGAAAAAAAAATAAACAAAATAAATAAAATACAAAAACATATACATACACAAAACACTCCTTAAACTACTATTCATACATAACACCATAAAATACTCCTTTTACTGCAACCAAATAGCAAAAATTAGTGTCCCTTCATGAACAGAACATAATACCTCTCCAGTACACCATTTCATTTCAAACATTGACAAATCATTCATAGCCTTGAAAAAATTAAAATCTGTAATTATTCTTGACTTGATTAGATTGGAAAAAACCATCAATACATCTTGTCCAGAAATGTTTTCGATCTTATTCTTCCTACTCACATAGATTGCCATTTTTGATTGCCCCAAAACAAAATTTAACAACTGACACACAGAGGCCTTTCTTTTTACATATTTAAAACCACAAATAAACATTTGCATAGAGAATTTTTCATTAAAAGCCTTAAAAAAACCCTCTACAACAATAAATAATGGTCTCAATCTATCACAATACATAAAAGCATGGAAAATGGTTTCTCTCTGCAAGCAAAAAGGACAATCAGAACTAATCTCTGGGTTTATTACAGAAATAAAAGAATTCACAGCTATAACTCCATGTAAGATTCTCCACTGCATGTCACCCGCTCTCTTAGGTAACGGTGGCTTATATAGTGCTCTCCATTGTGGTCTAACATCTCTACTAAGCCCAATGACATTACGCCATGGTGTATCACTCCTGTTATGTAAAACTTTTCTGTTAAAAACTTTCACACAATTTGTATACACATCTTTCACATTAAATGAATCAGCACTGAAACATACATCTTTCTTTTCCAACAAAGGACCATCACACTCATCCATTTTAGGTGACAGTCTTAAAATATGGAAAGGGTCATCCTCCTTTGGCTTTATGACACCTCTGCAAAAGTCTTTGATGGTTTTCAACTCCTCTTCTTCAAGAACTGACCTCCACTTCATTAACAGTTGATGAACCAACCTTAAAGATTTAACTCCCAACTTTTCAGCTGTCTTCTCAATATTGTCCAAGTCCGGTCCTGCAATATTTACTAAATGTCCCAGTGTCGTAATTCCTGCTTTAATTAATAGTCCAGTATTTGCAGGAAAGTAAGAACTGTTAACCACATTTTCAAAACGGGTTCCATAAATCAGTGGTTCTTGAAGTAACCAAAACAAACTTGAATTTTGTCCGATATTAACATCAAACAAATTCCAGACTTTAAAAATGTTCTGATAAAAAATTGGTGCCTTCAATGTATTCATCTTTATGGGATCCAACAAAAAGAGAGACTTATCAAAACCTAAATCTCCCAAGCTCCTCAAAATCTCACAAGCAACAACCTTCCAATTTGAATTGGATGATCCATATAAAAGTCTGTGTATAAAACGCATTCGAAAAGCTGCAACTCTACTTTTCACATTTACAAGACCCTGTCCTCCTTCATCTTTAGATAAAAAAAGTACACTTTGGGAAACCCAGTGTAACTTTTCCCAAAAAAAATCAACTAAAACCTTCTGAATCTCAGAGAGTAAACACAGAGGAGGGTCCACACATGCTAAACGGTGCCACAAAGTAGAAGCTGCAAGGTTGTTAATAATTAAAGTACGTCCCCTGTACGACATCTTTGGAATCAACCACTTCCATTTACTTAATCTTCCTTTTACTTTTTCAAAGGCATCATCCCAGTTTTTTTTAACAGTAGAATCATCTCCCAGAAATACCCCCAGATATTTAAAACCTCCCGTAGACCAGCTTAAGTCATTTGGAAGCTTTGGTGTACCCTGTAACCAATGTCCAACCAAAATTGCTTCACTTTTGGCCCAATTTACCTTAGCTGAAGATATTTCTTTGAACTCATTTAAAATATTTACCACTGTATCAATGTCCTTTTGGTCACTAATCAAGACCACTACATCATCAGCATAAGCTGATAGTGAAACGGTTTTACCAGAAAAAGGTAAATTTAAACCTTTTATATTTTCTCTAACCTTACATAACAGAGGTTCTATTGCAATAGAGTACAACATACCCGACAAAGGACAACCTTGTCTTACACCTCTTTCCACTTTAAAAGGAGC
The DNA here is from genome assembly GCA_026230005.1 of Gila orcuttii. Classification (NCBI taxonomy): domain Eukaryota; kingdom Metazoa; phylum Chordata; class Actinopteri; order Cypriniformes; family Leuciscidae; genus Gila; species Gila orcuttii. The sequence goes on along the minus strand of JAPDVR010000009.1, from coordinate 3,376,568 downwards.
ACATAAGCCACCGTTAACCTTAAGAATACTTTCAATATCATTATATAAAACCTTAATTTTTCCCACAAAATCTTTAGTAAAACCAAAAGCCTCTAGAGTTTTTAAAAGATATTGGTGTTCAACCCTATCGAAGGCCTTCTCCTGATCTAAAGAGATTAGGCCAACATCAAACTCTTTCATTTTAGTCAAATCAAAAATATCGCGGATGAACGATATATTATCAAAAATAGACCTCTCCGGGATACAATATGTTTGGTCAGAGTGAATCACTTGCTCTAAAACCCCTGCAAGTCTATTAGCAAGGGCTTTAGAGAGTATCTTATAGTCACTACACAGCACTGACACTGGTCTCCAACATTTCATTTCTGTGAGGTCTCCTTTTTTTGGTAGATGGGTAAGGACAGCTCTACGACAGCTCAACGGCAAATGACCATTTGTAAAACTGTCATTTAAAACCTCAAGCAAATCTTCCCCCACCACGGACCAGAAAGCTTTAAAAAACTCGACAGTAAGACCATCTATACCTGGGGCCTTCCCAAGTGCCATACTCTGGAGTGCTTTTTCCAGCTCTTCCAGGCGCAGCGCACCACTCAGATCCCCATTAGACTCAATAGAAACTTGAGGTAGTTTTTTTAAAAAGGAATTACTTATATTTTGTTCTTCTTTTAGCTCATTTTTATATAACTCTTTATAAAAACTAAAAATTCTTTTGCGAATTTCATTAACATCAGTCAACATTCTCCCAGAGTCAGATCGCAATGAATGAAAAAATCGTTTTTGACCATTCTTTTTCTCCAGGCCAAAAAAAAACTTAGATGGTACATCCATTTGGTCCACGTTTTGAAAACGTGACCTAATCAAAGCCCCTTTTGCTTTCGTCTCCAATAAATCATCCAACTTGGATTTTTTCTCTGAAATACCCCTCATAAAAGTCCAGTGTCCATTAGATTCTAACTGCTCTTGCAATTGTACAATTTCCATCTCTAAAACTTTCATGGACCTGTCTATATTTGCAGTAACATTTTTTGTATACTGTTGACTTAATTGCTTAATTTGGGCTTTTCCATAGTCCCACCACTGTTGTAATGAGCTAAATGTTGACTTCGAGTCCCTAAAATCCTTCCAAAAAAATTCAAAAATATCTTTAAAATCTTTATCATTTAAAAGAGCATTATTAAAGTGCCAGTATGCACTCTGTGGTTTTACAAAGCTCAAAAAAACAGAACATTGAACCATACAGTGATCAGAGAAAGAAACCGGGAAAATACTACAACTTCTAAAAACATTACTCTGATGACTATAACAATATAATCTGTCTAACCGTGCCAAAGACACAATCTTATCTCGAACATGAGTCCATGTATATTGTCTACAATCTCTATGAAAAGTCCTCCATATATCACTGAGTTCATGTGTGTTAATAAGTTGTATAAGCCTTTTACGTGACAACATGTGAGGTTCAAGGTGATTTCTATCCATGTTTTTTTCAGTACAATTAAAATCACCACCAAGAATTAAAATATCATCATTAGTACACTTTTGTAAAGCCAAACATAAGGAGTCTAAAAAAACTATTCTATCTGTAGTTGCAGTAGGAGCATATACACACATAAAAACAAACACTTGATTCTCAACAACAGCCCTAATTTTTAAAATTCTTCCTTTTATAATCTCATCCACTTCGTAAGAAACAGGGGTGAATTTTTTAGAGAAAAGAACAGCAACTCCAGCGCTAAGTGAATTATTATGACTCAAAACGGAAAGCCCATCCCATTCCATGGCCCAATTTACTTCATTTTGTCCGTCACTATGGGTCTCCTGAAGTAACACAACATCAAAATGTTTTTGTTTAACCAACTCATACATCTCCGCTCTTTTTTTGCTATCCCTTGCACCATTCACATTCAGGGATGCAATATTGATGTTACTCATGCTTGATAATATAACCAACAACAAAAAGCCCCATACAAGCATTACAGCAGGGACCATGGAATTCACCATTTTAAACACCATCATTGCTGCCTACCTCCATGCTAAGTTTTCTTACAATTTTCTTCAGTCGGTACACCTCTCTATCAGTAAAACACCCCTCGCTCATTAAAGCCCGCGACCTTTCCACCAATAACTGAGCATTCGGGAAATGATTTTCAACATTTACATTCCGCTTATTTTTCGTAATTCTCAGAAACTGTTTAATGTTTTGAGCATCATAACCCCGAATACAATAATCCGACTGAGAATAAACACTACTAGAATCAGATGAATCTTCATCACTTTCCTCTCCATTTGACAACTCAATTGTACCTACTTTTTTTACCATCTTTGAGCTACCATCACCTTTCATCTTTCTTTTCAAAGGCACTTTAAAAGACTGTGAATCCACTGTATCTGTAAGAGATACATCAGCGTCCACTTCAGGTGATTTTATATCACACTGTATTTCCCCTTCCACCATTACAGCCATTTCTTCCATTGGTTCCTCAGACCCAGAAGGTCTAGACTCTATAGTCTCAGACACACTCTTATCCACAGCCACATCCACATCTGTCTCTTTTTCTGCAACCTTTGAAACATTCAAAACGGCCCTGGAACCCTCCAAAGCTTCTGCAGATGTCTGTGGTCTAACCTCTTCATCCTTTTCACCTTTATCTGGGCATGTACGCACCAAATGTCCTACTCTACCACATCCAAAACATCTCATTTTATCAGTAGTTGCATAAATCAAGTAATCAAAATCATCCATTCGAAAATTAAATGACACTTCCATTTCAGCATTATCCTTTAGTACCATATATGCATATCTCCTAAAGGAAACAACATGCTTCAAGAGTGGATTAACATTTCCAAGTGGAATCTTTTTAATTGGTGAAACCAATTTTCCATAACGAGATAGCATGTTTACTAAAAACTCATCCCTTACAAAAGGTGGCACATTTGACAAAGTCACTCTTTTTGACGGCGTTGAAAGCGGAAGCACGACCGTAAAAGCATTATTTATCACTAAACCACGCTCCACTAATTCATTGGCTTTCTCCACAGAGCTCATAAACAAAACTATGGCATTATTCATTCTAGAAGCCGACAACACAGAATCATAACCTACCACTTCTCCTGCCGCTAAACAAACCTCTTCTATATTCAACGCCGACGCAACCTTCACTCCATTGCGCCGCGTGAGAGACTCAAACACTCCTGAAACGGCGCCCGCCATTATCCGAACCCCGGAAAACGGTGCGCCGCACAAAAACAACAACCTTTACTTAAAAACTAGTCTATACTAACTATTTTTAGCAAAGAAAAGAGATAGGAAAGTTTGAAAACACACCTGCACACACTCGCTCTCACAGCCACGCTCAACTCGCTCAGCCACACTCGCACATGCGCACAGAGAGAGAGAGAGAGAGAGAGAGAGAGAGAGAGAGAGGGAGAGAGAGAGAAATCAGTTCAAACAATTCAAACGAGACCCAAAGGCTTTCTTAGGTGTATCTAGACAACCTTAAACAGCACTTAATTTTAGATTGTACGTTACTTTGATATGGTCCCTTTGGTGTAGCTGTGTTACAAAAGAAACAGGCTGATGTCTGGAGTTTCGTTCGGACGGAGGTAGATGTTGCGATCTCTTCAGCTCGTACGACAGATGCTTAATCTTAAATTCGTTTCGTTCGTGAGCACTGAACGAAGGAGAATTATCAAACTGAGGTAGCTCAAGAAAAGAAAGAACTAAGATTAAAACAAAGTAGGAAAACGACGCGGAACTCCGGGCTGGGGTTCGCAGGGAAGTTTGGGATCTCTCTCTCTGGCGTAATGAAAACTGCTAGCACTGAGGAGACCTGGCGCTCCTGGTTTTGAAGGCGCTCGAGACACGCCTTTCGTACGCGTCTGATCCAATCGTTTGGGTGGAGGCGTGTCGGCAAACCTTGTGGTTCGCGAAGTACACGCCTTCTGGGTCATGTGCATAGCGGATTACAGATTTAGTAATAATACACTTCTAAACTAGGATTAATAAAATATGCCTCATATTGCATTTTGGGTTAGTGATTCGATCTTATTCGATTTCTCTGATTCCAATCATACCACTCGCGGCATTCCTAGGGTTAGTAAAATGCAGATACATGATTTTTCGTGATTAAACGAATGTCAGACTGATCACATATCATACAAGCTTACAGTTATATCAAGTAGGTCACAAGGGAATCCTGAACACAACCAGAAAACATTTGTACATTTGAAACGTTAGCTTAACTACACGTGGTTCAGAATGATTGTCTCTTTGTGTGTGTGTGTGTGTGTGTGTGTATTCAGAGTTCGTCGCGTGACTCCTGATCGTCTTCAGTTCCGTGTATGTGTGTGCGTCCTTCGAATTTGATGAGTTTTAAGTCTAGATTACAATGAACAGTGTGGCTCATTACACAAGGTTTTCTGTGTTTGTGAGGTGTCGTGCAGAGGGGACACCACGGGATCTCCAGCCAGAGAGGCGCCCCTGTCGAGTCACATGTGGTAAGACAGAGGATCCTGTGATTACTTATCAGCGAAAAACGCCGCGGGGGCACTTCTGTCATCTGTAATTTAATTAAGTCCGAGCACCATTTGCTTCGTGTGTGAATCTGTAACTTACAAAGTCCCATGACATCTGTTTTTGTCACAATCTGAAGAATGGAGGAGTGTTTACTTAATTAGAATCTTAGTTGATTAAAACCACATGATTGCGCTGATCATCTGATTATTGCTACAATTGAGTTGGCCCTGAAACTGAGCGGCTCAACTCTTACTGTGGGTTTGGTGGACGAGGAGCCCCGCAACCCCACAGTGCCTGCCAAGCCTGAGTTTCTTCACGTCGGTCCTGCCGAGCCTGCACTCCACGTCAGTCCAGCCAAGCCTGCACTTAACGTCAGTCCAGCCGAGCCTGCACTCTACGTCAGTCCTGCCGAGCCTGTACTTCATGTCAGTCCTGCCGAACCTGCACTTCACGTCAGTCCTGCCGAACCTGCACTTCACGTCAGTTCTGCCAAGCCTGCACTTCACGTCAATCCTGCCAAGCCTGCTCTTCACGTCAGTCCTGCCGAGCCTACGCATCACCTCATGGCCACCGAACCAGAGACTGTACACATCGTGCCTGCCGCACAAGAGACTGTACACATCGTGCCTGCCGCACAAGAGACTGTTCACGTCGTGCCTGCTGCACAAGAGACTGTACACGTCGTGCCTGCTGCACAAGAGACTGTACACGTCGTGCCTGCCGCACAAGACACTGTTCACGTCGTGCTTGCTGCACAAGAGACTGTTCACGTCGTGCCTGCTCAAGCAACTGTTCACGTCACGTCTGCCGAGCCAGAGACTGTTCACGTCACGTCTGCCGAGCCAGAGACTGTTCACGTCACGTCCGCCGAACCAGTGTCTCTGGACAAGATGGTCGCCGCCGAGCAAGTGTCTCCGGACAAGATGGCCGCCGCCGAACCAGTGTCTTCGGACAAGATGGCCGCCGCCGAGCCAGTGGCTCCAGACAAGATGGCCGCCGCTGAGCCAGTGTCTCCGGACAAGATGGCCACCACCGAGCCAGCGTCCCCGGACAAGATGGCCATCCCGGTGTCTGTTCCCTGAGCCGGTGTCTGTTCCTGAGCCAGTGTCTGTCCCTGAGCCGGTATCTGTTCCTGAACCGGTGTCTGTTCCCTTTGTTCCTGAGCCGGTGTCTGTTCCTGAGCCGGTGTCTGTTCCTGAACCGGTGTCTGTTCCCTTTGTTCCTGAGCCGGTGTCTGTTCCTGAGCTGGTGTCTGTTCCTGAGCCAGTATCCGTTCCTGAACTGGTGTCTGTTCTGTTTGTTCCTGAGCCGGTGTCTGAGCCGGGGTCTGTTCCGGGCCATAACCCCATAGCTGCCCCCAAGAAAATTGTTTGGGGGGGCAGTAGGTCCCCTGATGGGACCATGGAGGCCGCGCCACCTTGGCCACTTGAACTGTCTCATCAACCTTGGCCACCTGAACTATCTGGTCCACCTTGGCCACTTGAACTGTCTGATCCACCTTGGTCCCCTGAACTGTCTGATCCACCTTGGCCACCTGAACTGTCTGGTCCGCCCTGGCCGCCCGAAGGGTCGTCTCCGCCCTGGCCGCCCGAAGGGTCGTCTCCGTCATGGCCGCCCGAAGGGTCGTCTCCGCCCTGGCCGCCTAAAGGGTCGTCTCCGCCACAGCCCCCTGAACTGCCTGGTCCACCCTGGTCCCCTGAACTGTCTGATCCACCCTGGTCCCCTGAACTGTCTGGTTCACCCTGGCCACCTGAATTGCCTGGTCCACCTTGGCCACCTGAACTGCCTGATCCACCCTTGCTCCCTGAACTGTCTGATAGACCCTGGCCCCCTGAACTGTCTGGTCCGCCCTGGCCCCCTGAACTGTCTGGTCTGGCCTGGCCCCCTGAACTGTCTGGTCGGCCCTGGGTCCCTGAACCGCCTGCTTGGCCTGCTCCGCCCTAGTCGACGGCACAGCCTGCTCCGCTATGACCGTCTGCACAGCCTGCTCCGCCCTGGCCGCATGCACAGCCTCAGTCTCCAGGCCCTCATTCGCTCCACTGGCCTGGCCCTCCATCCCACCCCTGAGTCCGCCTCCGCTACACCGCCCTGCTGGAGTATTGTAGGAGTCGTATGTAACGGTCATCAGCTAGAGTGCTCTTTAGAGCCACCAGAGGGCACTCCACTTCAGTTTTTTGTTTTTCCCTCACAACTACATTTCCAACTCACTGCCCTGATCATCACTGATCACACCCAGCAAACAATATTACGTTGTGACGACGTCACGTGCTGGTCATTTTTAGTCACGCTTACGTTAGCATATGACGTCGCCACAACCGTCAAAGTGACAACGTCTTCAGTACGTTTTCAGTACGTTAAGTTAAACGTTATTTAATTTTGGTCGCCGATTCGTCTTTTGGATGACGTTGCTGTGACGTAGCCAGTACGTTGCGACAGCGTTATTGGTCGCCAATTGGTCATTTGATGACTTTTTCATATATATATATATATATATATATATATATATATATATATATTCATTCTGCAGTGGATTTATTGACATCCATTTATACTAGCATTTAACTGCCACAGCAACATTTATAATTGTGGTTCTTGTTCAGAACTTTTTGTTTGTTGGTTGTTTCAACTAGCATTACTGTTCAAATCGACATTTTACTCAAACAATTGGTAAAAACATGTTTAAACATTCACTAATGTTAATGTTAAACATGTTAAAAAAACATTGTAGAATAATTGAAAGAACTGAAAAGTGTTTTTGCAGATTTTATTTAACAGACACTAAAATAACAAATGGGAAAAAAAAAACAATATACATTAAAGCAAAAAGGAAAAAAATAAATGTCACTATTTAAAACACTTTAAAAAGGTCTTCATCTGAATGGCTGGTTATTGTCCTAATGTGGGACTGCCACTTCTGGGACTGACTGCACCTAGACAAACAATTTAAATAAATTGAGTGAACAGACCTTCAAGATTTAATGTCAAGATTTTGTATCGGTACACTGTATGTATCGGCAAGTGCAAAAAATGAAATACTAAGTACTGCTACTCATTCCATAAAGTGGTATCGGCCGATCCCTACAAGTAATAGTCGATTGCCACAGTCTTTTAAGTGAAATGCTCACAAGAAGTGTATGTTTGTACCTGTAGTTTACTGTGGGCTGGGGCATGTTTTAAAACATTTGTGACGAGTTCCTCCACAGCTTTGTCCTGTAGTGCGGACCGACTCAGCATGATAGCCCCTGTTGTGTAGAATACATTTTTTTTAAAATGTTTTGTAAATTTCTTGTGTAATTACAATGTTTTACAAAACAAGTGGTGGACACATTTAATATATATTAAATGAAGCAGAAGGGCATTTTGATATTGTCTTTTAGATTTGAAAACAGCAAGCTATATTTTGAAACATGAACCAATTGTAAAGCAGAAACTGTTTAGACAAGCATAAATGCATTTTTTTTGTGCTGTGGAACATCCACACAATTATTACCAAAAGTAACACTTATATTAAACTCACGTTTGATAACGTGGTACACTGCTGTATGCAGCAACGTTTTTTTTCCCCTTCTTCCCATGAAGGCTGTAGTTCTTCCAGACACTGCTAGAAGCTACAGCCCTCATGATACGCCTTGTAACTTCTCCCGGGTTGGCTCCACCAATCAGACTGAGATGGTGTGTCTACACAGAGGAAATACAGAAAATTTAAAATCAGTAATGCGGTAAATATTTAGCTCTACATAAAACATAGCTTTATGTTTAAACCATTACCCACCAATCTCTTCTTGTAGTCCGGAAGCTCTTTCAGTTTTGCCTACAAGACAGCAAGTTCTTCCAAAGACTGGGCCACATCGATTTCTATTGGGGTCTCCGGACCCTGGCTGGCCCCTCCAGTCTGGTTTAACCGGAGGAGTATCTCTTGGATGTTTTTTCCCATCACATCTTGGCGGATCAGGATTGCCTTAAGTGTCTCTGTTTCAGAAACACAAAATGTTTCAAAGACATTAAAATGAAGGTCAGAAACGTACAAAGTGCAAAGATTGCACATTGCAGTTATTACATGACTGAAATTTACCCACAATAAAAATTAACATACCTTGTATTACTGTAACCGTTTGGGTTAAGGCGGAGATAGAGTCTGACACACTTGAGGAGCAGCTGGCAGTTTCTGTGTGCACATATGCAATACAAAATGCAAGCGATTAAACTCAACACTTAGGTTCAGCATGTTATAAAACAAGAACTACCAAAGTTCAAATCAAATATTTGAGTAAATGTGACGCAACACTGTCTACTCAACAATTAAACCTAACTAGTTAAAAAGCCATTTTAAACTACATTTGAAATAGAGATCTTGTTTAAAATGTAAAATTAGGAAAATACTTTAGAGCAGTGTTTCCCAACCCTGCTCCTGGAGGCACACCAACAGTGCACATTTTGGATGTCTCCCTAATCAATCACACCTGAATCAACTCATCAGCTTGTTAGTAGAGACTCCAAGACCAGAAATATATGGGTCAGATTATGGAGACATCCAAAATCTTCAAAACACTGCTTTAGAGAACGTGCCCTTACGGCGGCTTGTTTTTACACTTACCTGTTTCGTCTTGAAGGAATGGTGTATTTCTTCTTTCTTCGATTGTTAAACTACTGCTGTAAAAGTGTGTAAAATAAACAACTAGAAGACGGTCAAAGGATACGAAAAGTGAAAATTCAAACACAATCCACGCACGTTCCGGTTCGTGAGGCGGGACTTATACACCAGCAGCGGAAGCTCTTCGCTGCAATCGTTTGAGTTGCATATACTGCCCCCTAGTGTACCGAAGGGAAATTGTTGAAATCTGTATGACTTGAATGAGTCTTAAGTGAGACACTACAGGTGAATAGGGTAAAATCTCTGCATCTCTGAGCATTTCTTTGGTTCCCTGTATTTCGGTTTCATGGACGTCTCTGTCTGCCTCTGGATTACCCGTTTGCCTTGTCCCCTGCCTGCCTCTGGATTACCCGTTTGCCTTGTCCCCTGTCTGCCTCTGGATTACCCGTTTGCCTTGTTCCCAACCTTGTGTGTTTGTTTGTTTGGACTGCCTACCTGGATTTCGACCTGTTGCCTGTTCATTTGATTACGTGTCTGGATTACCCCATCTTATTAAACGCTGCATTTGGATCTAAACTTTCTGGTCTCAAAGCAGTTTGTGACAAATGTATTGTGGTTCCATATACTGTAAATTAAATGAAAGCTGTTTTTCAAGCTGTAGTGCAACTCAATTTTAGTGTTTTGTTCTCTATAGGCAGCAAAAATCTGGGATCTCCATTGGCCCTTCCAAGTCTGGAGAGTGTTTTTACAGTTTAATGAATTCAATTTTAATAAAAGTTTTTAAACTGACTTCTGAATGTTGTCATAATTGACGTGACATCTAATAATCAGTAATATAACTGTGAAATATTTTTTACATAAGCCTTTATATTTAATTCTTTTTTTAAGCGTGTAACAGATTGTAGTTAGTTATAATATGTTGTGTATATATGTGAATATAAAAACTACCGTAATCAATTATACTGCATAGTAACTTTACAGTATTTTAAAATACAGTGCAAAAACTGTAATTAATTTTACAGTATAAATATACTGTAAGTTACTATACAGTATGCTGTGAACTGCTGTAGTCAGATTTACAGTAATTTTACCATGGAATAAAAGACTGAAGCTTGCTGGATATTTGTTGCCAGTAAGTTACTGTTGATTTTACATACATTTTTTTACAGTGCACATCCATGATCTCTTACATGTTAAGCATTTTCGCACATAGTGCTTGTTGGTGAATTATACAATGATAATTAAGGAAGTCGGGAAAAGCATCCTCCTCCTTGCATTTGGCAATGAATCCGTTCGAACGGCCGACCATTGCAGTGCTCTGTCAGTTGAGATTGTTGACAAAACACAGCTACCAATGTCTAAATTGATGTCAAAGTCCTTAAATGACCAAAAATGTCCTCGCCCCAAGTGTGTTCTTTCATGGGCAAAAGTGTTAGCATTTCCTCTCTCGCTGTCATGTCTTTAAACACCATGCTTATAAAAACGCACAATTGTGCTGTATTGCTAATCTCCGTGCCCTCATCTAACTGCAGAGAGAAACATTCACAGTCAGTTATGTCCTTTCTCAGTTGCTGTGTCAAGTCATCAGCCATCATTTCATAACGACGTGTAACTGTATTTCACGAGAGTTGGACAGCTTTGATAGCGGACACAATCTCAGATTTGTTTTTAAAATCCTGACACAATAAGTCTGTTGCCTCGACAAACGCATCTTTTATCATTTGTCCATCTTGGAAAGATGTTGTATGTTTGATGATGGTAAGACTCACCCGGAATGATGCCTCCGTGGCTGTCTTTGCTCTTAGGCCTGGGCGAGTAAAAAGTGACTGTTGACCAGTTAATTGAGATTTCAGTTATTTCACCTTTGTTTTTCTAGCTCGCTTTTTGCAGGAAAATCATTCTCATAGCTTTTATGAAGTGTCCGAAAATGTCTCTCTCAACGTTTCCTTTCTTTGGAATAGCAATACTTGTTTGGCAGATCAGACAAATGCATTTAGAAAAGGACATGTGAAAAAAAATTCTTCCTCCCACTCCGCATGGAAGTGGTAAGTTTTTGGCTTTTTGCTTGGTATCGCACTCGTTTTCAAATGGTTGGAATTTATGAATGAATGTAATTTGTGTATGCTACCGATTCCGAAAACCGCTAGCTTCACAATTTCGCGCTCTGTTCTCCGAAGCTCATGGAGTTGGGAAGCGCGATGCAGGATAGTTGTCATGGCAACCGAATAAACAATAATCTCGCCTGGTCAAAATGTATTTGTCAAGTGCAAGTCAGACAGAAACTAAAAGAAGAAAGGACATTGCTATATTTATTTTTATTCAGATTTAACAAAAGCATATAATAAAATGATGTGCGATCTACCAGCATTGTCTTTGCGTTCGACTGGTAGATTGTGATCTGCCTATTGGGCACCCCTTCATGTGGAGATGATTTCAGGCTTTTGGGATGTTGTCCTGTTTTTATGTCTTTCTTTCAACCTTTCCGCGTCTCTTTCGCTTTGTCCACAGTCTCTTCAGGATTCTCCATGATTCTCTCTTTCTTCCTCACTTCTTATTCTCTGATAGTTATCATTGCAATATGTTACAAGGCAATGTTTTTATTTTCAAACATTAGGTCATAGACCCTGAATAATACGCCTTAATATTGTTATGATAAAGTCACTAACAAAAAAATTTCAATTCAGACACTTTCAGGGGAATCTTGTCCCGACTGTCATCTGAAGTTTATAGAGTGTACGATATAATATAAAGCGGCAATAATGTCTAATAAATACATTTTTGGTTCATTATTTAACATAACATTAATAGGTTACTAATACTCCTTAAAATAAGTTAATTATTAAATAACAATTCTATGCATGAATTAATTATTATTCTGAATTATTTTTAATTAATGAGTGAACATCTTACCACCAAATTTATCAAAACTGTTCCAATGGTATAAATCTCACAAATGTTGATGTTGAGAGTAAATGCTGAGATGAGATTTAGTGTCTTCTAGGAGTGTGTCGACTCACTGATCTAACGAGACGAGACACGATATTTTAACACTATTTTTAAGAAATCTTTAATGACGAAATATATGACTGTCTTTTATTGGACTGAAAGTCACAGAATGCAAAACAATGCTGGTACATCATGTAATGTTTTAACTACTAATCATCTTGTAATGAATGTCACTTCAGTTCTACTTTCTGAGTATGAATTATCATATGCAGTAAAAGACAGAATAATATAATGCAAGCGCTGTAAAAGCTCAAACTCGACTCCGTCTGATGTCTGACAGCTTTTCACCTCGAGGAGAAATATGGTCTGGTTTTAATATGGCGAGATCTGGATTATGTTCTCCGGTCCGTATCCAGATCAGATGGTGGACTTGCACCCTAAAAACCAGCACAACGCAGTCCTGAATGTCAAAGTTCAAGAGTTCACAGTTCAAATGTATTTGTATGGCACATTTAAAAACAACCACAGTTGACCAAAATGCTTAACAATGTCAGGATACACACAAATAAATACAAAACAAACACAGTGTCACAGTAGCAAAACTCAACTGGAAATGAAAGCTAAGGAACACAGGAGGGTCTTAAGCAACGACTTAAAAATGTCATCAGTCCGAGCTGTTTCTTATATGAACCAGTCTCTTCCAGAGATTAGGACCAGCACTGAGAAGACTCGCTCACCTTTATGTTTTAATCTAATGCAGTCCCCTTTTTTTATATAAATAAATAAAAATAGAATAGAAGAGAAAATGTTAGTATTACTGGATCAAGTGCTGCCGAAAAAGATGCATCTTCAGCAGTTTCTTGAAAGTGGCTACGGACTCAGCAGCTCTGGTTGAGTTAGGCAGATCATTCCACCAGCAGGGAACAGTCATGGTAAAGGTCCGAGAAAGAGATTTTGTGCCTCTTTGAGATGGTACCACAAGACGACATTCACTTGCAGAGCGCAAGTTTCTGGATGGCACATAAGTCTGAAGTAATGAGTTTAGGTAAAAGGGAGCAGTGCCATCCGGAGAGTCAGGGTTCACTTGAGCGATTTCACTAGACACTTAAGTCTATGTTAAGGAAGTACTGTGAGGACGGCCACTTAAGCTCCTAAAAGAAAACATATTGGAAATTGATGCAAGTCCTAAGACTAATGTGCTGAATTACGTTAGTCGCTTTAGAGAGCGCTTGCATACTACTTGGGCACAGGCAAAGGAGTCACTCACAGGCGCACAAAAATTCATGAAGCGTCATTATGATGCAAAAGCCATCCCTCGTTCTTTTCATGCTGGTGACCAAGTGCTCGTATTACTGCCAACTTCAGGGTCAGCTTTGTCTACCCATTTTTCTGGTCCCTACGTATTGCAGAAGAAGTTGAGTGAGACAGACTATGTAGTTTGCACTCCTGATAGGAAACGCAAGTCACGGGTCTGTCATATCAATATGTTGAAAGCATATCATTGTAGGGAGGGTACACAGAAAAAAAACTGCTGAGGAAACATCAGTACCTGTTGTCTCGTCTGTTGCAGTAGTTGGCAAGGTTTCATCTTCAGTCGGAAAAGCTGGCGCTGATGAAGATGGTCTTGTGCTGCGTAATGCACCTCATCAATGTACTAGACTGAGTAATTCAGAAATTTTGAAGGAATTGTCATCTCAAATTTTAAAAGAATCTCAAAGACAGGACATTATACAGCTAATTAAAAATGTTCCCACTCTTTTCAATGACACACCTACTAAAACTTCGGTGTTACAACATGATATAAACGTTAACTATTCTCCCCCTATCAACCAACATGCCTACCGTGTTAATGCATACAAGCGAGCTATTATGAAAGAAGGAGTTCACCGTGTGTGCTCGTTCCTAAGCCAGACGTAACATTCCGTTTCTGCACGGATTATCGTAAGGTCAACGCTGTTACTGTGCCAGATTGCTTTCCTCTTCCTCGTATGGAGGATTGCATTGATAACCTTGGTTGTGCACGTTTCGTTACTAAGTTGGATTTGTTAAAGGGATACTGGCAGGTGCCGTTAACTCCTTGTGCATCACACGTTTCTGCATTTGTAACACCTGATCACCTTATGCAATACAAGGTTATGGCGTTCGGGTTGCGTAACGTGTGCCAAATTGTAATGCATATTTGGATGGCTTAGTAGTGTACTCTTCAGAATGGTCAGAACATATATCTTTGTTACAAACTGTGTTTGAACAGTTGGCAAAAGCTACATTAACACTTACTCTAGCCAAATGCGAATTTGCCCAAGCAACAGTTACTTATCTTGGCAAGGAGGTTGGACAGGGTCAAGTTCGACCTGTAGCAGCTAAGGTCTCCGCTATAGCCGAATTTCCCATTCCCACCACTAGACGCGAGTTGTGCCGATTTTTGTGCATGGCTGGATATTACTGCAGTCTCTGCCAAAATTTTTCCAGTGTGGTTCACCACTCACAAGTTTACTGAGTCCATCCAAACGATTTGTTTGGTCAGTTGAGTGTCAGCATGCATTTGAAAGTGTAAAGGCTTTGTTGTGCAGTGCTCCCGTCCTGGCAGCTCCAGACTTTGCCTTGTCTTTTAAACTGGAGGTCAATGCAAGTGCCGCAGGTGCGGTACTCCTTCAAGAGGACAAAAATAGCATTGAACACCCTGTGTGTTATTTTTCTCGAAAATATTTTTCTCGAAAATAATAAACACCTGACGCTCTAGAGCGTCAAAATGCACTCCCCTTACAAATTTATTAATAACTTCGGAATGGATCAGGGTATTAACTTACTTTTTTTTTTATTAAAAAGCTGACATTCGTCTGCGTAAAACGAGACTGGCTGTGTTGACTTCCGCGAATGATAAGCCTTCCGTATTTGAGTGCAAATCTATAGCATTTTACCTCAAAAGAGAGAAATTGTACTTAATCCTATCTATTGATATACAGTGCTGTTGTGGGTGTGTGTGTGTGAACCAATCACAGATCTGTGTGTGAACCAATGACAGACCTGTGTGTGAACCAATGACAGACTTGTGTGTGAACCAATCACAGACCAAAAACTAAAAAGTGACGTTGTCAGGTACGTAAAAAAAGGGGAGGGGTTTGGAATCAATCCCACGTGGGATTCGCAAAATGTTTTCATCTTATATACGGTTTTGGACACAACACATTTGGAGATACACATATTTGTACTAGATTCTTTTCAAAGAAAACATGGCCAAACAATGATTCACTGCCGAGCAAGCTGCTGAAATGATTTTTGCCGAGAGCGATGAGAGTGAGAACGAATCTGATCCGGATGAAGATGATCAAATTCTGGACGGAATCGATCCATTTGAGTAGTAAGTATGAATGCAATATTGCTGATAATATATTGTCTAATATATATTGAATCATTTTTTAGCAAAATTATTTTATTGTAGCTTTTCAGAAATAACGGAGCAGTAATCAAATAATAATATGCGCCATCAAATAATGTGCGCATTTTGGCCGCATGTAAGTAAGTCCATCTTCATTTACAAGCTATTTCGTCTAGTTTGCTTGTCTATTTTATTGTAATGTTTTTTAGGGAAATTTTATTGTAGCTTTTCAGAAATAATGGTGTAGTAAGCCTTATCTAAGGCCTGTACTATTTGTCTACATGGGAGGGGGGTTTGGTTTAGACATACTCGGTGCGTAATGATGACAATAGGGGCTCCAGTAATATAGTCAGATTATTGTAGTTCGAAGTTCTATGACTTGGATGTAAAAATACACACATGATGATGAATAGCTAATCTTTATTTACCACATTGTAATAAAGGCTGTACAACTTTTGATATGTGGGAATGTAAACTGATAAAATCTGTGTGTTTTAGAACAACCTCAGAACAGCCGATTGCATCATTGCGCAACCCAGGACCCCGAATGCGCGGCCCCTTCCTGTGTGGACTGATGTGCAAATGCAGTGCACAGTGACATCTAGAGGTTGTTTTTGGATGTGTTTGGTAAATTGAGACAGAATATTCAATTCAAAATGAACATGAACGTGTTCCCTTTACATTTTCTTATAATTTCTGTGTTTTTCACACACAAAAAAAAAAACGTATGGTGACTACAGTCACAGAAATGTAAATAGTTAATTTGTTTCTTTATATTTTTTCACCCATTTTTTTTCTTTTTTTTTCTAAAGCATTTGAGGAATAAATATTTGTTGTAAAATCCCTTATTCATTTAGGTTTAATATTTTTTATATAATAAAAACAAAAAAAATTTAATTTCTGTTTTTGTATTTAGAGGAATTTCAAGAGACGCACAACTCTGACATGAAGTAGGTACTTTCAAAGGTTCATGAGAAGTTAACTATTTTAAACCTGCAGGACAGTGAAATTAGTCAGATACTAGAGGATGTGTCAAAGGAAGATCTCTTTAAAAAGTGCCATGAAGGGCCCATGAAATCTAACCAAACAAGAAAATAATTTTTCAAGAAGTCTTTTTTACTATGTTGAGCCTACTAAAATCTATCTAGGTGCCGATGAAGCTGGCAGGAAACGTTTCTTTCAGTATGTACCAATCAAGTAGACACTGAATTCTCTTCTCAGTCAATCAGTAGTGAAAGACCAGTACAGACAGACAAAGATGAAGCAGATGTCGAATTCTCAGACAGATGTTTTGACAGATGTGCTGGATGGAAAAACCATCAAAAACAATATGTTGTTAAATGTATCCCCCTTATCTCTGTCAACAATTATGTATCAGGATTGATTTGAGTTTGCCAATCCTCTTGGATCTGGTAAAAAGAAGCATACGATGTTGGCTGTTTACTTGACTCTTGGTGAAATATTACCCCACAATCGCTCATGTACTGATCAAATGCAGTTGGTACTGCTTTGCAGGGAGGAAGACTTTTGTTTCTTTGGGCGACAGAAAATTTTCTCCCCTCTTGTAGCTTATTTGAAAGATATAGAAGAGCTGAGCTTTGAAACCAATGATGGTAGCGATCTGAAAGGAGCACTGATAGCCATATCAGGGGACAATCTTGGATCACATTGTATGGGAGGATTCACAGAGAATTTTAGCAGAAGCAATTACTTTTGTTGTTACTGCTTGATAGACAGAGCCACATTTCAGAAACAACCTGAAAAAGTTTTCCCCAAAAGGACAATTGAAAACTACAGAGAGAGTGTTGAGCAGTTCAATGGTGGCCAAGCTATGGTCAATGGAATCAAATTTGATTCTGTTTTCAACAACCTGAAACACTTTCTTGTGTGCAGTACAGGTCTCCCAAACTGTTTGGGCCATGACCTGTTTGAAGGGGTAGTCTCTTATGACATGGCAATGTACATTAGTCATCTTGTAAATGTTGAGAAACACTTTACATATGTCCAGTTAAACAGGTGCATTTCACAGTTCATAAATTCAGGGAGTGATCGGAACAACAGGCCTTGTGAAGTTAAGAAAAATAGGGAGAAACTTGGGGGTCACGCAGCGCAGAACTGGTGCTTTTTATGATTGCTTCCTCTTTACATTGGGGATCATATTAAGAATCCAGTTGCCAACCACGTTTGGCAACTGTGCTTTAAACTGAGGGAAATAGTGGAACTGATCTGTGCGCCAAAAATCAGCCATGACCAGATTGCGTACTTAAAGATTCTCATTGAAGAGTATATACACTTCAGAAGTGGCATGTTCCCTGACTGTCCACTAAAATCCAAACATCACTACTTAATGTACTATCCAGACCTCATTCTACATTTTGACCCTCTGATTCGACTCTGGACGCTAGAATTAGAAGACTGAAGAGGACAAACGAGAATGATGGTGATACCTCCCAGCCAAAAAATACCTGCAATCAAGTAGACGGTTATGGTTGCATCAATTGACAACCTCATAACTTGCCTGATGGAGAGACACTAGATTCTCTTGAAGTCAAGAGGCAGATGTTGGTAAAGCTGTACAGAAAGGAAGGACCCAGAGGGGCAGAGAGCGTGAAGGTTGATGACCTCATACACATAACATACCTACAGCAGCGCCAATTCATCAACTCCAGTCCTCCTCCCAGGCTCAGCGATGTTATGCAAGAGTGGCTCTTTCTTTTCCAGAAAAGATGGCTCCTTTATCACTTTGAAAAGCTGACTGGGATTGACATTCTCTCAAGATTGACAGTGGCAATACAGAATAAAGGCAGGCGAATCATCAACTACATCAGAAGTTGAAGTGGGGAGGGGAGATTCAGTCTCTGCTAACTGAGATGGAGAATGACTCAAGGACACTACAAGATCAAGACTTGATGGCGACTTCAGTTGTCCTGCTCTTGATGGCCTTCTTCAGGGAGGCGATGGAGTCCCTGTTCATACTGGCAGATGCAAGTATTGTTCTATCTCAAACACATCTATTGTTTATTTTTCCTATAGTGCCATGAAAAAGGTTGTACTTTTGTGCAATGACAATATTCTAGACATTTTTATTAAGATGGAAAATTCAAATAATTATTAAATATGCAGTGGAAAAGTATTTTTAGAGAGAAAAATAACACTGACAATATTTGACTCGTTATACTCGTTATACTCATGTTTTATGTAGTTGCTTCATGATGTTTTAATATGTTTAGGTCACTGCAACCCAGGCAGACATTGAGGCACAGCAGGTGACACCAGACACACACAGGCCATTATGCTTGGTAAGTATGTGGTTTTCCCCTTCAATTTATTATTTATGTAGACACACACACACACACACACACACACACACACTCTCTCTCTCACACATACCCATACATAATAATATTCACACTCATACACAGAGGCACACACTCGCATACATACTCGCACACTTGTACACTCACTTACAAAAACTCAGACACTCTCATAGACACATACTCACACAAACACACATACAAACACACTCACACACATATACCTACCCATTCTCTCTCTCACACACACACACACACACACACACACACACACACACACACACATAGACACACACACACACATTATTATTATATTAATTATTATATTCACAATCAAACACCCACTCACTCACACATTCACAGACACATAAACATAATCATACACTCTCAAACATACACATATAATGTACATAAACAGACATTTGTACCGCTACACTCACTTGCACTCACATACACACACTCACCTACACACACATAGCTGTAAGTATTTTTATTCACTGCACATACATATACATAAACAGTAATATGTAAATTGTACCATTAAGAATGGAGTGAAGTCATTCATGGAGTTTATTGACATAAGGTTGTTTTCAGAATAAAA
The DNA here is from genome assembly GCA_026230005.1 of Gila orcuttii. Classification (NCBI taxonomy): domain Eukaryota; kingdom Metazoa; phylum Chordata; class Actinopteri; order Cypriniformes; family Leuciscidae; genus Gila; species Gila orcuttii. The sequence continues at coordinate 3,357,224 of JAPDVR010000009.1, read as the reverse complement.
CATTGTAAGTAATTAACATTGTGTTCTTTCATTTTCAGGACATTCAATCATGACAGCATACAGGTGGATGCTGTCCATCGAGGAAAATGTTCTATTGACACTGGACAACAATGACAATTTTATACTTGCCTTTGCAGTGCTCTTTGCAAGCTACTATAATTTTAACATTGAGTACCAGGAGTCTGCTGCATGTAGACTAGAGCTTGCTCAGAGGCAAGTGAAATTCTTTCTGCATTTCGCATTTGTATTGTTATTAAATCGGATGTGCAACAGAAGTAAGAACTATAAGTTGCAGGATAGGAGAAATTTGAGGACAAGGTTGAGTGCTGTGATGGTTTTTTTAATTAATCAACTAACATTTGTTTTTCTTGCAGGAACAACATTCATATGCTTTTGAATTTGAAATGTATGTTTCCCCTTTAGTTGAAAACTCATGACTTTGGTTGTGTGAGTGTAAAAATAACAAATATGGGAAATGAAACTAGACAGATGTCTAAACTTGAAACCTTGTTATTAGTAATCAACAAAACCAGAATTTGCTCTACCTAGTAACAGGAGAGTTTGCATATGAAGAACCAATCAAATTGTGGGGAAATTATGTAATGTTTCATGTCATTTTGCCCAGTGTCGGATTTAGCAAATTGGGGGCCCAAGGCGAAGGTATGTATAACCCCCCCCCCCCCCCCCCCCCCCCTTCCGATTTTTAAAAGAGAACGGAAAAAAAAAATTACCAACTGAATGGTGGATAGGCAGGTAAAGCTAATCTACAGGTAAGTAAAGGTTGGAGAGGAGAATATAAACCTTCCCCTTTAAACCCTTCATACTTCTTTACTCCGAAATGAAAATGGAAAGCAGAGAACACACAAAGTGTAGCACTACACAAACTAATAGTCACGATGGAACCCAACAGAGAATAAGGTTTCAGATAACACCTGTCTTTGCCAAAATGCCAGGAAAACCAGCACGGTTTATTCTTTTTTAAGATCAAATCAATATCAATATAACCAGCAAGACAAGTAGTTATATATTTATTTACATATATCTATCACAAACAGTTACAGTATATATTTAGCAAAATATCACAAACAGCCATATACTTAGCAAATATTGTGTGTGTGTGTGTGTGTGTAAGAGAGAGAGAGTGTGTGTGTGTCTGTGTGAGACAGTGTGAGAGAGAGAGAGAAGAGAGTGAGTGTGAGTGTGTGAGAGAGAAGAGAGTGAGTGTGAGTGTGTGTGTGTGTGTAAGAGAGAGAGAGAGAGACAGAGAGAGAGTGAGTGTGCGTCTGTGTGAGACAGTGAGAGAGAGAGAGAGAGAGAGAGAGAGAGAGAGAGAGGGGGGGTAAGTGAGTGAGAGTCTATGAGAGAGAAAAGAGATGGTTCTCCACATCAAACGCTTCTGAGTCTCCTACTTGTTGACATCTTCGCACAGGTCTTCACACCAACATGATGCACAGATGTAGAGGCTGTACCTGTAAAATAATAATAATAAAAAAAACATTGTCACCAACTAACAATATGGTCTATGAACAAAATGAGTGTGGGCCAACTTTTTGGTCCAATAAAATGTTGAGTGAACTACCTTAGCTATCCAGAAGTTAGTGATGGGCTTTTTTCTTCTATTATGAAGTGAAAGGATAACATAAAACAACAGCAGTCAATCATTGGGATTAAGAAATAATTTGAATTGTTGTGTTGTTAAATTATTACCTTCTCTCTTTTGTGTCTCTGTCCCTTCCTTTCTCTCTTCCTCATCCATCTGCTTCTTTTCCTCATGCCTGTTTTTACTCTCTCTCTCTCCCTTGTCTTTCTTTCTCTTCCTCTCCTCCTTTTTCTGTTCTTCTCCTGCTCTTCTTTATGACTGGGTTTGAGTGTATCATCTGCTTTTGTCTCTGTCCCTACTCTCCCTCTCTTCCTCCTCATGCCTTTTTTTGTGTTCATATGTTCATACCAATCTTACTCTGCGAGCCTTGGCCTCAGCAAATCTTTTAACTATGGAGTCTGTATCAACAGTTTCCACTATCTCATGTTCGATGGAAATGACAGCCAGGGATGACAGTCTTTCTTGGGACATAGATGAGCGCAGATATGTTTTCAGTCGTTTCAGTGTAGAGAAACCTCTCTCACCTGATGCAACTGTAACAGGAAGAGTAAGCAAGAGCCGCAGGGCTATGCTTAGATTTGGATAAAGATCTAGGAGATTCTCTTTGTATATGTAGTTAAGAACTTCCAATGGTGATGAGATGTGTGGGGGGAAAGACCTAACAGCACCTGTAATTTCCATTTTTAGGTCCCCTGCATCCACATCCTCCATTGCCTTCTCAAACCTGTTGCAGCATTCATCTAGATTGCCTGCCTGTACGGTGCTTTTCATTATATCAGTGGAGTAGAGAAATCCATACAACTTGAAAAAGTTCTCCATGTATGAGAATCTCTCCCTAGTCTTGACCAGGGCAGTATCAACTAGGTGTAAGAAGAACTCTCTTCTGAAATTTTCCTCTGCTGTTGAAGTAGTCTCCTCTGTGCCCTCATAGTCAAACTGCCTTTTTGTTTTTTTCTGACGAACGTCTGGCCAGATCATCTCCACCTCAATCTTTTCTGCAATTTCCCTGGCATCTATTTTGGCGGCATTAAAGCCGTGCTCCCTGAAATCTTGGAGGAAGTCTATGACTGCAGAGATTCATGGTCTCAATGCTCACTTTGGGGCCCTGTAGGATCTTACTAACTTTGTTGATAACGTACAATACATTGTACCACACCACACAACTTACCATAAATGGCCATTTCTTCAGTTCCCGGCAGAGGCTTGAAGCACTGGATGCACACTCTGAATCACTCTTTTCTATGGCGAAGTCATGTAAAGCCTCCAGGGCATTCAAAATGTCTGGAAGCTGATACCGTACAGCTTTTACAGCCTCCACACGGCATTCCCATCTGGTGGTTGACAAGGCCTTGATGGTAAAATCCTTCACATTCACCTGGAGAATGGCCCACCGTTGAACAGAGCCACTAAAAAGATTGTAGAGTCTCTGTAAGACACCAAAGAAGTTAAGGGATATTGTGGAGGATTTGGCAGCATCCCCAATGACCAGGTTCAGTGTGTGACATCCACATGGGACACAGAGGGCTTTGGGGTTGAGGTCAAGGACCCTCTTTTGTACCCCCTGCTTCTTTCCCTGCATATTACTGCCGTTGTCGTAAGATTGACCACGGCAGTCAGAGATATCCAGGTGCAGTGTTTCCAGATGTCCAAGAAAAAGTTCGAGTAGGCCTTTGCCAGTTGTGTCCTCTGCCAAAAGAAAGCCTACAAAATGCTCGTGGATGGACACGCCTTTGTTGAGCTCACAATTAACTATGCGCAGGACCACAGACAGCTGTTCATTGTGACTGATGTCAGGTGTGCAATCCATTATGACAGCATAATATTTGGCCCTCTTCACTTTTTCAACAATGGCATCAAGGGTGCTCTTTGCCACATGTGATATCAATTCATTCTGGATGTGCTTACTCAAATAAGTGTCTGACAGCTCTTTTTCTTGGATTCTTCTTAAATGTTCTTTCATGAAAGGGTCAAATTTTGCCATCAGCTGTACTTGTCCTAGGAAGTTTCCATTGCCATGCTCATATAATTTGTCTGTATGCCCACGAAAAGCAAGATTTCGCTCAGCTAGATGGATAATTATGGCAAGCAATCTTTGTAAAATATTTCTCCATCTCTCAATTTCTGACATCATTGCATTTTGGTTCAGCTGATCAATGGCTGTGCCTGTCTGAAGTCTTTGGGTAAGTGTGCGCCAGGACTCCATATGAGACACATGTTCAGCAGACCTCTCATGCTGTTTCAGGTGAGCTCTGAGGTTTTTCCAATTGTTAAAACCATCTGAACTTAAATGTGTGTTCCCCTCTCCAAAAAGTCGGCAACAAAAGCACATAACACAGTCCCCTGATTCATTGTAGATAAGCCATGTCCTATTAATCTTCTCCCCGTTTTTCATCTGGATGCAGTAATTATTACTGGTAAATCTCCGCCCCTCTTGATTTTTGGGGAATTCTACACTTACTTGTATGGGACCTTTGTGAACGATTACACATCGCTCCTCGGCCGTGAGCTTCTGAGGCCAGAGAGCCAGGTCATCTGTCAGCATGCCTACAGTGCTTTGGTCGGTGGCAGCAGGATTAGCACAGCTAGGGCTAGGGCTCATACTACACTGTAAAAAAAAATTACAGTGAGATTTACAAATAGATTTTCTCTGGCTACTTTAACTGTGATTATAAAACACATTTGTTATGGCATGAAAATCAGAGAGAAAATGTGATCAAGTGTCATTGTATGAGGAATGTTTAATACTAATTAATTTCACATTTCAGTATTATAGCTCTGTGACATTACACTACCGCATGCGAGCTAGCAGTGACAAACAGGTAATCTGAAGAACTTTAAAAACACATGGTGTACAATAAAGGTTTTGTACTACTGTATGATTTAGACCAACACAAACATCAAGAATCGGCATATGAATCTCGGCATATAAAAATAATAAAACTCTGAAGGTCACAAAACAAGCTACTAAAAAGTTGTACAAAAAAACAACAGCAAAAATAAAAGCAGATAATAATAATAAAAGAAAATACTAAGGCAATTCAGCATAATTTATACATGCTGCAATGCATGCTGGGAGATATATGAGTTTTGATTGATGGCTGATGGCTCCCATCATGCACTGATGTCTGTGTGTGTCTGAAAGATACAGTAGTTCAAACCTTTATTTGTGCACAATGTTATAAAAATTCGTCAGATTATCACATTCACAACATATGATGGATCACATGCTGTAGAATCATAGGGCTACTACAATTTTCTTTTTAAATTACCGTAAATTTCACAGGGTTATTTTTGTGTTTACATAATTTTACAAACATAAAAGGTTGCCACCATATTTTTTTACGTTAAAATACTGCAACTACAGCTGCCGGTTTTTTACCGTAAATTTTACAGGGTTTTTTTAACAGTGTAACAGAACTAACTAGGCGGTTAACTCACCAAAGCCCCATCATCGCTGTCAAAATGGACATCACTGCTGGGCAACTCTTTCTCATGTGTGTCAACCTCCTCCTCCTCGATAACACTGTCGGTGACGGCGGGCGGCAACAACGTGATGTCCTCTTCATCATTGGCTTGGTTGACGTTATCCGATTCCTCCTCACCTAACGGCACTTCACAGCTAACGTTAGCTGCTGCTACTATAACGCTTTGGATGTCGTCGTTGTTGTTCCTGTCTGTATCAGTAGTAACGTTAGCCATAAAAAAGTTTGTCAACTTTGGCAGCGTTGCCAAATACTTATCGGCATCTTTTCTTTTTTTTCTTTTAATTGATCCGCTTTGGTAGCTTCTTTTCATTTTCGCGTTTCGTCTCTCTCTGTGTGTGTACCTCACAGTCCTCCTGTCACTCACTGTGTTTATCTTTCGCGCCGCACACCGTTAAGGACTAGTCCATTTCATTGTGAAAATAAGGGGATGTATCTGTAGGGACAGATAACCATGATCTGGACATTTTAACCACTACTTCAACGTTTCAATGTATTTCTTAAGAATATTAATAAAAATGTACCATGCCTTTGAAGCGTTCATGATGATAAGGGGGTCTTTTTTTTATTTATTTATTTATTTATTTTTTTAGATTGGTTGGGGGCCCCCCTACTAGACCGTTTGGTAGGGGGCCCCAGGCAGCCGCCTACCTATGCCTCTATGTTAAGACCGCCACTGATTTTGCCATACCCTTATTCTATAAAAACTGTTGTATTCGTGTTTACTGGTGGGATTCTCAATGGAATTTGTCTGAGATCCTCCGGCCTTGCTTCTTCTTGGGAGAGATTCTCTGAGAACTGCTCGGGAAGATCTCCCGGCCGTGATTAAAGCAGTTAAAGGTTAAAGCAGTTTGCTGAAGTCTGTCGATTATTCCTGCAAAGTTAGATAGGGAGCAAGTTAGTTCGTGGAACAAGTTATTTAGCGAAACATAGAGACCTTACTACCAAGTGATAGTGTTCAATAGGGGACGAGACATTGTTCGACTCTTTGTGAGACTCTTAGGCGGGGTTAGATTGTTGTCAACCTGCACGTTCAGAACTCAAATGAGTATTATATTATTTAGCGAAACACTAGAGACCTTACTACCAAGTGATAGTGTTCGATAGGGGACGAGACATCGTTCGACTCTTTGTGAGACTCTTAGGCGGGGTTAGATTGTTGTCAACCTGCACATTCAGAGGCAACTCGACTGAGTATAATATTATTTAGCGAAACACTAGAGACCTTACCACCAAGTGATAGTGTTCGATAGGTTCAGGTGTCAAGGACACTCGGTTCAACCTAAGTCAGGTGCGTAATGGAAAAATCTACCACAGTGCATTATTCTTTTTTAAAGCAAATTTATTGACAGGTATGATATTGTTAACAGGATCCTGGTCAAAATCAACCCTGAAGACAGTAATGCCAGTCAGAGAGTAAAGTGTACTGCCAGACAGGGAGTCAGCAAGAGGACCAAGAGGAAGGTGTGTGCAGAGGAAGGTGACGACCATCAACCCTCATGTAAATAGCTTTAATCAGTCCTTGATGGAGTTTAAGTGGAATACTTCAACCTAAACTGTTAGTGGGACTCGTTGTTGTTGTTTTAGTTGTTTACTTGTAATGCTGTGTTCACACCAAACGCGAATAGAGCGTCTGGCGCGAGTGATTTCCATGTTAAATCAATGTAAAGATGCGTTTACGCGCGTCTAGAGGTCCTGCGGCGCGAATGAGGCGTTTAACGCGGTAGACGCGAATTCGCCTCATTCGCGCGTCCGGTTCACGCGAATTTAGCGTCTGGCGCGAGTGATTTTATTTGGTGCTTTTTGTGCATTCACACGTTTGATGCGAATTCACGTCTGACGCCCAAGTTGAAAAATCCGAACTTTGGCGTCAGTTCGCGCCGCGTTAACCAATCAGGAGCCTGCTTGCTGCTGTCACGTGGTGAAGTAAATATTTGATCACATAAAAACTTGATTTCAATATATGAGACATTAATTTTGTATTGAATGCTATTTATTCCATATGTAATCTAGATTATATGAAACATTATTATTCTAATGTAAAGACAACCAACATACTTTAGTGCAAGAACATAGTTCGTGTCTGGAAAGTGTTGTGTGAGAGAAAAAAATCACAGGACAGATTAATCACTTTTGTAGGCTGGCTCCATTTATCATCAAAACAAAAATAAATGACAGATTAGGTGTGTGATGGCGAGGGTGATCCTCGCTCCGATGCGGGACAACAGGTCATCAAACTGGGTGCGGGACAGGCGGAAGTACCGCTGAAAGCGGCCGTCATCCAGGCGCAGCTCCTGGAGCTAATGGTGAAACTCGCCACACTAGGTACGCCTCCGGAGGGTCTGGTGGACCCAAGTACGGCGACGATGTCCCTACGCCGCTGTTCTGCTCTCCAGAGCAACAGAGCGGTGACTCTCGATGAATGCTCGATCAACATCAGCCATCTTGCAAACAGACAACGGCCTAGCACTCGACCCTCCCACAAGAAGCGGATTTCGCCTCTGGACGCGCAAATGGATTCAAAATGTTCAAGCGTCCAACTAGTCGCGATAGACGAGAATTTGACACTCTATTGACGCTGATATTATACAATTTAATGGATATAGACAAAAATTATTAATTTAATTATAAATATAGTGTTATATTGTATTTTGTTTAATTAAAATAAATCATGAAGTGTTGTGTCAACTACTTTGTGCCTAATGATGATGATGATTGTTATGTAGTAACCGATGTGGCTTGGTTAAATTAATCACTGTGGTATGTCTGGTCAGGATGCAATGAAGATGCACATAGATTTCGTTGAGGATTTATTGGGTGTACTTGTGTGTGGTTCTAGAAGACAAATAGAAACCAATATATCAATACTTAACATTCATAAAATAATTGTTAATCAATAACAAAGACATTTCAATAGTTAGAAAGGGATTAGAACATATCCAGAAGTCATATTATCCACTTTTGTTATTCACAATCTTATCTAACTTTGATCAGACTGGGGATCTGATTCTGTTCTGACGATTCATGCTACCCATCGAGATGTGCTACTTACTGGTTACGCGCATGTGCAGACTCACAGTTTTGTTCTGCCTTACCACGCCCATAAATCTATGCATCCTTGCTGTGGAGACTTGACGGTGAGCATTGCAATATCTTTAATCCTTTTTTTTTTTTTTTTTTTTACATAATTTGAATATTAGCATGCGCACCTTATTTTCAGCATAATATAGCAATTAGCTATGAATGACCTACGTTCAGCGTGTGTTCTACTTCTTTCAGAGTTTTGAAAGTTTGGAAAATTCTTGATATTTAACCTGTATGTTTCCAAGGTTTGAAATGTGCTTACATTTTGAATATCATTATTGAAAATGCTTGATATTTGTTTCATAGAACATCTCGATTAAAAAAAACGACAAATAACATTTAAAGATCAAATCGTGGATCATTTACACATCTTTACAATTTCACGTGAGCACATGAAGTACTAGTATAAATGGCGCCAAAAAAATGCATCCGCGCCATAGACGGGTTTCTTGTATACAAACAATACTATGCACGCGCGCATTCAGGGAAGATCGCTATAATGCAGAGTTCTGTAAAAGAACATTGTAATTAATGTAGATTTTGCATTCTTTGTAAATTTTTGTTGATTCAATAATAAACAGCCATTTCAGAGTTGGATCTGTTTGTTTGTGTTTCATTTGCATATTACTAACATTATGTAAAACGTTAACAAACAACAGTTGACTAGTAGGCTAAGTTATAATGTTGATCATCAAGTCTTTGAATGAAATTGTCCAACTAAGTTTGCTAATCATAAAAACCTGACATAACTTACCATATGAATTTATGAACTTACCTGCTTTTGTTGGTTGTTGAGCCTTTCTATCCTAAATGTTTACTGCAAAACTTTTATGTTTTAAAGTTTTATGACATGAGATCAGAGTTTTGCATTTTGAGGGCAGGAGTCTTATCCAGCTAGAACTGCCACTTCAAAGACCCCCACCTGGCTGAAGAGATCAAATATCTGTACTGCAAAAGGCCTAACTTTGGCAAAATTTTCAAGTTCACAGACTGCTGCCAACATTTTACTGTGCATGTGTAAACATTACCAGATACTCTAGAAAATGTGGCTGCAAATAGATCCAAGTAAGCGTTGCACTTGAATATTTGCAGACACTGGAGATAACACTCAAAATACACAAGTAAATAATTCACCTTCAGACAGAAATGTTAGATAAATGTTTGTATTAAGTATAGTGTAGTAGTATTATAAGTCTTGGTATTAATTATTCACATTTGCCATTGTTGAAAATGCTTTTTACAAGCATTATATATATATATATATATATATATATATATATATATATATATATATATATATATATATATATATATCCCCTACAGTTTGATTATATACAATAATAAAGTTAGCCCTCTTCTCTACAGCTATGGAGAAAAGATGGGCAGTTGTGTTTGATTTCATCTCTCTGGGAAAATACCCATCTGGGTATAATAAGTCCCAAAAATTAAACCTAAGGAGGTACGCTTCCAAATTCACAATAAAGGGTGAGTATCTGAAATACAGTGTCTGAAATAGAGTACAGGCAAATGTGTCTTGGTAAGAAAGCCTTTTAATGACTGTATTCTTGAATCAATATTCACTGCAGAAGGAGACCTCTTCTTTGGACATAGAAGAGTCATCAAGTCGAAAGAAGATGCAAGAAAGCTCTCCAAAGAGTTTCACACCTCTCCAATTGGAGGGCATTCAGGCATCCTGAAAACATGCACTGCAATAAGCTCCAGATTTTACTGGCTTGGCATGTCCATCGATATTGACAACTGGGTATGTGTTTGAGTTATTTTTGTGTTTTAAACGGTTGTGTAGCTAAAATATTAACAGCTAGTTTCTTAAAGGTCTTGGAATGCAGTGAATGTCAGAGGGTTGGAAAACCTTTGGTTGCTCCACAGCTATTAGAGTGTATAAAGCTACATTTTTGCAGTGGTATCTTGATATTATACAACTGCTATTAATAAACAAAATTGAAAATGTAAAAGTAAATATATTGATTTTACCTTTTTAGGTGTCTGCTGTTTGGGAGCTCATTAGAATCGATTTCTTCATTACATCTTAGAGCTCTCACAAAATTGGTCAATGAGAAGCAGAACAACTGGGATGTCTTTTTGGATGCTACATTATTTTCATTACGGTCTAAGTTCCACACCACCACAAAACACTCCCCTTTTCTTTAGATGTACGGGAGGGATGCAGTTTTCCCGTCTGAGGTTCCTGTAGATATGCCGGTAAGTTTGCTGCAAAATTCTTAAAAATAATTGTAATTGCATTTTCTTAAGCTGTCAGATCTCTAGCACAGTATTTAGCAAAGTTAGTTTACAAAATCTTATATATATATTAGGGCTGTCAAGCGGTTACATTTTTTAAAAATCTAATTAATTATGATGTGCCAAATGTGCATTTGATGTGCATCAAATTTGGCTGAGAAATTACCCCAACAAAGATAATTTAAAGTTAAATGAAAAAAGCATCAAATAGGCATTTCAAGAAGTAGCTTCAGAAATAAATATTTTGATTCAACAGAATGTATTACACAAACCTTTAGGCTACAACTGCCAAGTATTTTTTTTTTTTCAGAAGCTGCATCTGAATTGGTAGATATATTTACAGACCAAAACAGTTTGGTTATTAAGATTCTTAAAAAGATATTTTATATTACATAAAAATAAATTAATTAATTAAATTAATCCATTAAATTAATTAAATAGTTTAATTTGTGTTATTTGTCCATAACAAAATAAATTAACACTTTAAATCGTCAACCCTAATAACTTAGAATTCCTGTGGGTTTACATTTTTAGAAATAAAAATGCTTTTCATTTCAGCTTTCTAACATAATTCTTCCTGAGGAGAAAACTTTTTTGGATGGGGAAAAAAAGTCAATGGAGACGACAAAAACAACAACAGTCGAAAACATCTCAAAGTCTCTGGAAAAGAGACTTTGACAGAAGACAGAAGCAGGCCTATGCAAAAAGAGTACAAAAGAAGTACAAAAATACGGTGTATGGTGTTGGAGACGAGGTGCTTCTATTCAACACGAGGAAGCAGGGGAGGAAAGGAGGAAGAATTGAGCCCGATTTTACCGGACCCTATACCAGTCAGTCTATATGTGGCAAGCTTGTTCCCTTTCGTTGTCACTCCGAGTTACGTCGGATGACGACGAATGGGGTTTCGCTTAGAAAGCCTATCGACTTCGAGTATACAAAACGAGCCAATGGCAAAGAAATGCCATGGGTCTGCGGAATTTGCATAGCGTATCTCTGCCTTACCTCGTGGGTATATAAGGAGGACGCCGGCAACATGCAGATATGTTTTTGCTTCGGAGCCAAGAGTATCTCTTCACTCCACAGCCATCTCTGACTTCGCTCTATGAGACGAGCCACACTCGCTCCGGTGTTGGTGTGACGCCGATCTGCAGCGAGTTCACATTGCCTGCTGATTTGTGCAGTGATCTGCCAGTGAGTGTGTTTCTCCCTGCTCGTTTCAACATTGCAGAGTTTTTTCTCCTCTCACAAAAGAGCTCGCACGCGGCACGTCTTTTTAAAGGCGGCTCGCCCGTGCATTTCTGGTTGCGGTCGACTCATTTCCGATTTTGATGGGCACATTCTCTGCTCTTCGTGCTTGGGCTTGATCACGCTAGAGCAGCGTTTGTGGATGACTCACGTTCTCCCCGCGGGAATGTGACCATCGCGTCATTATGGTCGAGACTCAATGATCTTGTTAGAGAGAGAGTCCCCACATCCACACCCCGATCTAACACTCTCCACGTGAGGTGCTACTTCAGCTGGTGGCCAGGGTGACCTGAGGGTGATGGTGTGTAACAAAGGCGCCGACTATCCGTCCGTGCCCCACGCCCCCCTCTTCATTGACGCAACCCGTGAGCGATCACAGCACGCCCGCGGGCCCGTCTTCGGACCCCCCGCGGGTTTCCTTTGACTTTCCAGAATCGGATCTGTTGTCCATCGCAGCATCATAGGGCGGTCAAGAATCTTCAGGAAGTGAAGATTCGACAGTGCTGCCACTTTCGGGTGTGCATATGGCATTTGTCGAGTCAGATCCTGAGATGACGGCCATGTTTTCCCGGGCCGTTGCGAGCATCAGACTAGAGTGGAACCTTCCACCCTGTCTGAGCAATCGCTGCTGGATGATTGGTTTTTGGGTGCGGCCACTGACACCTGTCAGAGTCCACCCCAATACCTTTCTTCCCGGATGTGCATCAGGAGATCTCGAGATCCTCGAAGACATCCGTGTCTTCCTCCGCCCTTCCTCCCCTCGACGGGGCCGCTGCCCATGGGTACACTGGGGTCCCCGGGTTGAACGCTCTGTTGCGATGCTACTGTGTCCTCAGAGTGCTTCTTCTCGGCACGATCCTAAGCACCCGTCCGAAGCCTGTAGTTTTTCGTCTACACAAGTTGTGGCGAAATTCTATAGCGCCACAGGACAGGCAGCCGCCTCACCGCATGCCATGGCCATTCTGCTGGTCTACCAGACCCAGATGCTCACGGACATGCACGAGGGCGGGACTGACCAAGGGCTCTCCAATGAGCTGCGCGCCGCCACTGACCTTGCTCTCCGAGCGACGAAAGTGGCCGTACGCTCCCTGAGTCAGGTGATGCCCACCATTCTGTGGCTGAACCTGTCCGATGTGCAGGATGTCGGGCGGACCCGTCTGCTCAACACATCCATATCCCAGGTCGGCCTCTTCGGCGGTGAGGTTGAGGGCTTTGCCCAACAGTTCTCAACCGCCCATGATCAGACTGAGGCTTACTCTGCCCCGACTGCCCCGCCGTCCGCTCAGATCCCTCAGTTTGTCCACCGCCGAAGGCGCCCTCCCGCGGCTCCCACCCCCCCGTTCACCCGGGCTGGCTCTGGAGGCCGCAGGGGGAAGCCACAGCCCTCTCCAGTCCCGCCCCCCGCTATACCGCTATACGTGGCTATCTCCACACTCATCGCAGATATCATTAACTACTCTCTCAGCTCTGGCTCAATCCCCCCTTCACTCAAACTGGCCGCTGTCACCCCCATCCTCAAAAAACCCGGACTCAACCCCGACATCATGTCAAACTTTCGGCCCATCTCGAATCTCCCCTTTCTGTCTAAAATACTAGAACGCACTGTCGCCAAACAACTTAAAACTCACCTCTGCTCAAATGACCTTTATGAACCATTTCAATCTGGTTTCCGATCACATCACAGCACTGAAACAGCTCTCCTCAAAGTCACTAACGACATCCTCCTCTCTGCAGATGCTGGTCATCTCACCATCCTCATCCTCCTTGATCTAACTGCGGCTTTTGACACTACCATTTCAACCACACCATTCTTCTCTCCCGCCTTGAATCTTCCCTCAATATCACCAGCACTGCCCTCTCCTGGCTTCAATCATATCTCACTGACAGACAACAATTCATCTACATAAACAACTGCACCTCTTCCACTGCTCCGCTGCCCCAAGGCGTCCCCCAGGGTTCGGTGCTTGGTCCTCTCCTCTTCATAATATACCTGCTTCCCCTTGGCAATATCATTCGCCACCATGGTCTCAACATTCACTGCTATGCCGATGATGTTCAGCTCTATATCTTCACTAAATCCATCACCTCTGCCACCCACTCCACTATCAACAACTGCCTCACTGACATTAAATCCTGGATGAACACTAATTTCCTTCAACTCAACTGCAAAAAACAGACATGATCATCATCGGTCCCAAACCCATCACTAAAACCATTCACAGTTTCTCCCTCACTGTTGACACCTCCACCCTGTCTCCATCCCCTCACAGTCGCAACCTCAGAGTCATCTTTGACAATAACCTCTCCTTTGAACACCACATTAAACAACTCACCAGAACTGCCTTCTTTCACCTCAAAAATATTGCCCGACGACGTCCATCACTCTCTTTCTCCGCTGCAGAAACCCTCATCCACGCCTTCATCACCTCCAGAATTGACTACTGCAATAGCATCCTGTACGGCATAACCTCCAAAACCTTAAATAAACTCCAATACATCCAGAACTCTGCTGCTCGTCTGCTTACCCACACCCGCACCCGTGACCACATCACCCCTGTCCTCAGGAACCTCCACTGGCTCCCGGTCCCACAACGAATTCAATTCAAAATCATCCTCCTCCTCACACAAAAAGCCCTCCATAACCAGGCCCCTGCCTACCTCAGTGACCTGCTCCACCGCCACAACCCATCTCGCAGCCTCCGCTCATCTGATGCCAACCTCCTGACTCCACCTTCCAGGACCAAGCACCGAACCTGGGGTGACAGAGCCTTCTCTGTTGCTGCCCCCTCCCTCTGGAACTCTCTCCCCAAACAAATCCGTGACTGCACTGACCTTCCAACATTCAAATCACTGATAAAAACTCACCTTTTTAAAATTGCTTTTAATGTTTAGCTTAGTACAGTGTGTTTCCTTTTTGTGTGTATTTATTTGATATTGTTCTTGCTGCTTTTGTGATTTTCTTTTTCTATGTAAAGTGTCTTTGAGTACTCAGAAAAGCGCTTGTCAAATAAAATGTATTATTATTATTATTATTATACGCCGGGTTAAGCAGCACTCTTGAGACAAGCTGCTCAGAGATGGGACTCAGTTCTTTCCAGGAGCTGGTAGCAGGGCCACTCCTTTCCCCGGTGGAGGGCCGGGGAAGAATCCTTGTTCTCAGAAAGAACTGACTCTCCCGTCTCTGAGCACACAGTGTTCTCGGACGACACGGTGCGCCGCCCCCGAGCCGTGCACCCCTCGTCCCCTTCTGTCTCAGAGCCGGATGACAGTGCGTGCCGTCCCCGGACCGTACCACTCTCATCCCCCTCTGTCGCCAGACCCCTGGCAGAGCAGGCCACCGCGGAATGCTAGTCCTTCCCTGGCCTCCTCTGTCAGGGTGCGGTTATGACCGTGCCCCTACACCGGGCCGCTAAGCCGTCCACGTCCGGGCCGGTCATTCCGCTTTGCTGCACCACCGAGGGGATGTCTGTGGTTCGCATGACTCCACTGGCACAGTTCTTGGGAGCCTGGCTAGAGCGTCCCAATCTGTTCTGCTGGGTCACGCGAACCATTGGCTCGGCTATGCGATTCAGTTCGCACGGTCTCCTCCCCGCTTCAGGGGAGTCCACTCCACTATGGTCGGTGGCCAAGCCCATATCATGAGAGTGGAGGTTGCTACCCTACTGGCGAAGGGTACGATCGAGACTGTCCCTCCAGCCGAAATGAGGTCTGGGTTTTACAGCCCCTACCTCATTGTCCCGGAGAATCCGGTGGGTAACGGCCAATCCTGGACCTGCGGATCTGAACTGCCCCCTTCACAGACTGCCGTTCAAGATGCTTCTGTCCAAACGCGTTTCCGAATGTGTGCGGCCACAGAATTGGTTTGCAGCGATCGACCTGAAGGACGCCTACTTTTATGTCTCCGTTCTCCTTCGACTCAGACCGTACCTTCGGTTTGCTGTCAGGGGGCGCGCATATCAGTACGCTGTTCTCCCATTCGGGCTAGCCCTGTCTCCTCGCGCCTTCACACAGGTTGTCGAGGCAGCCCTTGTTCCTCCATGGGAACACGGAGTTCGCATCCTGAACTATCTCGGCGACTGGCTATCCTAGCTCACTCTCGAGACCAGGTTTGCGAACACAGGGACCCAGTGCTCCAGCACCTAGCTCGTCTGGGCCTTCGGGTCAACTGGGAAAAGAGTAAACTTTGCCCCGTGCAGAGGATCTCTTTTCTCGGTATTGACTTGGTCGCCTTCTCCACTCAGCCACTGCTGACTTGCCTGAGACAATCAAGCGCAAGAGTGCGGTTCCACTGAAGTTTTTTCAGAGGCTCCTGGGGCATATGGCGTCCGTAGCGGCAACATCGCCGCTCGGATTGCTCATATGAGACCGCTTCAGCTTTGGCTTCGCGACCGAGTCCCGAGGTGGGCATGGCAACACGGCGTGCTCCAAGTACCAGTTACTCCGACCTGCCATCAGACCTTCACCCCGTGGTCGAACCTCAGTTTCTACGGGCTAGTGCCCCTGGAACGAGCTTCCGGGCATGTTGTTTCTCAACACATGCCTCCACCACGGGCTGGGGCGCCATGCGCAATGGACACGCTGCCGCCAGCTCCTGGACAGGACCTAGTGCCCTTAGCATATCTATTGCCTCGAGTTGCTGGCAGTATGCCTTGTTCTGCACTGCTCTTGCGTTGCTCAAGGTCAACGCGTCCTAGCCCACTCTGGCATTACCGCATACAGCGTACATCTGGTAGCGTACATCTACCATCAAGGTGGCCTACGCTCCCGCCGTATGTCACAACTAACGCGCCACCTCCTCTTATGGAGTCAGAAGCATCTGAGTTCGCTTCGAGCCATTATTCCTGGAGCCCTGAACTGTGCAGCCTACGAGCTCCTACGGCTTCAGCCCCTCCCTGGAGAATGGTGACTCCATCCACAGTCGGTTCAGCTGGTTTGGGACCAGTTCGGGGACGCACAGGTAGATCTGTTTGCCTCCCACGACTCGACCCATTGCGCTCTGTTTTGCTCCCTGTCCGAGGGCATGCTCCGCACGGACGCACTGGCGCACAGCTGGCCGCGGGGCCCCGCAAGTATGCGTTTTCCCCCAGTGAGCCGTCTTGCACAGACCTGTGCGAGATCAGGGAGGACCAGCTGCAGGTCATTCTGGTTGCGCCGCACTGGCCCGCCTGGACCTGGTTCTCCGAACTAGTACTCCTCACGACAGCACCTCCCTGGCCAATTCCTCTGAGGAAGGACCTCCTTTCTCAGGTACGGTGCACCCTATGGCACCCTCGTCCCGATCTTGGAGCCTCCACGCGTGGCTCCTGGACGGGACGAGGCAGGTTTGAGTACCCTACCACCAGCGGTGGTGGCTACCTTCACTTCCGCTAGAGCGTCGTCCACGAGACACGCCTATGCTTGAAGTGGAACCTCTTTGTCAAGTGTCAAGATGACCTGGTCATCAGGTTCCTGAGAGGAGCGAGGAGACTAAATCCTCCTCGTCCTCCTCTCGTTTCCCTCTTGAGACCTCTCAGTGGTTCTAACTGCCCTGAAGAGTGCTCCCTTTGAGCCCCTGCAATCAGTTGAGCTTAAGTTCCTGTCAATGAAGACAGCGCTCCTGGTTGCACTGGCCTCCATCAAGAGGGTAGGGGACCTGCACGCATTCTCCGTCGACGAAGCATGCCTGGAATTCGGGCCGGCCTTCTCTCACGTGATCCTGAGACCCCGGCCCGGATACGTGCCCAAGGTTCCTACCACTCCCTTTCGGGACCAGGTGGTGAACCTGCAAGCGCTGCCCCCGGAGGAGGCAGACCCAGCCTTAGCACTGCTCTGTCCAGTACGCGCTCTTCGCGCCTATGTAGACAGGACGCAGTGTTTCAGGACCTCAGACCAGCTCTTTGTCTGTTATGGTGGGAAGCTGAAGGGAAAGGCTCTCTCCAAGCAAAGGTTGTCTCACTGGATAGTGGACGCCAATGCTTTGGCATACCAGCAGCAAGGCCGACCTTGCCCCCTTGGTGTGACGGCCCACTCCACCCGGAGTGTGGCATCCTCTTGGGCTCTAGAGCATGGCGCCTCGCTAACAGACATATGCAGAGCTGCAGGCTGGGCGACACCTAACACATTCGCCAGATTCTATAATCTCTGAGTGGAGCCAGTGTCCTCTCATGTACTCGCTTCAACTAGCTAGTACCGGACCCGCTCAGGTGTCTTCGCTTGCTCGCCATTCCACTCCACGGACTGGATACGTGCGATATTCTCCTCAGGTGAGCTTTTCCGAAAGCCCTGAGCTCCTCCAGCACTCCTGACGTCGGCGCCAGTGTCTCTTGCCTGCGCGTCGGCTAGGTGCCTCCCGTGTGCATGGTCCCTCCCCTGAGCGACCCCCACATGTGTATTTCCACTGTAAGCCTCTCTGAGCATGTGTCTTTCCCTTGGCAAGCCACCTTGCCACCCCTGGGGTTGAAATATTCCACCTGCGGCTGGACACCCCAGTGTTCTCCATATGTTTCCTTCGGGTCATATGTGTATTCTCTAAGTCCCCCCCCTCTGGGTTGGCTTTAATTGCATACTTCCCCTAGCTTGGGATATGCTTCCCAGTGTACCTTGGTATTCCTGTGTTAAATTGAGTCCTTCGTCCTTCTATGTCAGGGACCTCGATTTACGCAGGGCACTGGAAGACAGCTGAGAAGGTGGCGACGTAACTCGGAGTGACAACGAAAGGGAACGTCTCGGTTACGTATGTAACCCTCGTTCCCTGAGTAGGGAACGGAGACGTTACGTCTGCCTGCCACTTTCCACTGTACCGCGGGGATCGCCTGAGCTCAGTCTTGGCTCCTCAGCGAAGAAACATAAACTGCTGTTGCGGACTTCCTCCTTTTATACCTACGAGGTGGGGCGGAGTTACGTCATGCAAATTCCGCAGACCCATGGCATTTCTTTGCCATAGGCTCGTTTTGTAATACTCGAAGCTGATAGGCTTTCTAAGCGAAACCCCATTCGTCGTCATCCGACGTAACGTCTCCGTTCCCTACTCAGGGAACGAGGGTTACATACGTAACCAAGACGTTTTCGGTTTCAGAACAGCTGAATTGAGCTAGTTCAATCAACTCTGAGTGGGTTGACTCTGAGTTAAGCACGTTCCCCACGACTATGAACGGCCATGATCAATGGAGCTCCGAAATTACGATTCACCATGGCAACAGCACCCACCAAAAAGACGTCCCAATGTTCCGAGTCAATACACAAGTATAATACTTATTCACTGTTATATTATCAGGTGAAAACTGACAGAAAGGTAAGTTATTGAACTAATACTCATTTTCATGGTATCCCAAAGGCAAAAAAAAAAAAAAAAAAACCTGGCAGCAACTAAAAAGGAACAATAAATTCATAATTCAATCAGTTAAATCTTTAAGCATAAAAGGTTCATGGTTGTAGGCTACGTGACTTTACAAACATTTGACATATTACATAAATATAATTCAGTGTCTATTTCAATGTGCAGCAGCTGTTTCCACATAGTATAATGCTCTTTTCACATAATTAAATGTTCTCTAATCCAACCTGTTTTCTCTAATCCATTTGTTTAATTAGGCTAATGAAATGAACATTTGACTTCTACTGGGCCAACAGCAAGAAGGCAAAGGCTGGACCTGCACCATCACTGATAGATGAAGAGGAGATGCACAATACTGGAAGAATATTAAAATCCAACTGGAAAAAGAATAACTGTTGCTTTTGTATTTGTAGGAAATAAAGATGACCAAATAAATTGTGAATAATTTGTGTGTATTTAACAGTGTATTTAACAGTTACGGCATATATCTCAGACTATCCTTTCATTCCATACAGTAATCCGTTTTATTTTCGGAAGGTGCGATGATGGGAATATGCATGTCATCAATGCATCAAACCACATTGGAAATCCTAAAGGAAAATCAAATTATTAGGTTAATTTCAGAGGTCACAGCAAGATGTTATCAAATGAACGTCATTTATCAGATTATCCTCATTTAAACCAATTTCTCCACCACTGTCCAGCAATCCTGTGAAACTTCTCTTTGAGGGATCTCATGCGTTTGTGTGCAGGAAACAACACAAAAACTCTGAAAGAGCGTGAGAGCGAGGCACATTTTCCTTCCCACTCTGATACAGCAGCTTTACTAATGTGCTCTCTCCGATGTTATATAGAAAAATGTGCAATGAATGAATGTACTGCACTGCAAAAAATGTTTTTTTTATTACTTAGCATTTTTGTCTTGTTGTTTACAGTCAAAATATCTAAAGATTATTAAATCAAAATGCATTTAAAAGAAAAACTCTGGGTTTATATAAGAAAACCTGCTCCTGACCAGGTTAGGTTCACAGAGTAAGTTACCATGGTAACTGACTCTGAGTACAAGTTACCTCTCTTTCAGAAACAGGCTTGACTAACTCTGCTTTCTCAGGTTTGACATACCTCCCATTCTGAAACTGAAAACCCAGAGTTTGCCTCATTTCAGGGTTAACATACTCAGAGTTTCACTTAACCTCCTTTCTGAAACAGGCCCCTGGGGCCTGTACCATGAAGGTAGCTGAACAAACTCCGAGTTACAGGATTAGTTTTGAGTTGACAAAACCAAACCGATGCAATCAGGCTTTATTGGTACCATGACGCAGCTCATCAACTTTCTCTGTCAACTCAGGCTTTGATCTTACGCTATGATTACTCCACGAGCGCGTGCACATACCAAAGTGACGTTGGCACCAAACAACCAATCGCGTTCGATATGGATAGAGCGAGAGCGATATTTTCTTTCCGCGGAGGAGCAAGAGATAATCATTCAGAATTACGATGAATTTAAATATGTATTACAAGCTCGAAACAATACGGTCTCTGCTGCCAAAGCAAGAGAAGACTGTTGGAGAAAGATTGCTGATTATGTTAATGTGTAAGCTAAATAAATACGTTCTTTATTCATGTAAAATGATGTATATATAGGCTATGAATGTATGTGTGTGTGAAATATAGCCTATATTTTTATAATATATAAAAAAATGTGCATGTATATACTAATAAAGATTAATATTCATTGATTTTTAGATGCAACTCCAAACGTTCTTGGCAGCTGATAAAGACAAAATATAAAAATATAATTCAAAGTAGCCTAGTAAGTATTTACACACAACCTTTTATTATTTTTTTATTAACACTTGTTTGAGGCAAACCGAAAAAAGAGTGAATTCAGAAAACCAGTGGAGGGCCACTCCTCCAGAATACACTGAGTTGGCTCTGATAGGAATAAGGGACGGCTGATTATGGATGGGATTACAGGTGCTGTACAATCTGACCCTGGTGCCGGCTCCTCTAAGCAAGTCACACTGGGTACGTGTGCGATACATTACTATTTTAAGTTTTAAATATGGCTGACTGTATGTTCCGCAGTATAGGGAAATGCAGTGTCCCTGTTGAAGCCAGCACACACACACAGTCTCCCACACAGAGGTCAGTATGCAGCAGACAGAACACCAGAAACATATTGGCCTACTTTTATTTATCAGGGAGGAGGAAATGATGAAGACACTCTGTCTGTGTTCTGGGACAGTTGCTGAGATGAATGCACTGGGCTTTTTATTAAGGCAAACATTTGAATGTGTGGCATAAAACAGGGACTGGCCCAAGTTACACATCTCTTTTATTGTAGGATTTTTCACAACCTGTCCCAGAAACTGAAGCCTCTACCTCAACAGGCTTCAAAAGAAATGTGAACAAGGTAAGGATTTAAAACCCTTGACATATATTACAGGTGTTTGTCAAGGAACTTTCAAGGAACTTTTTATGAGTTGATTAGCCTCCCAAAAACTTGTAATGATCATGTTTGTGGTGGAATTATGTTTCAGGTGGAAACAGACTCAGTCAGGGCCCTTTACAAAAGGAGCCTATGGAGCTAGACTGCACACTAAAGGAGCCTATAGAGCTAGACTGCACACTAAAGGAGCCTATAGAGCTAGACTGCACACTAAAGGAGCCTATAGAGCTAGACTGCACACTAAAGGAGCCTATAGAGCTAGACTGCACACTAAAGGAGCCTATAGAGCTAGACTGCACACTAAAGGAGCCTATAGAGCTAGACTGCACACTAAAGGAGCCTATAGAGCTAGACTGCACACTAAAGGAGCCTATAGAGCTAGACTGCACACTAAAGGAGCCTATAGAGCTAGACTACACACTAAAGGAGCCTGACTGTGAGCTCAGGAGGCTCCACATTTAAAAAATAAATGCAACAGCTAGATTAAACTGATCTCAGTATGTGAACTTATTTAACCAAATAACACTTTAGCATGAATATTTATTAATGCAACTTTCTATTGCTTTCTTTCTCCCCCCCATCCCACAAAACCAATAAAACAGTTTGAGACCTATCTGCAGTTTCAATGTGCTTTTATTAAGTGTAATATTGTATGGTGATTGCAACTACATTTGCACCAGCTGGGTGGTCAAATGTGTTCGGGTCAGTTTCATCGGGGAGAAGCTTTCTGTGGTGGTTCTGGCTTCTTTCTATGGTGGCTATATTGTGCAGAATGGCACATGCAGACACTATCTGTGATGCCCACTCTGGTGACTCTTAAGCGCCGAAGACAGTTGAAACGTGCCTTTAGGATGCCAAAGATCATCTCTAACTTTTACTATGGTTTTACAGACACATGAGGGTCATGATAGGGGGTTATTGTGTAGGTTTTGTTGTCCCAATTCAAATTAACAGTGTTTTGTACTGTACCAAATTTAACTAGCTTTCCTCAAAGCGCTGACACAACATACTCACAGAAAGTAGATTGTTATCTGTTAATTTTACTATTAATTTAAAGATTCGTCTCACAGAAAATAATAATTTCACATGTTCACATAATCTCTACCTGAACATTAAGGCTGTGAAAAGACTTTCTATTAACATAATCTGCCTCATGTTCTCCTAGAGAAGTGGAGATTGCAACATGTGTGCAGACTATTGCTCCAATGACTCTATAGGGAATCCTATCATAAGATTAAAATAATGCTTAACATGTACTGTATTATATAGTACATTTGTGAAATTTGCTTTTTGAAAGAAAAAAAAAAACGTGATATCACCCTATCAATATATTTTACCGGCAATTTTATAAAAACCCTCTCTTATGGACATGGTCAATAAATGTCTGGGGAACACTATTAAACTATTAATGTACTCCTGCAGAGCGAGGACCACCTTGCGAATGATTCGACACACCGTGTTTTCCCTTAGATTCTGTGCATCACCGATCGTGCAACTTGCAAAAAAACGCAACGCAATACCATTTATGGTACAGTAAGTGCATGAATTCGACGTGTTCAATTATTTATGTGCGGCTCAAGAAGTTCGCAAAGATAAGATATTCCTTCCGCAGAAAATCTGTATCTTTCATACAAGTAACTATCAGGAAAGGCAAGGGGATTTTGTCCGGCTAAAAACTTTCTCTACGATGTGCTCGTCTAACAATTTGCGCTGAGATGTCCACAGGATTTGAAAGAAAATGTAAAGCTATTGCAACAAACACTGGGAATTAGTTACGTGACCTATATGTTTCTTTGCTCACAGCTGATTGGTCAAACTTCAGTCTGAGATCTCGAATCCAGAACTTAACCTGCCCCGGAGCAGGTTAGCCGTGCAGCGTAAGATACCATGGCAACGAACACCGATTAAAGCCGAGCTACTTTCATAGTACCTAAAACCCAGGGTTGGCGGAAACTAAGCTGAAACATAGCTGGCTAGCCACCTAAACCGGCTTCATGGTATAGGCCCCTGGTGTTCCTCAGTCTGTTTATTAGTCATTTTACTCACCTGTGTCTTGTTAATAAACTTATACTGCTTATAAGCCTTCAGTTCTCCCTTAGAGTACGTTTACACAACAACAATATGCTTAAAATGGAGAAGTTTTTCCTTTGAGTTTTCCGTGTACATATTGTCACACATTGTCAAAACGATCCCCATTCACTGGGATCCGCGAAAAAGACTAAAATGCTGTATTCTGCTGCCAGGCCATTAGATGACGATAAAACACTATAGACTGAACACCTAATACGCATGTGTGTGACGTCATCTTCTTCAGAGATTAGCGTTTTTGTTGTTTACAGTGACTATTTTCAAACATTTTCGTTTTCAGGTCCCCATAACACCGTTGTCGTGTAAATGAATGACCAAAATGCATAAAAAGTTTTACGTTTTTAGTTGAAAATGGTGTCGTGTAAACAGCCCCTTGGTTTTGATCGGTTCTCGTTAATGATAGCTTCAGTATATATTTGTATTTTTCCTGAGTTAAGCCTGTTTCCTGAGTATTTGTTATTAAAACCTGTCTCCTTGAATTATTCCTCGTAGTGCGAGTTTATATGCATCACGTTACGTGACAATAATCAAGTAAACCCAAGTTGAATAATAAATCCTGTAAATGCTTATCTTAAATTTACTTTATAAAAATCATTAAAGATTTCAGAGCAAAAAAGACTTTACTTGATAAAAAAAGTATGAACAATCAATCAGAGGACAGGAGGCATGAAGAAGATTGTGTACAACAGGTTCCCTTTCGAAGGGAACTCAACAATACGTCAACGACGTTATGGGGAACGCCTCAGGCGTGACAGGTGTCTGAAATCACTATCAAATCACGTCAATCATATTGACCGGCGACAGCCCGTGAATCATTAGCGTGAATGATTAACGTGCGACCTGGAAGTATAAAGGGGCGCCTTGCACACATGACAAATCATCTCATCGTCTTCAGGGACTGTCTGTTTGAAAACGCTACTCAATGAAACGGTAAGAAAATTAAATGTACAGCACACGAGTGTGCTTTTCCTGCCTGGGAGAAGAGCGCGCACGGGAGATTCTCGAGGGAATCCTCTGTGTGAACTGTGAGCGTTTTTCTTTTAAAACGCTCGCTCTCGTCTGGCCCTCTTCTCGAGTGAAGGGGGTTCAACGTCTGGTTCTCGTGGTCCCGCTCGTGCCGAGGCAGAGCGGCGACTTGCATCATGGGCTTCCAGATAGAGCTCGTCGATCATCTTGAGAGTGCTGTAAACCTCTCAGATGATTCGACGGCTGACGAGGGCGAAGCAGGTGCTCTTGCTGCTCTTCAGGACGAGCAGGAGATGGCTGAGGAGGTTTATAATCAGGTAGATCCTGAACCCTCTCAGCCACCCTGCCCCGTGTATGCAGGTCTGGTGGATGTTGTGGAGCGCGCCGCCAACAGGCTGTAGCTGCCATGGCAACGCACTAGAGGAGAGACCGCTCGCGGTAGGCTCGGCGATCGGTTTCTCCCCGGCCATACACCACCAGCTCAGGTGAGCCTAATCCATTCCTTCCTGATCTTCACACAGAGATCTAGAGGGCATGGAAGAGCCCATTCTCTGCCAGTATTCACTGACATCAGCGGGTTAATTTCGCTGATGTTGAGGGGATCGCAGAGCATGGGTATGTGTCGATGCCGCCCATTTGACGAGTCGTTTGCGAACTATCTCATGTCTGGGCAGGCGTCGACACTGAGAGCTCCATTTCTGCCATCCAAACCGCTAGAGACAACAGCGCGTTTGAATGGCAGAGCATACACGGCAGCAGTTCAGGCTGGTGCTTCCCTGCACACCATGGCGGTGCTGCAGGCATACCAGGCCGACCTGCTGCAGGATCTCGACCAGGGGGCAGGGATGTCCCCTGAGGCGGTTACTGAGCCGCGCCGAACCACGGTTTTTGCGCTCCGGGCCACCAAACAGACTGCTGCCACGATCAGTCGGTCGATGGCGGCGATGGTGGCCACGGAGAGACAGCTTTGGTTAAACCTGGCCGATGTTGAGGAGAAAGAGAAGGCTTTTCTCCTCGATTCGTCGGTTTCGCCCTCTGAACTCTTTTGCCCCTCCGTGGAGGCGGGGCTTGGGAAGTTCAGGGAGGCGAAGGCGCGCTCAGCTGCTTTTAGGAAAAAACCTGCATACCGCTGAGATCCGGTTCCACGCCCAGGCAGGCGGGAGGGCCTGGCCCTTCACGGTCTGAGGACCATAGACAGGGCCAGAGAGCCAGTGTCGCCTCTCGTGCGCCCCCTCTGTGGAGGAACAGGGCGCAGGAAAGGCGTGACTCCCGCTAGAAGAGGGATCTGAGGGAGGTTATCCAGCACAAGCGCATACAGCGTCGCTGATGGATAATCTCCCCGGAGGGCTTCATTAAAAAGAGAAATCCAGCCCTCTCCTCTCTTCTGACTCCCCAGACGTGCATTACATCAGGCCTGGCGCTGGGCCTATGATAAGAACGATGTTCCGATGGCCCGCCTAGGCTTGGTTAGTAGAAACGCCTCTTTCAGGCATGTAAAGTGGTGGACCCCAGGTTCATAAAGAACTATCTGGCGAGTCTTCACTGTCTGGTCTTTTCAAGAGTCAATTTTGTGAATTAAAATTCCGAAATGTATCTCTCTACAGACCTCGTTCCCTGTATAGAGCTATGGGGTCATGTCATTTGCTATGTCATCAGGTAATAAGGTAAGAGAAGTTTCCTGGATTATTAGGGCCCTGAAGTTCCCCATTAGGTGGCCAGAACGATAACTATGTTAGCCTTCGGGCTGTTAGCCACCTCAGGGTAGAGTAGTTGGTCTCTCTCTTAGAATTTTTTACTTAGAGTGTTGACTGACGCTAGAGCTTCAGATAGATCTTATGTCCGGCCCACGGGTCCGTTTGACTTCTTCCTGAGTATTTCGCCCCTTGAGCTCTGTTTGGGTTTTCATTAGGCTGAGCGATCATGCAGCCCTTTGTATGGAATAATACAGACTATATTCTTTAGTAAGGCTGTGGCTCCTCCGAGCCCTCAGATAGATCTATGCCTGCAGGCTGGCCCTCACCAGGGCCGCCTCTGTAGCTGGCCTAGGCTGTGCCAGGGATAATAGAAGTGCTCTGCTAAAATTTAGCATTGCTTCCTCTGAACCTTCACTTTGTGAATGTAGGTTTCTAGCATCCCTGTATAAACAGCCTCCTCCCATGGGAGTCGTTAGGCCAAGGCCCGCCCCCTTCTCTGCATTCTGGGGTGACTAGAGTAATGCAGCATGGTGCAGAGGATGGTTTGTAAGGACATGGTAGGCCTCAAACAGGCCTCCGTGGTATATATGTCTTTATTGAGCAGGGTTAGGCCGTCTTTCGCTTCACGAAGAAGACTGGGTTTCCTGCCCGACCCTGCCATGCAGAACTGGCCTACGGATTTAGGCCGCCAGTTTAGGCTTCACTCACCTCGCTGAGCTACTGCTCGAGCGCTAGGTTGTAGGTGGATGGCTTTCATTCAAGCCCCACTCCCCTAGGTTGGGCACAGATAAATTTCTGTCACCCCTAGAGCCGCTGGCAGGCCCGGACCCTGGTAACCTCAGGGTGAGGTGTGAGTATCCCCCTGTGATACAGGGTAGGTCTGAGCACTTCACTCCCAGTTCTGTTTATCCTACCTCGCACCACTATGGCTCGGGTCGAGTATGAAGTAAGCTTCACTTCTTCTTTGGTCGAAGTACGCTCCCCTGAAGCCAGAGCATTGCCCTGAGCTGACGCCCATGCATAGATGGTAGGCCCCTGACTAATGGGGCCTCCGTTGAGGCAGAGTGGCGTATGTTGTACTCCCCTTGTTTTAAGGGTGCTAGCTTTTTTGCGGAGTACACTGCCATGGGCAATGTGATTAGGCACCAGGATGCTGTAGGCGCTGCGTAAACAGCTTTGCTGCCAACGAAGGCTGCGCCATTAGGTAGTAGGCCTCAGCAGGCCTCCTTGATTGGACAGCCCCCTAGAGGGCACTGTAGGCCAGCTCACTTTACGTGGTTGGCCTTGGTGGTTCGGGCAGTTGACTCACTGATGGGTAGTAGGCCTTAAACAGGCCTCCTCGGAGGTGAGTCCCAACATTGTGGGACATACCTTATAGCGCTACTGGAAGCCCATTAGTAAATTATGCTTGTGTAGTATGGTTCCCAACAGTGTACTTTATAGCAGAATATGACTTGCTATTAGCTAGTAGGCCCGACCAGGCCTCCCTGATAGGCGAGTCCCCAGCTGGCTGGCCTTAGCAGGCCACCTTATACTATCACCCGGACTCAGGGCTCAAAGCTAACAGTGGTTATCAGGTAGTAGGCCTCAGCCGGCCGCCCTGAAGGCGTATTCCCACTTAAGTTGGCTATCAGGTAGTAGGCCTCTCTGGGCCTCCCTGAAGGTGAGCTCCCAAATATTGTGACTGTCAGGTAGTAGGCCGCTCTGGGCCTCCCTGAATGTGAGCGCCCAAATATTTTGGGTGTCAGGTAGTAGGCCTCACCAGGCCTCCCTGAAGGTGAGTTCCCACATGCTGTGATTATCAGGTAGTAGGCTCCTCCAGGCCTCCTTGAATGAGTACGGTCAGGTAGTAGGCCTCACCAGGCCTCCCTGAAGGTGAGCTCCCCACATACTGTGGTTGTAAGGTAGCAGGCCTCACCGGGCCTCCCTGAAGGTGAGTTCCCACGTACTGTGGTTATCAGGTAGTAGGCCTCTCTTGGCCTCTCTGAAGGTGAGCACCCCACATACTGTGGTTATCAGGTAGTAGGCCTCTCTGGGCCTCCCTGAAGGTGAGCACCCCACTTACTGTGGTTATCAGGTAGTAGGCCTCACGGGCCTCTCTGAAGGTGAATTCCCACTTACGTTGGCTATCAGGTAGTAGGCCTCTCCGGGCCTCCCTGTAACGTTCCCTAGTGGTGCTGGGTTTATGAAGCTAGTGGTCTCTTGCTATCAGTTTCAGCTAGCCTTAATAGGCAGCTGCTGAAGGCGAGCTTGCGCCCTGGCTCGCTAAAGTGTTCATTCTCTGCTATTGGTTCCCTCCCGGAACTTTTTCTGCCTACAGCCTGGTTTGCCTACCAGGCAGACCTGTGCTCCCCTCACCGAGGGTCTCTATGAGCATGCGGCTTCCTGAGTCTGGTCAGACGGTCGTAGGCCTCTCGTGAGGCCTCCCAGTTAGATCAGCCCTTAGGCCTTCACAGGCCTCTTCAGTGTTTTGAAACACAGACACTGGGTTGATCCGTGGATAGAGTAGAGAAACTCCCCTCGCTAGCAAGGGTTGGAAAGCACTATGCTGAGTCATACTCTCCGGGATATCCCGTCTCTGAGATCCGGGCCGAGTGGTTCACTGCCAGCTTCGCAGTCCCTCGGGTTGGATGCCTTTTCTTAAGGCTTTGTTGTCCAGAGGCTCTGTCTTCAGACAGACAGGATTTGGCCAGACTAGTGTCTATGTACTGACGCGAGGTCAGGCCGTCCTGGTGGCATTTCGGGGTGAGTACGTTCCCCTGAATAGTGACTGGCTGGGGTTCCTTCGGGTTCCCTAGCCACATTCCCTAGAAGGGACCCCTTCTAATCGGAAGCTGTGGTTCCAGGCCCGGAGCCGGCCCAGGTAGACCTTTTTATTTAACCATGTTTATGAAGGTTTTTCTGTGAGGCTGTAGCTTGGGCTATGACCGTAGGGAATGCTGTCACTGACAGCCCAGTGTGACCTGAGGGTGAGTGGTTCTAGCGTTTCATTTGAAGTTGCTGGTTCTGACAGTTGTCACTGCCACTTGGCATGCACTCCCCTTAGCATGGCGGAGTTGGTATATCGTTCCCCATAACGTCGTTGACGTATTGTTGAGTTCCCTTCGAAAGGGAACGTCTCAGGTTACGACTGTAACCTATGTTCCCTGAGAACAGGGAACGAGACAATACGTCTCCCTGCCATGCCTCGGGGCTTGCCTACCGTACAGTCCCTTCAGACGATAAGGTGATTTGTCATGTGTGCAAGGCGCCCCTTTATACTTCCAGGTCGCACGTTAATCATTCACGCTAATGATTCACGGGCTGTCGCCGGTCAATATGATTGACGTGATTTGATAGTGATTTCAGACACCTGTCACGCCTGAGGCGTTCCCCATAACGTCGTTGACGTATTGTCTCGTTCCCTGTTCTCAGGGAACATAGGTTACAGTCGTAACCTGAGACGTTTTACAGCAAAGTTTTAGTCATATTGATAATTTATAGGCTCTAGGAATTTGCGTATTAAATATGATACAGTGGGCTAATACATTCATAAATAGGCATTATACTTATTGTTCAACAGAATTATACAAAGAATGTTTTGTTTAAGTTATTAGAGAATAAATGTTTTAAAAATGTGAATAAAATGTTGTAGCACACATTGCCAAACAAGCTTTCTTTTTTCAATGAATTTATACCCACAAAGGAGTGATGTATCCTGAGGGGTACAAACATTAAAATCTAAAATCTAAAGTCTTTTTTTATTTATTTTTTATCAGGAAATTGTGTTATTTGTGTCCTAATAAGATGGAAAAAATACCATTAAATTAATTTTCTCTTTATGTTCTTGTTTGAGTTCCACTGTCACCTCTGGCTTACTTATCTGGGGTTTAAAAGACATTTAATATTTAGTAATATAATTGATATAACTGCACTGAGACTATTGGATGAGTACAAAACTTGGACTGAATTGAGCTGGATGATGATACCACTGTTTTCTGCAGAGCTGCTTTATAGCCGAATCAACTTTGTTTTATAATTGATGATTTATGCAACATTTTCACTGATATTGAACTGAATTAAGTGAACATGAATCTGACTCAAAGTTCAAAACGAAACTATTGTGTGCTGAACAATTGCTTAAACATTTCATTTTCTCATTTCATAATTAATTAACTTGACGAACTGGACTACAGCTGAAAAATGACACTGAGCTAAAGTTTTTCATTAAATAAAATAATGTTTTATATTTATGGTTGCATTTTTATTTTCCTGTAAAACATTTTCATTTTATTTACAGTCTGTAATTACCTACTTTTTAATGTTTCATTGTTACTGGCTTAAAAGGATCAGGGTTTTTTTCAAGTTCTGAATGATTTTATGTTTTAAATTAATATTAATAAAGGAAGACATATGGAATATTCAAGCGTTATATAGCAATCTAGTCTATAATGTTTGTCAGCAATATTTTAGATATTTCTGTAGCTAGTTTTGGCCATTTGATGCATTTTGAATAAGGTATCGACCAGGGACGTCGTTAGGCCTATTTTAGGGGGGCTAAAGCTACCCCAAAATGTTCCTAAGCCCCCCTAAATGATAATAAGAACAACAATAACAATTCGATTTATCAATAACCTCATTGGAATGATTATCCTCAATCTTATTTAGAATTAGACGCAACAAATGATATATATCCAGCTACAAAAAATAGCAGAAAAGTCGTAAGTTGGACAGAAGTACAAAGAGTCGTTGTGCTATCAAGATGATGCACCGCACCGTCTCGTTGCATTGGTGTGAACTGTGACAGCTTTCAGAGCGTTGCAGACCGGAGCGCTGCAAGTAACTGGAGGATTCATCTCGTCTCGTCGTTACTCTAGTTCGGTCTGAAGTTGAACTCGCTATGCACCCTCCTGCCCACACACACCGATACACCGATACACACCCTCCCGCCCACACACACCTATACACACACCGACACACACACCGTAACACACCCTCCCACCCACACACACCGATACACACACCGATACACACTCTGATATACACACCGATACACACGCTCCCGCCCACACACACCGATACACACGCTCCTGCCCACACACACCGATACACACGCTCCCTCCCACACACCGATACACACGCTAATGGTGAAAGGAAGATTGGTAAGTGTCGTGATACAGAGTGAAATTGTAAGTTGTTTTTAATTACCTGCTTACCGATAGCTATGTTTTCTTGAGGTAAAGGAAAGGGGATACGGGATATTTTGGTTTGCTATGGAAAACTGTAATCTAGCTAGAGTGAACAAGCAAAATACAAGAAATGGTTAACGTCTCCGGTAACTTTCTTAACCTCGGCTCCCTGAAAGGCAAGGAACGAGACATTACGGATGTCGTGTATGGGAACTCCTCTCATCCTTATCCTCATTTCTTGATTATAGTTTCAGCTTGCCTATGCATAAGAAATGTTCAACAACTGTTATCTTCTCCCTCCCTGATATTATCTAACTATCACTCCATAATCTCGGATATCTTAGATAAGCATGCTCCTGTTAAGACCAGAAGTGTCCCTTCCACACATTCTTCTCCTTGGTACACTCCTGAACTCCGTATCTTAAAGACCACTGGTAGACGGCTTGAGTGTCACTACAGAAAAACTGGCCTGACTGTTCACTATTTAGCTTTTATTGAACATCTTAAACATTACAAATCGGCCCTGAACTTGGCTCGTTCTAGTTTTGTATCTGCCACAATTAATAAATCAAGTAACAGACCAAAAGCATTATTTAACACAATAAACACACTCACCAAACCTCCAACTCCTGTTACTCTAGCTTCTGATGAACTCTGTAGTTCATTCATGACTCACCTTCTAGAAAAGACAGATGCCGTAAACCAGTGCCTCTCTAATGATGCTGCAAATATTAGTTATCTGCCGAACCAATCTGGACAGTCCCTGTCTCACTTTTCTCTGACTACTCCTTTTTCTGTCTCTGAGTTAATCTTGAAATCCAACCCTTCATCTTGACCCTGCTCCTACTCCTCTTCTGAAACTCTGCCATTCAGTTATCTCTGCACCTATTTCTCACTTCATCAATGCATCTCTTACCTCTGCTTCATTCCCTCTGCCACTCAAAACTGCTGCTGTTACCCCTGTTCTCAAAAAACCCAACCTTGATCCCTCAGTATTATCCAACTATCGTCCTATTTCAAATCTACCCTTCATAGCTAAATTACTAGAAAGTACTGTTGCCTCCCAGCTTCAGTCTTTTCTAGTCGAAAATAATCTTTTTGATCCTCTTCAATCTGGTTTTCGCCCTCTACATAGTACTGAAACTGCACTAGTTAAGGTAGTCAATGATCTGCTTCTCTCTGGTGACTCTGGTTCTCTGTCTATGCTCCTGCTGCTGTACCTCAGCTCTGCCTTCGATACTGTCTCCCATCAACTACTCATTTCTCGCCTTTTGGATGTGGGTATTTCTGGTGCTGCTCTTTCTTGGTTTTCTTCCTATCTCTCTGATAGACAGTTCTACATTTCAGTTCAAGATTTTCGTTCATCTACTGTCCCCCTGAAGCAAGGTGTCCCACAGGGATCCGTTTTAGGGCCATTACTATTCATAATTTATATAATACCTCTTGGTCAGATCCTCCGCCGTCATGGTTTTAATTATCATTTTTACGCTGACGACATTCAATTATATACTACCTGTACATCGACTCTATCTATCACAACTGACAAAATCTCTGCTTGTGTGCATGAAATAAAAGATTGGCTTCATTCAAATTTTTTAAAACTTAACATGGATAAAACTGAGATTATTTTTACCGGACCTCCGTCACTCACTAACAAAATTCCTACTAACTTCACCTGTGAGTTCGCTGGCTCTCACATCAAACCATCTAGTACTGTTAAAAGTCTTGGTGTAATCTTTGACTCCTCTCTATCTTTCCATTCTCACATTAATTCTATCACTAAATCAGCATTCTTTCATCTACGCCGCATCGCTCAGCTCCGTCCCTTCATCAGTATCTCAGACGCTGAAACTGTCATCCATGCATTTATCACATCACGTCTTGATTACTGCAATGCACTTTTTTTTGGCCTTCCTGCTAGCTCCATTTCCAAATTGCAATACATTCAAAACTCTGCTGCCAGAATACTCACCCACACCAAGCGTTCTGCACATATCACTCCAATTTTGCATGATCTTCACTGGCTTCCTGTGGCTTACCGTATTAAATTCAAAATTCTCCTTCTCACTTTTAAATCTCTGCACGGCTTGGCTCCTCTCTATCTCTGTAATCTGCTTCACCCCTACGCACCGACTCGCTCTTTACGATCCTCTGACTCTAGCCTTCTCGTCGTCCCTCGGCATCGCCTTGTTTCGATGGGGGGCAGATCATTCAGTGTTGTAGCACCCAAAATATGGAACTCTCTACCCCGATCACTCTGTTCTGTTAACACTCTCTCTGAATTCAAATCCATGCTCAAAACTCATTTATTTGCTGAATGTCATAACTCTTAAGTTGTACTGGAATGTTTTTTTTTGTTTTATTTTTTTCTACCTAATTTCTCATTTTCTGTACCTACACTATCTACCTACTGTTGTTTTGTCTGCTGTCTTTGTCCTCTGCCTTTATCGTTGCTTGTCTATTGTAAAGCGTCCTTGAGCTCTGGAAAGGCGCTATATAAATAAAACTTATTATTATTTATTATTATCCTTTACTTCCGCTGAAATCTTATAGGCTAACGCCAGCAGAGCTGGCCAATTGACGCAAAATATGCAAATACTGAAACCCCGTTGCATTAATAATGCAAGAGCAGCGTCAATTCCCTTCAGAATCGAATGAAAACGCTAAAATCAATAGCGAACACGGCGGCGAGCGTAATGTCTCGTTCCTTGCCTTTCAGGGAACCGAGGTTACGAAAGTAACCGGAGACGTTCCCTATCAAGGCTACGGAACTTCGACATTACGGATGTCGTATATGGGAACTGTATAGAATCCCGCCGTGGCAGCATAACAAACCACTGACAACAGAACTCAATACCAAGACCGCCCCCCCAGTATGCAAGCATCTGATAGGCCGAGATTGGCCAATAGCGAACCTCTAACCTCTGATAGGCCCAAAGGGAGCAAAGCGCAGAGCAGCTCTCTCAATGCTGTGCATGCAATCAACTCACCGAAAGCACTCGAGACGCTACAGAGGGCAAATCCAACTTGTAAAACCTGGCAAACGTGTTCTGAGACGACCAGCCAGCCGCAAGACATAAATCCTGAATAGACATACCCTTAGTCCAGGCCCACGAGGAGGCGATCACCCTAGTCGAATGGGCCCTAACGTTAAGGGGGCATTCCTGCCCCAGGCAATCATAAGCCAAAACAACAGCGTCCACAATCCAGTGAGCAAGCCTCTGTTTAGAGACCCCCCGTCCCTTGTTGCACCCGCCAAAACACACAAACAGCTGGTTCGATTGTCGAAAAGCGGCCGAGCGAGAAATGTATTCCCGGAGTGCCCTGACTGGGCAAATAGCACTCTGAGCATCCGAACCCTGAGAGGTAGATGGCTCATCAGATAGAGCAGGCACAGAAACAATCTGCGCTCTGAATGGGGTATTGAGCGACTTAGGGACGTAACCTGGTCTCGGTCTGAGAGTCACATTACAGTTTCAGAGAAAGCCTGTAAATCCCCAACACGCTTCGCCGTTTTTACCGAAAGCTCCTTAATGGAAATCGAAGCCAAGGGCTCGAAAGGCGGTCATGACAAAGCCTCCAAAACCAGAGCTAAATCCCACGGCAGAACCGAAGGCGGCCGTGCAGGGCATAATCTCCTAGCTCGCCTGAGGAACCGTGTCTACCGATAGACTGTCCGTCAACGGGGGGATGAAACGCACCAATAGCGGCCACATATACCTTCAAAGTGGATGGAAGGCTCCCCTCATCCATCCTGTACTGGGCAAAACACCATGGGCAAAATCTTCATCGGAGGAAAAGCATAGAGACAGACTTTCGGCCATCGCGCAGTTAGCGTGTCCACCTCTCAGGGGGAACGGGACAGCGAGAAGAACATCTGACAATGCGCGTTCTCGCTCGTCGCAAAGAGGTCGACCTCCGCTCTGCCGAAACGTTTCCATATCAGCTGAACCGTCCCGGGGTGAAGCCTCCATTCCCCTTGAGGAATCCCGCTCCTCGAGAGCATATCCGCCCTGCGATTTAGAACACCGGGGATGTGAGCCGCTCTCACCGAGAGGAAAAACCGGTCCGCCGACAGCAGAAGGGATTCCACCTGCTTGAATAGGGCTCTGGAATGTACACCGCCTTGACGATTTATGTACGAGACCACGGAAGTGTTGTCGGTCCGAATCAACACATGCCGCTGCTCCAGCCGAGACCGGAAAGCTTTTAGAGCTAGAGAGACCGCTTTTAGTTCCAAGCGATTTATGTGCCACCCCATCTGCTTCTCTGACCACCGCCCTGAGGCGGGCTCGCCCAAGCAGACCGCTCCCCATCCGGTGGACAAAGCGTCCGTCAGGACCTCCACGCGTCGTGTCACTATGCCCATAGGGACACCTGAGCTGAAGAGATCCGGGCTCTTCCACGGAACCAGGGCGCGGGCGCATCCGCGGGTGACCATAATGCGCTTGTGGCCGGAATACCACGCGCTCGGGGGGACGCGCGCTTTCAGCCAGTGTTGAAGCGGTCTCATATGCAGCAGCCCCAGATGACACACTGAAGAAGCCGCTGCCATCCGTCCCAATAGCCTCTGAAACTCTTTCAGCGGGACGGGCCTGCCAGGTCTGAAGAGACCGAGAGAAGAACTCAGAGCCTCCGCTCGCTCGGGGGAGAGGCGCGCTCTCATTCTCACCGAATCCAAGCATACTCCCAGGAATGTGGTAGTCTGGCTCAGTGTGAGCACACTTCTCTGGACGTTCACCCTCAAACCGAGCATCTCCAAGTGCCGAAGGAGGGCTTCCACATGGCTGACCAGCGTCTCTCTCGACTGCGCGAGAACCAGCCAGTCGTCCAGATAGTTCAAGACGCGCATCCCGCTCGACCTGAGGGGTGAAAGAGCGGAGACCCCCTCCCTTCTTCGGCACTACAAAGTAGCGGCTGTAGAACCCGCTCCCCCGCTCGCTCGGGGGAACCGGTTCTATTGTCTTCTTCTCGAGCAAGCTGTACACTTCCTGCCGCAGCACATGAGCGTTTTGAGGTAAAGTTAATGACTGGATTACGCCGCGGAAGCGGGGTGGCCTGCGTTTGAACTGAAGTGTGTACCCGTGCCGAATTACATTCAACACCCACGACGAAATGCCCGGAATAGCTTCCCACGCTGCCTGAAAACGACTGAGCGTGGGCCGATCTAAACCTGCGGTCATCGCCGCTGCGGTCATCGCTGCTAAGTGAGGGCTGGAAATAGACACCTCGCGTTTCCCACGAGATGCCTTTATAGTTTTCGACCGTGACTCTGCGCTGCTCGAGGGCAGGGCGGGTAACACAGTGTGTGGTGCAAGAGGGGAAAAAAGCTCTGTTTGTGAAGTAGTATTTTGCTTTATTGAACAAGAAACAACATTTACAACATTCACAACACAACCGCACGTGTCGCTCGTAGAACGTTGAGGGACTAAGTGCTCTAGAGCGTGTCGCTTGGACGCGGGGCCAACTTGGCGCTCTTTCCTCCTCTTGCCCGAGCGGTCAGGACGATTGCTTGGGCCTCGCAGGGGATGCGGCGGGTTTTCTGCGTGGGCTCCTCTGAGCCGTCCTCTTGTTACCCGCTCCCTGCCACTGGCCGCTTCGGCCTCTACGGGCGTCCGGTCCCGGGCGGGGCGCTGACTGTCGTCTGGCCGCAGGTTATGTTTGGCGGCCCGAGGCGGAAGACGAGCGAGAACGAGGTTGCGGGGGAGGTGGCGGCACCCTTCGGGGAATAACATGGCTCATTGCCTTCGCTTTTTTCTGGGTCTCGGAGTAACGCTCGGTGACCTTCTCGACAGCGTCTCCGAACAAGCCTGCAGGGGAGATCTGTGCGTTCAGCAGCGTCTTCCTGTCAGCCTCCTGCACGTCCGACAGGGTGAGCCACAGGTGTCTGTGGAGGACCACCAGAAACCCCATCGAATGGCCAATCGCCTGGGCCGAACGCTTCGTGGCCAGGAGCGCGAGGTCCGTGGCCGAACGGAGATCCCGAATGGTGTCAGCGTCGATAGAGGCGGCGTCATCCAGAGACTTCAGCTGCTTAGCCTGCAGCACTTGGAGAACGGCCATGGCATGCAGCGCAGATACCGCCTCCCCCGCCGCACCGTAAGCCTTGTTAGCCTGGTGGGCCGTGAATCTGCAAGCGGCCTGACTGCGGCTCGATTGGAGGAACCACGTGTCCAGTTTACTCTTCGACGGCTCATCAGGACCCTTCCACGAGAGGTCCAGTTCTTGGACGGCCTTCGAGAGGATACCGAAGAGCTCGTCTTGTAGGTCCGCCGGGGTGTCTTGCTCCACGGCCGCTAGCGGTGCGGCCTGCTCCGCACCCCAGTCGTTCTCGGAGGCAGACAGGGACATGGAGTCGTCTTCCTCACTCGCCCCGAAGGACACAAAGTCAGCGAAAGGGGAAGCTCACCGGGGGTCGAACCCCGCCTGGCATTGAGAGCACGAAGGGACATGTCCGTGCAGTGCTCGCAGGATCCTCCATCCTTGAGGGCTGACTCAGCATGGGCCAGTCCCATGCACGCGACGCAAAACAGGTGTGTGTCGGGGGGCACGATGGGGCCCGTGCACAGGTTGCAAACAGTCGCCATCGGATGCAGGAGACAGGTAGGTATCTCCGGCGCACCTTCGACTATGGCGAATAATCCTAGTACTTGTTAGTGGAGTATCAGCTTTCTAGCACACGATTTGAGCATGAAGAGAGAGATTCTGAAGGGAATTGATGCTGCTCTTGCATTATTACTGCAACGGGGTTTCAGTATTTGCATATTTTGCGTCAATTGGCCAGCTCTGCTGGCGTTAGCCTATAAGATTTCAGCGGAAGTGAAGGATGAGAGGAGTTCCCATATAAGACATCCGTAATGTCGAAGTTCCGTAGCCTTTATAGGGAACTTAGCAAGTTAATCACAACTCTTTATTCTTTGCCAATAATATAACCTATCTGGTTGTTGACATAAGTGTAGTTCTAGATGTGAGTGCAAAGATTTTACAAACGCAAGTTACAAATATCCTGGGGATAAGCCCACCCTGTCTTCCAATCCTAGTGACGTCCCTGGGAGCTTCTAAACAAGACCATACACCAAAATCCATGTGGGGATTATAGCCACTGGAGCTATTATCATGAGGGTGATTCAGTTTTAAAACAATCTTTCAAGATAATCCTTTAATACTTTAAGATATACATAGAACAATAAACGTTTTTTTTTTTTTGCGATCATTCTTCTAATGGATGACGGCAATGTGATGTTCAGACGATCTTTTAAGTTAGACATTGAAATATTTATCATCCATCTCTTGCTTTCTAAAACCATGCTCCAGGTGAGGCTCGAACTCACAACCTCAGCATTGCTCAGCTGCGTACTGCCGTATAAATACTGCGTGCTAAACTATTGCGCCACTGGAGCTTCTAGACAGGAACATATACCAAAATCCATGTGGGGATTATAGCCACTGGAGCTATTATCATGAGGGTGATTCAGTTTTAAAACAATCTTTCAAGATAGTCCTTTAATACTTTACTAGTTTAAGACATACATAGAACATTAAATGTGTTTCTTGGATTATTCCGTGATCATTCTTCTAATGGATGACGGCAATGTGATGTTCAGATGATCTTTTAAGTTCGACATTGAAATGTATGTCTTAAACTAGTAAAGTATTATAGGGCTAACTTGAAAGATTGTTTTAAAACTGAAGCACCCTCATGATAATAGCTCCAGTGGCTAAAATCCCCACATGGATTTTGGTATATGCTCCTGTTTAGAAGCTCCAGTAGCGCAATCGGTTAGCGCGCGGTACTTATACGGCAGTACGCAGCTGAGTAATGCCGAGGTTATGAGTTCAAGCCTCACCTGGAGCATGGTTTTAGAAAGCAAGAGATGCTATGGAAGATAAAGATTTCAACGTCTAACTTAAAAGATGTCTGAACATCACATTGCCGTCATCCATTAGAAGAATGATCACGGAATAATGCAAAAAAAAAAAAAACATTTAATGTTCTATGTATATCTTAAACTAGTAAAGTATTAAAGGACTATCTTGAAAGATTGTTTTAAAACTGAATCACCCTCATGATAATAGCTCCAGTGGCTATAATCCCCACATGAAATTCGGTATATGTTCACCTTTAAACATTAGATGTGAAAATTAAATGAGTTTCTTGGATTACTCCGTGATCATTCTTTTAATGGATGACGGCAATGTGATGTTCAGACGATCTTTTAAGTTAGACATTGAAATCTTTATCTTCCATAGCGTCTCTTGCTTTCTAAAAACATGCTCTAGGTGAGGCTCCTGGGGATAAGCCCACCCTGTCTTCCAATCCTAGTGACGTCCCTGGGAGCTTCTAAACAAGACCATACACCAAAATCCATGTGGGGATTATAGCCACTGGAGCTATTATCATGAGGGTGATTCAGTTTTAAAACAATCTTTCAAGATAATCCTTTAATACTTTAAGATATACATAGAACAATAAACGTTTTTTTTTTTTGCGATCATTCTCCTAATGGATGACGGCAATGTGATGTTCAGACGATCTTTTAAGTTAGACATTGAAATATTTATCTTCCATCTCTTGCTTTCTAAAACCATGCTCCAGGTGAGGCTCGAACTCACAACCTCAGCATTGCTCAGCTGCGTACTGCCGTATAAGTACCGCACGCTAACCGATTGCGCCACTGGAGCTCCTAAAGACAAAAATATACCACATTTCATGAGGGGATTATAGCCACTGGAGCTATTATCATGAGGGTAATTCAGTTTTAAAACAATCTTTCAAGATAGTCCTTTAATACTTTGAGATATACATAGAACAATAAATGTTTTTTTGCATTATTTCGTGATCATTCTTCTAATGGATGACGGCTATGTGATGTTCCGCGCGTGTATAAGTGTATGTGTATAAGTACCGCGCGCTAACCGATTGCGCCACTGGAGCTTCCAGGGATGTTGTTAGGCCTATTTTAAGGGGGCTGAAGCTACCCCAAAATGTTCCTAAGCCCCCCTAAATGATAATAAGAACAACAATAACAATTCGATTTATCAATAACCTCATTGGAATGAGTATCCTCATTCATATTTAGAATTAGACGCAACAAATTATATATATCCAGCTGCAAAAAATAGCTGAAAAGTCGTAAGTTGGACAGAAGTACAAAGAGTCGTTGTGCTATCAAGATGAGGCACCGCACCGTCTCGTTGCCTTGGTGTGAACTGTGGCAGCTTTCAGAGCGTTGCAGACCGGAGCGCTGCAAGTAACTGGAGGATTCATCTCGTCTTGTCGTTACTCTAGTTCGGTCTGAAGTTGAACTTGCTATGCACCCTCCCGCCCACACACGATACACACGATACACACACCGATACACACACCAATACACATGCTCCCGCCCACACACACACACATGATACACACACGATACACACGCTCCCGCCCACACACACCGATACACACGCTCCCGCCCCCACAAACACTGATACACACACTGATACACACACCGATACACACACCGATACACACGCTCCCGTCCACACACACCGATACACGCTAATGGTGAAAGGAAGATTGGTAAGTGTCGTGATACAGAGTGAAATTGTAAGTTGTTTTTAATTACCTGCTTACCTTTAGCTACGTTTTCTTGAGGTAAAGGAAAGGGGATACGGGATATTTTGATTTGCTATGGAAAACTGTAGTCTAGCTAGATTGAACAAGCAAAATACAAGAAATGGTTAACTTAGCAAGCTAATCACAACTCTTTATTCTTTGCCAATAATATAACCTATCTGGTTGTTGACATAAGTGTAGTTCTAGATGTGAGTGCAAAGATTTTACAAACGCAAGTTACAAATACCCTGGGGGTATATAGCCCCCCCTGTCTTCCAATCCTAGTCATGTCCCTGGTATCGATCTTAATGAGCAGATCTGGGCTTTATAATGAGCTGCTTTATAAAATGGTCCAAATCAGATCCGGGCTGGATGAGCTGCTTCATAAATGGGTCCAAATCGGTTCTGGGCCGGATGAGCTGCTTCATAAATGGGTTTGAATCGGATCCGGGCCGGATGAGCTGCTTCATAAACGGGTCCAGATTGATCCGGGCCGGATGAGCTGCTTCATAAACAGGTCTGAATCGGATCCGGGTCGGATGAGCTGGTTCATAAATGGGTCCAAATCGGATCCGGGCAGGATGAGCTGCTTCATAAATGGGTCTGAATCGGATCCGGGCCGGATGAGCTGCTTCATAAATGGGTCCAAATCGGATCCGGGCCGGATGAGCTGCTTCATAAATGGGTCTGAATCGGATCCGGGCCGGATGAGCTGCTTCATAAACGGGTCCGAATCGGATCCGGGCCAGATGAACTGCTTCATAAACAGGTCCAGATTGATCTGGGCCGGATGAGCTGCTTCATAAACGGGTCTGAATCGGATCCGGGTCGGATAAACTGCTTCATAAACGGTCCAGATTGATCTGGGCCAGATGAGCTGCTTTATGAACAGGCCCGAATCGGATCCGGGCCAGATGAGCTGCTTCATGAACAAGTCCAAATCGGATCTGGGCCAGATGAGCTGCTTCATGAACAGGTCCGAAACGGATCCGGGCCGGATGAACTGCTTCATAAACGGGTCCAAATCGGATCCGGATGAGCTGCTTCATCGGTGAAAAACGGGTAGGATCTGGTCTGGATCCGCAATCCTTATCTGCTGTAGTAGTTCTGCTGTGCAAGCGGACTCCATTCCGGACTCCTTTTGCGGATCCGTCCGGAGCTTGTGATACTTCCGGGGCGGATGCGTTCCGGAGTCAGTTTACTATCTGGGCTCCCTGTCACTCGTAATGCGAGAGGTGCTTCGAGGTGGGGCGCTGAGCTGCAGTGCTCACCTCACTACAGTACGTGACTTCGTTGGTATATGTTTTTTCTATCTGGTTGGCGCTGCGATTATCCACTAATTAATAATGCCGGTCATCCGAAATTCACAGAACCACGGTTATACGTAACCAGCGTTTCAGAAAAACATGTGATCAACGAAAAACGAAGCCTCATTTTCTTTCCAGTCACATGAATGATCCACTTTGCGTGTCTGAATGTTTGAACCCAGACCACTACTCTACAGGTTTATGAAAGTTTAATCTAAAGTCTAACATAAATATTACATGATCATATATTCTATGGAAGCTGATTAGTCTCAAATATAATTCATGCAAAAAACATGATTCACACATGCGTAGACAATTTCACATGCATGAAACCTAATTCATGTACACACAAAAAAAATTCACGTGTGTGAAAAAAAAAAAAAAAAAAAAAAGCAATTCACATGCGCAAAATAAAATTATATATTCATAAAATACATTTCACAAATGCAAAACACAATTCGTAGATATACAACTGTGCACAAAAACCTTTGAATGTTTAAAATGTACGAGTGTGTCCTTGAATTTGAATGTGCAAATCGTCATTCACGTACGAATCGCCTTGCATCTGTGTGTGTGTTTTTGAGACTTTCCTGGCAGCGCTTTACTCGTAACACAGAGCAGTCGTACTCTTTAGCCAATCAGATTTAAGCTTATCAATCGACCAATCAGTATCACGTGAGGGCGGGCCATACCTGCATTACGTCATCAGCTTTCGACCAGTTCATGGCTGAGCAGAGGTTAGTGCAGTTAATCGTTCATTTCTGTGTTAAAGGGTTAGTTCACCCAAAAATGAAAATTATGTCATTAATGACTCACCCTCATGTCGTCCCAAGCCCGTAAGACCTCCGTTCATCTTTGGAACACAGTTTAAGATATTTTAGATTTAGTCCGAGAGCTTTTTGTCCCTCCATTGAAAATGTACGTACGGCACACACTCTTTGTCCAGAATGGAAATAAAGACATCATCAAAGTAGTCCATGTGACATCAGTGGGTTAGTTAGAATGTTTGGAAGCATCGAAAATACATTTTGGTCCAAACATAACAAAAACTACGACTTTATTCAGCATTGTATTGTCTTCCGGTTCTGTTGTTGATCCGCGTTCACGATTCCGCAGTGACCCTGCTGACGTAAGACGCTGATGACGTGTTATCTGGTGCGCCCGAGCTTCGTTTACAGTTTGAGGGAGACGGGCGCTGTATTCAAGCTATTCTACATTGTTTGTATTTTTGTATTGCTATATTTTTTTTTAAAATGGTGCGTAGGTGTGCATGTCGCGGATGTCCTAATCTCCAGATAACACGTCATCAGCGTCTTACGTCAGCAGGGTCACTGCGGAATCGTGAACGCGGATCAACAACAGAACCGGAAGACAATACAATGCTGAATATAGTCGTAGTTTTTGTTATGTTTGGACCAAAATGTATTTTCGATGCTTCCAAACATTCTAACTAACCCACTGATGTCACATGGACTACTTTGATGATGTCTTTATTTCCATTCTGGACAAAGAGTGTGTGCCGTACGTACATTTTCAATGGAGGGACAAAAAGCTCTCGGACTAAATCTAAAATATCTTAAACTGTGTTCCAAAGATGAACGGAGGTCTTACGGGCTTGGGACGACATGAGGGTGAGTCATTAATGACATAATTTTCATTTTTGGGTGAACTAACCCTTTAACTGAACTTAGAGATCAGTTGAAGCAATAGTTTATGAACTATTAACTGTTGTAAGCAAGTGCTGTTGTAATCAGATGTCCCATTGTGTCAAAAATGAAGAAGAATGATGCTTGTTTTGTTGTATTTTAGCTGCAGGTACAGACAGCTTTCACACCCACAACACTCACGCTAATGATTGCAAAACAATCATCTGTGGTCAATACCCTAGCTCTTTTAGCACTGGCCACATCGAGATTGTTCTTTAAATGGTGAATAGACCTATTTTAATGAGCACACATTGTTTATTTGCCATTTGTGTATGTTGTTAAATTATTATTAACACTTGTTTCCCTGTATTTTTCAGGATTACTCACCTTTGGTGTGACATCTGGATAGCAGTCACAAACATC
This sequence comes from Gila orcuttii, assembly GCA_026230005.1. NCBI lineage: Eukaryota > Metazoa > Chordata > Actinopteri > Cypriniformes > Leuciscidae > Gila > Gila orcuttii. The sequence continues at coordinate 3,312,900 of JAPDVR010000009.1, read as the reverse complement.
TTAATTCATGTTATTTCTTTATTCTCTTTTTTTTGTATTAATGTCTTAATTGGTAACACTTTACAATAACGTTTCATTAGTTAACATTAGTTAACATGAACTGCACGTAAACAGCCTTTATTATTTTTTGTTAATGTTAATTTCAACATTTACTAATACTTCATTAAAATCTTGTTAACATTAGTTAATGCACTGTAAACTAACAATAAACAGCTGTATTTTTAACTAACGTTAACAAAGATTAACAAATACCGCAACAAATGTATTGCTCATGGTTAGTTAATACATTAACTAATGTTAACTTAGTTATTGTACCATATTGTAGACTGTTACCAATATATTCAACATGCATTTCCTTATGTTTTGTGCTGTATTGTCATCTCAAGGTTTTTAAATAAGGTTTTTTATTGTCATCTTAAGGTCTCACAGGACAATGTTGTGAAGCATTAATTTTACTTTGCCTAGTAAAATAGGCAAATCTGATTTTATGATGATAAGACAAAGGTACTTAGAGAGGCAAATAAGATTATGCGACTAAGATAACTCAGTAAACTCTATTCAAATACCATCACTTAATCTCCGACGTCCTCTGTCTGCACCTCTCGTACAATAGGTTTTTACTATTTTAAATATCAGGACAAAATATTATATGTCCTAACTGAGAGGTCTACTGATGACTGGATTGAACACAATTAATTTGTTCACTTTTCACATGATGTATTGAACTTATATTTATATACTTTAAAAGCAAAGTAGACTCTGACTGGATCTCTCACAACTCTGTAAGAGACGTATATTTCTCTGTACTGAATGTTGTGCTTCATACTTAAGACTGTCAGTTCATGATCTTCATATGTAACAGGAACATTAATCATGATCAAGTCATTTTATATATATTTTATTCCAAAAGGATTTCGGAAACTTTCAAATTAATAAAACGTGTACTTAAAATTGAACTATGTCTTTGAATCTTTTAATTCTGACAAGAACATTTAATAATGCATGCATGTGCTGTATTCCTAGAGCGTGTACATATAGTCCGCAGGAGACAAATTAATACAGTAACAATGCATCACTTTAAACCTCTTGTTGAAACAACTGTCAAAATGGATGGCTTGCAGCATGACTGTTTTCAAAGAATTACAGTAGGAACGGTAAGATCACAGTACTGGTTGTCTGCAACTTCATACATCATCTGTCTCGGAAATCTGAAACAATAAAACTACATAATATATGCAGTTTAAAACAAAACATGTCTCCTATATGCACGTCATTACATACATTATCATCAGTTGAATGTGTGGTGGACAGGAAAATCCATCAATACTACACATACATGTTTATGTTCACATGTGGACTACACAGCAGTTAATAAACTATTGCTTCAACTGATATCTAAGTTCAGTTAACACAGAAATGAACGATTAACTGCACTTACCTCTGCTCAGCCATGAACTGGTCGAAAGCTGATGAAGTAATACCCTCACGTGATACTGATTGGTCGATTGATAAGCTTAAATCTGATTGGCTAAAGAGTACGACTGCTCTGTGTTACGAGTAAAGCGCTGCCAGGAAAGTCTCAAAAACACACACACAGATGCAAGGCGATTCGTACGTGAATGACGATTTGCACATTCAAATTCAAGGACACACTCGTACATTTTAAACATTCAAAGGTTTTTGTGCACAGTTGTATATCTACGAATTGTGTTTTGCATTTGTGAAATGTATTTTATGAATATATAATTTTATTTTGCGCATGTGAATTGCTTTTTGTGAATATATTTTTTTTTCACGCACGTTAATTTTTTTTGTGTGTACGTGAATTAGGTTTCATGCATGTGAAATTGTCTACGCATGTGTGAATCATGTTTTTTGCGTGAATTATATTTGAGACTAATCTGCTTCCGTAATATTCTGCCATATTTAACATTCTTAAGAATATACAACATTCTTGCACGTTGGGATGTCTGAATATGTGAATTTTGTTACCAGAAAACTGAACATTTAGAGTTGTAAGGCTTTTATTTGTGCTCAATTGATAAAACAAAGGTTTGTTGTAAGCAGAGAAAATCAGCCAGGTTACTTCCGGAGCAATCCAGTTCTCTCTCTCTCTCTCTCTCTCTCTCTCTCTCTCTCTCTCTCTCTCTCTCTCTATATATATATATATATATATATATATATATATATATATATCAGCGGCTGCAACATATGCGCAGATGGTCTTTTATTTTATTTGTTTGGACTTTTATTTTGACGACTGGCGCGCATAAACTGACATCACTTCCGGCGGTGAAGGGATTTCCGTCAACAACACAAATACATTGATCAAAACATCAATGACGATCAGAAACTGGCCATACTTGATCTATTGATCTCGCTGGAAAGTTTAAAGTATATCATATCAATTTTCAGTATTCACACCTGTTCTACAAGTTTCACACGTAAGACAGAACATTATTATTGTTATTATAATAACTTCTGAAGATCTCGCTTATGAACTTATTTGCCAATTGCGAATAATTACACTTGATATTTCTGTAAATTCAGTGTTATTAATTTCACTGGTAATACACTAGAGTTTTCTGGAGAAGCTTTCTTTTTGTTTAATCTTATCATAAGACTAACTGTTACTGTGTTTTTACTATGGTACAGAGAGGGTGTTATGGTCATAATATAATGGTATTCACACACTGTGGAGCTGAATAGTGTTTATGTAACGTTGCCATGGCTTTTATGAAGAAAACAATCATTGCATTACACGCATCTGATGTGAATGAATGGCAGTGTCCTGTGTCACATAACAGCACTGACTGAGGTGTGTGTGTGTGAGAGAGAGAGAGAGAGAGAGAGAGAGTGAGAGAGAGAGAGAGAGTGTGAGTGTGTGTGTGTGTGAGAGACAGAGAAAGAGAGAGTGTGGAGAAATCATTCATATGTGGCTCTGTATTATTTGCTGAAGATTTGTAATGCACCTTGTCATGATGATGTCAGTAGTGTGTGTAACTGTTAAACGACTGGTATTTCGCTATTTTACAAATCTACACAAAGCTTTGTCAGTACAAGTTGTTTTATGTGTATGAGTGTATTGTATAAAACAAGATTTCGCTTTGTTTGGTTAAATACTATAGTATATCAGTATATCAGACAGCGTCTCTCATGACTGGTGTGTGTGTGTGTTTCACTTTTAGGACTTGTGTGTGTGTGTGTGTGTGTGTTTCAGCATGAACTCTTAGGACTCGTGTGTGTGTGTGTGTGTGTGTGTGTGTGTGTTTCAGCATGAACTCTTAGGACTCGTGTGTGTGTGTTTCAGCATGAACTCTAAGGACTCGTGTGTGTGTGTGTGTGTGTGTGTTTCAGCATGAACTCTTAGGACTCGTGTGTGTGTGTGTGTGTGTGTGTGTGTTTCAGCATGAACTCTTAGGACTCGTGTGTGTGTGTGTGTGTGTGTGTGTGTGTGTGTGTTTCAGCATGAACTCTTAGGACTCGTGTGTGTGTGTTTCAGCATGAACTCTAAGGACTCGTGTGTGTGTGTGTGTGTGTGTGTTTCAGCATGAACTCTTAGGACTCGTGTGTGTGTGTGTGTGTGTGTGTGTGTTTCAGCATGAACTCTTAGGACTCGTGTGTGTGTGTGTGTGTGTGTGTGTGTGTGTGTGTGTGTGTTTCAGCATGAACTCTTAGGACTCGTGTGTGTGTGTTTCAGCATGAACTCTAAGGACTCGTGTGTGTGTGTGTGTGTGTTTCAGCATGAACTCTTAGGACTCGTGTGTGTGTGTGTGTGTGTGTGTTTTAGCATGAACTGTCAGGACCGCAGGGGCTTCAGCGTCCAGCAGTCGGACCTCATCTGTGTGTGTGTGTGTATGTGTGTGTGTGTGTGTGTGTGTGTTTCAGCATGAACTCTCAGGCTCGCAGGGGCTTCAGCGTCCAGCAGTCGGACCTCATGTGTAAGAGCGGGTGCGGTTACTATGGTAATGCCGTCTGGCAGGGCCACTGCTCCAAATGCTGGCGCGAGCAGAGCCAGTGTACGAGAGCCAAGCAGATCGAGGAGGACCGCGCGCTGGCCGAGAGGTGAGCGTGTGTGTGTGTGTGTTTGGCTCTGTTGCGTTGTGCTCAGCTGCTGTGTGTGTGTGTGTGTTCGCAGGTTACAGCGAGAGGAGGAAGCAGCAGCGTACGGCAGCAGCCAGGAGGGGGCGCCACCACAGCCCGCAGCCTCCAGGACACACACCGTTCCCATGGTGAAGAGGCTCTTCACACCCGCTCCCAAAACACCCGCACGGAGAGGTACGGCCACCACGAGTTCACAGACCACACTGAATCACATCTTAAAGGGGTCCTATAATGCCCTTTCACAAGATTTTAAATAAGTCTCTGATGTCCCCAGAGTGTGTATGAGAAGTTTGAGCTCAAAATACCCCACAGATCATTTATTATAGCATGTTAAAATTGTCAATTTTTGAAGGTGAGCAAACAGAAGCTGTTTTTGTGTGTCGCTTTAAATGCAAATGAGCTGCTGCTCCCGGCACACAGGGCACAGATAGTGTGCTTATATGCACTTATATAGCGTAGAATGGGATCGATCAGCTGGACTGTACTGTGTTTGACAGACGCAGGAGCCGCACAGACGCCCGTGAGCCAGAGCTCGTCGAGCCGAGAGTCAGACCACGTCACGCAGACCTTCATCGACTTCCTCAAGACCTTCCAGAGACCCAGATATGACATCTTCAAACAGTGCCATGCCTTCACGGAGAATATCGCACGCAAGAAGGTGAAAAACATCTGCAATGATATTTCCCACTGGTTTTGGATGCAGTAAAAGTGGTTATTGCTACACAATGCTGTCTGCTACAACCAGACCATATGGATCATATTATAGCTTCTAGTTTTTATTGATCTTCATGTCTGTTTGTTTTGTGTTTGCGTTGTAGGCTGTTGTTTGTGACGATCTCTCAGACTCTGTGCAGGATTTCTATCAAAACATATCTGAATACCTACAGACCAACATTAAAGGTGCGACATGCAAAATACAGCATAACATGATCCGTCACAAACTCGCTTTTTGGATTTTCACAGTTTTTAAATGAGACTTTAAATAATGTTCCAGTGTGATCCTACAAACCTCCCACTCTGTGTTTGTGTGAATGCCGTAGCGCATCAGTGTGAGTCTGTATACCGAGTTAAACATTGATTATCACATTTGCTTATTCATAGAACCGCAAATACTAAATGAGGCAAGGGTGTCGAGTTACATTCATGCTATTTTAAGACAAGAAGACATTTTTTTTCTAGGAAAAAACTTTTAAATATGTCATTTTGGTGATCAAGGATGAGTTTTAAGGGATAAAATGATTGACTACTTTAATGAAACTGTGTGATGTATGAGGAATGATGTGGATGTTTAGGTGTGAGGGACTCTGTCTACATGAAACACGTACAGCTCTCTTGCCAGTGCTGATTCTGCCTTAAAGGGATAGTTCACCCAAAATGTAAATTCTGTCAGTAATTACTCTCCCTCATGTTGTTCAACCCCGTAAGACCTTCGTTCATCTTCGGGACACAAATTAAGATATTTTTGATTAAATCTGAGAGCTGGACCACTTCTCCATAGGCTTCTAAGGGATTGAAACTTGTTCCCCGGAAAGTTATTAAAGACATCGTTAAAATAGTCCAGGTGACTACAGTGGCTTAATCTTAAGTTTATCAAGCGACGAGAATACTTTTTGTGCGCAAAAAAACAACAAAAATAATGACTTTATTTCAACTATTAATTTCCTTCTCTGTGGGCCTCGAGTCAGTTCACTAGTGTAACAGCGTAAGCTTCTGTGTTGTACGTCACACGTAGGCTCACTATTGGCCGACGCTGGTCATGTGTGTGATGCGTGTGACGTACAACACAGAAACACTACGCTATCACACTACGTGAACTCACTCTTCTGCATCGCCCGCCATTTTTAAATTCGAAAGTACATTTACATTTATTCATTTAGCTGACGCTTTTATCCAAAGCGACTTACAATTGCTATATGTCAGAGGTCGCACGCCTCTGGAGCAACTAGGGGTTAAGTGTCTTGCTCAGGGACACATTGGTGTCTCACAGTGGATTCGAACCCGGGTCTCTCACACCAAAGGCATGTGTCTTATCCACTGCACCATCACCACCCCAAAAAGAAAGTTCAGTGAAGAAACATGGAAATGGACCAAGTGACCGAGCGATTGGTTGAAGATGTGCGGAAATACAGCTCTCTTTCAGTCGCCACTGCTTGTAGCAGCCTAAACTCAAAACAGCCGCGAGGAATCGAAACACAGTGGAACTTTAAAACCCTCCTCCGCCAACTAGCGTTTCGGCGCTGTAACTGCAGAGCAACACAGACATAACGCAGAAGTATAAATGCTCACGACGACGTACACTCGACGCAGAAGTATAAATTGGCCTTTAGTTTACGTAGTTTGTATGGGCGTCTCTCTGACGGCTGTGTGTAAATGTGGTCAGGCTCTGAACATCCAGGCCCAGAAGTGATGGAGACTGTGATGGAGGAGGTGGAGCGCTATGTGATGGGCCGCCTGTATGAGCAGCTCTTCTGTCCCGAGCACTCGGACGACGAGAGGAAGGACCTGGTCATCCGCAAGAGAATCAGGTGCGCTGGAGCTTTTCTGTTTGTTTTTCTGCTATTTTTATTTTTAAAAAATGTATTTAAACATTTACTTACAGAATACTAAAGAGCCAGGGGTTCAGGGACAGACAAAATATTACATTTGAATTCTTTGAAAAAATTAATAATAATAAAAAAGAAATAAAGTAGAAAACATATAATTTAAACAACCAAATAAATGTGGAAATATTGGTTAAACATAACAACCCTCTCCTCATAAACATAAACGCTGGAAGAATCTGTAAGTTTGAAACGTGAAGAGTAATGACAGTGTAACACTGTCTTGTGTGTGTGTGTGTGTGTGTGTGTGTGTGTGTGTGTGTGTGTGTGTGTGTGTGTGTGTGTGTGTGTGTGTTTCAGGGCTTTGCACTGGGTGTCCATTGCGATGCTGTGTGTCCCATTGGACGAGCAGATCCCTAAAGTATCGGACAGTGTGGAGAGAGCCATAACAGGTACAGACGTTACACACTCACTGCCGACACCAGCAGATTTAGGATGAAGCTCGCTTTATAACACCGACAGACAGTGGTTAACCAAAACATGTTCATGCTACAGAGGAACGTCTCCTCGGTGTTCTGCTGGTTCTGCTCGGGTCAGCCGGTTCTGTCTCCTTCACTCGCCGTGTTATTCACCTTTCTGCCTGCATTCCCATGGCAGCGTGTAAGATTGCAGTCATCCAAATGATCAAAAAGTTTTGCTGTAAACAATGTTTTTTGCGACACCACGATATAAACGATAGAGCATAATATGAAACGATAGACTTTTTATATGGTCCATCCGATATACACTCACCTAAAGGATTATTAGGAACACCTGTTCAATTTCTCATTAATGCAATTATCTAATCAACCAATCACATGGCAGTTGCTTCAATGCATTTAGGGGTGTGGTCCTGGTCAAGACAATCTCCTGAACTCCAAACTGAATGTCAGAATGGGAAAGAAAGGTGATTTAAGCAATTTTGAGCGTGGCATGGTTGTTGGTGACTGACGGGCCGGTCTGAGTATTTCACAATCTGCTCAGTTACTGGGATTTTCACGCACAACCATTTCTAGGGTTTACAAAAAATGGTGTGAAAAGGGAAAAACATCCAGTATGCGGCAGTCCTGTGAGCGAAAATGCCTTGTTGATGCTAGAGGTCAGAGGAGAATTGGCCGACTGATTCAAGCTGATAGAAGAGCAACTTTGACTGAAATAACCACTCGTTACAACCGAGGTATGCAGCAAAGCATTTGTGAAGCCACAACACGCACAACCTTGAGGCGGATGGGCTACAACAGCAGAAACCGGGTACCACTCATCTCCACTACAAATAGGAAAAAGAGGCTACAATTTACAAGAGCTCACCAAAATTGGACAGTTGAAGACTGGAAAAATGTTGCCTGGTTTGATGAGTCTCGATTTCTGTTGAGACATTCAGATGGTAGAGTCAGAATTTGGCGTAAACAGAATGAGAACATGGATCCATCATGCCTTGTTACCACTGTGCAGGCTGGTGGTGATGGTGTAATGGCGTGGGGGAGGTTTTCTTGGCACACTTTAGGCCCCTTAGTGCCAATTGGGCACCGTTTAAATGCCACGGCCTTCCTGAGCATTGTTTCTGACCATGTCCATCCCTTTATGGCCACATGTACCCATCATCTGATGGCTACTTCCAGCAGGATAATGCACCATGTCACAAAGCTCGAATCATTTCAAATTGGTTTCTTGAACATGACAATGAGTTCACTGTACTAAAATGTTGAATCAATGCCACGTAGAATTAAGGCAGTTCTGAAGGCGAAAGGGGGTCAAACACAGTATTAGTATGGTGTTCCTAATAATCCTTTAGGTGACTGTATATCATCATATCGCACAGCCCTAAGCGAATGTATTAAAGTTTTATTAGCATTACGTATGAAGCAGGACATGCCGAGAGCCTTGGGAGTGAATGCTAATGAGAGAGACCTGCGCGAAACACCGATCTCTGAGCATTTATTAACAATCATATTAAATACATCTGAGTGTGTTGAAAGTTGTGTTATTTATAATGTTACTCTGTGTGCTCGCTCGGTGGCTGGTATGCGACTGATTTAGATCGATATTAAAATATCATATTAATAAAAACAGGATGATATTTTGTATGATGGAGAAAGCTCTTTCTGATTATGCTATGTTTTGTGACAAAATAGTGTTGTTTTTTGAGGCATGGTAAAAACATGGTGCTCGCGGTGAAAAGGGAGATTCAAGCAATAAGAATCACCTTGTGGTGATCTACAACGATGATTCGTTTTCTGTCGATAAATGTATATCATACAAGGTTGCTCGCCTGTCTAATAAAACACACACTATATTAAAGCGTCTTTGGTGTTTCCATGGTTTCTACAGAAATCAAGGGTAGCGCAGATATAACGTCATTAGCCGCGTTTCCATTACAGATTTTGTGCAAAACTTTTGCGATATTTTCTAAATGTCGATAAAAAAGTATTGCGAAATGACGGCGTGTCCATTAACCGATGTTATGCGACTAAGACTTCATGTTTTCCTCTCGCGATAAGTACTTCCAAAAATCATGGCAACAGATGTTGGTAGGTTTACGTATATCACAGCCACAGCACTGGCTATTATTGTTAATTGAAGGAGACGTAGGTGTGTTCTCCAAGCATTAATAGCAAGGAAAGACCCTTATACTGAGAGCGGCACATATGAGGAGTTTCTCCCTAAATAAATTGATAAATTGTGGCATTTCTTTGTTGTTTAAAATCCAATATTCCCGTAATATTTGGGAATTTGTCTTTTTAAGAGTTTAATGAAGAACTCTGTCTCGCTTCTGTCCAAACATAGATCGCCTTCTTTAAAGAATGATCGACTGTTAAGTACGTTTCCATTGCAGTTTTGTGAAATATTCGTTTTTCGAATTGCCTGAAAAACCACCTAAATGCGTGTGTAAAAACTTTTTTGCGATGGGAGTTTTTGTGAAATTGTCGTGTTTCCATTGGGCGTATTTTCACTTCGCAATTTCAATTTGCGCAATTTGAAGGGTAACGGAAACACGGCTATTGACAGGCGACGCAAGGACACGGTCCGTAACACTGGTAAAATAGCTGATTTCTGTGGATGTAAACATTGTTGGAAACATTTGGGAATATGTAAGTGCACAGGCCAACAAAATAACACTGTTGTAATGGTGTTTGAATATTTAAATCTAAAAATCTTACATATTGTGCCTTTAAGTAAATGGTGACAATTTTATTGCACCTCAAAGAAAATCAGGATTCTTTGATGAATAGAAAGTCAAAAGAACAGCATTTATCTGAAATAGAAAGCGTTTGCAACATTATACATAAAATAAATAAAAAGAAAAGAGTATAAAAGAAATCGATACTTTTATTTAATCATACTATGATTTCTGAAGGATCATGTGACACTGAAGACTGGAATAATGATGCTGAAAATTCAGCTTTGATCACAGGAACAAATTAAATGGTGACAGTTTTATAATGTTCTTTGTGAATAGACCTGATCGACTTGGACTCTAAGAAGGTTCCCAAGGAGAAGCTGGCGTGCGTCACCCGGTGTAGTAAACTCATCCTGACGGCAGTCCAGGGCAGTGTGAACGCCGCCGCCTCAGCGGACGACTTTCTGCCCGCGCTCGTCTACATCGTGCTGAAGGCCAACCCGCCCCGACTGCACTCCAACATCCAGTACATCACCCGCTACTGCAACCCCAGCCGCCTCATGAGCGGAGAGGACGGCTACTACTTCACTAACCTGGTGAGAGTTCACTGCTTGAGACACAACGTACTCAGATTGGGCAGACTAAATTAGAATAAATCTGACATAATCATAACTATGTGTTAGATCGTTCATCACTAGAAGCACTAGTATCAGGGTTCGTACAAGGTGCTTAAAGCACTTGAATTTGACTTTTTGAAATTTAGGTCAAGTCACCTTCATTTATATAGCGCTTTTAACAATATGGACTGTTTCAAAGCAGCTTTACAGGGATAACAGGAAATTACAGTAACAGAGATTGTTTTGGCTTTACAGCAGCTCTAGAATAAAGTTATTGTCCAGCTAAAGTTAGTTTTGATTGATTGATTCACTTCCGCTGCAAAGATCATTAGTTATTGACTTAAGGGCCGCTAACACGACACCGTTCTAACAGAAAACCATCAACACGCTCCAACCGCTCATATCCACAACAACAGTGCCTGGGGCTCGAGAACACAAACTTTGAAATAGGTTTCAAGGTGCAAGCATTGACATTTTTTTTTTAAAACTTTATCATCTCCACGTACACTTCAAAAACGCGAATCTGTGAAAACGCTGACGGCGTGCACATGCGTATTACGTGTTTAGTCTATAGGTATGCGCGTTTGAATACATGTGTGTGCAGATGTGTAGTGTTTCTTTACAAATTTACCTCAACAAATTACTTGTCTGGCCTTAAAAAAATGACCAGTAAGTCCTGGAAAACCCTTGAAAACAGCCATATTTCTGAAACGGTGCTTGAATTATTGGAAGACAATAGGCTATATTAGAAAATAGTGTTTCATTTTATTGATAAAACAATCTTTTCACACCAATTTGATATAGATATAGAGGCATTTAGCATGGCTATGAGTGTGATATTGCTCATATAATTATCCAAGTATATGATACAGCTTTCATTCTTCAGGTCAATATATTCAAGGGAGAAAAAAACAGTTTGAATAAGGAAAGCGATATCTTTTACATAGTATCCTTTTTTATGGTTACATTTACCACAACCATTGCATGTGCTGCACTTTATTTGTACCATTTTGTTGTATTTTTATTTATTTGATCTATTTACCCTTTTTTATAATTTGAAAGATAATTAAAATATTGTTTGATAAGTTAGATCTCTGATTGTTGTCCTTGAAAACCAAAAAAGTAATGCCTGAAAAGTTCTTAAAAGTCCTGGAATTTCATTGTACAGTATCTGTACGAACCCTATAGTGTGTTAGTGATAAAGACCTGAATGAGTCCTCAAATCACGTGTTTCTGTGTTTCACGCTAACACACAGCAGACAAACGGCTAGTAGTGACATCAGCGGCAATACACCTGTCACTCATGTGGCCACGCCCCTTAATTATGCACAACTTTAAGGCTTAATATAATTTAAACGGATGAGTTATTAAAAAATTCACCCCCTCACAGTTTTCAAGGAGGGCAAAATTACCTGTATAGACCAAAACCACTTCTTGCACCAGGCTGTAAACATTTCTGCTGTAAAGTTGGGCATTTTAACATGGGGGTCTATGGGATTGACTCTCTTCTGCGTCTCGAGTGGCCAGTCGATGAACTGCAGTTTAAGTCACTTCTGTGTTGGATTGAAGAGAGAGACCGGAAGGTCGCCGCATGGTTAAGACGCAAAGTACTTTCAGATTGTGCGAACTAAATGAGAATAAATCCATAACACTTCTGTCAAGTGTTAGCACTAGCATGTAGAGTGTGTCGTCTTGCTGTGTTTGTGCTCCAGAATCCCGTGTGTTGTTGAGGAGAGGTGTGTTTCTGTGATCACGTTGCAGTGCTGTGCCGTGGCGTTCATCGAGAAGCTCGATGCGCAGTCGCTGAACCTGAGCCAGGAAGACTTCGAGCTCTACATGTCTGGTTCTGCGTCTCCATCGGGTCCCAAGGCCTCCTCGTCTGCTCACGGCCCGAGCGTCCCGCCGCCGGCCCCGAGGACTGACCCGCCGACGGGGGAACGCCGGCCAGAGGAGGCCGACCTCATCGAGTGGAGCGAAGGCCAGGAACTCTCTGTAATGGGCATTTTGGACGCGGCTCCTGTGCGGACACACGCCTCTGCCTCCTCCACCATAGACTCGGACAACATCGGTGGCGATAGCCTGCCTCCGCCGCTACAGCCGCAGAAGTTCGCCAGCTAGCGGACGCTCTCTCCCGCAGGTTAGTGTCAGGATCAGTGCTCTCGCTTCTTTAGAAGGGGATCGGCAGTCATGTGCGCTTTATATCTCACTCCAAAGTCAAAACACATGAATTTGAAATATAGTTTTATGACCTTTACGATTTTTTGTGTCATTGTGAGAGAAAAATATTATGTGACATTATAAAGTATTTATACATCAGGGTGGTTTTTGCTGTGCTGCATTTCATTTGTGTAAATATAAATATTGCAGTAATGAGAATCACTACTGAGAATGAGACTGAATAAATAACTGTTTAATATTGTTTTGAAAATTATGTTACAATGCCAAAAAATCTTAACAGTCCCAAAAATAATTTATTATTTATATTTCTTAATATTTTGTTAATTCTGGGAATGTTTTGATTAGAGGTTCACCCTGATATAGATGTATAGATTCTCTTTGTATAGATTCTCTTGATTCATAAATGACCATCGTTCTTTGCACTGTTTTTAATGTTTTATGCAAGCCACTAAAGTATGAGAATACATAACTTATTAGAGTAGTATATGATTTATTTCAGTTTTTTATTTCAAGTTTCCTGGCCATCATTATTGGTCATTTGAACTGAGAATGAAAAACAAGGACAGAACTGGTGTGGTTTAGGATCATATATCTGCCCTGTCACTCAAACCCTGCGGTGATGGGATATTAATATGATCATGGTTCTGCTGGGATTGGTGACAGCATGCTGTGACGAACAGTACTTCTGCTACAGGCAAAGCTTGAATCCCAGGTGTGGACACCGGCTTTAATCAATATAACAAATTAATCTTTAACACGGTACTTCTAAAAAAAAAAAATATATATATATATATATATATATATATATATAATCAAATATTTATTTTCTTCATATTTAACTTTTAAGAAATGCTGTTACAGAATAAAAAACAAGTTTTATGATTTAGAGTTTAATGATTTGAACTTATTTTAAAGCTACTTTTTGACCACTTGTTCTATGAAAAATATTGCTTATGCATGCAAAAGTTAAACATTTTCTGTGGTATATGTAATGACCCATTGTGGACAGATTGTAACCTCATTTATTTATCTAAATGATGTAGGTATGGAGCCAGGAATATGCTATTTAAAAATTATCAATAAAATGAGCTACTGAAGGAACAGAAACATTGGTGTCTGATTTGATCTCCAGCCTTGTTTACACCAAGTATGTGTTTTGGTCAATAAATTCAAATGAAAGAGGGGGAACATGCTGAAAATACACCATTTCTCTCTCTTTCTGTTTATTTTAGTGGAGTACCTGTAATGACTGAACTTTAGATAAGTTTCACTTGATCTGTCACCTCATTTTCATATCAGACAAATATGAATGTGCTTCTCCAGTTATTTGAGCCTAGCGAAGTTGTGTAAATAAAGAAAAGAAGAGGAGCGAGTACTGAACCTTGAGGCACCCCAAAAATTAGCTGAAATTTTGCAGGTATGCTGATATAAAAGTAATTTTAGTACATTATTCTTACATTCTGTTGGTGTAAAAAAAAAATATATATATATATATATATTAATTGTGAAATGTGGAAAAAAGTGCTTTTGTTTATTGGTTAAAAAAATTAAATTGAATATTTAAAAAACAAGCAATTTAAAACAACATGTCAAAGTTTTTTGTCTTGTTTTTTCTGTATCAGCCATTTTATCTATACAGACAAGCACAATGTTCCAAGGTAAAACAAGGTAAACATTTTGTATTAATAAGAAGCTTGAGAATGTAGTGCAACATGCAGTCAGTGCCCACTTTTTCATTGACATTTGTGTAGGGAAATATTTCTCTCATTCTTTTGCTCCATATGGAGTTCATAGAGACCAGCTGAGATTAATCAAATCACAAACGTTATAATTTTTAGCAAATTTTTGAAAATCATAAAAGATTACACATGCTAATAAATCTTAAATGCTATTAATTAAAAAAAAAAAAAGCTTTTGTCTGTAGACACATATAATCGCTTAATCTGAGCTTATAAAAGTAGAGCTTTTCAAACATTAAAAGTTTCTGAAGTGTACCTCTTTTGATATGAAATCAAATGTGACATTCAGGTGTCCTCACTGGAGGATTTGAGAACCACATGTAGGGTGCCTGATGACCCAAAATGTTACTTTGGTTATAGGGTGTTCTCTTTTAGGATCTATTACTTTAAATTCTCATTCCCATAGTGAAGTGATATAGTTGACCCCAAAATCTCTTTTATGTTTTTACATAATTCATAACACAAAATGTCTCAATTTGCAATATTAACCATGTGTCAAATGTTTAATACAAGATAAGTTCAACACTCCCCAGTTGGTGATTGTGCCGGGGCAGGTCATTGTGGGGAAGTATGTAACACCCAGCTGAGTGTAAAAGGGAAAGGCCTTATTATGTAATACTACTGCATGAAAAACAACACTTGACTCATCCTCCAACACATAAACTACACATTGGGAATTGAAACATGTTGGGAAAGAGGATGCTGAGCAATGCCAAAGCTCTAGAGAGTTGCCTTGCTTTGCATTAAATATCCCATTAGGCTTTGAAACAAGACTTAAACTGAGGATGTGTCAAACATGAGAATCAAACTTCATTTCTGTCTTTGTTTTCAGAAAAGCATAATTTTAACTGAGGAAGTGAAGCCTTAATCAAAATGATATTCCTTGCTTGATTTTATTATTAAGTGCTCAGAAACCCAACAACCCAAAGCCTACATTGTGATTTAAGTTTCATACAATATATTATATATGATTTGATGTTACAGTTTATGTTTATGTTGTTGAATCTGCGAGTAATGAACTGGTTATGGAACGATGCCTCCTTTGAAAATGTTGAGTGGAATAATCAATATACCCTGTCTTAGAGGCTCATTGATATGTAACTAATTAAAAAGAAGCTGAAATGGCACGTGATGTACAGGATCATTCAGTTAAACTTTTTGTTGTTAAAATGTCTGATCTCTGATCTATAAATAAAGACAAAATAATTGACTAATTATCTAATTGAAAACAATAATTTTCTCATAAGAATGTTTTAAGATATACTTAATGTTCAAAACAGTCTGTAAAGAGATCCACAGCGCTCTTAAAAACACAAACTGTGCACAATTTGGTTGATATGCATTTTTGGTGTTTTTCCCCCAAAATAAGACATTTCATTTTAAATCAATTTAGCCTTTCTGGCGTGGTTAACACAATGGAATCAATAGTGTTGGCTGATGCTCATTTAAACAGTACACTTCTTTCTCTCTATGATAACAACACTAAATCTAATTCCTCCCATGTCCATATCATGTAATGTTCAGTTCAAGGTCTAGCCCTGGTTTATACATGGAGAGGGCGTTAGTCAGGGTAGAGCAAGAACCCAGAGAAGGTGCTGTCATCCTCGCTGCTAGAGTAGACACCATTCCAGTCTCTCAGCGTCTCTACCCATACCTGGTCTCCGACATCTAGCTTCAGGATCACTAGATTGGATGCCTGGTCAATGTCTTGACCTTGTAGAGTGTCCCTTGAACGTACCTTACGCACACCATTCACCACCAAAGAAGCACGAAGTGGCTTGTTTCTCACCGTGATCTGATAGGAGAACACATAAACTCCTGAGTAGGTGCAGTTGAATTTGCTTATGACAATGTCATAATGGTTTTCTTCGTTGTAGAAGATCTTGTCGAAGCGAACTGGAAATCCAGAAGGAGGAAAAGACTTGCTGGGATATAGGCCAACGCTGAAAGCAGAACGTACTCTCGATTCACTTTGACCCATAGCACCCTTCATTCCCCGTAGGCCTCGGTCTCCACGTTTCCCTTGGGGGCCGCGGTCACCCCTTATTCCCCTCAGACCTCTTATACCTTTGGTTCCTGTTGGCCCACGTGCTCCTGGCTCTCCCTTTGCTCCAGGAATTCCTGGTTCTCCACGTTCTCCGGCAATGCCTGGAGTTCCGTGCATGCCATGTTGCCCAGATGGACCAGGGTCTCCACGCACACCTGGTGGTCCAGGGTCACCTTGCTCACCTTTCTGGCCCCTCTCACCAAGTAACCCGCACTCGCCTCTATCCCCTTTTTCACCCTTTTCACCAGTCATGCCTTGGGGTCCTGTTGGTCCATCTTTGCCTGGATCTCCCTGATCACCCTTTGACACATTCAGATTCGGATCTCCTTTTTCCCCCTTTTCCCCTTTGAATCCTGGCAGGCCAGCTGCACCCTTCTCACCTTTAATACCCATCTCACCTGTTGAGTAAAAACATTGATTTCTTATATTCATGTTTGGTCTAACATTTATATTTCCATGGATAATTATGTTCACCTTTCATTCCAGCCTTTCCCTGGTTGCCTGGAGATCCTGCTAGTCCTATGTTTCCTTGATCACCTTTCTCTCCTGTTGCATTACAATAGGACTGCAATATTATATCTGATGACTGATTAAGGATAATATCATTTATGTAATCTACTGCTCAAGTACTTACCTTTATCCCCTTTAGATCCTGGAATGCCCTTTGGCCCTATTGGACCTGGTAGACCTTTGGGTCCAGGTGTTCCCTTTTCCCCAGGTGTGCCTACAATACACAATTAAACAAAGTTACAGATCCCAGGTCCCCCCCCCACCACATCTATAGTAAACAACACACTATTTAGTTTAATGTATAAAGGGATGACTTGATACATGTGTGTAGAGATGACTTGACTTAGCTGACCTGGAAGTCCTATGTCTCCTTTGAACCCTTGTGGGCCTTTCTCTGGGGGGCAGCACTCACAGAAGTTGAAGTAGCATTCATTATAGTCTAGCGTGTAATTGTCTTTCGCTGCAGTGGGAGATACGGTTGTGTCTGTAGGGTAGTCTATATAGCTGTCAGCAGGAACTGTTGTGCTCTCTGTGATGTATGCAGGGAAGCGCTCTCTTGGTTTGGTGTGGTCCACAATCCGTGCTGTGACTGTAGGCTTGGCTGCATATACAGTAGTTTGGATCACCTCTCTAGGGGGTTTCTTGGTGTACTGGTACTTTGGCCTCTGAGTGGGCTTGATTGTGTCACACGAGGGTATAAAGGTCAGTGCTATTACAATTAAGAAGAAAGTGTGTGCACAGACCATCCCCATTTTCTATCTGTAGAGAAAGAAGAGAAATGTAAATAATCACAGAATCATATGTTGGGTCTAATTGGACAAAACATCACCTTGTAATTTGTTAAATCTTAATTACAAAAGGTGGTAAAAGAAAGGGAGCGCACACAATTTATTAATTTCAATCACCATTAGATTACATGCTAAACAAGTAATTCAGGGACATCACAACTGTATTTACAAGAAAGAGAGAAAGCCACTCAGTGATCTTCCCAAAACTTAAAATCAAACCAAATCATTGATCAACTTGGGTACGGAGCCCAATACAGATATGGCAACCCGTCACTAACATTAAAACTCAATGGCGCTTACGTCATGGTGTCATAATGTTAAGTCAAGTGATGTGCAAAAAACAATGAGGTTTAATGTTTACTAGCATATCACCAAACTTGATTTTTACAATGGTCAATGTTTTGATTTGAGTGAATAAGTTATTAAATTTAAGATATTATATTTATTAAATATAAAGTTATTGTATTGCTTCAGAAGACTGGAGTAGTTTGGATCAACTGAAGTTGTTTGAATCCCTTTTTTACGCTATCTTTATGCCCATTTTGACTTTCACTGCATGAACAAAAGCTTAAACATTCTTCAAATTTATTCTTTTGTATTCCACAGAAGAGAAAAAGTCATACAAGTTTGGATCAACATGAACCTGAGTTTTATTTTTGGGGCGAACTATCACTTATATAACAAGTCCTCTGAAAACAACATTAGGCCTAAACAGAAACTGTACACCTAATTTTAGTTTGCAGACCATCCCTATTATACTTAAAGTCCCCCTGTAGTCAATCATTTAATCTCTTAAAGCTCATCTTTGATCATCAAAATTACATATTTAAATGGTTTTCCTTGGAAAAAAGTCTTCATGCCTTAAAATATTTTAAATGTATCTCGACACCCTTGCCTCATTTAGTATACACAGTTCTATGAATATGCAAATGAGCCCCGCCTCCACTCATTCACTCAGCTCAGAGATCCACTCGTTGACGATCACATGTTGATCTGATTGGTTACAAGGTAGTTTGTGACGTCAGAAACATTTTTCAAAACCGTGATTTCAAACCGTTTTTGAGACTGTCTTTGGTTCACTGCAGATTTAAGGAGAAAATACTCAGCAATGCTGTCGACTTGTGAATTTGCACATGGTTTGTCTTAAAGCATATTAAAAACACCACATAGACATATAAACAACATTAAAAGCTCTATTTTCACCACAGACCACTTTAACTGAACCTTGAAAAAATAGGCTACATATCTGCAATGTAGTATGTGTGTTGCTTTAGAACAATACCAATGTGAGCAAATAGTGACAGAATTTTCATTTTTGCGTTAACTATGCCGTTAAAAAAACAATATGTTTTCATATATCTTGGATATTAAAATATTCAAAATGGCCATATTTGTTTTAGCATTTTTAAAATAAATAATTTGTAAAAACAAATAATAATAATACATTAAATTATTTTATAAGAGAGAGCCACTATGAAATACACAATATTAGCATATCTCCCCCCTAATATTTAAAAGCATCTGCTAAATTAATAAATGTAAATGTTTTGGATTAAAATTCATCTTTGTTGCGGTCACAATTCTAGCCTGCTCGGTTGTATCTTTATTGATATTGGTTGTTTCTTTATTGAGAACACAAGCTGCAGTCATCACTTCTAAGGCTGTGTGTAAAGTCCACACCTTTAAGGACTCCCCCACCAAACGCCTATAAAATACAATGTACAGCTCCTTTATTCAGACTTGATGACTGCAGCTACCAACAGCTCGTGTTCTCAATAAAGAATTCTGCTGAAGATACAACCGAGTGTTCTGGTCTTTCGCTTCTGAGTTTCATACTGGGGGTAGATCCTTTCTAGCATTGTTCGAGACACACTCTCAGTTTTGATCTAGACTCTAGACCAGAGATAGTCAACACTGATCCTGGAGAGCTTCCGTCCTGCCGAGTTCATCTCTAACCCCAGTCAAACAAACCTCAGCCAGCTAATCAAGGAGTTTCGTGAAAATAACTGCACACTGAAAAAAGTGAACATGTGCAGTTGTTGCTTTAAAGGTTTTTCTACCTGATTCTACTTACAAATTCAAATTTTGTTGTTGTAACCTACTTCAATCAGTTTGATGTAATATAAAAGGGGAATGCTGTTTTAACTTAATTGAGTTATTGACCCAACATACTATTTCCATTAAAGATCTGGATGGATTAGGAGAGTAAATTTAGTGTTATTGTATGTGTTTTTCAGTAAAAGGAAAGATGTTGGTAGTTTATGTTAATGTTAAATGTTCAGTTGGACATTTAGAGGAGTTTCTGTTACTGAATTTTGTGGTTACCATTGTGATTGGGACACGGATTTATTTTAAATAAACTCATTTTAGTTGTGTGGAAAAATTGTCTTAAATAATGAATTACCCTTATTTTATTTAATTGGTGTTGCATCAAGGTGGCAAAGGACTTTCATCATATAAAAAAAATAAATAATCAAATTTAAATAATTTTACATTGCTCAGGTTATTAAATCATGTTATATCTACTGACATGCTTCAGTAAAACCTTGTTTTTCAGGTTGGTTGAACTCAGTTATAATCAGTAATCTTAAATAATTTATTTTATTTAAACAAAACCAGTTATTGTAGATGTTACCACATGAAGTACATTTCCTAAATTGAACTGACTAAACATAGTCTAGACTAAAGAGTAAATACTCATCTTTTCAGTCAAGTATACACCTACTCTCATTCTTCAATTCACAGTTATGCTGCGTTAGTCAGTCAGGTCTGCTCAGAACGGAAACCAATCTCCTGCTATATAACTGCTTTAAGATTAAACTGAATATAACAACCTATTATTGGCCACAGTGTGTACTTGTACTTTCCTTTTCTGACACATCCTTGATCAATATCATTAAATCCATATGCAGTGTTGAGCAGTTGGCCAACAGAAGAGAGTAAGAGTGTGAGATCTGTAGCAGTTTTTATAAGACTATCTAGCACCTTGCTACAGTGGCCACGTTTCTTTATGTCTATAGTGTGTGGCGCTTTTGTGACATAGAATACTGGACCCCATGAATCAAGCCTTCTAACCAATTGTAAACAGGGACAGGAAAAATACTAGTCTTTCAGCTGGACGGCTGGACTCGGGGGCAACGTGACACATGATCTAGGAAGAATTTATTCTGCAACTCTCTGGCACTAATGGATGGACAGGTGCCAAGCACACAGCTTTCATAGATGTATAACAACACCTTATAGGCTGATTTATCAAACCTGCTACTTGGATCAAAACTTGTCATGTTTTTAGTCTTTGTAACGGAATAGTTTGTGACTATTACAGGTGGTGTTTGATTCTAGATTTCTGAAGCATTCATTGAGGCCTGAACCTGCCAGCTTAATATAACAGACTCAGTCAGGAAATCAGAGTCTCATTCCAATCTGTTTGGTGTCAATCCAAAAAAGCTTTTGTCCAAAAGAGCACCGATAATCTCAGGAGCTCACTTCAGCATCAACTGTTTTCTGATGGGAAATGGCTTATCCATTGAAGCTGCTTTTGAGGTAAAATGAAGGCTACTGGCACCCAGCGACCATGACAAGCTTAGTTCTGGGAATGTGTGTGTGATGTGTTAAGGGTCGTTCACAGAGACGGCTTTTTAAAACTTAACACAGTGTCTTAAAAAAACGAGGCTCTCACACGCAAGATGCTGCGTCAAAGACGTCAGTCCAGCGGATGGTTACATATGAAAACAGTGTAGCACAAAAACACGTTTTGTGTGAACTGACTCTTAGGTTGTGCAATGCTTAAAGTGGCTATATGTAAGAATTTTCATGTATTAACCACTTTTTTTGTTGCCAATGTGTGAATAGTTGTAATGATACCAATGTCCTAGGTTGTGTATGAAAGCCTGTAGACTGACTTTTATGTGAAGGACCCGGGCCGGTTGTGCCGAGAAAATCAAAAGGACAAGGAAATGAAACAAATGCTTATACAATGTTCAGGATAACAATGAAAGAGCCGCTCTGCACTGTAATGTCTATGTGTCTTGCAAAGAAAAGGGATTAATTCAAACTATAGACTCACATAGCCAGATCAATATAGTCTATAGTCTCAAGTATATTTTATAATCAAACTACCATAACAGTGTAATTTTAATGACCTCATCTGTCGACATGATGCTGGTGCAAACATATCCACATCACTGTGATCAGATGCTTTCTGAACTACTGCTTTCTCACTGCTGTCATTTTTGTTATGTGTTTATTTTGTTATTGAGAGGAAAGCGCGCAACACATATTTACATTGGCGGCGTCTGGATGTTTGTTAACCGTTGTTAGCTGCAAATGTATTTCCAAATTCTTTTTACTTCTAAATGAAGAAGGAAAGAGCCTCACCGTGAGTATATCGTGGCCTTGAATCACGTTCAGTCTCTTGTACCTTACGTGTGCATGAGGAATAAGTTGCTGGCTGGCTGCAGTTCACTTAACAGCCACCGGTGTCGCTAATAACAAGGGTTTCTGAACTCTACATATAGCACCTTTAATATACAGTTGTCCCAAAAAAGTACATATTTAAAAATGTATGGATGTCTTTGCACTATATAACAAAATATAAATGCTAGTGTCATTTATTGCAAAGACAGATATTAAAAACACATTCATGTACTTTTTGGAGCTGCTGTACATCTCTAAACAAATGAAGCTGAAAAAAGGCATAAAGGAAATTCAGTCTCTCTTATGTTTCAGACTGGAGCATAGGATATAGAGTAAGGTATGCAGACCACAGCAAGGCAAGAGGCCGATACCCATCTGAAACGTGAGAGGAAGGGCTGTTTCAGGAGGGTAATACTTCACCTTGACCTGCTGGTGTCACTCCACCATTCAACACAAACCCAACCATAGTGCTCACTTTACCCCAACCCATGCAAAGAGAGGCTCTGCTGAACACAGGCCCTGTGCCGCCAACCCCCCATTCCTGAAAAGCCTTATGGGAGCGAGACAGGGTAAACCATAGGACACGGAGCCCGTATCACAATACAACCCCAGAGCCCCTGGTGCACTACTCCACAATCAAGAGCAACAGAGCGGACAGAAATAGATAGTTTTGAGTTCAAATGATCCTTAGATCGAGAGGTTTAAAATTGCAAATAAAGAGACGGACATTCATTTTATCAAGGCATCATGTCATGAATGTATAGTATATCTGTAAAGCATGTTTGCTCCTGTTTAAGGGGATCTGAAGAGCATGGAGGATCGAGTGTCACCTGAGCTGGAGGTGTCTTTGGTAACGGTTAAGGCTGTGCTCTACTGGTAAGCCTTTAATGGAGATCACTATGACCTTGTCAGCAATAGAGAGGCTTTTGGACCATTCACCTTTTTTGCTCTTTTTTCTCTTCAAATTCCCAAGACAGACTGGAAGACTTTTTGATTCACAGGGTTATGTAAAAAGGAAGGTAAATTTAATAACAATGGACAAAAAGAAAGACAATAAAGGCCTGAACAAAAACATTAAAATATTAGCTTTTTTCTTTCTTTTTTGTTTCTCTTTAGATCATTTTAACTAGTCCCGTGATAAATGATTAAAAAATCATTGCATGTACTCTTCAATAAATATAAAGTCATAAAAGCAACTACAATAATTATCTGCCTAAATATCACTCATTTTAAAGAATGAATTCAGAATGCCCTGGTTAAACACATGATAAAATGACATGTACGTAAAACACCCAAAATCATGCAAATTACATTTTGGCTACAGGTCTTGGAAAGGGACATTTGCAATCTCCTTAGGTCAGCAGACTTCACATTTTTGCTAAAAAGTTTAGAAATGCACCTAGAACTAAATTAGGTAGATGTACAGTAGTATAATACACATTATATACAACAGAACTGCAGTACATGACCAGAGATTGTCTTTTAAAATGCATTTTAATTTAAAAGTTAAATAAAATAAGGATAATTCATAACTGTAGGAAGCTGAAATGTGAATTTTGCTCTACATCACCACTGCATCCTCAGACAGAGCTAAGGTCAAGTCAATGAAAGGCATCAGTAAATGTGTTTACCAGACAGCAGGCTTGTCTCGTGTCCTGTGGCTTCAGCTGTTTCCTTCCGATTGAGCTCAAAACACTGAGGACGCAGAGAGCATGGAGATGCAGATCTGTGTCTGTTTGTCTCTAGCTCACGCATACACACAGATTTTAGGCTTGAGCAAGGGGTGTGTACTACTGTTCTGGCCCAGTGCTTCACAGTCACAGTCACCCAGACTGAACCTGAACAAAGTGCCGGGCAGTGGTGTTACCAGAACTGACCCAGAAACCTGACCCAGGCCCACAGAACACTGTGCGCACTATTCACCTGCTCGTCCTTCCCATTCCCTCCCATTTCCTCCCGCTTTCTCCATTCATTCTCATGTAGGGCTCAGACATTTAATCTAGTACTATGGGGGGATAATAACAGTTTTGTATCCTTTCATTTGAAAAAGTTCCATCTGAACTGTGGGGAAATTATATTTTCACACCTTAGGATCAAAGGGCCGTCACCACTGTATGGAAGCTTGTTTCCGCCACAGAATAAAACATTTTAAAGGATAATTGCGACTTTACCTTTTTTTGTTTTTAACCTTTTTACCTTGCAATTGCAAGTTAATATCTCGCAATTCTGACTTTATATCTCGCAATTCAGAATTGCGAGATGTAAAATCTCAATTGTGAGAGAAAAAGTCGCAATTATCTTTTAAAGTGTTTTATTCTGTGGCAGAAACAAGCTTCCACACCACTGCTCCTCCTCAACATTATCTGTTTTTCAAAGGCCGTTTCTGCAGCGATTACCCACAATTATAAATGTGTACTTACAATGAAAAATATATATATATATATATATATATATTGATTCTAAACTGTGTCAGTTAAATAAATCACAAATATAAAAATATCCCTAACTCATGACATTTCTCTTTCAAAACATGTCAACCCTTTTAGAATGTTTTGGAGCTGATTGTTACCGGGTTATTAGTGTTCTTACAAGTATTTTTTTATGAATTTCTGCATTAAGATTTCTCAATCTTCTTTAGTATCCTTTCAAGTAATATGTATGATGTAAGTGTACACTTCCTGGACAGTATTTCAGATAGTTTAGTGTACTTACAAGTATATATTTGATTGGCTTGACTGGATGTCTGTTTTATTATCTCACTGGAAGATTCTTTCGGAATTCTAGGTTCCATTAGGAAAGTGAAAAGAGGTTTAATAATGCAAAAGGTTGCATTATTAATTCACCAGCTAAACCAGATTTCATTTATATAAACAATAAACTCAGGAACTGAAATAAAGTGTTACAGAGCGTGAAAGGTTAACAGACACAACATGCAAACATCAACCGTCAACTGAAGACTGAACACAGAGGAACTAAATACACACAGAGGTAATGAACTACATGATGTGCAGCTGTGGAGGAAGATTAGTGGAACAGATGAGTGGTGGGAAACAAAGACAAAGAAAGGCGTGACTTATGAAAACAAACTAAAAGTCCATAAAAGTGCAACTAAAGATGAATGAGTCCAGATAACTGTGACAGAACCAGTTAGTTTGCCAGTAGAAGGGACCTCAAGCCCTAGTAGCAGTGGTGAGGGAGGGATGGAGGGGGGCGAGGCGATGACACAAGGAAGACAGGAGATGAAGGGATGGTGCCAGGGACGGACTGGGACAAAAAAAAAAAAAAAAAGGCCCTGGAATTTTGGCCCAGACTGGCCCACAACATATGATCAAAAACACCACACATATTTGCACGCCCTTGAATATATACCAACTCCTATTCCTTAAAACCACTAATGTCATGTAATGAGTGAGAGTTAACAGATGAAATAACTTCCAAATTGTCATTTATCAATACAGTAGAACTATACTCCAGGGACGTCACTAGGATTGGAAGACAGGGGGGGCTTAGCCTCCAGGGTATTTGTAACTTGCGTTTGTAAAATCTTTGCATTCACATCTAGAGCTACACTTATGTCAACAACCAGATAGGTTATATTATTGGCAAAGAATAAAGAGTTGTGATTAGCTTGCTAAGTTAACCATTTCTTGTATTTTGCTTGTTCACTCTAGCTAGACTACAGTTTTCCATAGCAAACCAAAATATCCCGTATCCCCTTTCCTTTACCTCAAGAAAACATAGCTAAAGGTAAGCAGTTAATTAAAAACAACTTACAATTTCACTCTGTATCACGACACTTACCAATCTTCCTTTCACCATTAGCGTGTATCGGTGTGTGTGGGCGGGAGCGTGTGTATTGGTGTGTGCATCGGTGTGTGTGGGCGGGAGGGTGTGTATCGGTGTGTGTGGGCAGGAGGGTGCATAGCGAGTTCAACTTCAGACCGAACTAGAGTAACGACGAGACGAATCCTCCAGTTATTTGCAGTGCTCCGCTCTGCAACGCTCTGAAAGCTGTCACAGTTCACACCAAGGCAACGAGACGGTGCGGTGCCTTATCTTGATAGCACAACGACTCTTTGTACTTCTGTCCAACTTACGACTTTTCAGCTATTTTTTTCAGCTGGATATATATAATTTGTTGCGTCTAATTCTAAATATGAATGAGGATACTCATTCCAATGAGGTTATTGATAAATCAAATTGTTGTTCTTATTATCATTTAGGGGGGCTTAGGAACATTTTGGGGTAGCTTCAGCCCCCCTAAAATAGGCCTAACAACGTCCCTCGAAGCTCCAGTGGCGCAATCGGTTAGTGCGCGGAACTTATACGGCAGTACGCAGCGGAGCAATGCCGAGGTTGTGAGTTCGAGCCTCACCTGAAGCATTGTTTTAGAAGGCAAGAGACGCTATGGAAGATAAAGATTTCAATGTCTATGTCACCGTTTTCCCTAAGGCCAAGGGTCAATAACCACACTCCAGAGGAGCCGACACCAAAGACACCAATCAGGACAGACAACAGATCATATAAAATCTCTTCTTTTTATTTATAATCGAACACAGCCGTCAGCAATCCCTCCTTCAGAGCAATGGTTCACAAGATCTCTCAGCTCGCAGAGCAGCAGCAGATCGAACGCAGCAGTCAGCAGACTCTCCTTTGGAGTAATGGTTCACAGGATCTCTCAGCTCGTAGAGCGGCAGCAGATCAGACAGCAGTCAGCAAACTCTCCTTCCGAGTAATGGTTCACAGGATCTCTCAGCTCGTAGAGCGGCAGCAGATCGGACAGCAGATTCTCATTCAGAGTAATGGTTCACAGGATCTCTCAGCTCATAGAGCGGCAGCAGATCAGACACTGCAGTCAGCAGACTCTCCTTCGAAGTAATGGTTCACAGGATCTCTCAGCTCATAGAGCGGCAGCAGATCAGACACAGCAGTCAGCAGACTCTCCTTCGAAGTAATGGTTCACAGGATCTCTCAGCTCGTAGAGCGGCAGCAGATCAGACAGCAGGTCAGCAGACTCATTCAGAGTAATGGTTCACCGGATCTCTCAGCTCGTAGAGCGGCAGCAGATCAGACACAGCAGTCAGCAGACTCTCCTTCGAAGTAATGGTTCACAGGATCTCTCAGCTCATAGAGCGGCAGCAGATCAGACAAAGCAGTCAGCGGACTCTCCTTCGAAGTAATGGTTCACAGGATCTCTCAGCTCATAGAGCGGCAGCAGATCAGACACAGCAGTCAGCAGACTCTCCTTCGAAGTAATGGTTCACAGGATCTCTCAGCTCGTAGAGCGGCAGGAGTCAGCAGACTCTCCTTCGAAGTAATGGTTCACAGGATCTCTCAGCTCATAGAGCGGCAGCAGATCAGACACAGCAGTCAGCAGACTCTCCTTCGAAGTAATGGTTCACAGGATCTCTCAGCTCGTAGAGCGGCAGCGGATCAGACTAAGCAGTCAGCAGACTCTCCTTCGAAGTAATGGTTCACAGGATCTCTCAGCTCATAGAGCGGCAGCAGATCAGACACCGCAGTCAGCAGACTCTCCTTCGAAGTAATGGTTCACAGGATCTCTCAGCTCGTAGAGCGGCAGCAGATCAGACACAGCAGTCAGCAGACTCTCCTTCGAAGTAAGGGTTCACAGGATCTCTCAGCTCATAGAGCGGCAGCAGATCAGACAGCAGTCAGCAGACTCTCCTTCGAAGTAATGGTTCACAGGATCTCTCAGCTCGTAGAGTGGCAGCAGATCGGACAGCAGGTCAGCAGACTCATTCAGAGTAATGGTTCACCGGATCTCTCAGCTCGTAGAGCGGCAGCAGATCAGACACAGCAGTCAGCAGACTCTCCTTCGAAGTAATGGTTCACAGGATCTCTCAGCTCGTAGAGCGGCAGCAGATCAGACACAGCAGTCAGCAGACTCTCCTTCGAAGTAATGGTTCACAGGATCTCTCCGCTCGTAGAGCGGCAGCAGATCAGACACAGCAGTCAGCAGACTCTCCTTCGAAGTAATGGTTCACAGGATCTCTCCGCTCGTAGAGCGGCAGCAGACCAGACACAGCAGTTAACAACTGAGTCTTCTCTTGCCACAGGACCGCAATAGCAGGATGCAACAGCGGACAGCAGAATCTCTCTGCTCACAGAACAGCAATGGTGAGTACAGAATCCAGCAGTTAATAACTGAGTCTTCTCTTACCACAGGACAGCAATAGCAGAATGCAACAGCGGACAGCAGAATCTCTCTGCTCACAGAACAGCAATGGGGAGTACAGAATCCAGCAGTTAAAGTTGCAGTAGGGAGTTTTGAGAAAATGTTGACTTAGCCTGAAAATTTGAACAAGCACAACTTCCAGGTCCAACCCCCTTGCTCTCTGCTGCGCTACAGCCCTCCCTCCACAGCTCCTCCCCCACAGCGGAGCCTGCCGTGAACGCGCAGGCTAGTAAACAGGACCACCGATGACGGCGGATTATAAACAGTTATGGAACATTCACTAATAGGGACGAAACATCAACAATATGCTTTACATTGACTATGGCCTGCCCATACTTTGACTACAAACTTGGTCCTCAAATCATTGTGTATTTTGCAATACATGTAACTTTATAACGTTGCACTCTTTCTATAAGTAATAAATAGCTAGTAAAATAACGTTAAAGGATTAGTTCGCTTTTAAAAAAAACTTTTGCTGATAATTTACTCACCCCCATGTCATCCAAGATGTCCATGTCTTTCTTTAGTCAAAAAGAAATTAAGGTTTTTGATGAAAACATTCCAGGCCTTTTCTCCATATAATGGACTTCAATATAGGACACAAACGTTTCAAGGACCAAATGACAGTTTCATTGCAGCTTCAAAGGGCTTTAAACGATACCAGTCGATGAATAAGTGTCTTCTCTAGCGAAACGATCGGTCATTTAAAAAATAAATACAAAACTTTAAGTTTTATAAGCACAAATGCTCGCCTTGCTCTGTTCTGTGATGTACGTTCGTGATCCTGTTCGAACTAGTTCATCAAAATGAACAAATCTTTTTTCGAGTCATTTCGTTCGTTGAATGAACGAAATGACTCCGAAAAAGACTCGTTCAAAATGAACAAATCTTTTTTCGAATCATTTCGTTCGTTGAATGAACGAAATGACTCGAAAAAAGATTCGTTCATTTGGATGAACGAGTTCGAAGAGGAGACTCACGAACGACAGTACACGCTCGCGCTGTGCAAGAGAGGGGTGATCAGCGGGTACGCGAGCGTGATTGACACTGCTAAGACATTCCTCCTGGCTCTGATTGGTTGTTTCTGACCGGGAGCGTTGTATTTCTGCAAATGGCAATAGGACCACAGGGAGGAGCCAGACGAGCTTGATTTTTTCCACAGATTATCTGTCTCATATTCTACTGTCAGGACATAATGACAGTTTTAACAAATACTTGTTTACAAAAGTGACCTACTGGAGCTTTAATAACTGAGTCTTCTCTTCCCACAGGACAGCAATAGCAGAATGCAGCTCTTCCCAACAACACACAAGGCTAAACTTCTCCTTCCTCCAATATCACATCAGGTGGTTGGAACCTGGACACAACTTTACAATCAACGGATCAGATTAGATTGATTCCCCACTGGTTCGGCTTCCTCAAACAAAGATCATAGAATGATGGTAATGATTTGGTCTCCCACACTCGTGCATGCAACAATAGTATAACTCTTTACACGTGCTCACTTCATACTTTCAGACACTGCAATGCCACATCACCTCTCGTGAATAACAGGCCTTCACTCCATCTTTGCAGGGTCAGACAATCCACCGATGGCTTTCTACACGGGGGTATCAGGTTTTAAGAGCAATCCTATAAAGCCCAGCTCCTTCCTTGTTCTCGAAGACTCACAACGAGAGAGACAACACACGCTGCCAGCCAGTGCAAATCAGTATTCAGAATGCTCTTGGTAAATCTTCATAACATCCCCTTTTGTATGTTGATGCAAAAAGTGTACTTAACTTCTCTCCTTGGTAACAGCATGGATCTTCAGCGCTGCCCTTAATCACTCTGTTCTCTCAGTTCCATATGTCAGGCACTCACCCGTCTTCAATGTGTAAACATCCCCACACTTGTATGCACTGCGGTTGCTGGTTGCTGGTTGCTGCTGTCTGCTGTCTGCTGTCTGCTGTCTGCTGTCTGCTGTCTGCTGTCTGCTGTCTGCTGTCTGCTGTCTGCTGTCTGCTGTCAAAAGCGCCAAGGGAACCCAACGTGGAAACACCAAGAAAACTCCCCCACCCCCCAAGAACCAACAACCTATGTCTTCAAACTTCTCCTTATATATGCCTCTTCCCGCATATGTTACCTGATACCGACCTGATACCGGCCTGATTAGTGTCCACAGCTGGCGCTCGTCAACACTGATGGCCATGACATGCCACCAGAACTGGCCCGGTATTACACCGGAAGTCGCTCCCCCGTGCAACAAATCCCGGTTTTAAGGTTCCTCTTTGGGTGCTTCTCAATATCCCTCCTCGTCTCCTCGCTCCTCTGTCCTCCATCCTATGACCCGGAAACCAATCAAGCACAGCCATCTTGAAGGACATCTCAATTCTCTAATTGCACCGCGAGGAGTCGAGGATCGAGGAGTGAGGAGGCTTTCAGAGGAGTTATGAGCGAGGATACACAGGTGTATCCTATGCAGAAGTGTTTTATTGACTAAACGTGACGCACGTATACATTCTCCTCCCCCTTCACATCGGTCATAATCTTTTTAATTTATAGTTTACCTTTGCAGTTTATATAAACCACACATCTCACATATTTCAACAGGGTATCTTGCTTTATTATTATTCATTATGAATTTCTTAAATAAACAAACTTCAACAACATAAGGGCAGATCCTTTGAGCACAGCTAATGACGCTGTGAAGTGACGCTCGAGTGATCAAGTCTTCCAATGTATAAAAAAAGCTTTCATTCGATTCCTCCGTCCTCATTTTCTTTCCTTGCGTCCTTCCCTCACAACCTACGAGGAGCTGAGACGCTAGGAAAGGAAGCGAGGAAAGGAAACGAGGATGCACAAATAAGAAATGAGAAGCACCCAGAGTCTCACCCGGTGACATCTAACTTAAAAGATCATCTGAACATCACATTGTTGTCATCCATTAGAAGAATGATCACAAAATAATCCAAGAAACACATTTAATGTTCTATGTATGTCTTAAACTAGTAAAGTATTAAAGGACTATTTTGAAAGATTGTTTTAAAACTGAATCACCCTCATGATAATAGCTCCAGTGGCTATAATCCCCACATGAAATTTGGTATATATTCCTGTTTAGAAGCTCCAGTGGCGCATGGAGCATGATTTTAGAAAGCAAGAGATGCTATGGAAGATAAAGATTTCAATGTCTAACTTAAAAGATCATCTGAACATCACATTGCCGTCATCCATTAGAAGAATGATCACAAAATAATAAAAAAAAAAAAAGTATTGTTCTATGTATATCTTAAAGTATTAAAGGACTATCTTGAAAGATTGTTTTAAAACTGATTCACCCTCATAATAATAGCTCCAGTGGCTATAATCCCCACATGAAATTTGGTATATGTTCCTGTTTAGAAGCTCCAGTGGCGCAATCGGTTAGCGCGCGGTACTTTAAGGCAGTACGCAGCTGAGCAATGCCGAGGTTGTGAGTTCGAGCCTCACCTGGAGCATGGTTTTAGAAAGCAAGAGATGCTATGGAAGATAAAGATTTCAGTGTCTAACTTAAAAGATCATCTGAACATCACATTGCCGTCATCCATTAGAAGAATAATCACGAAATAATGCAAAAAAAAGTATTCTTCTATGTATATCTTAAACTAGTAAAGGACTATCTTGAAAGATTGTTTTAAAACTGAATCACCCTCATGATAATAGCTCCAGTGGCTATAATCCCCACATGAAATTTGGTATACATTCCTGTTTAGAAGCTCCAGTGGCGCAATCGGTTAGCGCGCGGTACTTATAAGGCAGTACGCAGCTGAGCAATGCCGAGGTTGTGAGTTTGAGCCTCACCTGAAGCATGGTTTTAGAAAGCAAGTGATGCTCTGGAAGATAAAGATTTCAATGTCTAACTTAAAAGATCATCTGAACCAGTGCTCGAATTGAGGGGGGGGCTGGGGGGATCCGGTACCCCCCATAAGAAGTAAAAAATAGAATTAGGGGGGGTCCCTCCGATATTTTTATTTTAGTAAAAAATAATAATAACAAATCTGATTAAATGCATGCAATGGATACGGTAAATTTTTTTTAAAGTTGGCTAGTTGCCATGTCTCTTTAAAATGTAAACGCCCCGCCCCACATCTAAAGAGTGCTGTGTGTGCGCATGACATCGTTGACTGACAGGACTGTTTGATTGGCGCCGCTCCGTTGAAGCTAATTTTAACTTTTAAAAAATGGAGAAAAATAAACCTCCACTCGAGGTCGGGAAGAGAAAGCTTCTTACTGACTTTTTTGAGGGGTAATTGTCTCTCTCTATATATCTTTCTACTTTATATCTACCCACACCATATCGGGGCTTTTGTATTCCTTGCGTAAATTGGAAACATTTAGGCTTAAGTTACTATTTTTTTCATTATTAATAGTCCTGGTTCGGGTTTCTAACCCTACGGGAGTGCTAGAGATCTCGACGGAGATGGATAGCTTTTTAGTAAAGGGAGCGATCGTTGTGTGCTTTCTATGCTTTCTAATTTCCATTCAGAATTTGTATAAAACTTGTTTTTCATGCTGCCAGCCAGGACCAATGGCCACGTAAACACGAAGTTTCGGGAATTACATACGTATTTATGCGGGATTCACTTTTGAAATAGCAATAATTGACATTGATTGCCATGGCATTGTTTGTTTCTGAATAAAGCAGCCTTTTTCACTGAAATGGTTGTTGAATAGTTGCTGACTTACTAACTCATAACGATACTCGGTTACTAACGTAACCTCGGTTCTCTCTAGAGAGGGAACGAGTATTGCGTAAGTTTAGCTTACGTTACGGGAAAGATTCATCTTCTCGAGATACTGAAGCCAAAAAATTATCCTTAATTTTTGTATACCTTGTCAACGCAGTGCAGCAGCTAGCAGACCTAGAGCAGGCTATCTTGCGTGCTCATTGGCTGCCCTGCGGGCAACTGCTGCAGCCTACCAGTGAGCCGGGCGTGACATCACGCCCAATGAAGGGCGCCCGCGCCTTCATAGCGTCACAGCCCGCCAGAATGGGCGTGGCTTCAGCCTATAAAGGAATGGGCTGTAGGCTGCTTCCCTGGTTTTTGTCGACTGAAGCGAAGTCGCTCGTGGCGCGAGCACGGCCGGTTACGCAATACTCGTTCCCTCTCTAGAGAGAACCGAGGTTACGTTAGTAACCGAGTATCGTTCTCTTACGAGAGGTTCTCTCGTATTGCGTAAGTTTAGCTTACGCTACGGGAACACTTTGTCAACGCCGTGCGCGCCAAGCATCCACATGAGACCCCGAACTTTAGGGGGAACCCCATAAGTGGAAGAATAAGGTGGCCGGCCATTTCGCGGGCCATCACTTGTACATAAGCACACATAGGGAATACAGAGCAGCGCGGGCGCGGGGTCTGTATAGGCACATGGCATAATCCCTTTAGTGCAGCTCAACCAGGAGAGCTGAGTCATGTGAGAGTGATCTGAGCAGGAGATCTGGGCAGAATACATCTCTCGTTCAGACTGACAGCAGTTTAGCCTGCAAGGCGGGAACTTCTAGGTTATAGAACCTGACAAAGGTAGACGGGGAGCTCCAGCCCGCCGCTACACATATGTCGTGGATAGAAATCCCGCTGGACCATTCCCACGAAGAGGCCACGCCTCTCGTGGAATGAGCCCTGATGCCCAGAGGGCAATGCAGATCCTTCGACGCATAAGCGGCCGCTATAGCGTCTACTATCCATCTGGACAGGCTCTGTTTCGAGGAGGCGAAACCCTTGGTGCGCCCACCAAACGAAACAAAAAGCTGTTCCGAGCGCCTGAAGGAGGCGGTGCGCGTAATGTAGACCCTCAGCGCTCTGACGGGGTAGAGGAGGTTCACATCACTTTCACTGTCAGATGCTGTGAGAGCAGACAGTGAAATAACTTGCGCTCTGAATGGAGTGCCCATCACTTTAGGGACATAGCCGTGTCTAGGTCTGAGGATGACTTTAGAGTCATTTGGTCCAAACTCAAGACACGACGCGCTGACAGACAGCGCATGTAGATCCCCTACGCGTTTTACTGATGACAGCGCAGTCAGAAAAAACGTTTTCAGTGATAGATATTCCAACCCCACGGAGTCTAGTGGTTCGAAAGGAAAAGCTTTCAGGGCCTCGAGGACCAATGAAAGATCCCACATAGGAACCGACGGGGGGCGCGGCGGATTCATCCTTCTAGCTCCTCTAAGGAAGCGGATGACCAACTCATGTTTCCCCAGTGACTGGCCGTGCGTTGGTTCTGCAAACGCTGCCACGGCCGCCACGTACACTTTGAGCGTGGAAGGGGACCTTCCCTTATCCAACAGCTCTTGTAGGAAAGTGAGCAGATGCGCCACCCAGCATGTCCGCGGGTCCAGACCTCTGTCGGTGCACCAACCAGAGAACACCGACCATTTAGACGCGTAGAGCCTTCTCGTGGAAGGGGCTCTAGACTGCGTGATCATGTTCATCACTCCTTCTGGCAGGGTAACGAGTACCCGTTGATCAGCCATGCATGCAGCGACCAGCGCTCTGGATGGGGATGCCAGATCGTGCCGCGAGCTTGAGAGAGGAGATCTGCCCTCACCGGAATCGGCCACGGAGCTGTAAGTGACAGCTGTGCTAGTTCCGGGAACCAAATCTGATTCTCCCAACGCGGGGCTATGAGGAGCACCGAGTGGCGCGTTTCCCTGATTCTCTTGATCACCTGTGGTAACAGAGAGACCGGAGGGAAAGCATATAGCGGGAGGCTGGGCCAAACCTGGGCCAGCGCGTCCTCGTCCTTCGAGAAGAACATTGGGCATTGAGTGTTGTCTTTTGACGCAAATAGGTCGACTTCCGCTCTGCCGAATAGGCGCCACAGTTTCTGGACCGTTTGGGGGTGCAAGGACCATTCCCCTGGGGGGACATTGTCTCTGGACAGTCTGTCTGGGCCGTTGTTCAGATGGCCAGGCACATGCGCCGCCCTCAGCGAGTGCAGGTGTATCTGAGACCAAATAAGGGGGCGTTCCGTCAGATTGCAGAAATTTCTGGATCTGACACCGCCCTGACGGTTTATATAGGAAACCACAGATGTGTTGTCCGAACGGACAAGTACATGCTGGCCCTGTATGAACGGGAGGAAGCACTGCAGTGCGTTCTCGACCACCATCATTTCCAGACAGTTTATGTGAAACTCATTCTCCCGGTCTGACCACTGGCCAAAGGCCGGTCTGCCCTCGAACAGCGCTCCCCAACCTGAGTTGGACGCGTCTGTTGAGATGACTTTCCGGTGAGAGACGGTTCCCATCGTTACTCCCTGCTGGAACCAGCTGGCCGCTAACCAGGGCTGCAGAGCTGCTATGCAGGCCTGAGTCACTCTTATTTTCCGACCGCCAGACACCCAGGCTCGGGGGGGGCACGCGAGCATTCAGCCAGCGTTGGAGCGGGCGCATGCGCAGTAGGCCCAGCTGGAGCACCGCTGCAGCTGATGCCATACAGCCCAACATCCTCTGAAAAATTTTCAGAGGGAGGAAGCTGCCCTTCTGGAAAGAAGCGGCCAGGTGGCGAACACGGCGCGCGCGCTGTGTCGACAAACGAGCCGTCATGGTTACCGAGTCCAGTTCTATTCCTAAAAAGGAAATTGACTGGCTGGGCAGTAATGAGCTCTTGGTCCAGTTGACCGTGAGACCCAAGCTTTCCAGATGACTGAGAAGCACTGTTCTGTGAGATAGAAGCTCTGTCTCTGACTGTGCCAACATCAGCCAATCGTCCAGATAGTTCATTATACGCAGCCCCTGACTTCTCAGGGGGGCGAGTGCCGCGTCCATGCACTTTGTAAATGTACGGGGTGCATGGGACAGGCCGAACGGCAGGACGGTGTATTGATATACCTGACCGTCGAAGGCGAATCTCAAAAATTGCCTGTGACGGGATACTATCTGAATCTGAAAATATGCATCCTTCAGATCTAGAGAGATAGACCAGTCCCTCGGGCGAACGTGCACGAGGATTTTTCTGGTCGTAAGCATTTTGAACGGTCTTTTCGCAAGCACTTTGTTCAAATGTCTCAGATCTAGGATGGGTCTGAAGGCTCCGTCCTTCTTGGGCACGAGAAAATAACGGCTGTAAAAGCCTGACTCGCTTAGAGAAGGCGGTACCCTTTCTATAGCCCCTTTGCACAGCAGCTTTGCTATTTCTGCGTGAAGTAGGTGTGCTACTTCCGCATTCACTATTGTCGCGGTCCGGGCTCGAAAGCGCGGGGGACGGCGAATGAATTGTAGTGTATAGCCCTGCTTTATTGTAATCAATACCCATTCTGAAATCCCTGGGATGTTCTCCCACGCGGCTATGTGAGCCGCTAGAGGGCGAATGGCCTCCGGGTTCAGACCGCCATTTGCTGGCTTGTGAAACTGAACCGGAGCCGGGGCAATGGCGGCTCGCTGACAGCCAAAACCGGCTGATTTATGTGAGATGTCCCGATCATAGGGGATGGGGAACAAACTTTTACCACATTTTGACGCGCGAGCAGCGCTCTGGGTGAAAGAGCTCTCTGTAAGCGTGAGCGCGTGGACGTGGGCACGAGACTTACAACTGTATCTAACGCCCCGGTCATAATAGACGGGGAGCGTTTTATTAACGCTCTGCGTTTTGTGATAACGCTTAAGCGCGCGGGCGGGGCCCGGGGGAAGGTTTCTGTTAGTAAGCGTGAGCGCTCTCTGGCGGGCACGAGACTTACGTTTATAACCTGTTTGTTTGACCGTGTAACAGAGCGGGCAGATAGTAGGCACAGACTTGTGGACACATTTCTTACATGCAACACTCGAGCGGCTTTTCTGCGCTTTATGAGAGTGTGCTCTGTGAGTGACACAGAATTTTGAGTGCTTATGTGTAGGGGTGAGCACTGGGGCGTGGGCACTTTCACTACACTTAAAACATTAACGGCATGAGCCGGACCAGACATTACACTCTTTTTGAGATTTCTCTGGGTCGCCGTGAAAACGGCGTTTGTGTGCAGGCGAGAGGGTGAATAAACCGGCTCGTTGGCTGCTAAATGAATCGCTGCAGTAGCCTGTTTGAAGGGGACTGACAGGGAAATGAATTTTGACGGCGGTCCGGCCGCAGCGGGACACGCGCGTCTTTTCTCTCTTACTGTTAGGAGGGCTTCGCGTGCTCAGATTTCAGCGTGATTCTCTGCCGAGGCCCTCTGGGAGGCGGCGGTCTGTGACGGCTGTCTGAGCGCGATCTAGGGCGGCCGCCCTGACGTCGCTGCGAAGGCTGTTTGAAACTGACCCGGAGCCGAAAACGCGGCGCCCGCGCTCTCGGTTCTGGGCAATGGCTGCTCGCTGAAAACCGAAAACCGGCTGATTTATGCGAGATGTCCCAATCATAAGGGATGGGGAACATTCTTTTTTCACTTTTTGACACGCGAGCAGCGCTCCGGGCGAAAAAAACTTCTTGTAAACGTGAGCGCGTGCGCGGGCACTAGACTTACAAGTGTATTTGACGTCCCGATCATAATGGATGGGGAGTGTTTTATTAATGCCCTTC
Source organism: Gila orcuttii (assembly GCA_026230005.1). NCBI lineage: Eukaryota > Metazoa > Chordata > Actinopteri > Cypriniformes > Leuciscidae > Gila > Gila orcuttii. Next base: position 3,275,096 of record JAPDVR010000009.1, on the reverse strand, counting down.
ATTTTGTGATAACACTTAAACGCGTGGGCGGAGCCCGGGGGGAGGTTTGTGTTAGCAAGCGTGAACACACTCTGGTGGGCACGAGACTTACATACATAACCTGCTTCTTGATCGTGTAACAGAGCGGGCAGATAGTGGGCACAGACCTGTGGACACATTTCTTACATTCAACACTCAAGCGGCTTTTCTGCGCTTTATGAGAGTGTGCTCTGCGAGATTCGGAGTGCTTATGTGTAGGGGTGAACACTGGGGGCGTGGGCACTTCACTACACTTACAACACCGACGGCATGAGCCGGACCAGACATTATACTCTTTTTGAGATTTTTCTGGGTCGCTGTGAAGACGGCGTTTGTGTGCAGGCGAGAGGGTAAACAAACCGGCTCGTTGGCTGCTAATTGAACCACTGCAGTAGCCTGTTTGAAGGGGACTGACAGAGAATAAACTTTGACAGCGGTCCGGCCTTAGCGGGAAGCGCGCGTATTTTCGGAGGCGATGTGTCTATTAGTAAGCGTGAGCGCTCGTGAGCGGGCACGTAACTTACATTCTTAACCTCATATATACTCACTTAAGACTTCTCTGGGTCGCCGCGAGAACGGATGTGTGCAGGCGAGCGGGTTGCATCACCGGCTCGTTGGCTGCCAAATACACCGCTGCAGTAGCCTTATCTAAGGGGACTGACAGGGCGAGACATTTCGACGGCGGCGCGCAAGCCCGTCCGGGTCATGCAGAGAGCTCGAGAGGGCTCAGGCAGAGAGCGCAGATCAGGTGGCGGTCTCCGGCGCTGAGCGGGGCTCTACACGAGCCGCAGGAAGTGCGAGGCATCTTGAAAAAGACGCTCGCTGCTCTTTTAGAAAATAATCTAAATAGCAAGGCAAAAAGGATACGTCGCCGGATAGCGTAGCTCGCACGGATGGCTGAAGGTGGCGAAGACGGCCGGCTTCCTCAGCGCTGTCCTAAGCTGGCTGTTCGCTGTTCGACGGCGGCGGTGGCTTCTCTCAGATCCAGCGATGCGAAGAGCTCGCTGAAGAGACAAAAATCAGGGAAGCAGCCTACAGCCCATTCCTTTATAGGCTAAAGCCACGCCCATTCTTGCGGGCTGTGACGCTATGAAGGCGCGGGCGCCCTTCATTGGGCGTGATGTCACGCCCGGCTCACTGGTAGGCTGCAGCAGTTGCCCGCAGGGCAGCCAATGAGCACGCAAGATAGCCTGCTCTAGGTCTGCTCGCTGCTGCACTGCGTTGACAAGGTATACAAAAATTAAGGATAATTTTTTGGCTTCAGTATCTCGAGAAGATGAATCTTTCCCGTAGCGTAAGCTAAACTTACGCAATACGAGAGAACCTCTCGTAAGAAACAATCTACATTGTTAAAAGCGCTATATAAATGAAGATGACTTGACTTGACACTGTGGCAGTAGTAATGCAATATTTAGAAAATTTACTCTTGTACTCTTGATACTCAAGTACTTTTAAAAACAAGTACTTCAGTACTTTTACTTAAGTAGACATCTGACTGTAGTACTTTTACTTGTACTTGAGTAAAATTTTGCAAGGGGTATCTGTACTTTTACTCAAGTAACGAAGCTGTGTACTCTGTCCGCCTCTGTATATATAGCCTATATAATTCTTTATCAAGCGTTTTTATAAATAAGATATATTTATGCATATTATGATCAAATATATTGTATATTTTGTATAAAGTGTATATTGCAAGACTAAACCTACATCCACCAAAAAAACTTGGGGACCCCCTATAAGACTTGACTCAATTCGAGCACTGATCACATTGCCGTCATCCATTAGAAGAATAATCACGAAATAATGCAAAAAAAAGTATTCTTCTATGTATATCTTAAACCAGTAAAGTATTAAAGGACTATCTTGAAAGATTGTTTTAAAACTGATTCACCCTCATGATAATAGCTCCAGTGGCTATAATCCCCACATGAAATTTGGTATACATTCCTGTTTAGAAGCTCCAGTGGCGCAATCGGTTAGCGCGCGGTACTTATAAGGCAGTACGCAGCTGAGCAATGCCGAGGTTGTAAGTTTGAGTCTCACCTGAAGCATGGTTTTAGAAAGCAAGTGATGCTATGGAAGATAAAGATTTCAATGTCTAACTTAAAAGATCATCTGAACATCACATTGCCGTCATCCATTAGAAGAATGATCACGAAATAATCCAAGAAACACATTTAATGTTCTATGTATGTCTTAAACTAGTAAAGTATTAAAGGACTATTTGAAAAGATTGTTTTAAAACTGAATCACCCTCATGATAATAGCTCCAGTGGCTATAATCCCCACATGAAATTTGGTATATGTTCCTGTTTAGAAGCTCCAGTGGCGCAATCGGTTAGCGTGCGGTACTTATAAGGCAGTACACAGCTGAGCAATGCCGAGGTTGTAAGTTCGAGCCTCACCTGGAGCATGATTTTAGAAAGCAAGTGATGCCATGGAAGATAAAGATTTCAATGTCTAACTTAAAAGATCATCTGAACATCACATTGTTGTCATCCATTAGAAGAATGATCACGAAATAATACAAGAAACACATTTAATGTTCTATGTATGTCTTAAACTAGTAAAGTATTAAAGGACTATTTGGAAAGATTATTTTAAAACTGAATCACCCTCATGATAATAGCTCCAGTGGCTATAATCCCCACATGAAATTTGGTATATGTTCCTGTTCAGAAGCTCCAGTGGCGCAATCAGTTATGAAATTTGAAATTTGATGCCGAGGTTGTGAGTTCGAGTCTTACCTGGAGCATGATTTTAGAAAGCAAGAGATGCTATGGAAGATAAAGATTTCAATGTCTTACTTAAAAGATCATCTGAACATCACATTGCCGTCATCCATTAGAGGAAAAATCACGAAATAATGCAAAAAAAAAGTATTCTTCTATGTATATCTTAAACTAGTAAAGTATTAAAGGACTATCTTGAAAGATTGTTTTAAAAATGAATCATCCTCATGATAATAGCTCCAGTGGCTATAATCCCCTCATGAAATGTGGTATATTTTCATCTTTAGAAGCTCCAGTGGCCCAATCGGTTAGCATGGGTACTTTAAGGTAGTACGCAGCTGAGCAATGCCAAAGTTGTGAGTTTGAGCCTCACCTGGAGCATGGTTTTAGAAAGCAAGAGATGCAATGGAAGATAAAGATTTCAATGTCTAACTTAAAAGATCATCTGAACATCACATTGCCGTCATCCATTAGAAGAATGATCACGAAATAATCCAAGAAAAACATTTGATGTTCTATGTATGTCTTAAACTAGTAAAGTATTAAAGGACTATTTGGAAAGATTGTTTTAAAACTGATTCACCCTCATGATAATAGCTCCAGTGGCTATAATCCCCACATGAAATTTGGTATATGTTCCTGTTTAGAAGCTCCAGTGGCGCATGGAGCATGATTTTAGAAAGCAAGAGATGCTATGGAAGATAAAGATATCAATGTCTAACTTAAAAGATCATCTGAACATCACATTGCCGTCATCCATTAGAAGAATGATCACGAAATAATGCAAAAAAAAAAAGTATTGTTCTATGTATATCTTAAACTAGTAAAGTATTAAAGGACTATCTTGAAAGATTGTTTTAAAACTGAATCACCTTTATGATAATAGCTCCAGTGGCTATAATCCCCTCATGAAATTTGGTATATGTTCCCTGTTTAGAAGCTCCAGTGGCGCAATCAGTTAGCGCGTGGTACTTATAAGGCAGTACGCAGCTGAGCAATGCTGAGGTTGTGAGTTCGAGCCTCACCTGGAGCATGATTTTAGAAAGCAAGTGATGCTATGGAAGATAAAGATTTCAGTGTCTAACTTAAAAGATCATCTGAACATCACATTGCCGTCATCCATTAGAAGAATGATCACGAAATAATGCAAAAAAAAAGTATTCTTCTATGTATATCTGAAAATAGTAAAGTATTAAAGGACTATCTTGAAAGATTGTTTTAAAACTGAATCACCCTCATGATAATAGCTCCAGTGGCTATAATCCCCTCATGAAATTTGGTATATGTCTCTGTTTAGAAGCTCCAGTGGCGCATTCGGTTAGCGCGCGGTAATTATACGGCAGTACACAGCTGAGCAATGCCGAGTTTGTGAGTCCAAGCCTCACCTGAAGCATGGTTTTAGAAAGCAAGTGATGCTATGGAAGATAAAGATTTCAATGTCTAACTTAAAAGATCGTCTGAACATCACTTTGTTGTCATCCATTAGAAGAATGATCACGAAATAATCCAAGAAACACATTTAATGTTCTATGTATGTCTTAAACTAGTAAAGTATTAAAGGACTATTTGGAAAGATTGTTTTAAAACTGATTCACCCTCATGATAATAGCTCCAGTGGCTATAATCCCCACATGAAATTTGGTATATGTTCCTGTTTAGAAGCTCCAGTGGCATAATCGGTTAGCGCACGGTACTTATAAAGCAGTACGCAGCTGAGCAATGTTGAGTTTGAGTCTCACCTGGAGCAAGGTTTTAGAAAGCAAGTGATGCTATGGAAGATAAAGATTTCAATGTCTAACTTAAATGAACATCACATTGCCGTCATCCATTAGAAGAATGATCACGAAATAATGCAAAAAAAAGTATTCTTCTATGTATATCTTAAACTAGTAAAGGACTATCTTGAAAGATTGTTTTAAAACTGAATCACCCTCATGATAATAGCTCCAGTGGCTATAATCCCCACATGAAATTTGGTATATGCTCCCCTGTAGAAGCTCCAGTGGCGCAATAGGTTAGCGTGCGGTACTTATAAGGCAGTACGCAGCTGAGCAATGCCGAGGTTGTGAGTTTGAGCCTCACCTGGATCTTTGCTTTAGAAAGCAAGTGATGCTATGGAAGATAAAGATTTCAATGTCTAACTTAAAAGATAATCTGAAAATCACATTGCCGTCATCCATTAGAAGAATGATCACGAAATAATGCAAAAAAAAGTATTGTTCTATGTATATCTTAAACTAGTAAAGTATTAAAGGACTATCTTGAAAGATTGTTTTAAAACTGAATCACCCTCATGATAATAGCTCCAGTGGCTATAATCCCCTCATGAAATTTGGTATATGTCCCTGTTTAGAAGCTCCAGTGGAGCAATCGGTTAGCGCGCGGTACTTATACGGCAGGACGCAGCTGAGCAATGCCGAGGTTGTGAGTTTGAGCCTCACCTGAAGCATGGTTTTAGAAAGCAAGAGACGCTATGGAAGATAAAGATTTCAATGTCTAACTTAAAATATCATCTGAACATCACATTGGCGTCATCCGTTAGAAGAATGATCACGAAATAATGCAAAAAAAATTATTCTTCTATGTATATCTTAAACTAGTAAAGGACTATCTTGAAAGCTTGTTTTAAAACTGAATCACCCTCATGATAATAGCTCCAGTGGCTATAATCCACACATGAAATTTGGTATATGTTCCAGTTTAGAAGCTCCAGTGGCACAATCGGTTAGCGCGCGGTACTTAAAAGGCCGTACGAGGCTCACCTGGAGCATGGTTTTAGAAAGGAAGAGACGCTGTGGAAGATAAAGATTTCAATGTGTAACTTAAAAGATCATCTGAACATCACATTGCCGTCATCCATTAGAAGAATGATCACGAAATAATGCAAAAAAAAGTATTCTTCTATGTATATCTTCAACTAGTAAAGGACTATCTTGAAAGATTGTTTTAAAACTAAATCACCCTCATGATAATAGCTCCAGTGGCTATAATCCACACATGAAATTTGGTATATGTTCCAGTTTAGAAGCTCCAGCGGCACAATCGGTTAGCGCGCGGTACTTAAAAGGCCGTACGAGGCTCACCTGGAGCATGGTTTTAGAAAGGAAGAGACGCTGTGGAAGATAAAGATTTCAATGTGTAACTTAAAAGATCCTCTGAACATCACTTTGTTGTCATCCATTAGAAGCATGATCACGAAATAATGCTAAAAAAAGTATTCTTCTACGTATATCTTAAACTAGTAAAGTATTAAAGGACTATCTTGAAAGATTGTTTTAAAACTGAATCACCCTCATGATAATAGCTCCAGTGGCTATAATCCCCTCATGAAATGTGGTATATTTTCATCTTTAGAAGCTTCAGTGACGCAATCGATTAGCGCGCGGTACTTACACGGCAGTACGCAGCTGAGCAATGCCGAGGTTGTGAGTTCGAGGCTCACCTGGAGCATGGTTTTAGAAAGGAAGAGACGCTATGGAAGATAAAGATTTCAATGTGTAACTTAAAAGATCGTCTGAACATCACTTTGTTGTCATCCATTAGAAGAATGATCACAAAATAATCCAAGAAACACATTTAATGTTCTATGTATGTCTTAAACTAGTAAAGTATTAAAGGACTATTTGGAAAGATTGTTTTAAAACTGAATCACCCTCATGATAATAGCTCCAGTGGCTATAATCCCCACATGAAATTTGGTATATATTCCTGTTTAGAAGCTCCAGTGGCGCATGGAGCATGATTTTAGAAAGCAAGAGATGCTATTTCAATGTCTAACTTAAAAGATCATCTGAACATCACATTGCCGTCATCCATTAGAAGAATGATCAGGAAATAATGAAAAAAAAATTGTTCTATGTATATCTTAAAGTATTAAAGGACTATCTTGAAAGATTGTTTTAAAACTGATTCACCCTCATGATAATAGCTCCAGTAGCTATAATCCCCACATGAAATTTGGTATATGTCCCTGTTTAGAAGCTCCAGTGGCGCATGGAGCATGATTTTAGAAAGCAAGAGATGCTATGGAAGATAAAGATTTCAATGTCTAACTTAAAAGATCATCTGAAAATCACATTGCCGTCATCCATTAGAAGAATGATCACGAAATAATGCAAAAAAAAGTATTGTTCTATGTATATCTTAAAGTATTAAAGGACTATCTTGAAAGATTGTTTTAAAACTGATTCACCCTCATGATAATAGCTCCAGTGGTTATAATCCCCACATGAAATTTGGTATATGTCCTTGTTTAGAAGCTCCAGTGGCGCAATCGGTTAGCGCGCGGTGCTTATAAGGCAGTACACAGCTGAGCAATGCCGAGGTTGTGAGTTCGAGCCTCACCTGAAGCATGGTTTTAGAAAGCAAGTGATGCTATGGAAGATAAAGATTTCAATGTCTAACTTAAAAGATCATCTGAACATCACATTACCGTCATCCATTAGAAGAATGATCACGAAATAATGCAAAAAAAAGTATTGTTCTATGTATATCTTAAAGTATTAAAGGACTATCTTGAAAGATTGTTTTAAAACTGATTCACCCTCATGATAATAGCTCCAGTGGTTATAATCCCCACATGAAATTTGGTATATGTCCTTGTTTAGAAGCTCCAGTGGCGCAATCGGTTAGCGCGCGGTGCTTATAAGGCAGTACACAGCTGAGCAATGCCGAGGTTGTGAGTTCGATCCTCACCTGGAGCATGATTTTAGAAAGCAAGAGATGCAATGGAAGATAAAGATTTCAGTGTCGAACTTAAAGATCATCTGAACATCACATTGCCGTCATCCATTAGAAGAATGATCACGAAATAATGCAAAAAAAAGTATTCTTCTATGTATATCTTCAACTAGTAAAGGACTATCTTGAAAGATTGTTTTAAAACTAAATCACCCTCATGATAATAGCTCCAGTGGCTATAATCCACACATGAAATTTGGTATATGTTCCGGTTTAGAAGCTCCAGTGGCGCAATCGGTTAGCGCGCGGTACTTAAAAGGCAGTACGAGGCTCACCTGGAGCATGGTTTTAGAAAGGAAGAGACGCTATGGAAGATAAAGATTTCAATGTGTAACTTAAAAGATCGTCTGAACATCACTTTGTTGTCATCCATTAGAAGCATGATCACGAAATAATGCTAAAAAAAGTATTCTTCTATGTATATCTTAAACTAGTAAAGTATTAAAGGACTATCTTGAAAGATTGTTTTAAAACTGAATCACCCTCATGATAACAGCTCCAGTGGCTATAATCCACACATGAAATTTGGTATATGTCCCTGTTTAGAAGCTCCAGTGGAGCAATCGGTTAGCGCGCGGTACTTATACGGCAGTACGCAGCTGAGCAATGCCGAGGTTGTGAGTTTGAGCCTCACCTGAAGCATGGTTTTAGAAAGCAAGAGACGCTATGGAAGATAAAGATTTCAATGTCTAACTTAAAAGATCATCTGAACATCACATTGCCGTCATCCATTAGAAGAATGATCACGAAATAATGCAAAAAAAAATGTATTGTTCTATGTATATCTTAAAGTATTAAAGGACTATCTTGAAAGATTGTTTTAAAACTGATTCACCCTCATGATAATAGCTCCAGTGGCTATAATCCCCACATGAAATTTGGTATATGTCCCTGTTTAGAAGCTCCAGTGGCGCAATCGGTTAGCGCGCGGTACTTATAAGGCAGTACACAGCTGAGCAATGCTGAGGTTGTGAGTTCAAGCCTCAACTGGAGCATGCTTTTAGAAAGCAAGAGATGCAATGGAAGATAAAGATTTCAGTGTCTAACTTAAAAGATCATCTGACCATCACATTGCCGTCATCCATTAGAAGAATGATCACGAAATAATGCAAAAAAAAGTATTTTTCTATGTATATCTTAAACTAGTAAAGGACTATCTTGAAAGATTGTTTTAAAACTGAATCACCCTCATGATAATAGCTCCAGTGGCTATAATCCACACATGAAATATGGTATATGTGCCGGTTTAGAAGCTCCAGTGGCGCAATCGGTTAGCGCGTGGTACTTATAAGGCAGTACGCAGCTGAGCAATGCCGAGGTTGTGAGTTCGAGGCTCACCTGGAGCATGGTTTTAGAAAGCAAGAGACGCTATGGAAGATAAAAATTTCAATGTCTAACTTAAAAGATCGTCTGAACATCACTTTGTTGTCATCCATTAGAAGAATGATCACAAAATAATCCAAGAAACACATTTAATGTTCTATGTATGTCTTAAACTAGTAAAGTATTAAAGGACTATTTGGAAAGATTGTTTTAAAACTGAATCACCCTCATGATAATAGCTCCAGTGGCTATAATCCCCACATGAAATTTGGTATATGTTCCTGTTTAGAAGCTCCAGTGGCGCATGGAGCATGATTTTAGAAAGCAAGAGATGCTATGGAAGATAAAGATTTCAATGTCTAACTTAAAAGATCATCTGAAAATCACATTGCCGTCATCCATTAGAAGAATGATCACGAAATAATGCAAAAAAAAAGTATTGTTCTATGTATATCTTAAAGTATTAAAGGACTATCTTGAAAGATTGTTTTAAAACTGAATCACCCTCATGATAATAGCTCCAGTGGCTATAATCGCCTCATGAAATTTGCTATATGTTCCTGTTTAGAAGCTCTAGTGGCGCAATCGGTTAGCGCGCGGTGCTTATAAGGCAGTACACAGCTGAGCAATGCCGAGGTTGTGAGTTCGATCCTCACCTGGAGCATGATTTTAGAAAGCAAGAGATGCAATGGAAGATAAAGATTTCAGTGTCGAACTTAAAGATCATCTGAACATCACATTGCCGTCATCCATTAGAAGAATGATCACGAAATAATGCAAAAAAAGTATTCTTCTATGTATATCTTCAACTAGTAAAGGACTATCTTGAAAGATTGTTTTAAAACTAAATCACCCTCATGATAATAGCTCCAGTGGCTATAATCCACACATGAAATTTGGTATATGTTCCGGTTTAGAAGCTCCAGTGGCGCAATCGGTTAGCGCGCGGTACTTAAAAGGCAGTACGAGGCTCACCTGGAGCATGGTTTTAGAAAGGAAGAGACGCTATGGAAGATAAAGATTTCAATGTGTAACTTAAAAGATCGTCTGAACATCACTTTGTTGTCATCCATTAGAAGCATGATCACGAAATAATGCTAAAAAAAGTATTCTTCTATGTATATCTTAAACTAGTAAAGTATTAAAGGACTATCTTGAAAGATTGTTTTAAAACTGAATCACCCTCATGATAACAGCTCCAGTGGCTATAATCCACACATGAAATTTGGTATATGTCCCTGTTTAGAAGCTCCAGTGGAGCAATCGGTTAGCGCGCGGTACTTATACGGCAGTACGCAGCTGAGCAATGCCGAGGTTGTGAGTTTGAGCCTCACCTGAAGCATGGTTTTAGAAAGCAAGAGACGCTATGGAAGATAAAGATTTCAATGTCTAACTTAAAAGATCATCTGAACATCACATTGCCGTCATCCATTAGAAGAATGATCACGAAATAATGCAAAAAAAAATGTATTGTTCTATGTATATCTTAAAGTATTAAAGGACTATCTTGAAAGATTGTTTTAAAACTGATTCACCCTCATGATAATAGCTCCAGTGGCTATAATCCCCACATGAAATTTGGTATATGTCCCTGTTTAGAAGCTCCAGTGGCGCAATCGGTTAGCGCGCGGTACTTATAAGGCAGTACACAGCTGAGCAATGCTGAGGTTGTGAGTTCAAGCCTCAACTGGAGCATGCTTTTAGAAAGCAAGAGATGCAATGGAAGATAAAGATTTCAGTGTCTAACTTAAAAGATCATCTGACCATCACATTGCCGTCATCCATTAGAAGAATGATCACGAAATAATGCAAAAAAAAGTATTTTTCTATGTATATCTTAAACTAGTAAAGGACTATCTTGAAAGATTGTTTTAAAACTGAATCACCCTCATGATAATAGCTCCAGTGGCTATAATCCACACATGAAATATGGTATATGTGCCGGTTTAGAAGCTCCAGTGGCGCAATCGGTTAGCGCGTGGTACTTATAAGGCAGTACGCAGCTGAGCAATGCCGAGGTTGTGAGTTCGAGGCTCACCTGGAGCATGGTTTTAGAAAGCAAGAGACGCTATGGAAGATAAAAATTTCAATGTCTAACTTAAAAGATCGTCTGAACATCACTTTGTTGTCATCCATTAGAAGAATGATCACAAAATAATCCAAGAAACACATTTAATGTTCTATGTATGTCTTAAACTAGTAAAGTATTAAAGGACTATTTGGAAAGATTGTTTTAAAACTGAATCACCCTCATGATAATAGCTCCAGTGGCTATAATCCCCACATGAAATTTGGTATATGTTCCTGTTTAGAAGCTCCAGTGGCGCATGGAGCATGATTTTAGAGAGCAAGAGATGCTATGGAAGATAAAGATTTCAATGTCTAACTTAAAAGATCATCTGAAAATCACATTGCCGTCATCCATTAGAAGAATGATCACGAAATAATGCAAAAAAAAAGTATTGTTCTATGTATATCTTAAAGTATTAAAGGACTATCTTGAAAGATTGTTTTAAAACTGAATCACCCTCATGATAATAGCTCCAGTGGCTATAATCGCCTCATGAAATTTGCTATATGTTCCTGTTTAGAAGCTCTAGTGGCGCAATCGGTTAGCGCGCGGAACTTATAAGGCAGTACGCAGCTGAGCAATGCCAAGGTTGTGAGTTCGAGCCTCACCTGAAGCATGGTTTTAGAAAGGAAGTGATGCTATGGAAGATAAAGATTTCAATGTCTTACTTAAAAGATCATCTGAAAATCACATTGCCGTCATCCATTAGAAGAATGATCACGAAATAATGCAAAAAAAAAGTATTTTTCTATGTATATCTTAAACTAGTAAAGGACTATCTTGAAAGATTGTTTTAAAACTGAATCACCCTCATGATAATAGCTCCAGTGGCTATAATCCACACATGAAATGTGGTATATGTTCCGGTTTAGAAGCTCCAGTGGCGCAATCGGTTAGCGCGTGGTACTTATAAGGCAGTACACAGCTGAGCAATGCCGAGGTTGTGAGTTCGAGGCTCACCTGGAGCATGGTTTTAGAAAGCAAGTGATGCTATGGAAGATAAAGATTTCAATGTCTAACTTAAAAGATCATCTGAAAATCACATTGCCGTCATCCATTAGAAGAATGATCACGAAATAATGCAACAAAAAGTATTCTTCTATGTATATCTTAAACTACCGTATTTTCTGCACTATAAGGCGCACTTAAAAGCCTTTAATTTTCTCAAATAACAACAGTGCGCCTTATAATCCAGCGCGCCTTATATATGGATCAGTTGGTTAATTGGATCAATTGGTTAATAACGCTCTGCGTTATTAAATTCGCCTGCAAACTCGCGCTCGTGTTTACACACGAACAGACACACGAACAGACACACTGTCCCCGGCGCTGCTCGCGCGTCACAGAATGTTCATAAAGCGCTCCCCGTTCACAGTATCCGGGTCGTCTCATTCAAAACAGCCAGCTGTTGCTGTCAGCGAGTCGCCGCACATGAATACTCATATGAGTCAGGCTGCGAATGTAAGTTACGGGCGCTCACGCTTTACTAATAAACGGCTCGCCTCCGGCGCCGCGCACTCGCTACATTCCCTTTAGCACATCTAGTGGATGCATAACGCAAACCCAGTCAAACGTTTGACTGCAGTATCTATGCGCCTTATAATCCGGTGCGCCCTATATATAAAAAATGTTCTAAAATAGGTCATTCATTGAAGGTGCGCCTTATAATCCGGTGCGCCTTATAGTGCGGAAAATACGGTAGTAAAGGACTATCTTGAAAGATTGTTTTAAAACTGAATCACCCTCATGATAATAGCTCCAGTGGCTATAATCCACACATGAAATTTGGTATATGTTCCGGTTTAGAAGCTCCGGTGGCGCAATCGGTTAGCGCGCGGTATTTATAAGGCAGTACGCAGCTGAGCAATGCCGAGGTTGTGAGTTTGATCCTCACCTGGAGCATGATTTTAGAAAGCAAGAGATGCAATGGAAGATAAAGATTTCAGTGTCGAACCTAAAAGATCATCTGAACATCACATTGCCGTCATCCATTAGAAGAATGATCACGAAATAATGCAAAAAAAAGTATTCTTCTATGTATATCTTCAACTAGTAAAGGACTATCTTGAAAGATTGTTTTAAAACTAAATCACCCTCATGATAATAGCTCCAGTGGCTATAATCCACACATGAAATTTGGTATATGTTCCGGTTTAGAAGCTCCAGTGGCGCAATCGATTAGCGCGCGGTACTTAAAAGGCAGTACGAGGCTCACCTGGAGCATGGTTTTAGAAAGGAAGAGACGCTATGGAAGATAAAGATTTCAATGTGTAACTTAAAAGATCGTCTGAACATCACTTTGTTGTCATCCATTAGAAGCATGATCACGAAATAATGCTAAAAAAAGTATTCTTCTATGTATATCTTAAACTAGTAAAGTATTAAAGGACTATCTTGAAAGATTGTTTTAAAACTGAATCACCCTCATGATAATAGCTCCAGTGGCTATAATCCCCTCATGAAATTTGGTATATATCCCTGTTTAGAAGCTCCAGTGGCGCAATCGGTTAGCGCGCGGTACTTACACGGCAGTACGCAGCTGAGCAATGCCGAGGTTGTGAGTTCGAGGCTCACCTGGAGCATGGTTTTAGAAAGGAAGAGACGCTATGGAAGATAAAGATTTCAATGTGTAACTTAAAAGATCGTCTGAACATCACTTTGTTGTCATCCATTAGAAGAATGATCACAAAATAATCCAAGAAACACATTTAATGTTCTATGTATGTCTTAAACTAGTAAAGTATTAAAGGACTATTTGGAAAGATTGTTTTAAAACTGAATCACCCTCATGATAATAGCTCCAGTGGCTATAATCCCCACATGAAATTTGGTATATATTCCTGTTTAGAAGCTCCAGTGGCGCATGGAGCATGATTTTAGAAAGCAAGAGATGCTATTTCAATGTCTAACTTAAAAGATCATCTGAACATCACATTGCCGTCATCCATTAGAAGAATGATCAGGAAATAATGAAAAAAAAAAAAAGAATTGTTCTATGTATATCTTAAAGTATTAAAGGACTATCTTGAAAGATTGTTTTAAAACTGATTCACCCTCATGATAATAGCTCCAGTGGCTATAATCCCCTCATGAAATTTGGTATATGTCGCTGTTTAGAAGCTCCAGTGGCGCAATCGGTTAGCGCGCGGTACTTATAAGGCAGTACACAGCTGAGCAATGCCGAGGTTGTGAGTTCAAGCCTCACCTGGAGCATGATTTTAGAAAGCAAGAGATGCAATGGAAGATAAAGATTTCAGTGTGTGACTTAAAAGATCGTCTGAACATCACTTTGTTGTCATCCATTAGAAGAATGATCACAAAATAATCCAAGAAACACATTTAATGTTCTATGTATGTCTTAAACTAGTAAAGTATTAAAGGACTATTTGGAAAGATTGTTTTAAAACTGAATCACCCTCATGATAATAGCTCCAGTGGCTATAATCCCCACATGAAATTTGGTATATGTTCCTGTTTAGAAGCTCCAGTGGCGCATGGAGCATGATTTTAGAAAGCAAGAGATGCTATGGAAGATAAAGATTTCAATGTCTAACTTAAAAGATCATCTGAAAATCACATTGCCGTCATCCATTAGAAGAATGATCACGAAATAATGCAAAAAAAAAAGTATTGTTCTATGTATATCTTAAAGTATTAAAGGACTATCTTGAAAGATTGTTTTAAAACTGAATCACCCTCATGATAATAGCTCCAGTGGCTATAATCCCCTCATGAAATTTGGTATATGTTCCTGCTTAGAAGCTCCAGTGGAGCAATCGGTTAGCGCGGTACTTATAAGGCAGTACGCAGCTGAGCAATGCCGAGGTTGTGAGTTTGAGCCTCACCTGAAGCATGGTTTTAGAAAGCAAGTGATGCTATGGAAGATAAAGATTTCAATGTCTAACTTAAAAGATCATCTGAACATCACATTTTCTCGTCATCCATTAGAAGAATGATCACGAAATAATGCAAAAAAAAGTATTGTTCTATGTATATCTTAAAGTTTTAAAGGACTATCTTGAAAGATTGTTTTAAAACTGATTCACCCTCATGATAATAGCTCCAGTGGCTATAATCCCCACATGAAATTTGGTATATGTTCCTGCTTAGAAGCTCCAGTGGAGCAATCGGTTAGCGCGGTACTTATAAGGCAGTACACAGCTGAGCAATGCCGAGGTTGTGAGTTCAAGCCTCAACTGGAGCATGCTTTTAGAAAGCAAGAGATGCAATGGAAGATAAAGATTTCAGTGTCTAACTTAAAAGATCATCTGAACATCACATTGCCGTCATCCATTAGAAGAATGATCACGAAATAATGCAAAAAAAAGTATTTTTCTATGTATATCTTAAACTAGTAAAGGACTATCTTGAAAGATTGTTTTAAAACTGAATCACCCTCATGATAATAGCTCCAGTGGCTATAATCCACACATGAAATGTGGTATATGTTCCGGTTTAGAAGCTCCAGTGGCGCAATCGGTTAGCGCGTGGTACTTATAAGGCAGTACACAGCTGAACAATGCCAAGGTTGTGAGTTCGAGCCTCACCTGAAGCATGGTTTTAGAAAGCAAGTGATGCTATGGAAGATAAAGATTTCAATGTCTAACTTAAAAGATCATCTGAACATCACATTGCCGTCATCCATTAGAAGAATGATCAGGAAATAATGAAAAAAAAAAAAAGAATTGTTCTATGTATATCTTAAAGTATTAAAGGACTATCTTGAAAGATTGTTTTAAAACTGATTCACCCTCATGATAATAGCTCCAGTGGCTATAATCCCCTCATGAAATTTGGTATATGTCGCTGTTTAGAAGCTCCAGTGGCGCAATCGGTTAGCGCGCGGTACTTATAAGGCAGTACACAGCTGAGCAATGCCGAGGTTGTGAATTCAAGCCTCACCTGGAGCATGATTTTAGAAAGCAAGAGATGCAATGGAAGATAAAGATTTCAGTGTGTGACTTAAAAGATCGTCTGAACATCACTTTGTTGTCATCCATTAGAAGAATGATCACAAAATAATCCAAGAAACACATTTAATGTTCTATGTATGTCTTAAACTAGTAAAGTATTAAAGGACTATTTGGAAAGATTGTTTTAAAACTGAATCACCCTCATGATAATAGCTCCAGTGGCTATAATCCCCACATGAAATTTGGTATATGTTCCTGTTTAGAAGCTCCAGTGGCGCATGGAGCATGATTTTAGAAAGCAAGAGATGCTATGGAAGATAAAGATTTCAATGTCTAACTTAAAAGATCATCTGAAAATCACATTGCCGTCATCCATTAGAAGAATGATCACGAAATAATGCAAAAAAAAAAGTATTGTTCTATGTATATCTTAAAGTATTAAAGGACTATCTTGAAAGATTGTTTTAAAACTGAATCACCCTCATGATAATAGCTCCAGTGGCTATAATCCCCTCATGAAATTTGGTATATGTTCCTGCTTAGAAGCTCCAGTGGAGCAATCGGTTAGCGCGATACTTATAAGGCAGTACGCAGCTGAGCAATGCCGAGGTTGTGAGTTCGAGCCTCACCTGAAGCATGGTTTTAGAAAGCAAGTGATGCTATGGAAGATAAAGATTTCAATGTCTAACTTAAAAGATCATCTGAACATCACATTTTCTCGTCATCCATTAGAAGAATGATCACGAAATAATGCAAAAAAAAGTATTGTTCTATGTATATCTTAAAGTTTTAAAGGACTATCTTGAAAGATTGTTTTAAAACTGATTCACCCTCATGATAATAGCTCCAGTGGCTATAATCCCCACATGAAATTTGGTATATGTTCCTGCTTAGAAGCTCCAGTGGAGCAATCGGTTAGCGCGGTACTTATAAGGCAGTACGCAGCTGAGCAATGCCGAGGTTGTGAGTTCGAGCCTCACTTGAAGCATGGTTTTAGAAAGCAAGTGATGCTATGGAAGATAAAGATTTCAATGTCTAACTTAAAAGATCATCTGAACATCACATTGCCGTCATCCATTAGAAGAATGATCACGAAATAATGCAAAAAAAAAGTATTGTTCTATGTATATCTTAAAGTATTACAGGACTATCTTGAAAGATTGTTTTAAAACTGATTCACCCTCATGATAATAGCTCCAGTGGCTATAATCCCCACATCAAATTTGGTATATGTCCCTGTTTAGAAGCTCCAGTGGCGCAATCGGTTAGCGCGCGGTACTTATAAGGCAGTACACAGCTGAGCAATGCCGAGGTTGTGAGTTCAAGCCTCAACTGGAGCATGCTTTTAGAAAGCAAGAGATGCAATGGAAGATAAAGATTTCAGTGTCTAACTTAAAAGATCATCTGAACATCACATTGCCGTCATCCATTAGAAGAATGATCACGAAATAATGCAAAAAAAAGTATTTTTCTATGTATATCTTAAACTAGTAAAGGACTATCTTGAAAGATTGTTTTAAAACTGAATCACCCTCATGATAATAGCTCCAGTGGCTATAATCCACACATGAAATGTGGTATATGTTCCGGTTTAGAAGCTCCAGTGGCGCAATCGGTTAGCGCGTGGTACTTATAAGGCAGTACACAGCTGAACAATGCCAAGGTTGTGAGTTCGAGCCTCACCTGAAGCATGGTTTTAGAAAGCAAGTGATGCTATGGAAGATAAAGATTTCAATGTCTAACTTAAAAGATCATCTGAACATCACATTGCCGTCATCCATTAGAAGAATGATCAGGAAATAATGAAAAAAAAAAAAGAATTGTTCTATGTATATCTTAAAGTATTAAAGGACTATCTTGAAAGATTGTTTTAAAACTGATTCACCCTCATGATAATAGCTCCAGTGGCTATAATCCCCTCATGAAATTTGGTATATGTCCCTGTTTAGAAGCTCCAGTGGCGCAATCGGTTAGCGCTCGGTACTTATAAGGCAGTACACAGCTGAGCAATGCCGAGGTTGTGAGTTCAAGCCTCACCTGGAGCATGATTTTAGAAAGCAAGAGATGCAATGGAAGATAAAGATTTCAGTGTGTGACTTAAAAGATCGTCTGAACATCACTTTGTTGTCATCCATTAGAAGAATGATCACAAAATAATCCAAGAAACACATTTAATGTTCTATGTATGTCTTAAACTAGTAAAGTATTAAAGGACTATTTGGAAAGATTGTTTTAAAACTGAATCACCCTCATGATAATAGCTCCAGTGGCTATAATCCCCACATGAAATTTGGTATATGTTCCTGTTTAGAAGCTCCAGTGGCGCATGGAGCATGATTTTAGAAAGCAAGAGATGCTATGGAAGATAAAGATTTCAATGTCTAACTTAAAAGATCATCTGAAAATCACATTGCCGTCATCCATTAGAAGAATGATCACGAAATAATGCAAAAAAAAAGTATTGTTCTATGTATATCTTAAAGTATTAAAGGACTATCTTGAAAGATTGTTTTAAAACTGAATCACCCTCATGATAATAGCTCCAGTGGCTATAATCCCCTCATGAAATTTGGTATATGTTCCTTCTTAGAAGCTCCAGTGGAGCAATCGGTTAGCGCGGTACTTATAAGGCAGTACGCAGCTGAGCAATGCCGAGGTTGTGAGTTCGAGCCTCACCTGAAGCATGGTTTTAGAAAGCAAGTGATGCTATGGAAGATAAAGATTTCAATGTCTAACTTAAAAGATCATCTGAACATCACATTGCCGTCATCCATTAGAAGAATGATCACGAAATAATGCAAAAAAAAAGTATTGTTCTATGTATATCTTAAAGTATTAAAGGACTATCTTGAAAGATTGTTTTAAAACTGATTCACCCTCATGATAATAGCTCCAGTGGCTATAATCCCCACATGAAATTTGGTATATGTTCCTTCTTAGAAGCTCCAGTGGAGCAATCGGTTAGCGCGCGGTACTTATAAGGCAGTACACAGCTGAGCAATGCCGAGGTTGTGAGTTCAAGCCTCAACTGGAGCATGCTTTTAGAAAGCAAGAGATGCAATGGAAGATAAAGATTTCAGTGTCTAACTTAAAAGATCATCTGAACATCACATTGCCGTCATCCATTAGAAGAATGATCACGAAATAATGCAAAAAAAAGTATTTTTCTATGTATATCTTAAACTAGTAAAGGACTATCTTGAAAGATTGTTTTAAAACTGAATCACCCTCATGATAATAGCTCCAGTGGCTATAATCCACACATGAAATGTGGTATATGTTCCGGTTTAGAAGCTCCAGTGGCGCAATCGGTTAGCGCGTGGTACTTATAAGGCAGTACGCAGCTGAGCAATGCCGAGGTTGTGAGTTCGAGGCTCACCTGGAGCATGGTTTTAGAAAGCAAGAGACGCTATGGAAGATAAAAATTTCAATGTCTAACTTAAAAGATCGTCTGAACATCACTTTGTTGTCATCCATTAGAAGAATGATCACAAAATAATCCAAGAAACACATTTAATGTTCTATGTATGTCTTAAACTAGTAAAGTATTAAAGGACTATTTGGAAAGATTGTTTTAAAACTGAATCACCCTCATGATAATAGCTCCAGTGGCTATAATCCCCACATGAAATTTGGTATATATTCCTGTTTAGAAGCTCCAGTGGCGCATGGAGCATGATTTTAGAAACCAAGAGATGCTATGGAAGATAAAGATTTCAATGTCTAACTTAAAAGATCATCTTAACATCACATTGCCGTCATCCATTAGAAGAATGATCAGGAAATAATGAAAAAAAAAAAGAATTGTTCTATGTATATCTTAAAGTATTAAAGGACTATCTTGAAAGATTGTTTTAAAACTGATTCACCCTCATGATAATAGCTCCAGTGGCTATAATCCCCACATGAAATTTGGTATATGTCCCTGTTTAGAAGCTCCAGTGGCGCAATCGGTTAGCGCGGTACTTATAAGGCAGTACGCAGCTGAGCAATGCCGAGGTTGTGAGTTTGATCCTCACCTGGAGCATGATTTTAGAAAGGAAGAGACGCTATGGAAGATAAAGATTTCAATGTGTAACTTAAAAGATAGTCTGAACATCACTTTGTTGTCATCCATTAGAAGAATGATCAGGAAATAATGAAAAAAAAAAGTATTGTTCTATGTATATCTTAAAGTATTAAAGGACTATCTTGAAAGATTGTTTTAAAACTGAATCACCCTCATGATAATAGCTCCAGTGGCTATAATCGCCTCATGAAATTTGCTATATGTTCCTGTTTAGAAGCTCCAGTGGCGCAATCGGTTAGCGCGCGGTACTTATAAGGCAGTACACAGCTGAGCAATGCCGAGGTTGTGAGTTCAAGCCTCACCTGAAGCATGGTTTTAGAAAGGAAGTGATGCTATGGAAGATAAAGATTTCAATGTCTAACTTAAAAGATCATCTGAAAATCACATTGCCGTCATCCATTAGAAGAATGATCACGAAATAATGCAAAAAAAAGTATTCTTCTATGTATATCTTAAACTAGTAAAGGACTATCTTGAAAGATTGTTTTAAAACTGATTCACCCTCATGATAATAGCTCCAGTGGCTATAATCCCCTCATGAAATTTGGTATATGTCCCTGTTTAGAAGCTCCAGTGGCGCAATCGGTTAGCGCGCGGTACTTATAAGGCAGTACACAGCTGAGCAATGCCGAGGTTGTGAGTTCAAGCCTCACCTGGAGCATGGTTTTAGAAAGCAAGAGATGCAATGGAAGATAAAGATTTCAGTGTGTGACTTAAAAGATCGTCTGAACATCACTTTGTTGTCATCCATTAGAAGAATGATCACAAAATAATCCAAGAAACACATTTAATGTTCTATGTATGTCTTAAACTAGTAAAGTATTAAAGGACTATTTGGAAAGATTGTTTTAAAACTGAATCACCCTCATGATAATAGCTCCAGTGGCTATAATCCCCACATGAAATTTGGTATATGTTCCTGTTTAGAAGCTCCAGTGGCGCATGGAGCATGATTTTAGAAAGCAAGAGATGCTATGGAAGATAAAGATTTCAATGTCTAACTTAAAAGATCATCTGAAAATCACATTGCCGTCATCCATTAGAAGAATGATCACGAAATAATGCAAAAAAAAAAGTATTGTTCTATGTATATCTTAAAGTATTAAAGGACTATCTTGAAAGATTGTTTTAAAACTGAATCACCCTCATGATAATAGCTCCAGTGGCTATAATCCCCTCATGAAATTTGGTATATGTTCCTTCTTAGAAGCTCCAGTGGAGCAATCGGTTAGCGCGGTACTTATAAGGCAGTACGCAGCTGAGCAATGCCGAGGTTGTGAGTTCGAGCCTCACCTGAAGCATGGTTTTAGAAAGCAAGTGATGCTATGGAAGATAAAGATTTCAATGTCTAACTTAAAAGATCATCTTAACATCACATTGCCGTCATCCATTAGAAGAATGATCAGGAAATAATGAAAAAAAAAAAGAATTGTTCTATGTATATCTTAAAGTATTAAAGGACTATCTTGAAAGATTGTTTTAAAACTGATTCACCCTCATGATAATAGCTCCAGTGGCTATAATCCCCACATGAAATTTGGTATATGTCCTTGTTTAGAAGCTCCAGTGGCGCAATCGGTTAGCGCGCGGTACTTATAAGGCAGTACACAGCTGAACAATGCCGAGGTTGTGAGTTCAAGCCTCAACTGGAGCATGCTTTTAGAAAGCAAGAGATGCAATGGAAGATAAAGATTTCAGTGTCTAACTTAAAAGATCATCTGAACATCACTTTGTTGTCATCCATTAGAAGAATGATCAGGAAATAATGAAAAAAAAAAAGAATTGTTCTATGTATATCTTAAAGTATTAAAGGACTATCTTGAAAGATTGTTTTAAAACTGATTCACCCTCATGGTAATAGCTCCAGTGGCTATAATCCCCACATGAAATTTGGTATATGTCCCTGTTTAGAAGCTCCAGTGGCGCAATCGGTTAGCGCGCGGTACTTATAAGGCAGTACGCAGCTGAGCAATGCCGAGGTTGTGAGTTCAAGCCTCACCTGGAGCATGATTTTAGAAAGCAAGAGATGCTATGGAAGATAAAGATTTCAATATCTAACTTAAAAGATCATCTGAACATCACATTGCCATCATCCATTAGAAGAATGATCAGGAAATAATGAAAAAAAAAAAGAATTGTTCTATGTATATCTTAAAGTATTAAAGGACTATCTTGAAAGATTGTTTTAAAACTGAATCACCCTCATGATAATAGCTCCAGTGGCTATAATCCCCACATGAAATTTGGTATATGTCCCTGTTTAGAAGCTCCAGTGGCGCAATCGGTTAGCGCGCGGTACTTATAAGGCAGTACACAGCTGAACAATGCCAAGGTTGTGAGTTCAAGCCTCACCTGGAGCATGATTTTAGAAAGGAAGAGACGCTATGGAAGATAAAGATTTCAATGTGTAACTTAAAAGATCGTCTGAACATCACTTTGTTGTCATCCATTAGAAGAATGATCACAAAATAATCCAAGAAACACATTTAATGTTCTATGTATGTCTTAAACTAGTAAAGTATTAAAGGACTATTTGGAAAGATTGTTTTAAAACTGAATCACCCTCATGATAATAGCTCCAGTGGCTATAATCCCCACATGAAATTTGGTATATGTTCCTGTTTAGAAGCTCCAGTGGCGCATGGAGCATGATTTTAGAAAGCAAGAGATGCTATGGAAGATAAAGATTTCAATGTCTAACTTAAAAGATCATCTGAAAATCACATTGCCGTCATCCATTAGAAGAATGATCACGAAATAATGCAAAAAAAAGTATTCTTCTATGTATATCTTAAACTACCGTATTTTCTGCACTATAAGGCGCACTTAAAAGCCTTTAATTTTCTCAAAAAACAACAGTGCGCCTTATAATCCAGCGCGCCTTATATATGGATCAGTTGGTTAATTGGATCAATTGGTTAATAACGCTCTGCGTTATTAAATTCGCCTGCAAACTCGCGCTCGTGTTTACACACGAACAGACACACGAACAGACACACTGTCCCCGGCGCTGCTCGCGCGTCACAGAATGTTCATAAAGCGCTCCCCGTTCACAGTATCCGGGTCGTCTCATTCAAAACAGCCAGCTGTTGCTGTCAGCGAGTCGCCGCACATGAATACTCATATGAGTCAGGCTGCGAATGTAAGTTACGGGCGCTCACGCTTTACTAATAAACGGCTCGCCTCCGGCGCCGCGCACTCGCTACATTCCCTTTAGCACATCTAGTGGATGCATAACGCAAACCCAGTCAAACGTTTGACTGCAGTATCTATGCGCCTTATAATCCGGTGCGCCCTATATATAAAAAATGTTCTAAAATAGGTCATTCATTGAAGGTGCGCCTTATAATCCGGTGCGCCTTATAGTGCGGAAAATACGGTAGTAAAGGACTATCTTGAAAGATTGTTTTAAAACTGAATCACCCTCATGATAATAGCTCCAGTGGCTATAATCCACACATGAAATTTGGTATATGTTCCGGTTTAGAAGCTCCAGTGGCGCAATCGGTTAGCGCGCGGTATTTATACGGCAGTACGCAGCTGAGCAATGCCGAGGTTGTGAGTTCGATCCTCACCTGGAGCATGGTTTTAGAAAGCAAGTGATGCTATGGAAGATAAAGATTTCAATGTCTAACTTAAAAGATCATCTTAACATCACATTGCCGTCATCCATTAGAAGAATGATCAGGAAATAATGAAAAAAAAAAAGAATTGTTCTATGTATATCTTAAAGTATTAAAGGACTATCTTGAAAGATTGTTTTAAAACTGATTCACCCTCATGATAATAGCTCCAGTGGCTATAATCCCCACATGAAATTTGGTATATGTCCCTGTTTAGAAGCTCCAGTGGCGCAATCGGTTAGCGCGCGGTACTTATAAGGCAGTACACAGCTGAGCAATGCCGAGGTTGTGAGTTCAAGCCTCACCTGGAGCATGATTTTAGAAAGCAAGAGATGCTATGGAAGATAAAGATTTCAATATCTAACTTAAAAGATCATCTGAACATCACATTGCCATCATCCATTAGAAGAATGATCAGGAAATAATGAAAAAAAAAAAGAATTGTTCTATGTATATCTTAAAGTATTAAAGGACTATCTTGAAAGATTGTTTTAAAACTGATTCACCCTCATGATAATAGCTCCAGTGGCTATAATCCCCTCATGAAATTTGGTATATGTCCCTGTTTAGAAGCTCCAGTGGCGCAATCGGTTAGCGCGCGGTACTTATAAGGCAGTACACAGCTGAGCAATGCCGAGGTTGTGAGTTCAAGCCTCACCTGGAGCATGATTTTAGAAAGCAAGAGATGCAATGGAAGATAAAGATTTCAGTGTGTGACTTAAAAGATCGTCTGAACATCACTTTGTTGTCATCCATTAGAAGAATGATCACAAAATAATCCAAGAAACACATTTAATGTTCTATGTATGTCTTAAACTAGTAAAGTATTAAAGGACTATTTGGAAAGATTGTTTTAAAACTGAATCACCCTCATGATAATAGCTCCAGTGGCTATAATCCCCACATGAAATTTGGTATATGTTCCTGTTTAGAAGCTCCAGTGGCGCATGGAGCATGATTTTAGAAAGCAAGAGATGCTATGGAAGATAAAGATTTCAATGTCTAACTTAAAAGATCATCTGAAAATCACATTGCCGTCATCCATTAGAAGAATGATCACGAAATAATGCAAAAAAAAAAGTATTGTTCTATGTATATCTTAAAGTATTAAAGGACTATCTTGAAAGATTGTTTTAAAACTGAATCACCCTCATGATAATAGCTCCAGTGGCTATAATCCCCTCATGAAATTTGGTATATGTTCCTTCTTAGAAGCTCCAGTGGAGCAATCGGTTAGCGCGGTACTTATAAGGCAGTACGCAGCTGAGCAATGCCGAGGTTGTGAGTTCGAGCCTCACCTGAAGCATGGTTTTAGAAAGCAAGTGATGCTATGGAAGATAAAGATTTCAATGTCTAACTTAAAAGATCATCTGAACATCACATTGCCGTCATCCATTAGAAGAATGATCACGAAATAATGCAAAAAAAAAGTATTGTTCTATGTATATCTTAAAGTATTAAAGGACTATCTTGAAAGATTGTTTTAAAACTGATTCACCCTCATGATAATAGCTCCAGTGGCTATAATCCCCACATGAAATTTGGTATATGTCCCTGTTTAGAAGCTCCAGTGGCGCAATCGGTTAGCGCGCGGCACTTATAAGGCAGTACACAGCTGAGCAATGCCGAGGTTGTGAGTTCAAGCCTCAACTGGAGCATGCTTTTAGAAAGCAAGAGATGCAATGGAAGATAAAGATTTCAGTGTCTAACTTAAAAGATCATCTGAACATCACATTGCCGTCATCCATTAGAAGAATGATCACGAAATAATGCAAAAAAAAGTATTTTTCTATGTATATCTTAAACTAGTAAAGGACTATCTTGAAAGATTGTTTTAAAACTGAATCACCCTCATGAAAATAGCTCCAGTGGCTATAATCCACACATGAAATGTGGTATATGTTCCGGTTTAGAAGCTCCAGTGGCGCAATCGGTTAGCGTGTGGTACTTATAAGGCAGTACGCAGCTGAGCAATGCTGAGGTTGTGAGTTTGAGGCTCACCTGGAGCATGGTTTTAGAAAGCAAGAGACGCTATGGAAGATAAAAATTTCAATGTCTAACTTAAAAGATCGTCTGAACATCACTTTGTTGTCATCCATTAGAAGAATGATCACAAAATAATCCAAGAAACACATTTAATGTTCTATGTATGTCTTAAACTAGTAAAGTATTAAAGGACTATTTGGAAAGATTGTTTTAAAACTGAATCACCCTCATGATAATAGCTCCAGTGGCTATAATCCCCACATGAAATTTGGTATATATTCCTGTTTAGAAGCTCCAGTGGCGCATGGAGCATGATTTTAGAAACCAAGAGATGCTATGGAAGATAAAGATTTCAATGTCTAACTTAAAAGATCATCTTAACATCACATTGCCGTCATCCATTAGAAGAATGATCAGGAAATAATGAAAAAAAAAAGAATTGTTCTATTTATATCTTAAAGTATTAAAGGACTATCTTGAAAGATTGTTTTAAAACTGATTCACCCTCATGATAATAGCTCCAGTGGCTATAATCCCCACATGAAATTTGGTATGTGTCCCTGTTTAGAAGCTCCAGTGGCGCAATCGGTTAGCGCGCGGTACTTATAAGGCAGTACACAGCTGAACAATGCCAAGGTTGTGAGTTCAAGCCTCACCTAGAGCATGATTTTAGAAAGGAAGAGACGCTATGGAAGATAAAGATTTCAATGTGTAACTTAAAAGATCGTCTGAACATCACTTTGTTGTCATCCATTAGAAGAATGATCACAAAATAATCCAAGAAACACATTTAATGTTCTATGTATGTCTTAAACTAGTAAAGTATTAAAGGACTATTTGGAAAGATTGTTTTAAAACTGAATCACCCTCATGATAATAGCTCCAGTGGCTATAATCCCCACATGAAATTTGGTATATGTTCCTGTTTAGAAGCTCCAGTGGCGCATGGAGCATGATTTTAGAAAGCAAGAGATGCTATGGAAGATAAAGATTTCAATGTCTAACTTAAAAGATCATCTTAACATCACATTGCCGTCATCCATTAGAAGAATGATCAGGAAATAATGAAAAAAAAAAAGAATTGTTCTATTTATATCTTAAAGTATTAAAGGACTATCTTGAAAGATTGTTTTAAAACTGATTCACCCTCATGATAATAGCTCCAGTGGCTATAATCCCCACATGAAATTTGGTATATGTCCCTGTTTAGAAGCTCCAGTGGCGCAATCGGTTAGCGCGCGGTACTTATAAGGCAGTACACAGCTGAGCAATGCCGAGGTTGTGAGTTCAAGCCTCACCTGGAGCATGATTTTAGAAAGCAAGAGATGCTATGGAAGATAAAGATTTCAATATCTAACTTAAAAGATCATCTGAACATCACATTGCCATCATCCATTAGAAGAATGATCAGGAAATAATGAAAAAAAAAAAGAATTGTTCTATGTATATCTTAAAGTATTAAAGGACTATCTTGAAAGATTGTTTTAAAACTGATTCACCCTCATGATAATAGCTCCAGTGGCTATAATCCCCACATGAAATTTGGTATATGTCCTTGTTTAGAAGCTCCAGTGGCGCAATCGGTTAGCGCACGGTACTTATAAGGCAGTACACAGCTGAACAATGCCAAGGTTGTGAGTTCAAGCCTCACCTAGAGCATGATTTTAGAAAGGAAGAGACGCTATGGAAGATAAAGATTTCAATGTGTAACTTAAAAGATCGTCTGAACATCACTTTGTTGTCATCCATTAGAAGAATGATCACAAAATAATCCAAGAAACACATTTAATGTTCTATGTATGTCTTAAACTAGTAAAGTATTAAAGGACTATTTGGAAAGATTGTTTTAAAACTGAATCACCCTCATGATAATAGCTCCAGTGGCTATAATCCCCACATGAAATTTGGTATATGTTCCTGTTTAGAAGCTCCAGTGGCGCATGGAGCATGATTTTAGAAAGCAAGAGATGCTATGGAAGATAAAGATTTCAATGTCTAACTTAAAAGATCATCTGAAAATCACACTGCCGTCATCCATTAGAAGAATGATCACGAAATAATGCAAAAAAAAAGTATTGTTCTATGTATATCTTAAAGTATTAAAGGACTATCTTGAAAGATTGTTTTAAAACTGAATAACCCTCATGATAATAGCTCCAGTGGCTATAATCGCCTCATGAAATTTGGTATATGTTCCTGTTTAGAAGCTCCAGTGGCGCAATCGGTTAGCGCGCGGTACTTATAAGGCAGTACGCAGCTGAGCAATGCCGAGGTTGTGAGTTCGATCCTCACCTGGAGCATGGTTTTAGAAAGCAAGTGATGCTATGGAAGATAAAGATTTCAATGTCTAACTTAAAAGATCATCTGAACATCACATTGCCGTCATCCATTAGAAGAATAATCACAAAATAATGCAAACAAAAAAATATTCTTCAATGTATATCTTAAACTAGTAAAGTATTAAAGGACTATCTTGAAAGATTGTTTTAAAACTGAATCACCCTCATGATAATAGCTCCAGTGGCTATAATCCCCACATGAAATTTGGTATATGTTCAATGTCTAACTTAAAAGATCGTCTGAAGATCACTTTGTTGTCATCCATTAAAAGAATGATCACAAAATAATCCAAGAAACACATTTAATGTTCTATGTATGTCTTAAACTAGTAAAGTATTAAAGGACTATTTGGAAAGATTGTTTTAAAACTGAATCACCCTCATTATAATAGCTCCAGTGGCTATAATCCCCACATGAAATTTGGTATATATTCCTGTTTAGAAGCTCCAGTGGCGCATGGAGCATGATTTTAGAAAGCAAGAGATGCTATGGAAGATAAAGATTTCAATGTCTAACTTAAAAGATCATCTTAACATCACATTGCCGTCATCCATTAGAAGAATGATCAGGAAATAATGGGAAAAAAAAGTATTGTTCTATGTATATCTTAAAGTATTAAAGGACTATCTTGAAAGATTGTTTTAAAACTGAATCACCCTCATAATAATAGCTCCAGTGGCTATAATCCCCTCATGAAATGTGGTATATTTGCATCTTTAGAAGCTCCAGTGGCGCAATCGGTTAGCGCGCAGTACTTTAAAGGCAGTACGCAGCTGAGCAATGGCGAGGTTGTGAGTTTGAGCCTTACCTGGAGCATGATTTTAGAAAGCAAGTGATGCTATGGAAGATAAAGATTTCAATGTCTAACTTAAAAGATCATCTGAACATCACATTGCCGTCATCCATTAGAAGAATAATCACAAAATAATGCAAACAAAAAAATATTCTTCAATGTATATCTTAAACTAGTAAAGTATTAATGGACTATCTTGAAAGATTGTTTTAAAACTGAATCACCCTCATGATAATAGCTCCAGTGGCTATAATCCCCACATGAAATTTGGTATATGTTCCTGTTCAGAAGCTCCAGTGGCGCAATCGGTTAGCGCGCTGTACTTATACGGCAGTACGTGTTGGGGAATATCCTGTGTTGGGGAATCTCCTCTGTCTCATGTACAAGTTTAAATGATGTAATTCCAAGTAGAAAACTAGCTCATAGAAAAACTAGGTCACAGGGCATGTAAGGACAGGGCATATGAGGACAAGGATATGAGAATGGAAAAGTACCCAAAAACACTGGTAGAAGAGATGCAGGTGTTGGGAAGCGCTGGAAGAGAAACATATTATATAAAATGTAAGATATTCCACTAATAGGAGAAGGTTTAGGGGAGATGTTTTTAATGGTGGCGAGAATACGAGGAAGAAAACAGATAGTAATACAGATGACCATTGTGTAATAGGAGACTAAAACAGATGCCCATTGTGTAAAAGGATAATAATACAGATGCTCATTGGGTACCAACGATAAGAAAAGGTATATGACTTGAAGGTCGACCACTGTAAGATCAGATGAATCAGCTGAACATCTCGCTTTGTTGAATTGCTCAATAAAGTTACTTTTTTGTGACCTGGAACTTTGACTCTGAAAGATTTTCTTTGAAACCTGAATTAGAGAACTTTGAAATCTGCAGACCAGAACCAGAGCCCTTAAATCTGCCACAACATAAGCAGCTGAGCAATGCCGAGGTTGTGAGTTCGAGGCTCACCTGAAGCATGGTTTTAGAAAGCAAGAGACGCTATGGAAGATAAAGATTTCAATGTCTAACTTAAAAGATCGTCTGAACATCACTTTGTTGTCATCCATTAGAAGAATGATCATGGGCTTCCGGTTATGGGGGCTTCCGGTTATGGCTGCCATAGAGTAAGACGCGGAAAGCTTCGCTCCCACAGAAAATCCTGCTTATATTGCATTAACTTGAGCAAAACGCGGCTACGCTTGTATTTTCTTTAATTTAAACTGGATACACCTCTTTTGGCAACATTTGAGGATGCCTCCTAAAAAACCTATCGAGAACAAGAAGGAAACAACTAACGCCACCGAAGACAGCCCTTCAGTATTGACGGTTAACTTGGCGTCACCTCCTGAATGGTTCCAGTCAGAACTGGAGAAAGGTTTCGCAAAAATTCAAGTCATGCTAGACGGGCGTCTGTGCGAAATACGGGACTCAGTAGACAAAGTACACAGCGACCTTCAAAAAACGAGGCAAAAACTGTGCGAACTCGAATCACGCCAAGACAGATTTGAAGAAGCCATTGTGAGTCTTCGTAAGGACATCGTGGATGGTAAAAAGCACGCGGAGCATGAAATACTTACTCTGAAAGATAAGGTCGACGATCTTGAAAATCGCTCCAGGCGTAACAATTTACGCCTCGTTGGCTTTCCTGAAGGGGTAGAAGGGAGAGACGCAGTGTAGTTCGTGGAGGAATGGCTTCCAAAAATCATTGGTGTTGATCAGGAGCGCCCCTTTGAAGTTGAACGAGCTCACCGTACGCTTCAGCGCCGGCCGGCAGAATACGAAAGACCACGGGCCATTGTGATTAAATTGCTTCGCTTCAGAGATACGGTCTCAATATTGAATGCTGCACGGGAGAAAAAAGAGCTTACATATGGCAATTCAAAAATCATGATCTTCCGGGACATGTCAACAGCCCTCTACAAGAAGAAACAGGCGTTTGCCCCTCTTAGAAGACGGCTCCGGGATCATAGTATCTCATACAGCATGCAATACCCTGCCACGTTGAGAGCGGATCTCCCAGAGGGTGCGCAATCTTTCCACTCGAAAGACACTGCAGAGGCTTATTTGAAAACTCATCACCCAACACTTCTGTCGGCAATGAGTTCGGAGTAAGACTGTAGGTACGTTGTAAATAGTAATTGGGTCTATGGATATGTGAGCTCCGAATAGCTGTAAGAAGGGACAATAAGGAACCTATTCAATTGTCTATCCTACCTCTTTATCTATAACCTGTTCTCTTAAATAGTTCTGCCCAGTTTACTAACTTTCTTTGCCCAGTAGATGGCGTAGTTTGCGTTTACTCTGTGGATGTGTGTGGGTAGCTTTAGCTTGAAGTTGCGCATGTTCAATATGCAATGTTATGCGTGTTTTTTGTCGGGGGAGGGGGGAATGTAGGGGGTGCCACTTTCTTGTTCTTTTTTTTTTTCTTTCCTCTCGATCTTTTTGTGTTGCTTTTATTTTACTTTGATCTATAACTGAACAAGATAAATATGAATATTTGTCCTGGAATGTTAATGGGATTAATAACAATTTAAAGAGAAAGAAAATACTGTTGTTTTTAAAGAAAAATAAGATAGACATTGCTCTTTTGCAAGAGACCCATCTGATTGAGGAGGATCATTGTAAGCTATCACGTCAATGGCCTGGTCAAGTCTTTTTTGCTTCATATAGTTCTCACTCAAGAGGGGTTGCTATTCTGATAAACTGCAGAGTGCCTTTTGTCTTGGAACATGTGGTCAAAGACAACTGCGGAAGATATATTCCTTAAAGGGTATATTGCATCTGAAAGTATCACAATAGCAAATGTTTATGCCCCCAATCAAGATGAACCTCAATTTTTCCATAATTTACATTTCAAACTTTTTTTGCCTTGTACAATCATTGGAGGTGACTTTAATTTGGTCCTAGACCCTTCAGACAGATCACCTGCTAAATGTTCTGCCTTGACACCATCAGCAAGAGCTGTGAAACACATGATGTCTGAATTAGAGCTGATAGATATTTGGAAGGCTTTACATAAGACTCAACAAGATTTCTCTTTTTATTCCCGGCCACATAAAAGTTTTTCCAGAATTGATTTTTTTCTTTTGCACAAAACACAGGAATATTTAGTTGACTCATGTGAATACCTTCCACGGACTTTATCGGATCACTCCCCACTAGTCCTTACGGTTAATGCTCCTACTACCGGAACACATCTTAGAAGATGGCGATTTAGTAACTATCTCCTCAATAACCTTGACCTTATAGCTTTTTCAAACGACAATATAGAATGTCTTTTGAACTTTAATGTGGGATCTGCTCCTCTAGGGGTGGTTTGGGAGTCATTAAAGGCTTATCTAAGGGGAATAATTTTATCATACTCATCTGGTAAAAAGAAAAAATATCAGAGTCATCTGAACCTACTCTCTAAAGACATCAAAAAATTGGAACAGGACTGTTCTATCCGTGGAGATGAAAATATTTTTCAGAAACTAAGCTCACTGCGGCTTGAGTACGATATGCTGTCCACTAAAGAAGCAGAATGTGTCCTCCTTAGATCTAAACAGCGATATTATGAGCATGGGGACAAAATTGGCAAATTGTTGGCCTGGCAAATACGAAAAGAAGATGCAGTGAGGTCCATTAACGCAATACGTCGAGCTGACAATACTGTTATCAGAGATCCTACTCTTATTAATCAGGAATTTATGCGATTCTATAAATTGCTATATACCTCCCAAGGTACCGATATGACGAAAACACATACCTTTCTGGATAAATTGGACATACCATCTCTTACTAAAGTTTCCAGGGACAATTTGGAGGGGGACATTACTAGGGTCGAAATACAAGAGGCCATATTATGCCTAACTGCTGGTAAATCACCTGGTTTGGATGGTTTCTCTATGGATTTTTAAAAAACTTTTATACCCAAATTAATTAAGCCAATGCAGGATATGTATATGCAAGCTATAGAGTCTCAACGTTTACCAGACTCTCTCGAACAGGCTATGATAACTCTTCTACTTAAGCCTGGTAAAGACCCTTGTTTGTGTGGCTAGTATAGGCCAATCTCATTACTCTACTCAGATTACAAGGTGTTTGCCAAAATTATTGCCTTAAGATTGGAAAAAGTAATCTCACAGGTAGTACATATGGATCAGACAGGATTTATTCAAAACCGATGCCTTTTTGACAACGTTCGTAGGCTACTAAATATAATTTTTTCCGCCTCTCAGGTGGACTACCCTGTTATTGCCGTTTCGTTAGATGCCGAAAAGGCCTTTGATCGATTTGAGTGGCTATATCTGCTTTCGGTCCTCCAAAAGATGAATTTTGGCCCTAAATTTATTAATATGGTTAAGATGCTTTATAACCATCCAACAGCAGTCATTCAGACCAATGGTGAAATCTCGACTTCATTCTCCTTGGAGCGGGGTACGAGACAGGGTTGCCCTCTGTCTCCTCTTTTATTCGCGCTAGCAATAGAGCCTTTAGCTATTGCAATTCGCTCGCATGACGTCATTAGTGGTTTTACAACCCTTCAATATCGGCATATAATCTCATTATACGCAGACGATATCATGTTGTATTTGATTTATGTAAACTCTGCTATACCAGCATTGACGACTCTACTACAAGATTATGGAGTCATATCTGGCTATAAAATTAATGTAAACAAGAGTGTCTCTATGCCCCTTAATATAGCAGCTACTCGACTACCTCTTAGAAATTTTCTTTTCACCTGGAATATGGATAAATTCACTTATCTTGGACTACAAATATCCAGAGATTTGTCTCAGTTATATAACCTAAATTATATGCCTTTACTTAAAAAAGTAGAAGGGGATTTAGACAGGTGGAAGTCCCTTCCTATTTCGTTAATTGGCCGGGTAAACTCTATCAAAATGACTATACTACCAAAGTTTTTATATTTGTTTCAGGCGCTCCCCCCTGTTTTGCCAAAGTTTTTTTTAGGGAACTTAATAGTATTATTTCGAGGTTTCTATGGAAAGGGAAAGTGCCACGGGTCAAGCTAAATTCACTATGTATGACATTCCGGAACGGTGGATTAAAGTTGCCCAATTTTTATTTGTATTACTGTGCAGCTCAGCTGCGCTCAATTTGCATTTGGTGATCAAAATGCACCTCTCCGCTGGCGTGGCGACAATTAGAGGAAGCACAAGTACAAGGTATAGCTCTTGCTGCAACACCTTTTGCCCCTCTGAATTGCTTAAAGAAATTGACTTCTAACCCTCTGATCATGGGTACGTGTAAAATGTGTACAGACCTCAGGAAAAAGATGAAATGCAAACAAACTTTGTTCAGATCCACTGCCTTTTATTATAATCTTTTCCTACCCTCAGCTCTTAAAGATGGCATAACCAAACAATGGTATGATTGTGGTATTCACACTTTCGAAGAACTTTATGATGGGGACACACTCATGTCTTTCAAGCAGCTACAACAGAAATTTTGGTATATGTTCCTGCTTAGAAGCTCCAGTGGAGCAATCGGTTAGCGCGGTACTTATAAGGCAGTACGCAGCTGAGCAATGCCGAGGTTGTGAGTTCGAGCCTCACCTGAAGCATGGTTTTAGAAAGCAAGTGATGCTATGGAAGATAAAGATTTCAATGTCTAACTTAAAAGATCATCTGAACATCACATTGCCGTCATCCATTAGAAGAATGATCACGAAATAATGCAAAAAAAAAGTATTGTTCTATGTATATCTTAAAGTATTAAAGGACTATCTTGAAAGATTGTTTTAAAACTGATTCACCCTCATGATAATAGCTCCAGTGGCTATAATCCCCACATAAAATTTGGTATATGTCCCTGTTTAGAAGCTCCAGTGGCGCAATCGGTTAGCGTGTGGTACTTATAAGGCAGTACACAGCTGAGCAATGCCGAGGTTGTGAGTTCAAGCCTCAACTGGAGCATGCTTTTAGAAAGCAAGAGATGCAATGGAAGATAAAGATTTCAGTGTCTAACTTAAAAGATCATCTGAACATCACATTGCCGTCATCCATTAGAAGAATGATCACGAAATAATGCAAAAAAAAGTATTTTTCTATGTATATCTTAAACTAGTAAAGGACTATCTTGAAAGATTTTTTTAAAACTGAATCACCCTCATGATAATAGCTCCAGTGGCTATAATCCACACATGAAATGTGGTATATGTTCCGGTTTAGAAGCTCCAGTGGCGCAATCGGTTAGCGCGTGGTACTTATAAGGCAGTACGCAGCTGAGCAATGCCGAGGTTGTGAGTTCGAGGCTCACCTGGAGCATGGTTTTAGAAAGCAAGAGACGCTATGGAAGATAAAAATTTCAATGTCTAACTTAAAAGATCGTCTGAACATCACTTTGTTGTCATCCATTAGAAGAATGATCACAAAATAATCCAAGAAACACATTTAATGTTCTATGTATGTCTTAAACTAGTAAAGTATTAAAGGACTATTTGGAAAGATTGTTTTAAAACTGAATCACCCTCATGATAATAGCTCCAGTGGCTATAATCCCCACATGAAATTTGGTATATATTCCTGTTTAGAAGCTCCAGTGGCGCATGGAGCATGATTTTAGAAACCAAGAGATGCTATGGAAGATAAAGATTTCAATGTCTAACTTAAAAGATCATCTTAACATCACATTGCCGTCATCCATTAGAAGAATGATCAGGAAATAATGAAAAAAAAAAAAGAATTGTTCTATGTATATCTTAAAGTATTAAAGGACTATCTTGAAAGATTGTTTTAAAACTGATTCACCCTCATGATAATAGCTCCAGTGGCTATAATCCGCACATGAAATTTGGTATATGTCCCTGTTTAGAAGCTCCAGTGGCGCAATCGGTTAGCGCGCGGAACTTATAAGGCAGTACACAGCTGCACAATGCCGAGGTTGTGAGTTCAAGCCTCACCTGGAGCATGATTTTAGAAAGGAAGAGACGCTATGGAAGATAAAGATTTCAATGTGTAACTTAAAAGATCGTCTGAACATCACTTTGTTGTCATCCATTAGAAGAATGATCACAAAATAATCCAAGAAACACATTTAATGTTCTATGTATGTCTTAAACTAGTAAAGTATTAAAGGACTATTTGGAAAGATTGTTTTAAAACTGAATCACCCTCATGATAATAGCTCCAGTGGCTATAATCCCCACATGAAATTTGGTATATGTTCCTGTTTAGAAGCTCCAGTGGTGCATGGAGCATGATTTTAGAAAGCAAGAGATGCTATGGAAGATAAAGATTTCAATGTCTAACTTAAAAGATCATCTGAAAATCACATTGCCGTCATCCATTAGAAGAATGATCACGAAATAATGCAAAAAAAAGTATTGTTCTATGTATATCTTAAAGTATTAAAGGACTATCTTGAAAGATTGTTTTAAAACTGAATCACCCTCATGATAATAGCTCCAGTGGCTATAATCGCCTCATGAAATTTGGTATATGTTCCTGTTTAGAAGCTCCAGTGGTGCAATCGGTTAGCGCGCGGTACTTATAAGGCAGTACGCAGCTGAGCAATGCCAAGGTTGTGAGTTCAAGCCTCACCTGAAGCATGGCTTTAGAAAGCAAGTGATGCTATGGAAGATAAAGATTTCAATGTCTAACTTAAAAGATCATCTGAAAATCACATTGCCGTCATCCATTAGAAGAATGATCACGAAATAATGCAAAAAATAGTATTCTTCTATGTATATCTTAAACTACCGTATTTTCTGCACTATAAGGCGCACTTAAAAGCCTTTAATTTTCTCAAAAAACAACAGTGCGCCTTATAATCCAGCGCGCCTTATATATGGATCAGTTGGTTAATTGGATAATAACGCTCTGCGTTATTAAATTCGCCTGCAAACTCGCGCTCGTGTTTACACACAAACAGACACACGAACAGACACACTGTCCCCGGCGCTGCTCGCGCGTCACAGAATGTTCATAAAGCGCTCCCCGTTCACAGTATCTGGGTCGTCTCATTCAAAACAGCCAGCTGTTGCTGTCAGCGAGTCGCCGCACATGAATACTCATATGAGTCAGGCTGCGAATGTAAGTTACGGGCGCTCACGCTTTACTAATAAACGGCTCGCCTCCGGCGCCGCGCACTCGCTACATTCCCTTTAGCACATCTAGTGGATGCATAACGCAAACCCAGTCAAACGTTTGACTGCAGTATCTATGCGCCTTATAATCCGGTGCGCCCTATATATGAAAAATGTTCTAAAATAGGTCATTCATTGAAGGTGCGCCTTATAATCCAGTGCGCCTTATAGTGCGGAAAATACGGTAGTAAAGGACTATCTTGAAAGATTGTTTTAAAACTGAATCACCCTCATGATAATAGCTCCAGTGGCTATAATCCACACATGAAATTTGGTATATGTTCCGGTTTAGAAGCTCCAGTGGCGCAATCGGTTAGCGCTCGGTATTTATAAGGCAGTACGCAGCTGAGCAATGCCGAGGTTGTGAGTTCGATCCTCACCTGGAGCATGGTTTTAGAAAGCAAGTGATGCTATGGAAGATAAAGATTTCAATGTCTAACTTAAAAGATCATCTGAACATCACATTGCCGTCATCCATTAGAAGAATAATCACAAAATAATCCAAGAAACACATTTAATGTTCTATGTATGTCTTAAACTAGTAAAGTATTAAAGGACTATTTGGAAAGATTGTTTTAAAACTGAATCACCCTCATGATAATAGCTCCAGTGGCTATAATCCCCACATGAAATTTGGTATATATTCCTGTTTAGAAGCTCCAGTGGCGCATGGAGCATGATTTTAGAAACCAAGAGATGCTATGGAAGATAAAGATTTCAATGTCTAACTTAAAAGATCATCTTAACATCACATTGCCGTCATCCATTAGAAGAATGATCAGGAAATAATGAAAAAAAAAAAAGAATTGTTCTATGTATATCTTAAAGTATTAAAGGACTATCTTGAAAGATTGTTTTAAAACTGATTCACCCTCATGATAATAGCTCCAGTGGCTATAATCCCCACATGAAATTTGGTATATGTCCCTGTTTAGAAGCTCCAGTGGCGCAATCGGTTAGCGCGCGGTACTTATAAGGCAGTACACAGCTGAGCAATGCCGAGGTTGTGAGTTCAAGCCTCACCTGGAGCATGATTTTAGAAAGGAAGAGACGCTATGGAAGATAAAGATTTCAATGTGTAACTTAAAAGATCGTCTGAACATCACTTTGTTGTCATCCATTAGAAGAATGATCACAAAATAATCCAAGAAACACATTTAATGTTCTATGTATGTCTTAAACTAGTAAAGTATTAAAGGACTATTTGGAAAGATTGTTTTAAAACTGAATCACCCTCATGATAATAGCTCCAGTGGCTATAATCCCCACATGAAATTTGGTATATGTTCCTGTTTAGAAGCTCCAGTGGCGCATGGAGCATGATTTTAGAAAGCAAGAGATGCTATGGAAGATAAAGATTTCAATGTCTAACTTAAAAGATCATCTGAAAATCACATTGCCGTCATCCATTAGAAGAATGATCACGAAATAATGCAAAAAAAAGTATTGTTCTATGTATATCTTAAAGTATTAAAGGACTATCTTGAAAGATTGTTTTAAAACTGAATCACCCTCATGATAATAGCTCCAGTGGCTATAATCGCCTCATGAAATTTGGTATATGTTCCTGTTTAGAAGCTCCAGTGGCGCAATCGGTTAGCGCGCGGTACTTATAAGGCAGTACGCAGCTGAGCAATGCCAAGGTTGTGAGTTCGAGCCTCACCTGAAGCATGGTTTTAGAAAGCAAGTGATGCTATGGAAGATAAAGATTTCAATGACTAACTTAAAAGATCATCTGAAAATCACATTGCCGTCATCCATTAGAACAGGGGTGCCCAACCCTGCTCCTGCCGATCGACTGTCCTGCATAGTTTATCTCCAACCCTAATTAAACACACCTGCCTTTAATTTTCAAGTGATCCTGAAGACCTTAATTGGTTGCTTCAGATCCTGAAGACCTTAATTGGTTGCTTCAGGTGTGTTTGATTAGGGTTGGAGATGAACTGTGCAGGACAGTCGATCGGCAGGAGCAGGGTTGGGCACACCTGCATTAGAAGAATGATC
Source organism: Gila orcuttii (assembly GCA_026230005.1). NCBI lineage: Eukaryota > Metazoa > Chordata > Actinopteri > Cypriniformes > Leuciscidae > Gila > Gila orcuttii. The sequence continues at coordinate 3,236,385 of JAPDVR010000009.1, read as the reverse complement.
ACGAAATAATGCAAAAAAAAGTATTCTTCTATGTATATCTTAAACTAGTAAAGGACTATCTTGAAAGATTGTTTTAAAACTGAATCACCCTCATGATAATAGCTCCAGTGGCTATAATCCACACATGAAATTTGGTATATGTTCCTGTTTAGAAGCTCCAGTGGTGCAATCGGTTAGCGCGCGGTACTTATAAGGCAGTACGCAGCTGAGCAATGCCGAGGTTGTGAGTTCGATCCTCACCTGGAGCATGGTTTTAGAAAGCAAGTGATGCTATGGAAGATAAAGATTTCAATGTCTAACTTAAAAGATCATCTGAACATCACATTGCCGTCATCCATTAGAAGAATAATCACAAAATAATGCAAACAAAAAAATATTCTTCAATGTATATCTTAAATTAGTAATGTATTAAAGGACTATCTTGAAAGATTGTTTTAAAACTGAATCACCCTCATGATAATAGCTCCAGTGGCTATAATCCCCACATGAAATTTGGTATATGTTCAATGTCTAACTTAAAAGATCGTCTGAAGATCACTTTGTTGTCATCCATTAAAAGAATGATCACAAAATAATCCAAGAAACACATTTAATGTTCTATGTATGTCTTAAACTAGTAAAGTATTAAAGGACTATTTGGAAAGATTGTTTTAAAACTGAATCACCCTCATTATAATAGCTCCAGTGGCTATAATCCCCACATGAAATTTGGTATATATTCCTGTTTAGAAGCTCCAGTGGCGCATGGAGCATGATTTTAGAAAGCAAGAGATGCTATGGAAGATAAAGATTTCAATGTCTAACTTAAAAGATCATCTTAACATCACATTGCCGTCATCCATTAGAAGAATGATCAGGAAATAATGGGAAAAAAAAGTATTGTTCTATGTATATCTTAAAGTATTAAAGGACTATCTTGAAAGATTGTTTTAAAACTGAATCACCCTCATAATAATAGCTCCAGTGGCTATAATCCCCTCATGAAATGTGGTATATTTGCATCTTTAGAAGCTCAAGTGGCGCAATCGGTTAGCGTGCAGTACTTTAAAGGCAGTACGCAGCTGAGCAATGCCGAGGTTGTGAGTTTGAGCCTTACCTGGAGCATGATTTTAGAAAGCAAGTGATGCTATGGAAGATAAAGATTTCAATGTCTAACTTAAAAGATCATCTGAACATCACATTGCCGTCATCCATTAGAAGAATAATCACAAAATAATGCAAACAAAAAAATATTCTTCAATGTATATCTTAAACTAGTAAAGTATTAATGGACTATCTTGAAAGATTGTTTTAAAACTGAATCACCCTCATGATAATAGCTCCAGTGGCTATAATCCCCACATGAAATTTGGTATATGTTCCTGTTCAGAAGCTCCAGTGGCGCAATCGGTTAGCGCGCTGTACTTATACGGCAGTACGTGTTGGGGAATATCCTGTGTTGGGGAATCTCCTCTGTCTCATGTACAAGTTTAAATGATGTAATTCCAAGTAGAAAACTAGCTCATAGAAAAACTAGGTCACAGGGCATGTAAGGACAGGGCATATGAGGACAAGGATATGAGAATGGAAAAGTACCCAAAAACACTGGTAGAAGAGATGCAGGTGTTGGGAAGCGCTGGAAGAGAAACATATTATATAAAATGTAAGATATTCCACTAATAGGAGAAGGTTTAGGGGAGATGTTTTTAATGGTGGCGAGAATACGAGGAAGAAAACAGATAGTAATACAGATGACCATTGTGTAATAGGAGACTAAAACAGATGCCCATTGTGTAAAAGGATAATAATACAGATGCTCATTGGGTACCAACGATAAGAAAAGGTATATGACTTGAAGGTCGACCACTGTAAGATCAGATGAATCAGCTGAACATCTCGCTTTGTTGAATTGCTCAATAAAGTTACTTTTTTGTGACCTGGAACTTTGACTCTGAAAGATTTTCTTTGAAACCTGAATTAGAGAACTTTGAAATCTGCAGACCAGAACCAGAGCCCTTAAATCTGCCACAACATAAGCAGCTGAGCAATGCCGAGGTTGTGAGTTCGAGGCTCACCTGAAGCATGGTTTTAGAAAGCAAGAGACGCTATGGAAGATAAAGATTTCAATGTCTAACTTAAAAGATCGTCTGAACATCACTTTGTTGTCATCCATTAGAAGAATGATCATGGGCTTCCGGTTATGGGGGCTTCCGGTTATGGCTGCCATAGAGTAAGACGCGGAAAGCTTCGCTCCCACAGAAAATCCTGCTTATATTGCATTAACTTGAGCAAAACGCGGCTACGCTTGTATTTTCTTTAATTTAAACTGGATACACCTCTTTTGGCAACATTTGAGGATGCCTCCTAAAAAACCTATCGAGAACAAGAAGGAAACAACTAACGCCACCGAAGACAGCCCTTCAGTATTGACGGTTAACTTGGCGTCACCTCCTGAATGGTTCCAGTCAGAACTGGAGAAAGGTTTCGCGAAAATTCAAGTCATGCTAGACGGGCGTCTGTGCGAAATACGGGACTCAGTAGACAAAGTACACAGCGACCTTCAAGAAACGAGGCAAAAACTGTGCGAACTCGAATCACGCCAAGACAGATTTGAAGAAGCCATTGTGAGTCTTCGTAAGGACATCGTGGATGGTAAAAAGCACGCGGAGCATGAAATACTTACTCTGAAAGATAAGGTCGACGATCTTGAAAATCGCTCCAGGCGTAACAATTTACGCCTCGTTGGCTTTCCTGAAGGGGTAGAAGGGAGAGACGCAGTGTAGTTCGTGGAGGAATGGCTTCCAAAAATCATTGGTGTTGATCAGGAGCGCCCCTTTGAAGTTGAACGAGCTCACCGTATGCTTCAGCGCCGGCCGGCAGAATACGAAAGACCACGGGCCATTGTGATTAAATTGCTTCGCTTCAGAGATACGGTCTCAATATTGAATGCTGCACGGGAGAAAAAAGAGCTTACATATGGCAATTCAAAAATCATGATCTTCCGGGACATATCAACAACCCTCTACAAGAAGAAACAGGCGTTTGCCCCTCTTAGAAGACGGCTCCGGGATCATAGTATCTCATACAGCATGCAATACCCTGCCACGTTGAGAGCGGATCTGCCAGAGGGTGCGCAATCTTTCCACTCGAAAGACACTGCAGAGGCTTATTTGAAAACTCATCACCCAACACTTCTGTCGGCAATGAGTTCGGAGTAAGACTGTAGGTACGTTGTAAATAGTAATTGGGTCTATGGATATGTGAGCTCCGAATAGCTGTAAGAAGGGACAATAAGGAACCTATTCAATTGTCTATCCTACCTCTTTATCTATAAGCTGTTCTCTTAAATAGTTCTGCCCAGTTTACTAACTTTCTTTGCCCAGTAGATGGCGTAGTTTGCGTTTACTCTGTGGATGTGTGTGAGTAGCTTTAGCTTGAAGTTGCGCATGTTCAATATGCAATGTTATGCGTGTTTTTTGTCGGGGGAGGGGGGAATGTAGGGTGTGCCACTTTCTTGTTCTTTTTTTTTTCTTTCCTCTCGATCTTTTTGTGTTGCTTTTATTTTACTTTGATCTATAACTGAACAAGATAAATATAAATATTTGTCCTGGAATGTTAATGGGATTAATAACAATTTAAAGAGAAAGAAAATACTGTTGTTTTTAAAGAAAAATAAGATAGACATTGCTCTTTTGCAAGAGACCCATCTGATTGAGGAGGATCATTGTAAGCTATCACGTCAATGGCCTGGTCAAGTCTTTTTTGCTTCATATAGTTCTCACTCAAGAGGGGTTGCTATTCTGATAAACTGCAGAGTGCCTTTTGTCTTGGAACATGTGGTCAAAGACAACTGCGGAAGATATATTCCTTAAAGGGTATATTGCATCTGAAAGTATCACAATAGCAAATGTTTATGCCCCCAATCAAGATGAACCTCAATTTTTCCATAATTTACATTTCACACTTTTTTTGCCTTGTACAATCATTGGAGGTGACTTTAATTTGGTCCTAGACCCTTCAGACAGATCACCTGCTAAATGTTCTGCCTTGACACCATCAGCAAGAGCTGTGAAACACATGATGTCTGAATTAGAGCTGATAGATATTTGGAAGGCTTTACATAAGACTCAACAAGATTTCTCTTTTTATTCCCGGCCACATAAAAGTTTTTCCAGAATTGATTTTTTTCTTTTGCACAAAACACAGGAATATTTAGTTGACTCATGTGAATACCTTCCACGGACTTTATCGGATCACTCCCCACTAGTCCTTACGGTTAATGCTCCTACTACCGGAACACATCTTAGAAGATGGCGATTTAGTAACTATCTCCTCAATAACCTTGACCTTATAGCTTTTTCAAACGACAATATAGAATGTCTTTTGAACTTTAATGTGGGATCTGCTCCTCTAGGGGTGGTTTGGGAGTCATTAAAGGCTTATCTAAGGGGAATAATTTTATCATACTCATCTGGTAAAAAGAAAAAATATCAGAGTCATCTGAACCTACTCTCTAAAGACATCAAAAAATTGGAACAGGACTGTTCTATCCGTGGAGATGAAAATATTTTTCAGAAACTAAGCTCACTGCGGCTTGAGTACGATATGCTGTCCACTAAAGAAGCAGAATGTGTCCTCCTTAGATCTAAACAGCGATATTACGAGCATGGGGACAAAATTGGCAAATTGTTGGCCTGGCAAATACGAAAAGAAGATGCAGTGAGGTCCATTAACGCAATACGTCGAGCTGACAATACTGTTATCAGAGATCCTACTCTTATTAATCAGGAATTTATGCGATTCTATAAATTGCTATATACCTCCCAAGGTACCGATATGACGAAAACACATACCTTTCTGGATAAATTGGACATACCATCTCTTACTAAAGTTTCCAGGGACAATTTGGAGGGGGACATTACTAGGGTCGAAATACAAGAGGCCATATTATGCCTAACTGCTGGTAAATCACCTGGTTTGGATGGTTTCTCTATGGATTTTTAAAAAACTTTTATACCCAAATTAATTAAGCCAATGCAGGATATGTATATGCAAGCTATAGAGTCTCAACGTTTACCAGACTCTCTCGAACAGGCTATGATAACTCTTCTACTTAAGCCTGGTAAAGACCCTTGTTTGTGTGGCTAGTATAGGCCAATCTCATTACTCTACTCAGATTACAAGGTGTTTGCCAAAATTATTGCCTTAAGATTGGAAAAAGTAATCTCACAGGTAGTACATATGGATCAGACAGGATTTATTCAAAACCGATGCCTTTTTGACAACGTTCGTAGGCTACTAAATATAATTGTTTCCGCCTCTCAGGTGGACTACCCTGTTATTGCCGTTTCGTTAGATGCCGAAAAGGCCTTTGATCGATTTGAGTGGCTATATCTGCTTTCGGTCCTCCAAAAGATGAATTTTGGCCCTAAATTTATTAATATGGTTAAGATGCTTTATAACCATCCAACAGCAGTCATTCAGACCAATGGTGAAATCTCGACTTCATTCTCCTTGGAGCGGGGTACGAGACAGGGTTGCCCTCTGTCTCCTCTTTTATTCGCGCTAGCAATAGAGCCTTTAGCTATTGCAATTCGCTCGCATGACGTCATTAGTGGTTTTACAACCCTTCAATATCGGCATATAATCTCATTATACGCAGACGATATCATGTTGTATTTGATTTATGTAAACTCTGCTATACCAGCATTGACGACTCTACTACAAGATTATGGAGTCATATCTGGCTATAAAATTAATGTAAACAAGAGTGTCTCTATGCCCCTTAATATAGCAGCTACTCGACTACCTCTTAGAAATTTTCTCTTCACCTGGAATATGGATAAATTCACTTATCTTGGACTACAAATATCCAGAGATTTGTCTCAGTTATATAACCTAAATTATATGCCTTTACTTAAAAAAGTGGAAGGGGATTTAGACAGGTGGAAGTCCCTTCCTATTTCGTTAATTGGCCGGGTAAACTCTATCAAAATGACTATACTACCAAAGTTTTTATATTTGTTTCAGGCGCTCCCCCCTGTTTTGCCAAAGTTTTTTTTTAGGGAACTTAATAGTATTATTTCGAGGTTTCTATGGAAAGGGAAAGTGCCACGGGTCAAGCTAAATTCACTATGTATGACATTCCGGAACGGTGGATTAAAGTTGCCCAATTTTTATTTGTATTACTGTGCAGCTCAGCTGCGCTCAATTTGCATTTGGTGATCAAAATGCACCTCTCCGCCGGCGTGGCGACAATTAGAGGAAGCACAAGTACAAGGTATAGCTCTTGCTGCAACACCTTTTGCCCCTCTGAATTGCTTAAAGAAATTGACTTCTAACCCTCTGATCATGGGTACGTGTAAAATGTGTACAGACCTCAGGAAAAAGATGAAATGCAAACAAACTTTGTTCAGATCCACTGCCTTTTATTATAATCTTTTCCTACCCTCAGCTCTTAAAGATGGCATAACCAAACAATGGTATGATTGTGGTATTCACACTTTCGAAGAACTTTATAATGGGGACACACTCATGTCTTTCAAGCAGCTACAACAGAAATTTTGCCTCCCTTCTAAATTTTTCTTCAAATACCTACAAGTTAGACACTACATTCAGACTCAGCAAGGTGGTCGCCTATCTAACATTTCCCCTTCCCCCATGGAGGACATCTTATCTGATAAAAAGGACCCTAAAGGTCTTATATCATTTATTTATGGTAAGCTGTCCCAATTGATGGCTGGTAATCTTCACAATGTTAAATCTAAATGGGAAAAAGACCTGGAGTGCTCATTCAGTGATGATAAATGGGAAACTATATGTGAGAAAGCTCAGACTCTGTCGGTCAATAGCCGCCATAAACTCATTCAATTCAATGTGATACACAGAGTCTATTATACCCCAGTAAGACTAAACGCCTTAAAAGTAACTATTCAGAGCTATGTCCAAGATGTAAAGTGCAGAGAGGGACACTTTTACACATGTTATGGTCTTGTCCTGATCTTGAGGTATACTGGGAAGGGGTCTTAGAGATCATTGGCACAGTTGTCGGTACTAATATACTCAAGGAGCCCAGACTTATCTTGTTGGGGGACACTTCATTATTAGATGAACGGAGGGGGATTAATCTGAGGTTTGTTAGATTACCTTTCTTAGCAGCAATAAAATGCATAACTCTGGGGTGGAAGGACTCTAAACCACCTACTACTTCTATGTGGACTACAGAGGTATCATCATATGTACCTCTTGAGAAAATTGCATTTTGTTTGAAGAAACATCAAGATCTGTTTGTAAAACACTGGGGCAGTTTCCTTTCATATATGGGTATAACAACAACAGGACAAAACACCTAAATTTAATATGTCTTTAAATGCCTTTTTCTTGTTTAAGGAAAAACCCAATAAACAGTGTTAAAAAAAAAAAAAAAAAGAAGAATGATCACGAAATAATCCAAGAAAGACATTTAATGTTCTATGTATGTCTTAAACTAGTAAAGTATTAAAGGACTATTTGGAAATATTGTTTTAAAACTGAATCACCCTCATGATAATAGCTCCAGTGGCTATAATCCCCACATGAAATTTGGTATATGTCCCTGTTGTTACGTCCCTTTTTTCGTTGACTAGGGAATAAGGAAATAACACTTATAAAAATGGTGTGTGTACCTCAAAGTGCAGGACAGAACAAGAAAAGAAAACCGTACTCTCAGAACTCAGCTCAAAAGGATTTATTAATCCTCAGTGCCAAAGAAGAAAGTAATATACCACATGTACAAACAATGAATAATAACAAAATAACGACATTAAACACAAACAAAAACACAAGGTGGGAAGGCAAGCACGAGAGATGCCAAATCAAAGAAATCAATAAAACAAAACAAACTAGCTAAAGGTTAATTCAACTAAACTAACTACCAAACAAAAAATGTAGAAAAGAAATCTTCGGCGTCAAGACGCTCTAACTAAACTACACTAACTAAATAACAAAACTTACAAAGTGGGCACTCTCCTAAACTAGAGTGTCTAACATAATCCAAAACATCCTAAGTGCAAAGTGTATGTCGCGCGACCTACTAACCTGCTCTCTTCCCAGCTTTACACACTCCGTGTAAACTGATCAGGCTGAACAGTATAATCTCAAAACACTATGCAACAATAAACAGAACTCGAATGTTAGACACACAGAAAATCATTGACAGCAAGTCAAACAAGCGCAACAGACAAAAGTGAGCAAACAGCTGTACGACATTGAAGTGATCACGGTATTTAACTGCAGTAGTGAGATTTGATTGGCGGAGGTGAACCGAAACGTCATCGTCCTTCATAAAGATTGACAGTAGATTGATCCAACGGACACCTGAAACACACACACCACAACAACAACACACCCACATGTCCATATTGCAACACTTAACTACGTACGAGTACGTAACACTGTTTGGAAGCTCCAGTGGCGCAATCGGTTAGCGCACGGTACTTATAAAGTAGTACACAGCTGAGCAATGCTGAGGTTGTGAGTTTGAGCCTCACCTGGAGCATGGTTTTAGAAAGCAAGTGATGCTATGGAAGATAAAGATTTCAATGTCTAACTTAAAAGATCATCTGAAAATCACATTGCCGTCATCCATTAGAAGAATGACCATGAAATAATGAAAAAAAAAAAAGTATTTTTCTATGCATTTCTTAAACTAGTAAAGTATTAAAGGACTATCTTGAAAGATTGTTTTACAACTGAATCACCCTCATGATAATAGCTCCAGTGGCTATAATCCCATCATGAAATGTGGTATATTTTCATCTTTAGGAGCTCCAGTGGTGCAATCGGTTAGCGCGCGGTACTTAAACGGCAGTACGCAGCTGAGCAATGCCAAGGTTGTGAGTTCGAGCCTCACCTGAAGCATGGTTTTAGAAAGCAAGAGAAGCTATGGAAGATAAAGATTTCAATGTGTAATTTAAAAGATTGTCTGAACATCACATTGTTGTCATCCATTAAAAGAATGATCACGAAATAATCCAAGAAACACATTTAATGTTCTATGTATGTCTTAAACTAGTAAAGTATTAAAGGACTATTTGGAAAGATTGTTTTAAAACTGAATCACCCTCATGATAATAGCTCCAGTGGCTATAATCCGCACATGAAATTTGGTATATGTTCCTGTTTAGAAGCTCCAGTGGTGCAATCGGTTAGCGCACGATACTTATAAAGCAGTACGCAGCTGAGCAATGCCGAGGTTGTGAGTTCAAGCCTCACCTGGTTGGCATGGTTTTAAAAAAAGCAAGTGATGCTATGGAAGATAAAGCTTTCAATGTCTAACTTAAAAGATCTGAAAATCACATTGCCGTCATCCATTAGAAGAATGATCACGAAATCACGCAAAAAAAGGATTGTTCTATGTATATCTTAAAGTATTAAAGGACTATCTTGTGTTACAACCCTGGCTCTAGGGATGCAACATAAAGGACACAAAGACAGAAGTCTGCCAATTAAAACAAAGTTTATTTAATATAAAAAGGAAAAAGGGGACTGTAGAAGCAAAACACAGCTACAGCTCTGCCGGCTGCAAGATGAGAGCGAGAGCGAGAGCATGCCTCCTAGATTTAAAGTAGCTCCCAGCAGGTGACACCAATTAACCGGTTGATTGCAGGTGATCTACCAGGGTAACTACAATGACATACAGATTAGAACACTCACACATAACACTCCCACCCTTAAAACATTGCCATAGACTACCCTATGGCAAAGTCAACAAGTACATGAAATATAAACAAACACGAGGACTTACGACCTTGACAAAGCATCTGCCAAAACATTATCCTACCCCTTTGCACAAAAGCTGGGATTTAACAGGATTCACCCTATACGGGTGCTGCTTAATAGGGTTAGCTTGGCCTACATCAATGTCATGCTCTAGCACAGTGGTGTCAAACTCAATTCCTGGAGGGCCAGAGCTCTGCACAGTTTAGCTCCAACCAGCTCAAACTCACACCTGCAAGGAAGTTTCTAGCAATCCTTAGGACCTTGATTAGCTGGATCAGGTGTGTTTGATTAGGGTTGGAGCAAAACTGTGCAGAGCTCTGGCCCTCCAGGAATTGAGTTTGACACCACTGCTCTAGCACATTGGTACAAAATGGAACATCAAAAAACAAGGCCAAATATTGACCAATTAACTGAATAACAGAGCGCTCAGAAAGATCTAGATACGACAAATGAATGTCTAAATCAGCCAGAACTTTAGAATTTGGCAATCTACTCTGAGAAATCTCAGAGACAGCAACACTTCCTTCTCCTGTCTCAGTAGATGGAACATTCAGTGCAGCCACGGCCTTGACCCCTGTGGAAGCAGTTTGGTTATGGTCAAAGTAAGGCTCAAGTAAATTCACATGGCACATTCGGGTTTTCCTTTTACGATCTGGAGTCTTAACCAAGTAGTTACACTCACCAACTTTCCGATCAATAGTATACGGACCACTATATTGAGCCTGCAACGCAGAACCCAGTATTGGTAAGAGCACCAGCACTTGGTCTCCTGAACAAAACACATGATCCAAAGTTTTGCTGACCCCCACGTGGCCAGACAGACAATGATCATGGGCGAGATACAATAGGTCAGATCGATAAACTTCTGGAACCTCCACTTGAAACACTACTCCAGTTATCCTCACATGGTATTTTTGGGTCTGTCCACTTTCTCATCAAAACACCATCACTAACAAAATGGCCAGAAGCAGCATTTGATAGTACTTCATCAGACACTAAATCTTCAAACATGGGTGACAAAGTGGGGTCTTGTTTTTGCTCAAGTATTAACTGTTCACGAGATGGAAACATCTTTCCATTCCCTGACAAGTCCATGTCACCCTGGGCCATGAAAGTATCATAAAGTGGTATCACAGATTGACTGCTGGAAGATTCGTCTTCAGCTTGCCTCTTAGCCGACATGGCACGAGTAGTTGCACAAACAAGAAAAGTTTCTGTAAATGCCAACTCAAGCTCATCTGGACCATCTGACTTGAAGACAGTAGAGCTTACTTCAGGGACAGCTAGCACTTTCCCACCAGCTAAATCATTCCCTAGAATAAAAGACACACCATTATGGGAAACTGGGAACAAAGTGCAACAACAACATTCCCAGAGATTAAATCTGATTGGAGATTAATGCTATGTAAAGGCATAGACAGAAATCCTCCACCAAAACCTTTAACAATTACCTCTGAATCTTGAGCTGACTTTTCATTGAAGGGCAAGACATCACGTAAAATCACAGATTGAAAAGCTCCTGTATCTCTCCAGATCTTGATAGCTTGCCTGTGTTCAGGGTCAGAAGACAGATACACAGAACCATCCATCAAAAATGATGAGCCAGCTAAATCCCCTGTCTTGCATGAAACATCAACAACTGAAGATGCCAAAGGAAGGCTTGGCACAGGACTTACAAATGCTACAGTCTTTGCAGATTTATGTTTTTTACTTCGAACAGGACAATCTGCAATAAGATGGCCTGGTGTCTTACAATAAAAACAAGCCCTTTCTGAAATCAAACCATCATTAGTCATTTTATTGGCAGGTGATGAGGCAAAAGGCGCAGACTTTACAAACCGAAACCTATTGTGCTTAATCTGCTCCTGAACCTCAGCTTGTTTGTCACCAAAATGTACCTTATGCGTTAAGACAAACTCATCTGCCAAGATTGCAGCTTGTTCTCAAGTCACTGCTTTCTGCTCATTCAAATAAACAGACACTACATCAGGCAGACAGTTTTTAAATTCTTCAAGCAAAATGAGTTGCCTAAGATGTTCCTTACTTTCCACCTTCTGAGACGTACACCACCGATCAAACAGATTCTCCTTCTGCTTTGCAAACTCAACATATGTATTGTGAGCAAATTTGGCACAACTTCGAAAGCGCTGGCGGTAAGCTTCAGGAACCAGCTCATATGCCTTCAATACAGCTGCTTTAACCTCATCATAATTAGCACTCTTCTCTAGGCTAAGAGCGGAATAAGCTTCCTGAGCTTTACCCACCAAGATACTCTGTAAAAGCAAAAAGCCAAGCAAAGTCCACACAGTTCTAGGCCACTTTGATGTAATCGCCACCCGTTCAAAATGAGAAAAAAAAAAATCGGTCAACATTTTTCTCAGAAAAAGGAGGTACTAACTTAATGTGTCTACCAACATCAAATGAAGAACCATCACCTCTTGGAGTTAAAGTAGCAGCTTTTAATTCCAACTCTTCAAGAGACCGTTCGTGTTCAAGATACATTTGTTTCTCTCTTAGTTTCGCATTAACCTCTAGCTGTTTCTCCTGGAAAGCTAGCTCTCTGAGCCTAAGCTCAATTGCAGCTTCAGACAAAGGAGCAGTCATGGATTGTGGGGAAACCTGCTTAACTTTTAAGACACCATTGTCAATCAAAACACTTCTAATGATTTCCTTCACACCATCCTTCAGTCGCTTCTCACTACTTGTGATGGGAATATCATAATGAGAGGACAACTGCAAAAGTTGATCCTTTGTAAAAAAAACTCAAGTAACTCTTCTGAAGGTTCCTTTAGGAAGTCTTCTAAAGAAGCCATTACTAAACTCAACACTAACTACTCTTAAGTAGTAACACTAGCTCCTACACAGAAGTTCAGCCGGCACAACAGGTCCAATCACACACTGCTACAAAAATGACAAAAGCAGCAAAATTGCTCTCAAACAAAGCTTTTAAAGCTTTAACCGAAAATAGAACTAACCCAAACACAGAAGATTACTCACCCCAAGCAATCACGAATATCAAAAGACAATACTGGGCATTAGTCTACACTAAAGTCCACAAAGGAACTTCACACAAACACTACTAACACACTAAAGTTAGGATCATGGACTAAATAAACACTACAGTACCTCAAAATAAAATGTTTAACTCACCTAACTTAAGTATTCCTCTTTCACTTCAATAAAAAAAAGTGAGCATGGTTGCTGAGCTCAAACACATTACAAAACACATGAGAGACACCCGGATACCTGCCTAACACTTCTAACTCCTATCTATCTTCTGAGGTGTACCGGGCACAAGGCGACTTTAAAAGCAAAAACTCAGCAACTGTGAACCAATTTTATCAATGGTCACAGTTCTGAAATGCTTACCCCCGACAGAGAACAAGTCTCCACCCAGAATAACCTCGAAAACAAAAAAGGAAAAATAACAAAAGAGTGAACCGATGGAAGGATTGAGTAATCAACCCAGCTGGAACTCTCACCCTTCCTAACCGGGAAAAATCATGCATATATTCAAAAATACTCAAACAACCATACTCACCAAATGATCTCAATCAAAGGGAATAAACAAAAACAGTCCCCAAAATATCAAAAATACTTTTTACCAACCAAATCCCGGACGAGCCCCCATTATGTTACAACCCTGGCTCTAGGGATGCAACATAAAGGACACAAAGACAGAAGTCTGCCAATTAAAATAAAGTTTATTTAATATAAAAAAGGAGAAAGGGGACTGTAGAAGCAAAACACAGCTACTGCTCTGCCGGCTGCAAGACGAGAGAGAGAGCGAGAGCATCCGTCCTAGATTTAAAGTAGCTCCCGTCAGGTGACACCAATTAACCGGTTGATTGCAGGTGATCTACCAGGGTAACTGCAATGACATACAGATTAGAACACTCACACATAACACTTGAAAGAATGTTTTAAAACTGAATCACCCTCATGATAATAGCTCCAGTGGCTATAATCCCCACATGAAATTTGGTATATGTTCTTGTTTAGAAGCTCCAGTGGCACAATCGGTTAGCGCACGGTACTTATAAAGCAGTACACAGCTGAGCAATGCCAAGGTTGTGAGTTCGAGCCTCCCCTGGAGCATGGTTTTAGAAACCAAGTGATGCTATGGAAGATAAAGATTCCATACGCAGATGGAATTTCTGCGTATGGAATCTGCGTACACAGCTCCAGTACGCAGCTGAGCAATGCCAAGGTTGTGAGTTCGAGCCTCACCTGGAGCATGGTTTTAGAAAGCAAGTGATGCTATGGAAGATAAAGATTTCAATGTCTAACTTAAAAGATCATCTGAACATCACATTGCCGTCATCCATTAGAAGAATGATCGTGAAATAATGCAAAAAAAAGTATTCTTCTATGTATATCTTAAAGTATTAAAGGACTGTCTTGAAAGATTGTTTTAAAACTGAATCACCCTCATGATAATAGCTTCAGTGGCTATAATCCCCTCATGAAATGTGGTATATTTTCATCTTTAGGAGCTCCAGTGGCGCAACCGGTTAGCGTGCGGTACTTATACGGCAGTACGCAGCTGAGCAATGCTGAGGTTGTGAGTTTGAGCCTCACCTGAAGCATGGCTTTAGAAAGCAAGAGATGCTATGGAAGATAAAGATTTCAATGTCTAATTCAAAAGTTTGTCTGAACATCACATTGTTGTCATCCATTAGAAGAATGATCACGAAATAATCCAAGAAACACTGGATGTTCTACGTATGTCTTAAAGGACTATTTGGAAAGATTGTTTTAAAACTGAATCACCCTCATGATAATAGCTCCAGTGGCTATAATCCCCACATGAAATTTGGTTAGAAGAAATCATCCATTAGAAGAATGATCACAAAATAATGCAAAAAAAAACAACATTTATTGTTCTATGTATGTCTTAAAGTATTAAAGGACTATCTTGTAAGATTGTTTTAAAACTGAATCACCCTCATGATAATAGCTCCAGTGGCTAAAATCCCCACATGGATTTTGGTATATGGTCCTGTTCAGAAGCTCCCAGGGACGTCACTAGGATTGGAAGACAGGGGGGGCTTAGCCCCCAGGGTATTTGTAACTTGCGTCATCCATTAGAAGAATGATCACGGAATAATCCGAGAAACACATTTAATTTTCACATCTAATGTTTAAAGGTGAACATATACCAAATTTCATCTGGGGATTGTAGCCACTAGAGCTATTATCATGATGGTGAATCAGTTTTAAAACAATCTTTCAAGTTAGCCCTTTAATATTTTACTAGTTTAAGACATACATAGAACATTAAATGTGTTTCTTGGATTATTGCGTGATCATTCTTCTAATGGATGACGGCAATG
Organism: Gila orcuttii; assembly: GCA_026230005.1. Lineage (NCBI taxonomy): Eukaryota > Metazoa > Chordata > Actinopteri > Cypriniformes > Leuciscidae > Gila > Gila orcuttii. Next base: position 3,221,311 of record JAPDVR010000009.1, on the reverse strand, counting down.
TGATGTTCAGACGATCTTTTAAAGGACTATCTTGTAAGATTGTTTTAAAACTGAATCACCCTCATGATAATAGCTCCAGTGGCTAAAATCCCCACATGGATTTTGGTATATGGTCCTGTTTAGAAGCTCCCAGGGACGTCACTAGGATTGGAAGACAGGGGGGGCTTAGCCCCCAGGGTATTTGTAATTTGCGTTTGTAAAATCTTTGCACTCACATCTAGAGCTACACTTATGTCAACAACCAGATAGGTTATATTATTGGCAAAGAATAAAGAGTTTTGATTAGCTTGCTAAGTTAACCATTTCTTGTATTTTGCTTGTTCACTCTAGCTAGACTACAGTTTTCCGTAGCAAACCAAAATATCCCGTATCCCCTTTCCTTTACCTCAAGAAAACGTAGCTAAAGGTAAGCAGGTAATTAAAAACAACTTACAATTTCACTCTGTATCACGACACTTACCAATCTTCCTTTCACCATTAGCGTGTGTATCAGTGTGTGTGGGGGCGGGAGGGTGCATAGCGAGTTCAACTTCAGACCGAACTAGAGTAATGACGAGACTAGATGAATCCTCCAGTTACTAGCAGCGCTCCGGTCTGCAATGCTCTGAAAGCTGCCACAGTTCACACCAAGGCAACGAGACGGTGCATCATCTTGATAGCACAACGACTCTTTGTACTTCTGTCCAACTTACGACTTTTTGGCTATTTTTTGTAGCTGGATATATATCATTTGTTGAGTCTAATTCTAAATATGAATGAGGATACTCATTCCAATGAGGTTATTGATAAATCGAATTGTTATTGTTGTTGTTATTATCATTTAGGGGGGCTTAGGAACATTTTGGGGTAGCTTCAGCCCTCCTAAAATAGGCCTAACCACGTCCCTGCTTTACTCCACTGTGATGAATCCTAAAACAAGCTATAAGCTGCACTGGCATAGCAATACCAGTGTTTCACACAGGATTTTTTGGTACATCTGGTGGGTGGGTCGCTGAAAATTGGAAAAACTCACCAATCTGGGGCACTTTGAGAGTTCAAAAATAAGAGCTCCAACCAATATTCAGTGTGCAAATTGAACAAAGAAAAACTCAAACCTCCTTTAGTTGTGATATAGTGTCTCAGTCTACATTACACTACTACTTTGTTAAAGTACTATTTTGTTTGTTAAAGACAAAGAGCATCCCAGCTAGCAAAAAGTCGTTTATTAGACATTGAATAGACGTAAATCTTCAACATCTTATTACGACTTTTCAACGTTGAAAACAGGTCGATCTTCAACGTCTAAATGGAATATGTAAAACTCTTTCAATTTATTTGAAATAATAATGAACATGGTTTGGTCGTTTGTTTTTCTCTGTTATTTTAGCACGTATAACAGACTTATCCTGTCTTAGATTATCATTTGAAAACATGTGGTATCTTAGATGATCAGTTGAAATCACGTTGTAAACTAGTCCAAGGTGGACCGACTTATTTTCAACCAAATTGAACAATAAGTACCGTTGAAAGACGGTAATTGTTTACTGGGCAGTGGGCTGACAATATATGGGCAAAGCCAAAATTGTGTATTTTTGTGATGATAAAACCGGAATATGGCACAGAGAATCATGTTGTATAACTTGTCAAAAAGGCGAAGATCTCTGTGTGCTCAAGTGAGATCTGGTGTTTTAGTCTCTCAGGGAACCGAGGTTATGTTAATAACCAAGTACGTTTTGTGTTTTGAAAGTAGTTCTGCTTACTGAAGGCTCTACTCTCACTCATCTCTCTCCTGATCCTCCTCACTATCATCATCAGCCACGGGAGCTGATGACGGTCCTGCTGCTGCAGAAAACATCTGTTTTTTTCACGCTATTTCTCTGTACATTCCTTGCGTTGACTATGTTGACAGTTACACACTAATACTGCACACTCCCCAAAAGGGGGAGGTGTTTAAAGATGTGATTTGACCAGCCCAGTGTCAATCAAGAAAAGAACCAATGGGCCGCTGATCTACGTGTTACATGGGCCGGTCTGAGAAAAAAAAAATCTACGCTGACTTTTTTTTGACCAATGCATTACACCGGCACAAAGCAAATTAAGCAAAACAAAACAAAACGAATGGGCCGCCGATATACGAGTTTTATGGGCCGTTCAGACAAAAAAAAAACAAGTATATGTATCGGCCCAAAAAGCACGTTGGCCCACCGGGAAAGTGCCCGGTCTGCCATATGGCCAGTCCGCCCCTGGATGGTGCAATACGGACGACAAGACCCCAGCGGCGATGATGAAGGGCGTCCGACAGCATAGACCCAGAGCCCAGAGACAACGGTGGAGACGAGGGAGGGAGGAGCCAAGGTGGAGTAATGGCTGATGTCAAATGGGGGACGACCGACGGAGGCAGAGTGTCATAACTTTAAGATGAACGACAGGAAGCAAAATGCAAGTTAACAATTTAATGAAAGGTCTTGGGGAAAAACAGTGCAAGCCGATGTGAAGAAGGTGACACAGGGACTTCGGTGGTCAGGATCCGTGATGAAGTGCAGTGAAGAGGTGACGGTGAGACGACAGTTGAAACCACTCGACGAAGACGAAGAACAGGAACACAAGGCAGGAACTGGACACCGGAACACCAACACGGACGACATCAAACAACGATCTGACAAGGATGATAGAACAGTGGTAAGTATAAATAGAGTGGTGAGATTGATTGCAGCTGGTGAAGTGGATGAGGATCAGCTGAAGTGGATCAGGTGATGTCATACACTCACGCCCACTACACACGTGCATTCATACCACAACATAAACACGAGACAAGAAGGAACAGAGAATGCATCTACCGTGACACAGAGCCGATGAAGACAATCGACATCGTCCATCAAGTCTCTATTTCCACCAGTATACCTCAGGCTCTGTCTGACACATCACGGCGGGTGCTAGCTCTCCGTCTGCGGGGGCTCACACGATTCCTCCGTGGCCGATGGTGGTAAAACGGACTCTGGGTCCGGTTGTGTTCTGGACCGGGGGTAAACACTCTCCAGACACCGGATGATAGTGAATGGGGTGGATTATGGAATCCACTGCTGCTTCAATGTATATCTAATGAGTGATTATAATCAAGGTATTAATCAATATTTTTCCTTCTAAATATCAAATGAGTTTAATGACTTCTCTAGGTATCTTCTGATATCTGAATGCAGTAACAGTGCTTGCTCATTTAGCCTGGCTTCCAGAAATTAAGGATGGACTTGTTTAAACGTGTCAATACATACATCTGTTTTTCTAGGGTACCCTGACAGCTATGGTCACTGGGGTCATTGGAACTAATAGTTTGAGTGACTATTTCATAGTTAAAGCTTTACTTTACTGTGACTAAAGTGTCCTCTCCTTGAGAGAAATAATGTATTATCTTGATGTTTTGAGACGACTCTCCTGTTTATAGTTAGAGCCTGGCCAAATCCAACCTTTGGAAAAGCTGTGTCGGTGTGTGTTAGTCTTTTTGGTTACAGGTTAAGGAACCACTGGCATTATTGGAGATTGACTAAGTTGTTGTTCTGGACATGCTGGCGCCCAGCAACCCAAATCTGCGACCTGGAAGGTCACGACGTGCCTAACTTCAGGGTCCGAGTGTCAGCTGCCTGATCGATGGAAATATGCATCTGAATATGTGTGGAAAATTACTATGTTTATCTATTTCTTAGCCAATCAGAGGTGATGGGGTGATGCTAAATCGCCCTGATCCAGAACAGTGACTTCAGGGTCTCGTCGTCAAAGGGGCTGGTGACAGCAAGACAGAATTGACCGTTCGCAAAAGCCACGCCCCCTAGTTATTGTTACTACGCCCTTCAAACAAATGGTCAAACATGACCAGCGCCACAGATTGCCATGACGGGAAGAGGTATACCCACACGTGTCAGTGACCTTTTTTGGAGCAATACCTCCGCGATGTCCTCCAGATCGAGGCAAAAGGGGTTACAGTATGCAGTGGAGAGATCTATTAAAAATATAAAAATACGCAATGAAGGAGACACGACTACTATCGAGGCTAATGCTTATACGGTCTCAAGGGAAATCTGAGAAACCCCATGACCTATACCTCAAATGCAACCAGCACAGCCTTGAAGAAGATTTTATAAGCTGGTTCAGTGGCTAATTGTTTGGAGTTAGACATATATAACTCGCACTGCATATTTAGTAATTTTGCCTCAGATACAGGATTATACATTCGCTTTAACATGCAGGTTGTTCATTACCACGGCATCCGCTTGTGTGTCATGCTGAATGCGATTTTCGTGTTTAAAAAGTAACTATACATAAGAGACGGAAAGATGCAGATAACCATACATTATTTAAGGTTATTTCTATTTGTTACGATATTGATATATGAACTGATGTTGTCAAGTAAGCTTCATGCTTTCCCCGTTGCGAACGTGCACTCCTCTAAACTGTAGCCTACAGGTGCTGCACTGCTAGTGACTGCTGCTCATTTCCCCCCGAAAATATCATGTTAACAACAACCCTTTAGAAAACGTAATTCCTTTGTGGATCCTCTTGATCTCCTTTCTCCATGTTTCTTTGACTAACGTTAATCTCAGTGTCTCAGTCTCACGCACGCTGCACACGAGTTAACCATGTTCGACACATTTAACTGGGAGTGGGGCCGTCCACACTGTTTTTATCTATTGTAGGCACCGCTCACGTTGTGTTTTCGGCTTTGGAAATGGAAAGAACACAACTCCTCCAGACAATCTCTCGGGATACCTAGTGTCCGATTTACAAACGCCGTGGGCGCACCGCTTTACCATCTTGCTTGGAGTCAATGTTTGACAGACCTGCTACGGCCTACGCAAGTCGACTTCCGCCACAAGAGTAACTCCTGATGCGATGTAGGAGTAGCGTAAGCTTTGACGCCTCTCGCGGTTCAAACAAACAGGGCTGGGCAACAAACTCAAGCTCGTTCAACATTTGTCTTTAAAAATTCTCATTTTAGACTTCTAGTTCGTGACCGATGATTTGTTTTGCTCTATCCTCTGCGCTTCAATGTTCTTCAATACGTCATGAGTTACTCTTGCCGTAAATCGATGCGTACAGCCAATGAGTGCGTTTCATTTTTGGGTGAACTAACCCTTTAAGTATACTTTAATAATATATTTCTATATTATATTTGTTTGTTTTTAAACAACAACAAAAAAAAGATTATTCCAGTTCAGGCATTCTTTGGTAAAACTTTATAATAAGCATACTGTATAGTAATAAGTACTTACAAATAATTTGCAAACTATTAGTTTAAAGTTAATTCATAGTTTATATATTGTACTCTCTACATTGTTAATATATTAATAGGCTGTGTACAAATAGTGAGTTCATCATTCATTGCCACTGTAATTATTACAAATTTTAAGCAAATTCCAGTACAAGTGGACAAGCCAACTCAAAAATTCAGATACTCAGAATTAGAAACATATCTGTTTTTTTTTATAAATCAATATTTTCAAACAATGTAAGTTTATAAGACAGTATGTAAAACTATGTGGTAAAAAAAGTATTTTAAAAAGTGTGGCAAAGTGAATTGGTAATTCAGTGCCCTGATGCCTTAGATTTCACCACTAGAGGGAAATGTTCACAGTTCACAAGTTCACAGTTGACCAATCATTGCGGTCTCCTGCAAAGCGGCGTCCACTTTCCTCACGCAGCGGCTCACTCTCCTCACGCAGCGCCTCACTCTCCTCACTCCACGGGCGACGCACTCTTTTTTACAAAATAGGTAAAAGTAAAACACATTTCAAAGTTACATGCAACATTATGTTTTGCAGCTAGGCGGGCATTATAACGTGTGTTACAAAGTGAGCACATTTGTCTCTGAAGTAAAGGCTGGACTACAATAGAGCAGATGGTGAACAGTGTTTTCTCTGGGACATGGTAAGTCCCTTAGGGGTGTACTTTGGGCTTTTTCACTTTGTAAACCTATAACATGCACAAAAAAAGATATATAACAATAAAAGAAAATTCCCGCTCCTCTGTGAGAGATACGAGACCGGTGCGTCTCACAGGTGTCGCTCATCAGTAATCACTCGCGTTGTTCTCCCGCGGCCCTCAGTCTCGTCCTGCTCGCCACAGTAAACATAATGAATGGCGACTGTAGAACGCAAAAGCCGAATCCCGGACATTTTTGCCAATCTCGAAATCCCGGGCAGACTTGTCACGGAGACTCACTAGTAGATAGCCTTGTTGTTTAACTGCGCTCTCTTACCGGTAGGGCGTGGCTTGGGAATGGCAAATTCAAAAATAATTTCACATTTCTACTACATAAATGACACATTTTAAATACACATTCATCTTTACAGAGGTGAAGTATCCCTTTAAGTAAAAATCTATCTACCTTTGCCGTTTTAACCTATAAAAACAAATGCCAAAAACATCGCAACTTTCATCGAAACTTTTTAGAAAAGTGGCCGCAACATCAGGCATTTTAGGCCGCAACAATCACAAAAAAGGCCTGCGAAATCCTGGAGGGGTAGTGAACCTGCAAGCGCTGCCCCTGGAGGAGGCAGACCCAGCCCTGGCTTTGCTCTGTCCCGTTCACGCTCTGCACCTGTACGTGGAAAGAACTAAATATCTCAGACCCTGCGGGGGATGCCATATGTGTATTTCTTCCACGACTGCTCCTAAACGGAAGCCTGTGTCTTTTCCTTGGGCTAAGTCACCCTGTATTTCATATGCAGTACAACCTTCGGGTTAGTCCATATGTATATCGCTTGGTTCCTCAGCAAAAAACTGAAGTGCAATCGCACCTGCTGCTCATTATATACCCGCGCTGCGTGGCTGAACAGCTGATGCAAATGATTGCACGCCAATGTGCATTGGCTCGTTTAGTTTCACTCGAAGTAGATTGGCCTCTCTAGCGAGATTCCTATTCGTCGGTCACGACATATGTCTCTGTTCCCTCCTTCAGGGAACGAGGGTTACCATACATAACCGAGACGTTTCGAATAGTAACTAGACAGCTTTTAGAGCAAGCATGTTTTCAGTAACAATCAGATAGCCTTTAGAACATGCATGTTTTCAATAAGTAGCCTTTAGAACAAGCATGTTTTCAATACACTATAGCTTTAAGAACGGCATGTTTCCAAGAACAACTAGATTGACCAAGCATGTCTGATACCCGACAGAATTAACGCTGAACTGATTCAACTAAAAAGCGACTGTTTACTATGTCTTTTTAGAGCTGCGCCACAGCAGAAATGATTCTGTTTGCACCATGAATCGTTATTTCCTATCTATCACCGCAAGCTGCTTGAATCTGTGCTGCATAGTGCTATAAAAAATAAAGCAACCTGACTTGATAGGTTTAAGTACAGCATGTTCAGTGACAAGCAGTTGCCAATGGCAACAGAAAAGCAACGCACATTGCCAATATGATCGCATAAGCCTAGCACAAGCATTTTAATGAAAACGACAAGATAAACCTAAGCAACACGGATAGCATTAGCAACAGCATGTTGCCAATATTCTGATAGCTTTTAGCAATGAGCATTAAAAAAGAAACTTAGCTTAGCTTTGTGAAGATATTACTATAGAACTAACGCTATGCTTGATTTCTCATTGTTCTTGGTTCGTTGTCATTAATGTTAATGTGTAGTGTGTATGCAAAAAGTTTCTCTGTGTTCATTAAAGTCTCCTTGTATCAATTAATTCTGTGTCACGTGTCTTGATTCTTGGATTGGGATTATACTACACAGTGTTACGTGACAGAACACCAAACACCAAGAAAGAATTAAATAAAGAAATGGATATACCTGCTGTCCGCCTCCTCCTCCTGGAACAGGAGGATCATTCCTTCGAGGACTACAACAGGTGCTGGTATAGTGTGAATGTGAGAGCCAACGTCAAAGTTCTTCCCTAAGGGTGTGTTAGTGTGGTTTGAAGGGATGGAGTGGAGTCCCGCCTATACTCTTCCAGCTGAGGTGTGTTTACTGAGCTCGGTCCCCACAGAATTGTTTGATGTCTCCTTCGTTTGTTTTGGCCCTTCTGAAAATATGAAAACACTTAACCTGGATTTGGGGTCACTATCGACTTTTAGGTCCTCGCAGGCACGGAATCTGGGTGTTATCCTGGATGACTCTTTAAAATTTGATAAACAGATTTCTTCAGTAGTTGGGTCCAGTTTTCACCAGCTCCGTCTACTTGCAAAAATTAAACATTTCCTTACTGATAAGACTTTGGAGATGGCAGTGCATGCATTTATTACGTCACGTCTTGACTATTGCAATTCGTTATACTGTGGCATTTCTAAGGCCCAAATTGCCCGTCTCCAGTTAGTTCAAAATGCTGCCTCAAGATTTCTGTTGAAAAAGAAGAAAAGCACTGGCTCCCTTCAAGCTCTCGGTTTCTCCTTCACTGACTCCGGCCAGCTGCTTGGAATCACATTGGCTTTTCCGTTTTCCAGATTCACCTTGGATTGACGATCCCCGGGCTCCACTTCGGGCCACCGAGCGCTGGACCCCACCTTGGCCCTCCGACCCATCTCCAGTTGCATCTTGACTCACAGCATTACCTCCACCCCTCTGGATCCACTGGGTTCCTCTTTTCCTCCTGTTCTGTCACTGACCTCACTCCCATTGGCTCAGCCCCAGTCTGCCGAACCCCCTTCTCCTCGATCTTGGCCTTCTGTGTCACCCTGGGTTTTCAGCTCCTCGAATCTTCCTGGGTCTCCACCTTGCACGTCTCCACCTGTGTCGATTGGGTTCCTGGCTTTTCCCTGGTTCCTCCATAAGTTCCGTTGTGGTCCTTTCTCTTCTCTGAGGCTACGTTCACGCTGTCAGTCCAAATTCGATTATTTGTGTATCCGATTGGAATCCGATTATGTTCCTGTGTATTTTGCATGAATGAGGATTGGTGTTTGGACAGATATTGTGTTTTGCGGTCGTATGCCATATGGAACCATTGCCACTGATCCTGCTTTAAATGTCGACAGTGGGGCTCGACAGCCTTAGTCAAATGGGTTGGCGCGTATGGTCGGGTTGCAGAGATTGAGAGATTGTGGTTAGGTCACATGTGAACTACCAGGAAGGAGCGACCTCAGCACCAGGAGGGATGTAAAGGTCAGTAAGCTGGGCTGAGTTGAGTGGGGGACGGAGGGGGGTGACCCTGGGACGCCAGAGTCACTGTCGAGCCCTCTTGAGGTGTCGTGGGCTAGTCGACGAAACACTGAGGACGGAAGGTGCCCACTTGAAGACCCTAGAGATGTCCCCTACTCGGCTCAATCCAGACAGTTGTCATGCTGATCCACTGGGGAGACCGCACTGTGGTTGCAGCCATTGTGTGTGCTGACGCGATTAACACCAGACAGAAGGAGATTCACATCACCATTTGGAAAGAAGCGTAAATGGATGGAGAAGCATAGGTTACTGTAAAGCTAAGTCTTAGTTGGTGCTTATCTTGGCGAAAGCCAAGTACAAATCAGCATGAAGTTTTAACATCTACTCTCGTGTAATGGAAATCAAACCTGATCTCAAATGGTTGATGTCCACACTGTTTATCGTAACTATTCAGATCTGATTTGTGTGTCCATGCAGCTCTTTTGTTTTCAGGAATATTTGCATTGGTTTCTATCGCAATGACATTGTTTTGGAAGGCATACGCCAAAAAAAAACGCAAAATGGAGGGGTTTGCAATAGAGATGTTGTCTTATTTAAATTTGGAAACATGGAAAGTGGCAATACCGGAGGATAGTATGCACAGATTTTATTTTTTTCGCGCTGTTGTCTCTACCAGTTTCAAAACATGTCTAAGTTATCTTGTCATTTTCTGCTCGTTTGACACTTTGCAACAACAGCATTGTTTCGGCAGTGACTTTCAGCATGTTTGCTTTGACAACGCCTGACGTTTACATTTTACCTGGCATGAGAAAGTCACATAAACCACACAAAATCTGATCAGAGCAGTCAGACTGAAACGGATCTCCATTTCGCATTTCATGTGATTTTTTGCAGTTCACATTAGCTAATTCTTATCAGTTTTCAATCAGATATGCACAAAAATTGGATTTGGATTGACAGTCTGAACGTAGCCTGAGTCTCTCTCTGGCTCCTTTCTCCTTTGTCTCCTCCTTGGCCCCTCCCTTCATTTGTGTTTCCCTCTGCCAGCTCCTCCTAGGTGTAGTTTTTCTCTGGCTCCTTGTCCACTACCGCAAAGACCTCCCTCCGTGCCTTGCAGGAAGGGGGTACAGTTTAACGTTCATTTTCTGTTTAGTTTTGTTGATCCCTGTCACTGTTGCCTGAGTTTTCGTTCTTTGTTTGTTGCCATGATTACTTAAGTTTTACACCTGTTCCTTGTTTTTCTAATGATCATTCCTTGTGCATATAAGACCTAATTTCTCGTTGTTCTTGGTTCGGTGTCGTCAATGTTAATGTGTAGTATGTATGTATAGAGTTTCTCTGTGTTTATTTAAAGTCTCCATGCATCTTGATTTTTGGATTATACTAATCCAAAGATTAGTTCAGAATTTATCCTGATTTAAGGGGAAATCCAAATTCTGACTGGGTGAGAGGAGGAGCTGGGGATGGAGGAGGGTAATTAGCTCCTGAGAAATGCGATAGCTGCTGATAATACTGAAGGAGCTTATATATGTATACAGTGATAGGCGTCGTATTCCTATTGGTAGACGTGGATCATCTGAGAGTCAGCTGATGCGAGCTTGACTAACGTGACCTGCCAGAACTGACGCTACGCTTGATTTTTAACTCAACAAACACAAGATCTAACAATAATATTGTGCTTTGCAACAAAACTGTTACAAGTTCAGTTATTATTTATTTCCATCAGTTGGGTTAACGTTAGGCCCTGTAATTAGCCAACGGAATTTTCCAATCTGTAGGTAGTTTCAAAGATGAACATTTGCTATTTATTTCCTACAACTCTATTTCCTGACAAAGTATAGTTTAACAAGTCATAACTAAAAGTATGCCATGCATACAATTTGAAGGCAGTAACCAAGGAACTAATTGTTTTTGTGATGAAGGATTTGTGCTATTTAGAATATTTATTCTATATTTTATTTGTATATTATTCTTAATATTTTATATTATTGTTGCTCTCTGCTCTTGTTACATTTTTTATATATCTGATTGTATATATTTTTGGCACGTGAGTGAGTGAGTGAGTGAGAGAGAGAGAGAGAGAGAGAGCTCTGGTGGCGCTCTGTATCACATGCTTGGAAATTCACAATATGTTTGATCATTTCTTTTGCTACACACACACAGGTGTCAGGTGAGAGTAAATACGATAAGTGGGAGTGGTGTGTGTGTGTAACTGGCAGAGCAGCGAGATCATCAGATCATCACACACACACTCCTCATTGCAGCTTTAACGCCGAGGTGGGTGACTTTACATTACTCTCATCACACCTGACAAATATAATGTTTACTAAGGCTTTAAAATAATTGCAGTGATTCATTTTAGCATGCAATGATAGAGCCTATGAAAATATGAAACATTACTCTAATGGTCATAATAACTGCAACTATGCAACTTACTATTACACCATTACTACAATTTGCAACAACTATGATATAGAGTGATTAACTAACCATGTGTGAAAAAGTTTGAGCATCTCATAACAGCGTAGATAAAGGAAAACATTGCGAATATTTCCCTTTCGTGCACTTTTTAACTGTTTTCATGCCAGTGCGCGTTCACATATAGGAGGTTTTTTTTAGTACAGCAAAATAAAATAAAAACTACTCGTTATGTCCTTCTAACAACCAGTGCAACAAAAGGATCCAGTTAAATGATGTTTATATGTTTCTGCTGTCGCCTGGATATGGCATTACAGTTGACATACTGCCTCGTGTTATTGTTCTCATCAAATGACTGTTGTTAAGGAATGTCCGTTTTGTTTATGCTTTCTTTGTGTCAACTTGGTATACACTATAGATGAAACTTATTATATGCAAGATGTCTATGGCTGTAGGGATACTGAATATAGTCCTGTAAATATGTATCCTAACGTGCTTTATGTGTTAACATCTAACATCTTTTATTTAAAATAGGATTGAATATGACTGAATCGATATGAGTAAAAAATAAAATAAAATAAAAAATCATGGACATTATTTTCACTTTATAAAGTGAGACACTACACTATCTTGTAACGCTAAGGTCAAAGGTCACACAAATAAATGAGGCGGGATCAATCACCATTTGCCAACAGTTATATCCCCCTTAGGTCAAGTATACATTTTATCACCATACAACAAGCAAAACCTCATAAATGTGCACCAACTCAAAGTCCAGAGTTATCCCAATTGTCCATGGTCCATCACCATTGTAGGTGTTTAAGATGTTATAAGTACATTGTCCATGTTTGTTCGCCAAGGGTTAATTCCATGGAAATAGTGTCTTTTTTTCAGAAGTCCAGATACACTTCCATGTTGAAGATAACAACAAGAGCTTGAACAAGTTGAGAACCCTCAATATCAAGCAGATACCAAAACCCTCTGGTCAAAATAAAACAAACAATATAACATGAGGTTCAGCAAGCAAAATACTTTTGCACAATATACCTTTGTTAATAATAAAGAAACAAATAAAATCAACTCACATTGAGAAGTTGAACACAAATGTTCCTCAACAGGGTTTTCCAAGCATGGAAAGAGCATGTGCTCTCAGCTAACAGGTATGCCTAACTCAAACTTCCCTCTTCCTTTTACACTCTTGTGTAGAGATAAGGGCTCCCTAGTGCCCTCTAATGGCCTGGAGTAAAATTGCAACTCTCATTCACCATAGGAGACAGGTGACAGTTTACTAGAACTGTTACACACCCCCCCTCTCAAAAGAAGACCTGGCCGTAAAACTTTTTCAGATTTTCTACATGGTATGTCTCAACTTGTTTAGGTTCGGTTAACAGCTCAACTCTGTAGTTTACCTTATTCAACTGTTTCAAAACTCTGGCAGGCCCATGCCACTTAGGTGCTAGTTTGGCCATAAAGGCATCCCTTGCATGAGACAACGGGTGAGTACGAACCCAGACGAGTTCCCCTTCCTGGAAGGTCTCCTGCCTCGTATTCAGGTTGTAGTACCTCTGTTGTCTGCTCTGGGCTTTCGCAACATTCTCCTTTACTCTCTCCAGAAGTGACTGCTGACGTTCAACAACTTCATACGCAGATTGGTCGGGATCAGGCGAACGATATTGGAACAGTTCAAGGGGTCCTTTCAACTTGCGTCCTAGAGCGATTTCCGCTGGGGTATACTTCGTACTCTCCTGCCAAGCTGAATTGATTGCAAACCTGAACTCATGTATCCAATGGTCCTAATTCCGATGATTGTCCTTGACATATGAGGCAATCATGGTCTTAAGAGTTTTGTTTACCCTTTCTGTCAGGTTAGTCTGCGGATGGTATGCAGTGGTAAGTTTTTGAATGGCCCCCCATTGTCTACAGGTAGCGTTCAGAAGTTGTGAGGTAAATTGTGGTCCTCGGTCTGATACCAAATACGTAGGTACCCCCCAACGGGTAAAGATATCTTTGATAAGGATGTTAGTTATCAAAGGTGTCTTAGCCGACCGCAAAGGGAACACCTCGACCCATTTGCTACAGTAATCCACAGAAACCAGTAAATACTCATTCAACTTCTTGCTCCTTGGAAATGGTCCCATAAGATCAATGCCAATCATATATCCAGGTTCTTTTACCGGAGTAGATTGAAGGGTTCCAGAAAGTTTGGATATACATGGCTTGTATTGTTGACAGGTTTGGCATTGTTTGCAGTGATCCCACACATCTCGCTGGATTTCTGGCCAGTACCCCACGTTGAGTAGTCTACGCAATGTTTTCATGCGACCCAGATGCCCACTTAAAGGATTGTCATGTGCAAACTGGAGAAACTGCTGCCGGAGATCCTTTGGGATGACTACTTGCCAAGTATGACCCTCTTGACTTTCAGGGACACATCTGAACAGAAAACTGTTCTGTACAACGTAATGGATACGTTGGGGATCGATAGGGTTAAGCTTTGCTTCATCCCACAGAGGCTGCAATGATTGATCACTTTTTTGACTTCGACCTAGTTCTTCCCAGTTGATCGATAAGTCTCCATTAACATCCTTTACCTGGCATACCGCAACACTTCCCAGTGGCTCTCCCTCAGGCATTGCACGGGACAACGAATCAGGCACAACATTACATCTCCCTTTCCGGTATCTGACAGTAAAGTCGAATCCCTGGAGTCGAATAGCCCACCTAGTAAGTCTCGAGGTTGGACGAGGATGGTTGAATACCCAAGTGAGTGCGGCATGATCAGTAAGAACTTCAAAGGGTTGCCCTTCTAGATACTGTCGCCATTTCTCAACTGCCCAGACGACAGCGAGGCACTCCTTCTCTGAAACAGCATATGTCTTTTCAGCTCCTTGAAGCAGACGGGATGCATAAGCGATGACATGTTCTCCCTTTTCCGAATCCTGAGTCAGTACAGCCCCAAGTCCTAAATCGCTAGCATCGGTCTGCACTTTAAAGGATCTACTTGAGTCTGAGGGCACCAGAACCGGGGCCTTTTGCAGGGCATCCTTCAAATCTTCAAAAGAATGTTGGCACTCTTTAGTCCAGTTCCATGGTACACCTTTCCTTTTAAGTGCATGAAGCGGAGCAGCACGTTCTGAAAAATATGGAATAAATCGGTGATACCACCCAGCAAGACCTAGGAATTGCTCAACTCCCTTAATATTTTTAGACACAGGAAAATTCTTGACAGCATCCACTTTGGAATCCTCTGTCTTGATGCCTTCCGCTGAAATGACATGTCCTAAGAAAGTCAGTGACTTCCTTACCAATTTACATTTCTTAAGATTAAGGGTTAGGCCAGCCAATTCCAGCATGACAAACACCTTCGTCAGATCCTGGATGTGTTGCTGAATGTCTCTGGAGTACACAACAATGTCATCTATATACACGAAACAACATTTGCCAATAAGATCTTGTAGAACTTTGTTCATGAGTCTTTGGAATGTTGCTCCAGCATTTTTTAACCCAAATGGTAGACGGACAAACTCATACTGGTTGTACTTTGTAACAAAAGCAGTTTTTTGGATGCTACATTCATCCCTCACCACTTGCCAGTATCCAGTCTTGAGATCTAGGGTACTAAATATTGTTGCTCCGTAAACAGACTCCAAGATCTCTTGTATCTGAGGCATGGGAAAACCATCTAGTGGGGTTTTGGCATTCAGTGCTCGAAAATCCACACAGAAACGCATTCCACCATCCTTCTTGGGCACAAGCACTACTGGAGCTGACCATGGGGAGACAGATGGTCGTATTACCCCTTTATTGAGCATGGCTTTGACTTCCTCATCAATAAAGTTTTGCTTATTGATTGGAACGGGATATGCTCTTTTCCGTACTGGAACAGGGTCATTAGTTATAATCTGGTGCTTAATGATAGAGGTTTTACCTAATGTATCTGTACAGACAGTCGGCCAATTAAACAACAACCCCTCTAAACGCCTCTTCTCTGTATGGGATGCATCCGCAAGACCCACCAACTCCTTGATGGCAGCTGTGGTATCGCTAGATACTTGTACTATCGGCAGTGCACAGTGTAGGTTAACTGATGATGGTTGGTCATAACAAGAAAAAGGATGTACTGTTTCTTTCTCTCCAAGCAATGAATATGTGGAGGAGTCAAAATCCAACTTGACTCTGCATGTTACCAGGAACTCAAGGCCTAATATGAGCTGAAAGGCTAAGTCCTCATCTCTCATGATGAATAGTCGCACTGGGTTTGTGCATCCTTGCAAGGTACACTCCCAAGTAACTTCACCCAATGCCCTCTGGACATGTCCATTGGCAAGGGTAAATGTCTGTCCCCGACTAGACCGCCAAGACTCCGTCTCATCCTTCCATCTCCTCCACAATGACTCCTGGATTAATGAATAGGAGCTGCCTGTATCCAGGATGGCTTCACAAGATTGGCTACGCAAAATTATAGTCAAGGTTAGAAGTTTGACATTACCTCTGGTCACTAATGCCATGCTGTGACTTCCGGGCTTTCCTCTGCTGTACCTATCTTGGCCTCCTCTTCTGGAAGACTGTTCAGCCTGACGTTGCTTCCAGAAGGCCCTTTCCTCAGCAAGGTCTCGCTCTACCAAAGCTCCTGTGCGCACCAAGTCATCAAAGGTATTCACTGTTCCTCTCAAAATACTAGCAATATGGGGATTACAGTTTCTTAAGGCAGCCTGCAGAATCTCTCTCTCAGACATCGTTGGTTTCAGTCTAAGGCATAAGGCATATAGTCTGGTTCCATTTTGAGATTAGACTCAACGTTGTCTCATGCAAAGGCATCAACCAAGTCTTAAAGTAAAATATGAGGCAGTTATCAGTCACAACCCATATATTCTTAAATTGCAACCAAGCACTTGAGTAAACACACATGGGGGAAAAATAAGCTTATTCAAAGAAAACATACGTTTCAAAAAAGCACACTCTCATTTCACTCTTGAGGAAAATTGTTGGGATGGTGATTCACGTCCCTGTTCGGGTGCCAATTATGTAACGCTAAGGTCAAAGGTCACACAAATAAATGAGGCGGGATCAATCACCATTTGCCAACAGTTATATTCCCCTTAGGTCAAGTATACATTTTATCACCATACAACAAGCAAAACCTCATAAATGTGCACCAACTCAAAGTCCAGAGTTATCCCAATTGTCCATGGTCCATCACCATTGTAGGTGTTTAAGATGTTATAAGTACATTGTCCATGTTTGTTCGCCAAGCGTTAATTCCATGGAAATAGTGTCTTTTGTTCAGAAGTCCAGATACACTTCCACGTTGAAGATAACAACAAGAGCTTGAACAAGTTGAGAACCCTCAATATCAAGCAGATACCAAAACCCTCTGGTCAAAATAAAACAAACAATATAACATGAGGTTCAGCAAGCAAAATACTTTTGCACAATATACCTTTGTTAATAATAAAGAAACAAATAAAATCAACTCACATTGAGAAGTTGAACACAAATGTTCCTCAACAGGGTTTTGCAAGCATGGAAAAAGCATGTGCTCTCAGCTAACAGGTATGCCTAACTCAAACTTCCCTCTTCCTTTTACACTCTTGTGTAGAGATAAGGGCTCCCTAGTGCCCTCTAATGGCCTGGAGTAAAATTGCAACTCTCATTCACCATAGGAGACAGGTGACAGTTTACTAGAACTGTTACAATCTAAACTATAGGATTTTTTTATGCAATTAATAATTGAACATATTAGCCACATTTTAAGTCCATGCAACCCAGTTGTTGTATTAGTTTCCATTATATGAGAAAGAGTGTAAATGTTTTCCATGCTGTTGACATGAGTAACGAGTGAGCGTGTTCCTGTGGTGTTTTGTGCCTGTATGCTCCACCTGAACGGCTGCAGATTGTGCATTACTGCTACACATGCTGGAGTTATACCTTTACTCAGTGTTGTAGTACTCGAGACTCGGTCTCGGACTCGGTCTCGAGACCATATTTTAATGGTCTTGGTCTTGTCATGGACTCGTGTGCATTTTGTCTCGGTATTGACTCGTACTCTGACATATTAGGACTCGAACTTATTCCCGAGTCCACTCGAGTCCAATTCAAAATATTTTTCATGATTATTACTGTACGTTAATATTTCTTTAAATTTATGTTTGATTGACCCGTCCAATGATTGGTGATTTTCTTGTGTGCAACTGCACATGACTTGAGACTAACGTTAGCGCAAAGGCAGCAGGACTCAGGTCAGGTCAGGATGTCATGAGCCTTTAGCTCAACTATGTGTTGAAAATGTGTTTAAAATGTCTGCTAAATCATCCATTATTCCGTTTGCATATAAGAGCCACAAAGTAGAATTCATATGCAGTAAGACTTTAAAAAGCAAACACTCTGCGACATGTACATTCTGCAGTAGCCTACTTCAATTACCGAAGCAAAAGGAACAACTTCCTATTTTCATTGTCATGTGGAGCGAAAGCACAAAGAAAGGTAAGATTAAGAACTCATAATATCTGTAATTCTGTAATTTTCATAAAATTTTTGCATTTTGACAGCTAATGCATAGTTAGTTCGGTGTAGAAGTCTGCAAGGGACTACTTTTAGGGAGCAATGTCATAAAATGACCTTAACACCGCCTACAATGTGGCCTTTTTATCCTTAACTGATAATATTTTTTAAAACAATATCACTAAGAAAATAAAAGTAAATTAGGTAATCCAACCTCTCTGGTCTCGGTCTCGACTCGGACTCAACATACTCTGAACTCGGTCTTGACTCGGACTCGAGTGAGCTGGTCTCGACTACAACACTGCCTTTACTTGCCCTTGAGCAACACATTATTAATGAGCACATTCAAGTATGGTTTGTTTTGTCCAAGGCAAGCACTCGCTTCATGCACAGAGGTCAGATAGACCCAAATGTGAATACAGCTGAGGAAGAATAAACCACTGATAATTGAATATGGTTACACAAAAGACTGATTTAAACAATATATTTTTGACAGATCTCATTCTCATGACGGCCCAGTTTTCATTACTGGACATTCATGTAATGAGATTCAGTTGGAATGCAAGTGTGTATCATTTATGTTTCTCTTGTTTCAAGTGATGAAATTGCTATCAATAGTATCATATTACAGTCCCAAAAATAAATAATGAAATACACGTCACCAAATCCAAACTGTGAGCCCCTTGAATGCCTCGGAGCCATGAATTCCTGTGGTGAAATTTGATAGGCTCTTTAAAGACGCACACTAGCACTCCTAACCAGCATTTTCAGGCATGATTCGATCTGTTGTTTTGTATCCATTGTGCGCCTCACCCTGTTGTCTTCCCCCTCAGCTCATAGCGAGGCTGTGTGGCCCTTCACATGGAAATGAAGAGTATGAGAGAGAACATGGGCTGGTTGTACTACCAGTACCTGCTCATCACAGGCATCTATGTGCTGGAGCCGTTGGAACAGTCCGTCTTTAACACAGTCCTCTTTACTATGGTGGCCATGGTCATCTACACCTCCTATGTGTTTGTGCCTGTTCACGCGCGTCTGGCGCTGGAGTTCTTCTCTGAGCTGGTCCGAGGACAACCGGAGAGCACAGTGGCCCTCATGAACTAAAGATGAAGGAAAGACCTTTTTATTGATCTGCGGGTCACTTTATTTTTCTACTCGGGAACAAACAAGCCAGATAAAGCCATAGTCAAGTCTTCCGTGTTGGATTCCTGCCGTGTCATGGGAATTCTGTATGCAAAAGTTGGATCTCTGCGTGATTGCCAATACTGAGGATTTGCATGATATCATCACTACTGTGTGATTAACGTCCTCTTCATCACTGGTTGATAATAAGAAAATCATTATTTTGACTCTATATTAGGAATCCCTGATCGGGCTGAGATATGATGATTATTTGCTCCAGTGCAAATTGAAACATTTAATTATTACAACATCCCCAAAAAACATTTATTTTTGCATATTTTATATCCTGAAAGTTTTGTAAATCACCTATGCAATGTGGCTGGTCTAAATGAAGGTATATGCAGGTTTATTTTTTAATGCACTTGATCACAAATCAGTGGAAGCCACTTTTACACTCTTGTGTTGATCGGACCTTTGTTCTGGTGGTGGTGGGATCGTCTTCATCATTCCTGCAGTCTCTGCTGCTGATGCACAAATGCAAGATATGCACATAAATGTCTGGAATTACTGGCATTCACACATTTATAGGCACTTGAACGTTCGTTTATTAAATACTATTGGTTAATGGGTTACAGTTTATATTAGGTGTCATTAACTACTATGTACTGTTAGGTATAATGTGCTTGTTGTGTTGATGTTGCATTGCGTAACCCTTGTGTTGCTATCGAGGTGTGATACAGGTACTGTAAGATTAGGACAGGTTTGGTGGTATGGGTAGGTTTAAGGGTGGCTTTAGATGTAAGGGAAGAGCAATAAGTGCATTGTATCAAATTAATAATTTAAATTTTAGTACATAGTAGTGAGAGACACCCAATATAAAGTGGGAACGGTTAATGTTTTCAGTAACATAATGTAGTCTCTCAGCTCTGTTGAACACATTTTACCATGTTTAAATTCATCCCACAGATTTATCCTCAAATCTAGCACAGAAAAATCTTATTTTGGCTAATTACGTCTGGAGTCACTGAAAATAATTTTTTTCTTAATTTGTGTCTTGTTATTTTGATTCTAGTTACCTTTAAGTCACGTTTCTTTTTAACCGTTCTTGTCAATGTCATAACATGTCTCTTGGAATAATGACATACATAATTGTTGAGTGACACTTTTTATATCAGAATGTATTTTTCAGAAATATACAAATTTTACAAAATATCTGTCCCATGTCCTGTAACACTTTTAGGATGTAAAACTTACATGGCCTTAAAGCAACACTATGTCGTTTTTGCGGTTTTTGCTCTCGGGGTCCCCCTACAGTTGGGAAACAGTATTGTCTTCTACTACTGTCGTAAAATCTGTCATGGTTACACCAGGCGATACACGTGTGCATTTGTTGACAAGCCGATTGAGTTCTCGCGGACAGACTGCCAGCGTTGCGTGTGAAATGTCTTCATCCCAGGTACATTGGCATATATTTCAGCATGTCATATGAATATAATTATGGGTTTTATTTTTTTCAAACATCAAAAGATCGCGTTGCTCACGTTTACAAGACAGCGTCATTATAGTAGCCTATTGTCTACTGTTTTACATAACGGATATGCTAATTCAATTCAATGTTTGTGTGGTAGGTAATAGCCATATATCGTCAATATTATTATATCAAGCTACCATAGATTAATCTGCAAATTTGAAAATCGATTTGCATTATAGCCTGAGGCAAGACACTTTCACCAGAAAAATAAATACACAAACATATCAGCCTGCAGACATTAGGACAGTTATCCTGAAAGATTATTTATTATAACCATCGTAAACTAGCATGTTAGTGTAGCTACCAGATTGATAATTCGCTACTCTACTAGCATTACTTGATTCATGAAGATAAATGGAGGACCAGATAGATTCCGTAACATGGCCAGGCCATGCTATTCAGCCTTTTACATTTCGCGCGATAGTCAGCTCCCTGACTCCCTGATTTATTTATAAATGTATAAACCCTTTACAGATGACTGACTGCTGCACTTGTGACAGGGTGCATGTTACTGAAAGAACGAGCACCAGTCGCGCGCGCGCACACTCTCACCGTCTTCAAACTGTCTTGCTCTCCCTCCAATAGTGATCCTTCTCCGGTCTTTTAATTTGTCACTCTCCCTTTTTCTTCTTTTAGTCTCCTCTGACAAAACCTTTGCCTTCTTCCTTTTAGTTGTTGCTTCGGTCATGACAACAACATACAGACGGGTATCAAACGCTAGTTGGGCTCTCACGTCAGAATCTGAGGAAGTGGGGGAAGTGACGTATGCCGTAAAGCAGTCGAATTTTGTAGTTTTTTTTGTGCTCGGGTTACTACCCGAAACCCGAAGTTACATAGTGCCAGTAAAAGCAATATAGACACTGTCAGGCTACGGCAGACGTGTCATTCAACCTATTGTAAGTCGATGTACCATCACAAGGGTCTTGGAAATATATAATGAAGGTTGAAAAACTACATAGTGTTACTTTAATAATAATAATATATTTATTTTGTATAGCGCCTTTAAAAGTAGCTTTCTCAAAGCGCTTTACAGACAGACATAACAGCAAAGGAGTAAGACAATGTAAATACAAAAATAAACACATAACATTATGATCATGTAAAAGCAATCCTAAAATAAAATGTTTTAAGAAGAGATTTAAAAGTCACTAAAGTTTTTGCTTCCCTAATGTTGGCCGGAAGAGAATTCCAGAGCTTAGGAGCATAGACAGAAAATGCTCGGTCACCCCACGTATGAAGCCGTGTTTTCGGAACAACCAAAAGACCACTCTGCGAGGAGCGCAGATTGCGACGTGGTGTGTAAGGGATTAATAAATTCGTCAAATACTGAGGTGCCAGATTGTGCAGAGATTAATAGGCCAGCATAAGGATTTTAAAATCAATACGGTACCTAACAGGCAGCCAGTGCAGGCACTGCAAGACCGGGGTTATATGGTCCCTGGCCCTGGCCCCAGATAGTACTCTAGCAGCTGAATTTTGAAGATATTGCAATTTATCCAATGATGATTTAGATACCCCAGCTAGAAGACCATTGCAGTAGTCAATGCGCGAAAAGACAAAAGAGTTTATCAACTTCTCAGCTACAGAGAAGGACAGCATGGGACGTAGCCGGGCTATATTTCTGAGGTGATAAAATGATGTTTTAACTGTATTCTGGATAAAAGGCTCAAATGACAGTGTGGCGTCAAATATGACACCCAGATTTTTTAATTTGTTCTTAAACTCCAATGCAACGCCATCAACAGATAGAGTAGGGGATCCAACCTTTCGCAGCTGATGAGGAGATCCAAGGAGCATGACTTCTGTTTTTGAGCCGTTTAGTGCCAGAAAATTATTGGACATCCAAGTCTTTATCTCAGCAATACAGTTAGAAAGATGCCCAACGTTCACTTGCTGACCCGGTCTAGTATGTATGTAAATCTGTGTATCGTCAGCATAACAGTGATAGTTAAGGTTGAGAGAATGTAGTAATTGACCAAGTGGATAGATGTACATACTAAAGAGCAAAGGACCCAAGACTGATCCTTGTGGAACACCCGTATGAACAGAACCAACTTTGGACCTATAACCACCCATAAAAACAAATTGACTGCGGTCAGTGAAATAGGACTTGAACCAGTCAAGAACAGTCTCTGATAAACCAAAAACATGTTCGAGGCGATTGAGTAATAGGGCATGGTCAATAGTATCAAAGGCTGAACTGAGATCCAAGAGAATGAGAATAGACGTGGAGCCGGAATCAGAGGCAATTAGTAAGTCGTTAGCGACCTTCACCAATGCAGTCTCGGTGCTGTGTAATTTTCGAAATCCTGATTGATGAGGCTCAAATAGTTTATTTTCAATTAAGTGCTTGTTTAGTTGAGCTGCAACCACACCCTCCAAGATTTTTGACAGAAATGAGAGATTTGAGATTGGGCGATAATTTGACAGATTTTTCACCTCGGAATTTTGCTTTTTTAAAACGGGAGTAACCGCAGCAGTTTTAAGTGCTGCTGGCACCTCCCCGGATGATAAAGAGTAATTTATTATTACAAGAACTGAGGGGCATAAAGGACCAAAGCAGGATTTATACAGACTACCAGGCATGGGATCAAGTATGCAAGTGGTAGCTTTCATACTTGAAACCTGGTTGCAGAGCATCTCATGTTGTACTAAAGTGAATTTGGATAAAGGAGTGCCAGAGAAACGTCTACGGTTACGTATGTAACCCTCGTTCCCTGAGTAGGGAACGGAGACGTTACGTCGGATGACGACGAATGGGGTTTCGCTTAGAAAGCCTATCAACTTCGAGTATTACAAAACGAGCCAATGGCAAAGAAATGCCATGGGTCTGCGGAATTTGCATGACGTAACTCCGCCCCACCTCGTGGGTATAAAAGGAGGAAGTCCGCAACAGCAGTTTATGTTTCTTCGCTGAGGAGCCAAGACTGAGCTCAGGCGATCCCCGCGGTACAGCGGAAAGTGGCAGGCAGACGTAACGTCTCCGTTCCCTACTCAGGGAACGAGGGTTACATACGTAACCGTAGACGTTCCCTTTCGTTGTCACTCCGAGTTACGTCGGATGACGACGAATGGGGTTACCAGTCTAATCACGCCACCTTCTCAGCTGTCTTCCAGTGCCCTGCGTAAATCAAGATCCCTGTCATAGACTGGACGAAGGACTCCATTTAACACAGGAATACCAAGGTACACTGGGAAGCATATCCCAAGCTAGGGGAAGTATGCAATTAATGCCAACCCGGAGGGGGGGGGACTTAGAGAATACACATATGACCCGAAGGAAACATATGGAGAACACTGGGGTGTCCAGCCGCAGGTGGAATATTTCAACCCCAGGGGTGGCAAGGTGGCTTGCCAAGGGAAAGACACATGCTCAGAGAGGCTTACAGTGGAAATACACATGTGGGGGTCGCTCAGGGGAGGGACCATGCACACGGGAGGCACCTAGCCGACGCGCAGGCAATAGACACTGGCGCCGACGTCAGGAGTGCTGGAGGAACTCAGGGCTTTCGGGAAGCTCACCTGAGGAGAATATCGCACGTATCCAGTCCGTGGAGTGGAATGGCGAGCAAGCGAAGACACCTGAGCGGGTCCGGTACTAGCTAGTTGAAGCGAGTACATGAGAGGACACTGGCTCCACTCGGAGATTATAGAATCTAGCGAATGTGTTAGGTGTCGCCCAGCCTGCAGCTCTGCAGATGTCTGTTAGCGAGGCGCAATGCGCTAGAGCCCAAGAGGATGCCACACTCCGGGTGGAGTGAGCCGTCACACCAAGGGGGCACGGTCGACCTTGCTGCTGGTAAGCCAAGGCAATGGCGTCCACTATCCAGTGAGACAACCTTTGCTTGGAGAGAGCCTTTCCCTTCAGCTTCCCACCATAACAGACAAAGAGCTGGTCTGAGGTCCTGAAACACTGCGTCCTGTCTACATAGGCGCGAAGAGCGCGTACTGGACAGAGCAGTGCCAAGGCTGGGTCTGCCTCCTCCGGGGGCAGCGCTTGCAGGTTCACCACCTGGTCCCGAAAGGGAGTGGTAGGAACCTTGGGCACATATCCGGGCCGGGGTCTCAGGATCACGTGAGAGAAAGCCGGACCGAATTCCAGGCACGCTTCGTCGACGGAGAATGCGTGCAGGTCCCCTACCCTCTTGATGGAGGCCAGTGCAACCAGGAGCGCTGTCTTCATTGACAGGAACTTAAGCTCAACTGATTGCAGGGGCTCAAAGGGAGCACTCTTCAGGGCAGTTAGAACCACTGAGAGGTCCCAAGAGGGAACGAGAGGAGGACGAGGAGGATTTAGTCTCCTCGCTCCTCTCAGGAACCTGATGACCAGGTCGTGCTTCCCTACCGACTTACCTTCGACTAGGTCATGGTGTGCGGCAATGGCGGCAACATAGACCTTAAGGGTGGAGGGAGACAGCCTTCGCTCCAACCCTTGCTGAAGGAAGGAAAGCACAACGCTGATCGAGCATCTCCGGGGGTCTTCTCGGTGAGAAGAGCACCAGTCGACGAAGAGGTTCCACTTCAACACGTAGACGTGTCTCGTGGACGACGCTCTAGCGGAAGTGATGGTAGCCGCCACCGCTGGTGGAAGGGTACTCAAACCTACCTCGAGCCGTCCAGGAGCCACACGTGGAGGCTCCAGAGATCGGGGCGAGGGTGCCACAGGGTGCCCCGTCCCTGAGAAAGAAGGTCCTTCCTCAGAGGAATGGGCCAGGGAGGTGCTGTCGCGAGGAGTGCAAGTTCGGGGAACCAGGTCCGGCCGGGCCAATACGGCGCGACCAAAATGACCTGCTCCTCGTCCTCCCTGACCTTGCGCAAGGTCTGCGCAAGAAGGCTCACTGGGGGAAACGCATATTTGCGGCCCGGCGGCCAGCTGTGCGCCAGTGCATCCGTGCCGAGCGTGCCCTCGGTCAGGGAAAAATACAGGGCGCAATGGGTCGAGTCGTGAGAGGCAAACAGATCTATCTGTGCGTCCCCGAACTGGTCCCAAATCAGCTGAACCGACTGGGGATGGAGTCGCCATTCTCCAGGGAGGGGCTGAAGCCGTGAGAGCTCGTCGGCTGCACAGTTCAGGGCTCCGGGAATGAAGATGGCTCGAAGCGACCTCAGATGCTTCTGACTCCATAAAAGGAGGTGGCGGGCGAGTTGTGACATACGGCGGGAGCGTAGACCACCTTGATGGTTGATGTACGCTACAGTAGCGGTATTGTCTGAGCGGACTAGTACGTGTTGACCCCTGAGCAACGCCCGGAAGCGGTGCAGGGCAAGGCGTACTGCCAACAACTCGAGGCAATTGACATGCCATAGCCGCTGGGGTCCTGTCCAGGAGCCCGCAGCAGCATGTCCATTGCACATGGCGCCCCAGCCCGTGGTGGAGGCATCCGTGGAGACCACAACATGCCGGGAAACTCGTTCCAGGGGGACACCCGCCCTGAGAAAACTGAGGTTCGACCACGGGGTGAGGAACTGACGGCAGGTCGGAGTAACTGGTACCCGGAGCGTGCCTTGATGCCATGCCCACCTCGGGACTCGGTCGCGAAGCCAAAGCTGAAGCGGTCTCATATGAAGCAATCCGAGCGGCGTGACCGCGGCTGCAGATGCCATATGCCCCAGGAGCCTCTGAAAATGTTTCAGTGGAACCGCACTCTTGCTCCTGAGATGTCTCAGGCAAGTCAGCAGTGACTGCGCGCGCTCGCTCGTAAGCTGCGCGGACATGGCGACCGAGTCGATGTCCATACCGAGAAAAGAGATCCTCTGCACGGGGCAAAGTTTGCTCTTCTCCCAGTTGACCCGAAGGCCCAGACGAGCTAGGTGCCGGAGCACTAGGTCCCTGTGTTCGCAAACCTGGTCTCGAGAGTGAGCTAGGATCAGCCAGTCGTCGATATAACTCAGGATGCGAACCCCGTGTTCCCGAAGGGGAACAAGGGCAGCCTCGACAACCTTCGTGAAGGTGCGAGGAGACAGGGCTAGCCCGAAAGGGAGAACCGCGTACTGGTATGCCTGCCCCTCGAAAGCAAACCGTAGGAACGGTCTGTGTCGAGGAAGAATGGAGACATGAAAGTAGGCGTCCTTCAGGTCGATCGCTGCAAACCAATCCTGGGGCCGCACGCATTCGAGAACGCGTTTGGCGGAGAGCATCTTGAACGGCAGCCTGTGAAGGGAGCGGTTCAGCACGCGCAAGTCCAGGATTGGCCGTAACCCACCGGTTTTCTTGGGGACAATGAAGTAGGGGCTGTAGAACCCGGACCTCATCTCGGCTGGAGGGACAGTCTCGATTGCACCCTTCGCCAGCAGGGTGGCAATCTCTGCTCTCATGATGGGGGCATTGCCACCGACCAAAGTGGAGCGGACTCCCCTGAAGCGGGGAGGAGACCGTGCGAACTGAATCGCATAGCCGAACCTGATGGTGCGCGCGATCCAGCGGGACAGACGGGGAAGCTCTAACCAGGCTCCCAGGAACTGAACCAGCGGGATCAAGCGGGCAACAGGCGTCCCCCCGGAGGGGCAGCGAAGCGGAGTAACTGGCCCAGACGTGGACGGCATAGCGGCCCGGTGTGGGGGCACAGTTAACAACCGCGCCCTGACAGAGGGGGCCAGGGGAGGACCAGACTGGTCGTCCCGCGGGGGCCTGCTCTGCCAGGGGTCTGGCGACAGAGGGGGACAGGGGGAGCGCGGTCCGTGGACGGCACGCCCTGTCAACCGCCTCTGGGACAGAGGGGGGCGAGGAGAGCACGGCTTGTGGGCGGCGCTCTGTGTCGCCCGAGAACTCTGTGAGCTCAGGGAAGAGAGGATCGTTTCTGTCTTTAACCACTTTAGGGTGCTGCCCACCCGTGGGTGAGCAGCGGGGAGCGGAGAACAAAAGATTCTCCCCCGGCCCTCCACCGGGGGAAGGAGTGGTCCTGCTACCATCTCCTGAAAAACGACCATCTTCCCTGAGCAGCCCGTCTCAGGAGCGCCGCTTGGCCCGGCGTTTAGCGGGGGGCGGGGCGGGAGAGGGCTGTGGCGCCTTCTTACGGCTTCCTCCGCGACCGGCCCGGGGTGGAGGCTGCTGCGTGGGCCGGGCGGGAGGGGGGGGAGCCGCAGGAGGGCGCCCTCGGCGGGAAACAGGACGAGGCGTCTGCCCGGTCGGCTGGGTGGAGGCAGCAGCTGGCCGGCGGGGCAGGATGTGTTTGATGGCCTCGGTCTGTTTCTGGGCGGTTGAAAACTGTTGGGCAAAATCTTCAACCGCACCGCCGAAGAGGCCGGCCTGGGACAAGGGGGCGTTAAGCAGACGGGTCCGCTCCGCGTCCCGCATGTCGGCCAGGTTCAGCCAGAGATGTCTCTCCTGGACCACGGCTGTGGACATCACCAGACCCAGGGAGCGCGCGGTAACCTTCGTCGCCCGGAGAGCAAGGTCGGTCGCGGCGCGCAGCTCATTGAAGAGCCCTGGGTCTGTCCTACCCTCGTGCATGTCTCTGAGCATCTGGGCCTGGTAGACCTGCAGAGTGGCCATAGCATGCAGTGACGCAGCCGCCTGTCCCGCCGCTCTGTAAGACTTCGCCACCAAGGTCGACGAAAATCTACAGGCTTTGGATGGGTGCTTAGGCTCGCCACGAGAAGAAGCACTCTGAGGACATAGTTGCATGGCAACAGAGCGTTCAACCGGGGGGAGCCCAGTGTACCCACGGGCGGCTGCATCATCGAGGGGAGGAAAGGCGGATGAGGTCACCGAGCGGTCACGGGAAGACAACGGGGTCTTCCAGGACTTCGAGATCTCATCATGCACATCCGGGAAGAAAGGTATTGGGGTTTGCCGAGGACGAGGGTCGGCGGCCTTACCCAAAAACCAATCGTCCAGCCGTGAGCGCTCAGGACAGGGTGGAGGCCTCCACTCAAGCCCGATGCTCGCGGCTGCCCGGGAAAGCATGGCCGTCATCTCCGGATCAGACTCGAGCACAGCCGTATGCACACCGGAAGGTGGCAGCTGTGACGAGTCCTCACTTCCAGAAGAATCAAACCCACCTAGTGATGCAGCAACAGACATGGCATCATCCTCTGTAGCTTCAACCGAAACACGCGGGCCACCAGAGGGTAGACCCGCGGGGATCGGCAGTTCGCTAGCGGGCACCGTCATTGAAGAGGGGGGCTGGGGTCGCGGACACATAGTCGGCGCCTTGTTCCAGACCGTCACCCTCAGGTCACCCTGGCCACCAGCCGCAGGGCGGGGGGTGGATGAGGGGACTCTCACTCTTGCGAGTTCACTGAGTCTCGACCGTAATGACGCGATGGTCATGTTCCCACAGAGAGAACATGAGTCATCCACGAGCGCTGCTCT
Source organism: Gila orcuttii (assembly GCA_026230005.1). Classification (NCBI taxonomy): domain Eukaryota; kingdom Metazoa; phylum Chordata; class Actinopteri; order Cypriniformes; family Leuciscidae; genus Gila; species Gila orcuttii. The sequence goes on along the minus strand of JAPDVR010000009.1, from coordinate 3,192,351 downwards.
AGCATGATCAATGCCCAAACATACCAAGCAGCGCTCGTGCCCATCAGAGTCCGATACCAATCTGCCGCAACCAGAAGTACACGGGCGAGGCATCTTTAAAAAGACGTGCCGCGTGTAAGCTCTTTTAGTGAGAAAACTCAAGTGTTGAAGCGCCCGGGGAGAAACGCGCCGACTGGCAAATCACTGCAGCAGATCAGCAGGAAGCACGCTCTCGCCGTAGATCGCCGTCACACCAACACTCGAGGCACTCGTTTGTGAAGCTGACAATTCAGAGATGGCTTGTGGAGAGAAGAATAAACTTGGCTCCGAAGCGAAAACATAAACTGCTGTTGCGGACTTCCTCCTTTTATACCCACGAGGTGGGGCGGAGTTACGTCATGCAAATTCCGCAGACCCATGGCATTTCTTTGCCATTGGCTCGTTTTGTAATACTCGAAGTTGATAGGCTTTCTAAGCGAAACCCCATTCGTCGTCATCCGACGTAACTCGGAGTGACAACGAAAGGGAACTAGGGGTATTAACTGTAGGATCAGCAGACTGCAAGGTATGAATATTTGTGCGAATATTGTTGATTTTTTCACTGAAAGATTTGAGAAACTCATTACACAGCCAGTCAGATGGAGTCAGAGGACTGACACTATCTGCTTTGAGTAGACTGTTAATTGTATGAAAGAGCTTCCTGGGATTTCTTTGATTATTCTCAATAACGTTTGAGAAATAGCCAGATCTGGCAGTTTTCATGGCTACTCTGTAGTTTGACAAGGAATTTTTCCAGGCCTGGTGGAACACATTTAAACAAGAGTGACGCCATTTTCGCTCTAATTTTCGACACACAGCCTTCTGTATTCGTAAATCACCATTATACCAGGGGGCTGACTGTGCAAATGAAACATTACGTGTTTTATGGGTGCAAAGGTGTCCAAGTTGGCTGTAAGAACATTATTGAATACTGAAATTTTATCCTCAAGAGAAGCAGAAGACATGCCATCTAAAGAAAAAACAATCGAGTTTGCAAAGGTAACATGATCAATTGATTGCCATTTACGGAATGTAATAGTTCCTGAAGTATCTCTACTAGAATGAAACGTCTCAATGTTAAAGAAGATGGCTAGATGATCAGAAAGTCCAGCATCCACAACAGAGAGATTAGAAAGAGATGAGTCATTTGCAGTAATTAAATCTAACGTGTGTCCTTTACAGTGAGTGGGGACATTTACAAAACTGAGATAAATTAAAACAGTCCAAGAGTGATAGAAAGTCCTTGGCCAAGAGACAGGTTTTCTGATCTACATGTATGTTAAAATCACCCAGAATCAGAATTCTCTTAAATCTGACAGTCAGTATAGAAAGAAGATCAGCAAACTCAGACAGAAAGTCCTTATTCAGTTTAGGAGGTTGATAGATAGTGACCATAACAGAATGGAGAGCAGAGTGAGTATCAAACACATTTAAAACAAGACATTCAAAAGTTTTAGGAGGAGGAATGGACACTGTATGAATCTTGTATTGCAGTTTGTAAACAGCTATGATACCACCACCTCTACCTGTAGTTCGTGGAACGTCAATTAGTCCAAAGCCCGCTGGAGTCAACTGATTAAAAAGAAAACCATCGTCCTGTTTGTGCCATGTTTCCGTAATAAAAAACAAGTCCAGCTTCTTGTCCATGATAAAATCCACCAGCAATAAAGCTTTGTTGTTCACAGAGCACACGTTAAGAAGCGCAGCTTTTAGAGGGCTTGGAGACACCGCATCACAGGAATGCCGCTCGTACAGCAGAGCAGAAAAGTTAGTAACATCAACCCCAGAGGAAGACAGTCTTTTAATCCTTCGCCGGCAGTTCAAAACTGGGATGGAGGACGACGAGGAAGAGACGTAACTTCGCCCTGTGCTCCGATGAGTATACCGCTTGGGCCGCAGTAATCCAGCCCAGTCACAGTAGTCGTGGGTGTCCCCCGACAGATAGTAATTCCGCTTCAGGGATAAGAGCTGGCGAGAGGTGTACTGTAAGGCCATGTTCCTTGAAGCCTCGTCTGTACCTGCTCTAAGAAAGCCTATCTGTGAGTCCACAGAGCCGATAGGAAGCAACCAGGGCGACATCAAAAAAAGCAATCTCCCGACATACATGGAGAAAGCACACCGCATCACAACGGAGAGAGGAGCGGCAGCCAGAGCGCGCCAGCGTACCCTACTCAACGTCATACAGGAATTATATATCAATGGCTCAGAAAAGCTCCGAAAAATGTTATTCTACCTAAAGTGAGTAGCCCCTCATGGTGGCAGCCATTTTGAATCACATGACTTTAAAGGATATTTTGAAAATGATGTAAGACTTGTAAGCTGATTTCAACTAGGAAACGTTTTATTTTTAAAAAATGTTTTGTCAGTGACGCACTGACTCTTACAATTATTTACACTGCAAAAAATAAGGCCTATTTGTTTCCATTAAAAATATATAAATATCCTAAAATATATGTTTACATTATGGGATAAATTGCATACATTTGATTTGTTTAAAGTAATTAAATGCAATTAAAAACTAATACACCACTATTTGGCTAGTGGAAAAAATTGAGAATAACTCTTCTCTGAAATGTTATAAAATTTGTTCTAAAACAAGGCAAGAATACTGAATGATTTTTAGCAATGTAATGTGAGGGAACATAGTCCTTGTCTCATATTTTCCTAATGTCTTGTGTTAAACATGGTATCAAGTGGATGGGAATATGTATGGAAATGATATGTTTCAGGGTGGAGATGCATGAACGCATCTTTTGCACAGGTTCTGGCATATGCATGGTTTTATAAATCTAAAAAAACTTTTGTGTGTACACAAAATCTAGCTTTTGTGCATACGCACACTTTTAGGATGAAAACTATTAAAAGTTTTATACATGAAGCCCCAGGTCTGGATGGGCTGTGAGTGTTTAAGTGCCTGTTCACTAACCTGTGGTGTGGGGTTGTTTGATGCTCTTTGTTCTTTTCTTGCACTTCGCAGGAACGGGATCATAGCAGGTGCCCTTGGATTTGAACACCTCTACCATCATGAGATCCTCGTTTGTTCCCTTCTACCTCGTGGCCATGGTTGGACTAGTCGGCGTTTGAATGTCTTCTTTATTTTTTAATTTCATGATGTTTTCCCCTAGAACCTTGTAATAAATATATATTTTGCAATCCAATTTATTTTACAATCACCCTAATCATTTTTTTTTTATAAAAATGGTCTCAGAGTTAGAAGAGTTTTTAAAACATCCAATGGAGGAGGAGTTAGACAAAATGTCTAAAGATCAATTATTAAAGATAGCAGCACACTTTGACATTGGGATCACAGCTAAAGAAAAACTTCTTTTTTTTAGAGTATAGAACTTATTGTAAAATCATCCTTGGCAGATTTGGGTTGTGTTTACAACTAGGCCTGAGAGATCTGCTGTGTCTGAAGTTCAAGACCCTAAAAAGCAAGTTAATCCTCAAAAGAGTTTTCCTTCCTTAACTTGTGAGCAACAGAGAGACTTGATGCTCTTAGAAATGGAAAATAGAAAAAGAATTCGAGAACTTGAACTTTGTAAGTTAGATATTGAAGCACAGAGACTGAAATTAATTACAGAAGGTAAGCTAGAGGCTCGGTCTAATATTGTGCATTCACAAATGGGTAACTCATCTTTGCAGGGTTTGGATGTTGCAAGCAGTCTTAATCTTATGCTCAAGTTTATTGAAGATGTGTTAAACACTTTCTTTAGTTTATTTGAGCATTTAGCAAATTTGATGGGATGGAAAGATAGTGAACTAACAATATTGTTGCAGTGTGTGTTCCAAGGTAAAGCTCAGAAACACCTATTCTACACTTAGGGCCCTATCATACACTCGGTGCGATGCAAGTGTTTTTTGCTAGTTTCAGCCCGACGCAGTTATCATTTTAACCTCCTGCGCCACGTTATTTAAATAGCAAATGCATTTGCGCCCATTTGTGCGCCCATGGGCTGCTTGTCTGAAAATGAGGTGTGTTCAGGCGCATTGCTATTTTGAGACAACTAAAATAGACTGCACCATTGACTTTAGACCAGGTTTCAGTTGGTCAAAAATAGACTGCGCAATACTTTTCTTTTTGTTATTTAAAGAGCGCATTAGTAATATGCGCCTATAGGCGGGTCCACAACTCATGTACACTTTGCTTATTACACACACAGGGATGTGCAGCAGCACACAAACATTTTTAAATATGAAAAAATAAAGGATTCAAATGTAAAAGATTATTATTGTGTATATAAATATAAAAATGTCTACGTCATAATGGATAGTCATTGCATGTATCAGAATTAGCCTACCTATTTGCAGTAATGACGAATGAAATTGGCTAATTATTTGACCAATCGTGCAAATACACACATGTGACTTGTCAAGTTGAGGGTATCTATCAACAACCAGTAAGCCTGGATCAACGGGGACGACTGACTGACTACTGAACATGTAATTTGAGCAAAACATCACTCGTTGAACTGCTCAGTTTAAAGTCAGTATTTGATCAGTAATGTACTTTTGAATTGTTCAGCCAAATGGAGTACCTGATGGGCCAAAGAATTGGGAGACGGAGAGGGTCCACCGGCCAAGATACACATAACTGTCCCTGTCTGAGGTGGAGTGTCGCCAGAGACTATGCCTATCCCGCCAGGCAGTAACAGACCTCTGTCATCTCCTGGCAGATGACCTAGAGACAAATGCATACTGCCCATATGCTCTCCCCATTGCTGTTAATGTAACTGCTGCACTAGATTTTGGGTCATTCCAACATCCTGAGTTCAATTGGAGGCATATCCCAACCTGCCGTAAGTTCGGCAATACATGCAGTAACATCAAGCCTAGTCCGACATGCGCACAAATTCATTAAATTACCAATGATGTCTGCTAGCCAAAATCCCATCAGAGAATGCTCTGATATACGTTAATCGTAAGGGAACCCATTCCATCAATATCCAGGTGATTTGCGATGCAACATGTAAGGTTACACATGCATTCACAAATTTTCCTGGATCAAGCCATGACTCATTTTGTCACAATAACGAGTCCCAAGATCCAAGTGCAAGTAAAGACAGTTTATTAAAGAGGCAACACACTCAAAAGGCCACAGGTTGCAGGTGGGCGACCAGGAATCCGTAATGTCCGGACGGGAAATGTGATACTCAAAACGCCACAGTTTGCAGGCGGGCGACCAGGAATCCGTAATGTCCGGAAAACAAGACGAAGAGGCAAAATCCGCAAGGAGACTCCAACTGGAGCTAGGTAAGAGAACAAACAAGAGTAAACCGACCACACACAGTGCAAACGCCCGCTAGATAAGGCCAGCTGACGAGCCGCAGTTGAGCCTCCAATTAGAGTGATCAGCTGTAGTCACTAGGCAGTGCACACGCACTGAACACACCCTCATCCCCAACACACCAGACATAAACTCAAGAAAAGAACACATAGATTTATGAATCATGACACATTTATTCTGGCAAACTCTGTAATTCCTGCAGTCTTCCAGGGTGACCCACCCCTGGAACGGGTGGTTGTTAGGGACAATGGGGGCTCGTCCATTCTTTCAATCATTTAATGGAATTGCAGTTAATTTCTTTTTTTGATAATCTGACTTTTTGTAGTCATGGTTAAGTTTCTTTGCAGCTTCGAACCTGTGTGGGTGAGGAAGCGTATATAGCATAATTGAGTATAGAATTTGATTTGATCAAGTTGACTTTGTCTCCAACAGTTGAAGCGTTTGACAGGTGTAGGAAAAAATATCTGATTATGATAGCAGAATTTAATATTCCTGTCAACAAACAGGCAAAGAAACAATGCATCAAAGATGGGTTGTACCAGAAGCTTGTCCAAGCAGGTATTCTACCAGCAGATTCTAAAGTGGGCGGGTAAGCTGCGTCAGAAGAATCAATTTCTGTTCCGAATCGCCTTGAGGCGAGAAATAGATCTCACACTCAAGAAGCAGGAGCAACTCAGCTGGTAAAGTTGAGAGCTCTGGAAATTGAAGCAGATCGAGACATTAAGCTGCGAAAGTTGGAAATTGAAGCCCAGACACTTCATAGTAGGCCGGTCCCAATGCCTAGGTCTCGTCTCCATCCTCCAGTGTTTTTGTACCAGTAGAGACAGATTTTGATGTGGGTAGGTTCTTAAAATTGGTCCCTCCATTTTGTGAAGGCGAAGTGGACGCATACTTTATTGCGTTTGAACATATTGCCACAAAATTTAACTGGCCAAGGGATTTGTGGGCTCTTTTTTTTTGTGCAGAGCAATATTTCTTGCAAAGCTCAAGAGGCGTGTGCACAGTTGTTAATTGAGAGTTTGTAAGATTATGACACTGTGAAATCTGCGGTGCTTCGTGCATATGAATTTGGTCCCTGAAGCGTACAGGCAAAAGTTTAGACTGTGTTCGAAGCTGCCTAGCCAAACGTGAGTTCACGAGAGCACCACGATGCATGCGCGAGAAACGAGAAGATTGTAAACAGATAGTGTAGCGCTTTCGGCTATGTCAGGACGTCACCTGCGTCATCTTCTCAGTTATAGTGCATGCGTCGTGGTGCTCTCGTGAACTCACGTCAGAGGCCCACACGAAAGAAAACGAATAGTTGAATAAATTCGTTATTTTTGTGCACAAAAAGTATTCTCATCGCTTGATAAACTTAAGTTTGAGCCACTGTAGTCACTTGGACTATTTTAACGATGTCTTTACTAACTTTCTGAGCCGGCAGATGCATTTACCAAGCAGCCTATGAAGGAGTGTGATAGCTCTCAACTTTCATAAAAAATATCTTAATTTCCGATGTTCCGAAGATGAACGAAAGTCGTACGGGGTTGGAACAACATGAGGGTGAGTAATTACTGACAGAATTTGCATATTTGGGTCAACTAACTCTTTATGAGAAGCAATGGCTTCAGGAGAGGGCAAGGTCAAAATAACAAACAAAAAGCAATCTATCTGGGGAATTTAAACCTCTGACTATTAATAACAAATTGTACCCGATCTCCCTTCCTGGTCCCAAAACAGGAGTAAACAGAGTTCAACAAAAATGGCACCCACCTCCCTACAGCTTCCAAATAAACAAACAAAATAAGCATCAAATAAGGTAACTAATAAACTTGGAAATTTTAGCAGCAACAACAATAAAACATATACATATATTTATTTAGCAGACGCTTTTATCCAAAGCGACTTACAAATGAGAACAATAGAAGCAGTTCAACTAACAATAGGACAACAATATGCAAGTGCTATGACCCTTCCCAGTTTAATGACATAGAATAGAAGATAAAGTGTTAGTATTAATGGATCAAGTGTTACCGAAAAAGAGGAGTCTCCAGCCGTTTCTTGAAAATGGATACGGACTCAGCTGCTCTGTTTGAGTTGGGCAGATCATTCCACCAGCAGGGAACAGTCCAGGAAAAGGTCAGAGAAAGAGATTTAGTGCCTCTTTGAGATGATGCACCACAAGACAACGTTCGCTTGCAGAGTGCAAGTTTCTGGATGGCACGCAAGTCTGAAGTAATGAGTCTAGGTAAAAGGGAGCAGAGCCAGTGGTTGTTCTGTAGGCAAAAGTCAGTGACTTGAATTTGATGCGAGCAGCAACTGGAAACCAGTGCAATTTTGTGAGGAGAGGAGTGACAGGTGCTCACTTCAGCTCGTTAAAGACCACTCAAGCTGCAGAATTTTGGATCAGTTGCAGAGGTTTGACAGTGCAAACTGGAAGACCTGTCAGGAGAGCATTACAATAGTCCAGTCTGGATAGAACAAGTGCTTGGACAAGGAGTTGTGTAGCATGCTCTGATAGGAAGGGACTGATCTTCCTGATGTCGATTTAAGGCAAATCTGCCAGACCGTGCAGTTCTAGCAAAGTTCTGTAAAGTGGTCTGTAAAGTTCAATTGATCATCAAATCCCAACCTTGTCCTGGCTGACCTTGATGGAGTTACGGATGACGAACCTAGCTGAATGGAGAAGTTGTGATGAAGTGTTGGGTTGGCCGGGACCACAAGCAACTCTGTCTTCGCAAGGTTTAGTTGAAGGTGGTGGTCCTTCATCCAGCCAGAAATGTCCATCAGGCAGGCTGAGATGCGAGCAGCTACTGTCGGATCATCAGGCTGGAATGAGTGGTAGAGTTGTGTGTCATCAGCATAGCAGTGATAGGAAAAGCCATGTTTCTGAATCACAGATCCTAGTGATGTCATGTAGATGGAGAAGAGAAGTGGTCCAAGCACTGAGCCCTGAGGCACCCCAGTAGCTAGATGTTGGGTCTTAGACACGTCACCTCTCCACGACACCCTGAACGACCTACCCGAGCTGGTCTCCAAAATAACCAGGGCTTGGGGCAAAAATGGCACCAAAAATAACAGAAATTCCCCTCAAATTTCAGATTAGGGGAAAAAATACCCCTGCACAATCAAACATGGTAAGTTTTAATATGCAGAGGTGCAAACAAGATTGCCAATATATCCAATTTTGCTGTATACAAAAATAAAAAATATACTAATAACAAATCGTCATCAAATGTAAAACTATCCTATCACCCAGTTCCCACCTGCTCAGTGCTTGGCATTGAGATATTATATACATTAACAATATACATTTCTGTAAAGCTGCTTTGAAACAGTGGGTGTTGTGAAAAGTGTGTAAATAAATGTACCTGAACTGACTTGGCTCTATCAGTCAAATCCTAAACACACTCAAACAAGACTGAAAGACTATTTTAGTGAACTGTTAACTGAAGACTTCAGCCCTCAACACAAGATCAGCAACCAGAACATTGCATGTGTTGCTTATGACTCTGACTGGATTTTTTCAGGCAATTTATATAGTGCCTGATGAATCAGATGGAGTCTATGGGCGCTGCCACATCTCTCAGCAGTGAAATATTAACAGCTGTTATCCTGTATTGTTATCCATAATAACAGTGTTTGTTCTGGGCTTCACATAAACTTGTTAAATGACTAACGAAATAATAAAACAGAATAGTCAGAATAAAATTCTTTCTCACTGAAGCTGTGCTTGGACATACAGTGCATTCAGACCACTTTTAATGTTTAATTTTCCAATACTTTATTTTGTAGCCTCCTATTTCTCTGGGTCGGTTTTAAAGACGTTTCTACCCTTTGAGTCCACCTGTGGCAAATTCAAGTGATTAGATGTGATTTGGCCAAGAGCCTCCACCTGGCCAGTCTGGCTAGACAGAACCCTCTCCTCAGTGCATGATACACAAAAGCCTGATTGGGTGTGCACCATAATGACTCTCAGACTGAGAGAAACAAGTTTTGCATCACCTGCACCTTCTTTAACCCGGGTTCACTTCACACTGTAAAATTTTGTCCGTCTGAGACAAATTTAGAAAATCCTAAAATATTCCTCTTATCCTAGGCTAAAATCTGAAATCTTTGATCATTAGTTTGAAATGTTCACCAACAGCCGATTAATGACTGTTGCGATCAAATTTGACCAAAAGATTTGACTCCCAGTCCTGCAGTGTGACTTCTACGACGACCGTCAAATTGTCTTCGTTTTTCAAGACAAGCCATGACCAAAATGAACATTAGAGATTTCTTTGCAGCCACCATTTATATCCCGCGTGTAACGCTCACTGTCACCGAACGTGTCATTGATTGATGATATAAAACTCCAGAAGAATTTTGCGTCCGTTTTTAACGCGTCTTGACTGTCAGTCTGACATTTATGACAACTGAGATCTTACAGTGTGACATGGCTTACAGCGGGGATCATGTTCTTACAGTCTGACAAGAAACAATTGTAAAGGACTATAATAAATCGCACAGTGTGCACCCAGCTCTAGGGACCTTTGGCTTGGAGACCTTTACTGAATCTGTGCAACCTTCTCTCTTTACCTTTATGACTTTACTGTCCCATTTACACTCTCAATAGATACAGATACATTTCTAATTTACTTTATCTACATGCTTTTATTAGATCTAGACTTGTCCCTTTCACCCCCTCCTCTCCTTGGTTTACTACTGAACTTCATGCTTTAAAAACCACTGGACATTGTAAAAAAGATGCCGGCAGTGAGTTCTGAGCATTCTCAGCCGACACCAACTACCAACTCCAAGAAGAGGGCTTTTAGGAGCCTAGCCATTGACCTTTCCCTTGAGACCCCGGTTCACATGCTGTGCCTGGCCGTTGGTCCGTGAGAGGAATCCTGATGGCAGACTAGCTGTGACTCCTACTGACCTTTAATGATCCAGTTCAACCATACGTATAAGCGAACATTACTTTAGATAAGCATTACATTTGTGTTTCTTCTGTTGTTGTTGTTGTTTTATTTATCGCTGAAGTAAAAATGTTGAACTTCAAACAAGCTAGCCCAGCTCAGGTGAGAAAAAATAACACAAAAGTAACGTAACGCATTACCAGCTGTTCATGACACTGTCTATCTACCTCAAATTTTCATTACAGTACTTTCCAGATGTCAAAACTGCCTTATCACTACAAATTTCCAACAAACCAGAAGTCATTAATTTCCAATGGAGAGTAGTATGTGCTACAGGGAGTTACGATCATATGCGTATACAGAACTTTCTGATACGATCTGAGCTACAGATGCATTGTTTTAGTGCAATAGTTTTGCTCTAAAACATTAATATTTTATAATTAATCTCTTTATTTCTGTAAAATGGGCAGATATAAATAATCATGTCCAAAATAATTATTGCAGAATTATTTATGTTGATTAGCTCTTAAAAACTTCCTATCCTTTTTTTCCCAAACATGTTAGTGGTTTGTATTGTATGGATATACGCATGCATTCATTATTCATTAGTTTTACCATAAGTGGAGGGTAATGAGTGACTGCTTCACAAGCATTTTGAAAGTTTTGTGTGACTAGCACAATCTACTGTGACAATTCTACATGAATGTCGGCAATTCAGGGCACTGAAAGACATTTCAGCGACACAGGTAAGTTCCTGGCCCATGCCAGTTCTCAAACACCCAGAGAAAAGCTGGTTCAGAGCTGGAAAAATCAGTTCCAGCCCGACCCTAAAAGATTGCTGGAACCAGGAAACGTTGCAGAGAAATGTTGATGACAATCTCGTTATAAAATATAATAATATTGTATTTCATTACTATTTATCATGAGAGTTCATCTGTTTCAGTTTCTTTCCAGAAACTACTGGTAGTTTATGGACATTCAGCTTAAATCTCTCTTGAGCAATTACAGAAGGGAGTACTGGCCGTTTATGCAGGTTCAGTTGTTTTCAACAAAGAACAGGCTATCCCATTTTCATTTGAACAATTATTGGCAGCTGCAGAGAACAATTATAAACAAATATAAGCCCTACTTGGTTAAACACACCAACACACTCATGTTGTAATATACTGTTCTTTCCTATTGTAAATGAAATTACAATGAGCTGAATTCAAACGTGGCCTGAACTCTGTCTATTCATCTGACCGTCTACAGGGAATAAAAACACAGCGTTCCCACCCACTCTTTGTTCCTTTTTCAATGTTGACTCAAGGCAAACCATTGAAGGAATGTTTTTAATGAGTAAAACACTGAAGGGTATGGAGCAGACCAGAATAACAAAAAGGTGCTTTAAGGCCATCAGGAAGATTTATCTGTATATAACTGAATTTAATTTTTGGACTCATCATTCTACTTTTATTCATACATTAATCTATGCAGATGTTAAAGAATGAAAATAAACTCAATGACATTTAGATACAACCCTTCAGACTGAAGCAGCCTGGTGAATTGGTAATAGCTATCAATTACATGTTCTCAATTAGGGCCGGCCCGAGGCATAAGCGAACTAAGCGGCTGCTTGGGGCCCCCTGGCCACCAGGGGGCCCCCCAATCGAGTCGAAAAATATATATTTTTAGATGACTTAAACAAGTGACATAAATGAATGAATGAATATGAATGAATGAATGAATGAATAATTCAAGACAAGAAAATTCTGATTTCATGATCAATATACCTGCCTACAACTGCTGCTGTGTCTGCCAGCGTTTAAGTCATGCGCATAATATAGACACCTCGCGCGTGCATAGACAATTTGTGCGCAACTGCGCATAGTCACGGTAATGTTAAGCCATGTCACAAAAAAGGACGTATCCCTCTGGTGCCGAAAATAGAAAGAAGAAAAGGACAGAGGAGGAGAAAAAAAGAACAAGATAAAAGTATGTTTGCATGATTATTTACAGTATGTTTTGTGCAGCAATTGACCCATTCCTATCTACGGCAAGCCCCGAGGGGAAAAATACATTGCACACATAAACAACGAGCGCCAGTACATCATTACCGGTATTAACAGACTTTGTTGGATTCTGTCATGTACAATCCAACAAAGTCTGTTACAATAATAATTAAAAAATAAAGATTTTGAGGACAGTTACACTGCATTGAGACAGTTGAGAAATAATAATATTTTTACAGTTTTCAACAATAATTGTCATTGTTGAACCCTTGCTCTTATTATGTTTCTGATTTCTCAGTTTTGTCATTATTTTAGCAAATAATTTATTTGATATGTTTTGAGACAGTTTGTTTTAAGAAGTTTCAAAGAGTAAAGTAAAAGTTAAAACTTTTTTAAGTAGGCTATCTATTTTTTATTAAGTATTTATTTTGTATTCGCTGCCCGATGAAACTCACGTATGTCCAAAACGGTTACTTTTCAGGAAGTGAAAAAAAACACCGTAATTTCAAAAGCAGTTGAACATAGCGTTACATACTTGGTACGGCATATTTTAATGTAACCATATTCTTGCCAGTGTAATGATATAATCCACATTTGACCAAAATCGAGTTTAAATGGACATACGTGCATATTTTACAGTAACGGTGGTCGATACGTGTTCTTCCGATCATTAATTAGAATGACCAAGTCGCGTTTTATATTGACAGATGAATAGGCTACGCTCAGTTTATTAAATACGCTCAGTTTATTAAATACGCTCAGTTTATTAAATGTCTCTTGCAAACTATGAAGGGACAATGAATCAATACACTGGCATATGCTAGACTGATACTTTGTTTGCACAGTCCTACCGTAATTTTGTGAATATATAATAAACTTGTGAACAGTTGTCAAAAACAAATGTTTGCTGATACTTTACCTCACAGTGTTATTCGGCTATCCAATGCTGAGCTTCCAGAGACGCTTAAGATGAAACTTCACGAGACCGGCGAGATGCCTCCACAGGGTGGGAGATACGCGGCGTGATTGACAGCTTTGACACCAAATGGATATACGTGAAAATCAGATGACATGATTTCACAACTTTTCATTGGTCATTTAGATAATGTGAAGCATACTGTATACAGAAATGAACCTGGACATTCTATCCGTCGAAAAATCTCAAAATCTGCAAAATGGACATACGCGGTTTTCATTGGACAGCGACGTAATACATAACCTCACTGTATCATTATTGCGTGATATTTGTGTCAATAATCGTCAAGCACAGGTGACTCCGCGTAATGGGAGGGGGCCCCCAAATCAAATTCTGCTTAGGGCCCCCAATAGGCTCGGGCCGGCTCTGTTCTCAATGTAATTAATAATGTTGTAGTAAAAGCCATTAAACAAAGCAATTGAGACAAAAAACAAAAAGGAGAAGGAGCGGAGGAGAGCCCAGGGGCTGTGTTTATACTGCGGGACCAGGGGACATTTTGCCACGAAGTGCCCGGTAAAAGCCAAGGCCCTTCAGTAGCGAGGAGGTTACTGACGGGTGGCATTACTTTTGAGGAAACCTCCCGTGAATCGACGCTCCTCCCGGTCAGACTGCAGTGGGCCACCTCTCATCATATCTGTGATGCGCTCGTGGACTCTGGAGCAGAGGGGAGCTTCATGGACCGAGATCTGGCACAGCGCCTGGGTATTCCCATCATTCCCATCACTCATCCCATATCTGTTAACGCACTAAGTGGTCAACTCCTGTCACCCGTCACGCACTCTACCGGACCGGTGAGTTTGATTACTTCTGGCAACCATGTTGAGGAGATCCATTTTCTCCTCATTGACTCTGCTTTTGCGCCTGTGGTGTTAGGGCACCCCTGGCTCACCCTCCATAACCCTCACATTAACTGGCGGCAGAGCTCTATCATGCCTTGGAGTGAGAATTGACATGCGTCTTGTTTGGTGTCTGCGTGTGCTTCTGTGTCTTGTTCTGTGTTGCAGGATGAGCGGGTGGATCTGTCTAACGTGCCCGAGGAATATCTCGACCTGAAGGAGGTGTTCAGTAAGTCTCGGGCTGCTTCTCTTCCTCCTCATCGTCCCTATGACTGTGCGATCGACTTATTGACAGGTACGTCTCCACCTAAGGGCAGATTATACTCTCTTTCCGTTCCCGAGAGGGAGGCCATGGAGAAATATATTTCTGATTCTCTGGCAGCCAAGTTCATCCGCCCTTCCTCTTCTCCAGGGGCGGGATTCTTCTTTGTGGGTAAGAAGGGTGGTTCCTTGCGTCCTTGTATTGACTATCGAGGGCTGAACGACATCACGGTAAAGAATACTTATCCTTTGCCGTTGATGTCTTCAGCCTTTGAGAGACTGCAGGGCGCCTCCTTATTCACAAAGTTGGATCTTCGTAACGCCTATCATTTGGTCCTCATCAGGAAGGGGGATGAGTGGAAAACCGCTTTTAACACCCCCAGGGGGCACTTTGAATACTTGGTTATGCCATTCGGGCTTTCCATCTCCCCCGCGGTTTTCCAGGCACTCGTCAACGACGTGTTGAGAGACATGGTCGATCAGTTCATAGATGTCTACCTGGATGACAAATTGATTTTTTCTTCGTCTCTCCAGGAACACGTTCAACACGTCAGACGAGTGCTTCAGAGGCTGTTGGAGAATGGGCTTTATTTCAAGGCGGAGAAATGCATTTTTAATGCACAGTCTGTACCCTTTCTAGGATACATCGTGTCGTCTGAGGGGATGCGTATGGATCCCGATAAGATTCAGGCAGTGGTAAATTGGCCAACCCCAGACTCCCGCAAGGCCCTGCCGAGGTTTCTGGGCTTTGCCAATTTTTACCGATGTTTTATTCGCAACTATAGCCAACTAGCCGCGCCTCTGACTGCCTTGACCTCCACCATGACGACGTTTAGGTGGTCTAGTGCAGCCGAGTCTGCATTTTCCAAACTTAAGGACTGCTTTGTTTCAGCCCCCATTCTGGTTGCCCCTGATTCTTCTCGTCAGTTTGTGGTGGAGGTCGACGCGTCAGAGGTGGGGGTAGGCGCGGTTCTCTCCCAACGCTCTCCCGCAGACGACAAGGTTCATCCGTGCGCGTATTTTTCTCATCGCTTACCAAGACATTGGTAATAGAGAATTGTTGGCAGTCAAGTTAGCCTTGGAGGAGTGGCGTCATTGGTTGGAGGGCTCGGGGGTACCCTTTATCGTTTGGACCGATCATAAGAACCTCGAGTACATCAGGTCCGTCAAACGTCTTAACTCTAGGCAGGCTCGGTGGGCACTTATTTTCGGTCGATTCGATTTTTCCATCTCCTACCGTCGGGACCGTTGTCCCACATTTTTGACCAATCTGAACGCCCGGTTTCTCCCGAGTCCATCGTTCCACAGAGTCGTGTGGTGGCAATGCTGACCTGGGAGATCGAGTCGAAGGTCCGCACTGCCTTACATGGGGTAGTGCCGTCCTCCGGCTGGGCTACTTCAACCGTTGTCAGTGCCTTCGAGACCCTGGTCACACATTGCGCTAGATTTCGTCACAGGCCTCCCTGCCTCACAGGGTAACACGGTGGTTTTAACTGTGGTGGACAGGTTCTCGAAGCCAACTCATTTCATCCCTGGTGGCTGTCATAGACCACGTTTTTCGGATTCATGGCCTCCCGACGGACGTGGTCTCTGACAGAGGTCCCCAGTTTATATCCAAGTTTTGGAGAGAGTTTTGCCGGTTGCTGGGGGCGAGTGTCAGTCTTTCCTCTGGGTTCCATCCCCAGAGCAACGGACAGACGGAGAGGGCCAACCAAGATTTAGAACGGGGGTTGCGATGTTTAGCTTCACAGAATGCGTCCTCTTGGAGTCAGCACATCTCATGGGTTGAGTACGCACATAACCTGTCTCCGTTTGAGTGTCACTGCATGAAAATAGGTGTATCCGGACCATTATACTCCTGTATACACTGCTGAAATTCAGAAGACTCCAGGGGTATAGTTGCCGGATAAGTCAAATTCCATGGGTCCGTATATATCCGTATACATCCGGAATGATACCAAATCGGATGTATGTTGTGGACGTATACTTCCGTGCTATAGCCATTGGTTGCTATGGCAAGTAATCCCATTAAAGTTTTTAGCAGGAGACATTTTCACACCTTTTTGCCTTCCAACCATTGGTTGTTCTTTTAAAACCACTCCCAACACCCAGACCACTATTGGAGGACAGGACACATTGAAAACCCAGTAAAGGGGCTTTATTGGTTACTTTTAAACATAGCCCACACTAGGCCTTATAGCATGGTGATTTGATTGGTTATACACCAGCTATGCAGATATTGCTCAAATATATACCAAACCTCTCTCCCCCAATTTTAATACATTTATTAAAATAAATTTGGTTAAAAAAAAAAACACACACACACAGAACAATGGGTAAGTCTGATTTTTTTATTAAGGTATATAAAACATTCCAAATAGCATTATAAACAAGCATTAAAAAGGAATGGGGGAACAAAAACAAGAAAAAAAGTATGTAAAAGGGATGAAAAGTAAAAAAAATAAAAATAAAAGTTTATAAAGTAACAACGCCATCTCAAAGGAAGAAAAAATATATCATGGACATTCCAAAGAAAATTATAAACATACATTAAAATAATTGGGTAAAAGAATTGAAAGAAAAAAAAAAGTTAATTTATTTAAAGGACAGAGATGTAAAGGAATAAAGTACACAGTGTATATAAAAAGGAACATCTAAAAATATATATATACAAAGTAAACAATATAAAATGAGAACAATAAATGTATAAGAAATATAGAAAAAATTTTAAGTTTATATAAAATATATGTAGATATTCCAAGTAAACAATATAAATAAATAGAACATTCCAGAGAGCATTATAAACATACATTAAAATGAATGGGAAAAAATAAATAAGTAAACAAAATGGAGATAAGCAACATGGACATCAAAAAAGGAACAAATATACAAAATAAAACGAGAACAATAAATAATAAATAGAAATTAAAGTGTATATAAAATATATGTAAATATTCAAGGTGTACACTGCCGTTTATAAGTTTGGGATCGGTAAGATTTTTAATGTTTTTAAAAGTCTCTTATGCTCACCAAGGCTGCATTTTTTAAATTAAAAATACAAAACAGTAAGAGTAATATTGTTAAATATTATGACAATTTAAAATAACTTTTCTATTTGAATATATTTTATTCCTGTGATCAAAGCTGAATTTTCAGCATCATTACTCCAGTCTTCAGTGTCACATGATCCTTCAGAAATCACTCTAATATGATGATTTGATGCTCAAGAAACATTTATTATTATTAAAGTTGAAAACAGTTGTGGACTTTTCAGGATTATTTGATGAATAGAAAGTTATATTTCATTTATTTGAAATATAATCTTTTGTAACATTATAAATGTCTTTACTGTCACTTTTGATTAATTTAATGCATCCTTGCTGAATAAAAGTATTGATTTAATTTATCCCCCCCCCCAAAAAAAAAAAAATCTTACTGACCCCAAACTTTTGAACGGTTATATATATATTAGGGGTGTAACGATATTCAAACCGAACCGAAGAACCGCGATACAGAACTCACGATTCGAATCGCGATACTCTCATGGCGTACCGAACACGCCCCGCCCCGCACTACCCCGGCCCCGCCCAGCCCGGCTCATTGGACCTGGAATGAGTACACATGAATTCAGTTTTGTAGCCTAACCACCATTAACACCAAATAGCAAGCTCCGTGTTTTGTTACTTTCGCAAGGTGTATAATAAGCAAGGTGTAATCTTCAAATTCTGACTATTTGATCACAAAAATCAAACAATAAATGCCGTTTTGGCGCTCTTTGATGTGGCGTGACAGATCACTGTACTAGCTCCTCATTTCAAGTGGCAGGGCGGAGCGCGAGTAAACGCGATCATCTCTTCCTCAGTTACAGAATAAACATGAATGGACACCTGAAGGTATGTTGAAAAATACAGTATACTTAGTGAAAGGCATCATAACTCGTGTAATCGCTCAATCAGTGTTTCAGCAGCGTAAAGACGTCAATAAAACAGCATAGCTTGTCACTAGCATTATATTTACCTCAGCAGGCAAGTGATTCAGCTGAACTCTTGCACTAAATAAATGCACTATATTATCCTATATATTATATTTTACTTAACCTGTTAATTATATCTTGATTATTTAATGTACGTTTAAAATATCTTTCATGAAAATGACAGCAACTGTCTAAATTATTATATTTCAATAACAAATTAGAGTAAAGTTAATGCAAAAACTGCCTTATGTTCAGTTTACATGTTTTCATACAATGTGTTGGGTGTTGATTATTATATCTAAAAAATAAATAGCATCTGAATTTAGGCTCTGTTGTTAACCTTTAATGTTATAGTAATGTGCGGCTCCCTATATAGTTTACAGCATTAGCAGATTTTTAATCCTTGCAAAATGTTTAATTGTAATTGAATTAATTTAAAGACAAAGACACCATTTTTTCATTAAACCACTGTTTACCTTTCATTACCACTGTTAGCCTCTAGTCTGGTTTGTGGTACCTGGCAGAGAGCAGATAACTCTGTGGTTGTTTGGTGGAGACCTCACCATCCACACTGGCCTTCCATCAACAATAGCATCATCTTCATCAGACATCAGTTCTATTGTTGCGGTCTTCCACAGTTCCCTTTCTGTGTTGGTTTGTACAACCCTGGACATGGTCTGCAGCAACTGCAAAACATGTCAGTAACTTAACCACTAAAACACAGAGAGGAGGATAGTTAAATTCTGAAGAGAGAGAAAAAAACTGCTTAACCAGTTTCTTAACTTACCCGTCTCTTTATTTGACGGTTCTTCGCAATGTTCTTCATAGTTTTTCTTTTCTGGGCCTTTTCAGGCTGAGCCAAAGAATACTTCCTCCGCAAAGTCTCAAAATACATCTTGCAACCTGCTAAATATATCATAAATAAATGTAATGGCAATAAAAATAAGTAAAACAGAGGACAATAAAATGATTGCAACATCTTTAAGATTACCTTTTACACATTCTGGGTCAACGTCTGTAAAAGTTGTCCTTAATTCTTCGAAGAGGTAAGTGCTCACAGCCAGGTTATGTGATGAATTTATTCTGGGGGGAAAAGTTGCAGGTATCATTAATGAAATTCAGTTTTGGCATTTCAAATCCATATAGTAGTAAATTAAACTAACATTTATAGCATATAAGAAGCAGTCTTACCCGGTTTGTGGATCGTATTTATGTGGGTTGTTCTCTGAATTATGGAGTCGCCTTACAGATTCCTGTAAAGTTTGAAATTAAAAAGCGATTAAATGGATTCACAATCTGCAAGAACCACAAAACTGAATTTTCAGTTCAAATAAGCTGGCCATCACAGTAACCGCAAGAGACGATACACATATCAGGCTAATTGTAAGCAAACTATGGTTTACAGCCACGTTATAGAACAATAACTGGACTTACCGCAATGCTCACGTCATGTGCCCTTTTCATTCTTTTCGAAGCGTTGTAAGGTTCTTCGTGTAACGTTAGTCTGTGCTGCTCATACTTTCGCTCAAGAGCTTCAAGACGCTGGAGTGCCTCTCGGAGAAGAGCAGTCTGTGCATGCTGTGCAGCCATCAAAGTAGTAAGCTGACGAGACATGGCGTTCTGGACGGAGATCAGCTACTTCATCATGTCATTCACGCTGACTGGGCTTGAGCGCCTCTATTCAGCGGAGTAGGAAAGCTCAGGTTCCTTCTATCTACACGCAACAAATTAAGATGCAGCTTCATCAGTCATCAGGAGCTGATCCCAAATGTGTAGCTGAAAGCTGTTGGTGTATGCATTGGTAAGGTGCTCAGCAACTGAATGGAATGCATCCAATGCCAACCCTGTGTAGAGCTGACAAAGGTGGTCGTTTCTCAGCAGAGTTAAATACAATGGCACCTGCTCAACGCATTGTGTTCCCATTTCAGATGTAGGTGGCTTCAGGTTGAGTTGAGATTTTGAAGCGTAGTTGTGGTCAGAGACAGATGGATCCTCCCATTGTGTTTCTGCATCACAGCTGTGGGGCATGTGAATGTGATCATCCTCACAGTTATCCACTGCATCACTGACTCTCATCGATGCATCTATGGAAATAATATAACCATAAAAATTTTTACATTAGTACTTAAAATAGATCATGAGAATTAATTTATGATGGCACCCATAGTTACACAGAACAGTGTGTGAGAAAAATTAAAAACGACAGTATACACAATCTCCTAACTCGCCGTAGGTCAATATCAATATCTGAATGAGAGATGTAGCTAGCTGGCCTGGTAGCATCGGCAATCTCTGAAACTTACAGGAATAATGTGAGCTATTGTAAGACTGTAATGTACCATACTATCTTGTACTATCGTGAATATTCATTCATTCATTCTTTATTTCAGACCCTTAGGTGCATATCACAAAGTAAAATAAATGACATATATAGGTGGGCAATGGTAATCATGCTAAATTCATTGTATTTTGTTAACGGCTCGTTTCTGATCTTAAATGTATTCATAGAACGGACTTCACGAATCTAAAGTTAGGCTAACAATCACACAGCTAACAGTTAGCTAGGCAAGTTAGCTTAAGTTACCTGAATCTGACAACCTGTGGCGTGACTTCTTTATCGGAACATCGTAGCCAAGCCATTTCTGGGGGTAAGGGTGTTCGTCAGTCGGCTTCCCGTCCATGAAATGGTACGAACACACATAAGGACGCTTGGGTGGACACTTCAAGTTTAGCGCCTTCCGCCATTGCCTCAGGTGCTCCTCGTCTTTAGGTGGTGGGTGTAAATCGTAAAGTGCACCACAACAACACTCTGACCGCTTCACATTATGTCCGTAACACCGTTGGTTCAATTGTTCTCTCCTCTTAATCCAATTTTTATGGCAGCCCCTAACTGAGCATATAATACTTGACATATTTTACCGTTCGTCTCAGGTCTCGCGCAGATCCCTCTCAGCCGGAAGTTGAAGTCCTTCTCAGCCGGAAGTAAGATGACAAAACGAACGCAATGGCGTCACCCTTGTTGTCGTGGAAAATAAGGTGAATAAAAGAAAACTGTTTCCAAACCTCGACCCCCAAAAAAAGAAAAAACAACGCCATATCTCTGTGCTTCCGGAAAGAATGCTGTCATTTTAAAGTATTTTTCGCACGCTTGAAGCAATACACTAACGTTATTGGTTCCACCTCCATTACGTCACCACATCTGTTGTGAGTGGTGAATTTCAAACCTCAAAACGCCCCCTTTTCTTGCAGCTTGTTTGTTTTCGGAAGTAGGCTTCCTTTACACTCAAACCATGCCCTCGGTATGACGCGTTGCATGTGTATGTATTTAATTTTGTGAATAAATATGATGCAGCTGGACATATTACCTTTCAACATGGAAGGACAACCAGCTGCTGACAATAACACGAGAAAGAGAGCTCGGCGGTTTTGCGACCACTGCAACGTTTCACATGCATTTTTATTTTTTTATCGTCACAAAAAAAGTTTTTTTTTCCAATGAAGCATGGATTAAAGCTGCGACAAAAATATTTATAGCTAGTCACTTTGGAGAAAACCGGGATGTCATTGTCCATCTCAGTTCAGATCTCATATATAATGGTGTCAATGCAGGCAGATCAATAGTATTGTTGAATATTAAATTAAATGTCCCCAAATAGCCTAAGCAAAGGCGACAAATGTTGTTGTTTGCAATTTGTAAAACTTCACAATAAAATTTTGAGATATTCTGAAATGTTTGGTTTATTTTCCTTTATTTGTTCCATTAAATTCCTTTGTTTATTTCATTAAATATTCAGATGTTTTTGTGAAGACCTATGTTCAGACATGGTGTTTATTTTGTCCTGTTTTATAAAAAATATTTGCTTTAGATACTTTTTTTCATGCAGTGGTTTTAAGGCCCTGACACAGGCGACGTGACCCAACCCTAGAGTCGGCTTTAGTCATTGCTAGTTCTTTGACTTCGGTTTTGTGTTTCAGGGCCTTACGAATTTATTTATTTTTCTGTACAAAAAGCTTGTTTGCTGTAGCCTATAGTAGACCAGAGATAATTCTCAATCCTGAAGTCCTCCCCTGCCACCCCTCCCTCTGAGAACAGCCAGCACCTTAGTGTCAGTCATTAACATATGAAAGGTCTTCACACCTCTCACACCCAGCAGTGTTTCAGCTGTATATGTCCGTGAAATTTCACGGATTCCTGTATATGTCCGCATAGGTGAGGTTTCCGGGTTTGTCTTGAAATATACTGTTCCGTGTTACTCTGATCCGCTTTTTCCCACATACATCCGGTAAACATCAAATTACACAGGAGTTTACCATGCCCGGATATTGCCGGATTTGAGTCTTTTCATGCAGTGGTAGTTTAGGGTACCAGCCACCAATCTTTCCTAGTCTGGAATCCCCCAGCGGATTTGGGGTGTGTTGCAGCCATCAAAATCAAAATTTGTTCATATTTACAAAATACAATTATGTTGGTCAGTGAAAACATTGGAAAACGTTTCTTTGTACTTTTGTCAGCTAATAAAAGGTTTAATAGAATAAACAAATCACAGATTCTTGATTTTATTGTATTTTACAAAATGTCCCAACTTTTTCTGATTTGGGGTTGTACAATGCATCATTGAAGAAGTCAACTAGCTAGTCAACAGTCAACTCCCGACTGTTTCCCGAAATTGAATTGTCGCAAATTTATCATTCAACCAAGTTGGTTAAAGATGTCATGCAGGTGTCGGAGTAATATTCTTATGTAAGATCTATGTAAGATAAGATCTTATGTACATGCTCACTCTTCAAAAAGAAGAGTTCCGGGAGTTCGACAAATCGCGGCCTTGGCCCTGAATAGCCAAGATTTATTCCAGTACACCTGGGGGTTTGCTTCACTTGCTGCCTGCCTCCTGCTCCCTGGGTGACGAGGCGATCAAAGTATGTTACCGGCTGGGGGCTAAGGAGGTCAACCCGAGGGAGCTCCCCGATTTATCCGGTCTGAACTGGAGAGAGGCGCTCTCCGTTTGTGAAGAGAGCTTCATCCCAGAGTACGTCCAGCCAAAGCTTCACGTCAGCCACGTCCAGCCAGAGCTTCACGTCAGCCACGTCCAGCCAGAGCTTCACGTCAGCCACGTCCAGCCAGAGCTTCACGTCAGCCACGTCCAGCCAGAGCCCTCACCGCTGGTCCCGTCCAGCACAGCTCCCTCACCGCTGGTCCCGTCCAGCACAGCGCCCTCACCGCTGGTCCCGTCCAGCACAGCGCCCTCACCGCTGGTCCCGTCCAGCACAGCGCCCTCACCGCTGGTCCCGTCCAGCACAGCACCCTCACCGCTGGTCCCGTCCAGCACAGCGCCCTCACCGCTGGTTCCGTCCAGTCCAGCGCCCTCTCGCTCTCGGAGAAAGAGGACTTCCTGCTTCCCGCAATGCCTGGAAGTCCCCCCCGTATTTCCTGTCAGCCCAGAGTCCTCGCCGCTGGTCCTGTCCGATCCAGAGACTGTTCAAGTCACGTCTGCCGATCCAGAGACTGTTCAAGTCACGTCTGCCGATCCAGAGACTGTTCAAGTCACGTCTGCCGATCCAGAGACCGTTCAAGTCACGTCTGCCGATCCAGAGACTGTTCAAGTCACGTCTGCCGATCCAGAGACTGTTCATGTCACTTCCTCCGAGCCAGAGACGCTTCACATCACTTCTACAGAGCCAGTGTCTACAGACAAGATGGCCGATCCAGAGTCGGTTCACGTCACTTCCTCCGAGCCAGTGTCTACGGACAAGATGGCCACCTTCGAGCCAGTGTCTACGGACAAGATGGCCGCCTTCGAGCCAGTGTCTACGGACAAGATGGCCGAACCAGAGACTGTTCACGTCACTTCCTCCGAGCCATTGTCTACGGACAAGATGGCCGAACCAGAGACTGTTCACGTCACTTCTGCTGATCCAGAGACTGTTCACGTCACTTCCTCCGAGCCATTGTCTACGGACAAGATGGCCGAACCAGAGACTGTTCACGTCACTTCTGCTGATCCAGAGACTGTTCACGTCTTTTCCTCCGAGCCAGTGTCTACGGACAAGATGGCCGAACCAGAGACTGTTCACGTCACTTGTACTGATCCAGAGACTGTTCACGTCACTTCCTCCGAGCCAGTGTCTACGGACAAGATGGCCGCCTCCGAACCAGTGTCTACGGACAAGATGGCCGCCTCCGAGCCAGTGTCTACGGACAAGATGGCCGGCCCAGAGTCTGTTCCTGTTCCCGAGCCAGAGTCTGTTCCTGTTCCCGAGCCAGAGTCTGTTCCTGTTCCCGAGCCAGAGTCTGTTCCTGTTCCCGAGCCAGAGTCTGTTCCTGTTCCCGAGCCAGAGTCTGTTCCTGTTCCCGAGCCAGAGTCTGTTCCTGTTCCCGAGCCAGAGTCTGTTCCTGTTCCCGAGCCAGAGTCTGTTCCTGTTCCCGAGCCAGAGTCTGTTCCTGTTCCCGAGCCAGAGTCTGTTCCCGAGCCAGAGTCTGTGTTGTCTGTCCCCGAGCCAGAGTCTGTGTTGTCTGTCCCCGAGCCGGAGCCAGTGTGTGTGTTGCCTGTTCCCGGGCCAGTGTGTGTGTTGCCTGTTCCCGAGCCAGTGTGTGTGTGTGTTACCTGTTCCCCAACCAGTGAGTGTGTTGTCTGTTTCCGAGCCAGAGTCTGTGTTGTCTGTTCCCGAGCCAGAGTCGGTGTTGTCTGTTCCCGAGCCAGTGTGTGTGCCTGCTGTTCCCGATAACAGGCCATAACAGCTTAGCCTACATATCGCATATGAAATTATATGAACCAATGAACAATGAACAAATGTAACATTTCACCTTATTTGTTTTCAGTTAACATTTGGTTAGCAAGCACACATATCACATAATATACAGAGGCTAGAAAAGGTTAAATTAAATATTTCCCTTAAACTAACAGCTTAGCGTACTAGTTTAGGAAAGCACAAACAGGTTAATCAAAGCTCTTTTGATTGTCTAAGTGGTGTCCGCAAAATAATATAGACTTGTTACAAACCTTTTAAGTCTAGGGAGAGTAAAGCGTGGAACATTAAAATACTGAACGTGTACTGGAAAAACATCTCACACAAACCAGTCTAATTGAAATATGTTGAGGATTTATTTTAATGAGAAGCAAGGTGTAAAGAATACCTCAAGATAATTAATTAAATAAGTGTACCATTTAGATACAAATCATACAAAGAAAAAGTTCACAAAACAAAGAGGTAAAGAGAAAAGAACTAGACAGTGCCAAATCAAAGAAAGAAACAAAACCAAAACCAGTCTTACTAATTATAAACAAAACAATTTATAATCTGACTAAATTGACATTCATCAAAAAAAACAAAAGATCTTCAGCGTCAGAGATGCCCTAAATAACCTGCTCTTACTGCAAAACGAAAAATACAAAAGATGGCACGTGTCGCTAAACTAGTGTTCTATACACAATTGATCCCTCAGTGTAGCACATGTATATTACGTGATATCTCACCTGTTCTTTTCTCTTCCCCGTTAAATAACAAGTTTCACAACCAGACCAACGGCAAACTACTCAGGATAAAAGACGACCCAAATGGGCTTCTAAGTTCTCAAAGAACACAGTTTCTCAAACACTAAATTGATACAGGGCAAATATGCGTCTCAAACAAATCAAAGTGGAATCTCCCGCTTCCCACACAGGTGTGCTCTTTATAGGCGCATAGTGCGCCCTCATTGGTGGAGCCACGTTGCATCATCACCGAGCATTTCGATGACTGGTAGATGGATGGACCAATCAGGTAACCGCATCGTCCTGCTAAGAGTGAAAGTAAAGAGGAGAAAGAAAAGAAGAAAGAAACAAACAACAACACCAAACAAATAATAACATAGGACGTAACAAGAATTCATAGACAATTGGAAAAGTTTTTGGGGCAAACCTGACCTGTTGAAAAGAGATGGTATTCATCCCTCCTGGGATGGTGCTGCTCTTCTGTCTAGTAATTTGGCTCATAGTCTTAGAGATAAAACATGACAATCTGGGGCTCAGGTCAGGAAGCAGACAAACTGGCTAAACCGACCGCCTGCTAGCGGCCTCGCGTCACCAAGGTCAGATAAATCCCATCACATAGAGCCTCTTTCACCTAGATATCATCATATAGAGACTGTGTCTGTTCCCCGAATTTGGAAATCCAAAAAACGTCCATACCCATCTAAGGTTAAACATGTAATTGATGTTCAACAAATAAAAAATAGACATAATACAGATGAGCAAACGATAAAGCTTGGGTTGCTGAATATTCGATCCCTTACTTCAAAAGCGCTTATAGTTAATGATATGATTTCAGATTATAAACTAGATGTGCTGTGTTTGACAGAAACCTGGCTAAAACCAAACGATTACATTACTTTAAATGAGTCCACCCCGCAAGATTACTGTTATAAACATGAACCTCGTCTGAAAGGCAAAGGGGGAGGTGTTGCTGTAATTTATAGTAATTTTTCAAAACCACTAAGAAATCTACTTTAAAATATACTTCTTTTGAAGTGTTGGTGCTTAATGTAAAAATATAAAATGTAAACGATAAATCACGTTTGAGAATTCTGCTGGCAACTGTATACAGGCCACCAGGACACCATAAAGATTTTATCAAAGAATTTGCTGACTTTCTATCAGAATTAGTATTGACTGCAGATAAAGTACTAATTGTTGGTGATTTTAATATACATGTAGATAATGGAAAAGATGCATTAGGATTGGCATTTAAAGACATTTTTAACTCTATTGGAGTTAGACAACACGTGTCAGGACCTACTCATTGTCGTAATCATACTCTAGATCTAATATTATCACATGGAATCAATGTTGATGCCGTTGAAATTCTGCAGCAGAGCGACGACATCTCAGATCATTATCTAGTCTCATGTAAATTACATTTAGCCAAGGCTGCAAAGCCGACTCCGTGTTACAAGTAGGTTAGACCTATCACTTTTGCCACTAAAGATTGCTTTATTAATAATCTTCCTAATCAGTTTCATCATCTCAGCATCCCAGATAGCTTAGAAGCACTCGATATTGCAACAGAAACTTTTAACTCTCTCTTTTCCAGCACTTTAGACACAGTTGCTCCGTTGCGCTTAACCCTCTGAGGTCGGCTATCGCGCCGGCGCGATAGTCTCGCTTTTTTTCTTATCAGTGCAAAAGAAACTCAAAATACTCTGTTGATTTGGATCTTACATATTAATTAATGTTGTACATCATTAGATCCTGATAAGTGTCTATTTTTTTGTGGATACTCACAATAAAAATAAAGTGTTGTGCTTTTCGCCAAATAAAGAAAAACAAACATGATGCGCGTTCTGCCTTCTCTCTGTCAGTTAAGTCCATTTTGAAACGCGTCCGAAAATTAACTGTAATTCCGCGAATACTTGTCATACAGGCACGAGTGTTTTTCCATAATGAAGCTTGAACTCTCTTCTTTTAAATGAATTAATTTATATGAAAAAACAAATATTCTCAGTTTATGTAATCTGTATGAAAAGAGAGAGATGTCAGTATTTTTCTTTCCAGCTTATTATACCTCATTACGCATTAATGTGCCACGCCCACGGAGAGCGCGCGGTATTCAAACGCAAATGATCTAAGGCAAGCCATGCAAACATGTCAACACCCACCAGCTGGATTATAAAATCATGTTTAGTAAGTTTCTTACTAGCCTACCGCTGTGAACACAGCGAATCCCTACGCTGTGAGGAATAATACTATCTAATAACTCTTAGCTACCATCCAGCTGATGTAGTAAGTCATTTATCCTTAAGTGCTTTGTTCTAATCGCGATATTGAATAGTGTCTATAAACCGCAAAAAGACTGTTTAAATATGAATTGCGTGTCTGTGTGTAGGCTAAATGATGAATGAACGGCACAGGCGCGCGCGCTTTGTTTAAGAGTACTACAGTTATACAGCGCGTGTCTGTGCCGTTCATTCACTCTCGCATCTACATTAGTAAACATGTTATTAAATTTACATGAACACATCCAAACTATATTGCTATAGCCTACTAAGATGAGTAAAAATAGACTGAAATATGTTTAAATAAAATGTCTGTATAAGCAACAAACTGCAAATTAACATGTATATGATAATATATCATACACAATATGTTACAGACTAAATATGAATGTTTAGACACGATTTTGTGATTAGTTTTGGATAGATTATAAAGTTTTGACTGTAAAAAAAGACTACTGTCACATTAAATAGGTAAGCTTTTGTTCACCAATTTCTGCTAATATGTGAAATATACTATAGTATGATGTTTTGTCAAAAATAAAGTAGGTATATTGAATTATCAACTAAGATGTTATTATAATGTTTGTTCCAATATTCAAACTAATGAATCCTTACCTTTTTTAATACGTATGATAAAATGTATACTTTTTACAAAGAAAGAATACACTTGAAATATTGTTAAAATTGTAATTGTTGTTGTAATTGTAACCTATTTGTAATTGGTTACAATTTCTAATTGTAAAATATGTATATATAGATAATTTATTTTGTCCTTGCATTCTTTGGGACCCTGTGACACACCTGTGTGAAAGGGCTAATTAATATGCAGCTCATTATGTATGTGGCACATTATCCGGCCTTTGTCTTCTCAGGTGTGAACACGTCTCCACGCATATTGCCTTTCCAAACAAAAGGTGTCTTATAAAATTGAAATCAATGTATTGTTTTGTGTAAATGATTAGGCAGGATGATTTTCAGATCATTTTGAAGCAAAAACTCTAGGCAACAACGCCCATTAGTCAAAAGTCTTGTGGACACATATTTAGTATTTCTTTCTTTTCTTTTTTTTATTTTTATTACATTTATATAGCACTTTTCTGGACACTCAAAGCGCTTTACATAGAAGGGGGGGATTCTCCTCAACCACCACCAATGTGCAGCATCCACTTGGATGATGCGACAGCAGCCATATTGCGCCAGAACGCTCACCACACACCAGCTTACTGGTGGAGAGGAGACAGTGATGAAGCCAATCAGTATATATATGGGGATGATTAGGAGGCCATGATGGACAGAGGCCAAGGGGAAAATTTGGCCAGGATGCCGGGGTTACACCCCTACTCTTTCGAAAGACATCCTGGGATTTTTTAATGACCACAGTGAGTCAGGACCTCGGTTTAACGTCTCATCCGAAGGACGGTGTTATTTTGACAGTATAGTGTCCCCATCACTATACTGGGGTGTTAGGACCCACACAGACCACAGGGATAGCACCCCCTGCTGGCCTCACTAACACCTCTTCCAGCAGCAACCTGGTTTTCTCAGAAGGTCTCCCATTCAGGTACTAACCAGGCTCAGCCCTGCTTAGCTTCAGTGGGCAACCAGTCTTGGGCTATAGGGTGATATGGCTGCTGGCTAAATCAATGTAGATCAAATCAATAGTAATCAATAGTATGTATTCAGTAAAACTAAATCAATAGTATGTGTTTTGTGGCCTTATTTCAAACACTTTAAGTTTTATTTTTTTCAATAACCATGCATAAACAATATTCTCTCAAAAATACAAACATGCACATACATGTTGCTCACATATTACGGTAGCCCCGTTTGTGCTATATAGAGTAAATTTACACCTTTGCCATTAACATGTTTATAAATAACTGAAAAAAGCACAAATGTCAGAGCATGTCAGAACATCTCAAGGACTCCAAAAACACCTTAGACCTCAGAGGGTTAAAGAAGATTAAACAAAATAGTCCAACGCTGTGGTACAACGAGCACACTCAGGCCCTAAAGAGAGCAGCTAGAAAAATGGAGCGCAACTGGAAGAAAACAAAACTAGAGGTGTTTCGGATTTCATCGAAGGAGAGCTCGATTGCTTACAGGGAGGCTTTAAAAGCTGCTAGATCTACTTATTTTTCAACCCTATTAGAAGAAAATAAACATAATCCTAGGTATTTATTTGAAAAAGTGGCTAAACTAACGAAAAAGAAAGCTTCAAGCCCAGAAGTTTCCAAGAAACACAGCAGTAATGACTTTATGGAATTTCTCCACTTATAAGATTGATAATATTAGGGACAAAATTATATTACAGTACAGTATCGCATCAGGGAGTGCATTGTAGTCTCACTGAGGTAAAATTTGATTCATTTGTTGCTATAGGAGAGGAAGAATTTTGCAAACTCGTTAAATCATCTAAATCGACAACATGTATGTAAGACCCAATACCGACTAAGCTACTGAAAGAGATGCTTCCAGATGTCATAGATCCTCTTCTTAATATCATTAATTCGTCTTTGTCTCTAGGATACGTACCAAAAACCTTTAAGCTGGCTATGATTAAACCGCTTGTTAAAAAAACGCAACTTGATCCTACAGAATTAGTCAATTACAGGCCGATCTCAAATCTACCTTTTCTGTCAAAGATATTAGAAAAAGCAGTATCCTCACAACTGTGTTCCTTTCTTGAAAGAAATGGTATCTGCAAGGATTTTCAGTCCGGATTTAGACCGTATCATAGTACTGAGACTGCTCTCATTAGAGTCACAAATGATTTGCTCTTATCATCTGATTGTGGTTGTATCTCTCTATTAGTGTTACTTGATCTTAGTGCTGCATTTGACACCATTGACCACAACATTCTTTTAAATAGACTAGAAAACTATGTTGGCATTAGTGGAATTGCACTAGCATGGTTTAAATCATATTTATCTGACCGCTATCAGTTTGTAGCAGTAAATGAAGAGATGACTTATCGATCACAAGTTCAGTATGGCGTACCACAAGGCTCAGTACTAGGACCGCTGCTGTTCACTCTGTACATGCTACCTTTAGGAGATATCATCAGGAAACATGGAATTAGCTTTCACTGTTATGCTGATGATACTCAGATGTATATTTCTTCAAAACCTAACGAAACTTACCAATTCACAAATTTATCGGAATGCATAGTTGATATAAAAAATTAGATGACTAGTAATTTCCTACTACTAAATTCTGAAAAAACAGAGATTCTAATTATTGGACAAAAAAACTTCCACACGTAATAACCTAGAATACATCTAACACTTGATGGCTGCTCTGTTAAGTCTTCGTCGTCAGTTAGGGACCTGGATGTGCTCTTTGATACTAATCTTTCATTTGAAAGTCACGTGTCTAGTATCTGTAAAACCGCATTTTTCCATCTTAAAAATCTATCTAAATTACATCATATGCTCTCATTGACAAATGCGGAACAACTAGTTCATGCGTTCATGACATCAAGGCTAGGTTATTATAATGCTCTACTGGGTGGTTGCCCTGCATGCTTAATAAACAAACTACAGTTAGTTCAAAATGCGGCAGCTCGAGTTCTTACCAGAACCAGGAAGTATGACCATATTAGCCCGGTTCTGTCAACACTGCATTGGCTCCCTATTAAACATCGTATACATTTTAAAATATTGTTGATTACTTACAAAGCACTAAATGGTTTAGCTCCGCAGTACTTGAGGGAGCTCTTAACGCATTATAGTCCTTCACGTCTATTGCGATCTCAAAGTTCCGGCCAGTTGATAATACCTTGAATATCTAAATCGACTGCTGGCGGTAGATCCTTTTCCTATTTAGCACCAAAACTTTGGAACAATCTTCCTAACATTGTCCGGGAAGCAGACACAGTCTGTCAGTTCAAAGCTAGACTAAAAACACATCTCTTTGACCTAGCATACACATAACACATTATCGACTTCTATAATTCAATATTAGGCTGCAAAGATTAGGTCAGCCGGAACTGGGAACACTTCCCTTAAATCCTGATGTACTCGTTACATTATAGGAAGAATGGCATCTACGCTAATTTTAGTGTCTTTGTTTATCCCGAGGTTTTCCCGCAGCCTGCCGGATCCAGGCCGTTTCCAGATCTGACGAAGGACCTTCGCCTGGACCCGATGACAATGCAGTGCTGAAGTGCCAACTAGCCTCTCCCTATGGAGGATCCCTTTACCACTCTACAGATAAAGCGTTGTGGAATTTTTCGGTTTGCGTGATAACCCGAAGTGATAAAATAAAATAAAATTCTACATCAAAATTTATAGACAAGACAAGTAGTTTGTTTAGGCATGGTTTGTAAGGAATTACAAACCTGCGCACATATATTCAAACGCACATAACTATAGAATCAATTCTTAATGCGCATGTGGACGCCATAAGCGTCTTATCACAGGTTCGCGTTTAAAGTCTGTTTAGAGAGAACGGTGACGTCTTAGTGGCCCCTAATTTAATAACAAATGATAATTTAGATGGAAGTAAATCAATCAAAACGTACTAGGTTACGTACGTAACCTCGGTTCTCTCTAGAAGAGGGAACGAGTATTGCGTAAGTTGCTTACGCTACGGTACAGTAAATTTTTCTCGAGATATGAAGCCAAAAATTATCCTTAATTTTGTATTTATTGTCAACGCAGTGCAGCAGCTAGCAGACCTAGAGCAGGCTGTCTAGCGTGCTCATTGGCTGCCCTGCGGCTACTGCAGCAGCCTACCACTGAGCCTGGCGTGACGTCACAGCCCACCAGAATGGGTGTGGCTTAGCGTATAAAAGTACGGCTCGGAGGCTGCTCCTCTGGTTTTCATTGACTGAAGCGACTGTCGCTCGTGGCCCGAGCATGGCAGGGTACGCAATAATCGTTCCCTCTTCTAGAGAGAACCGAGGTTACGTACGTAACCGAGTACGTTCTCTTAAGAGAGGTTCTCTCGTATTGAGTAAGTTGCTTACGCTACGGGAACCCCTTGTCAACGGCGTGTGCACCAAGCATCCACTTCATGAGTCCCAGGGAATCCCGGGGAACATAGATAAGTGGGAATCAGGCGACCAGCAATGCGGGCCGACACATGTACATAAGCACCCACAGGGAATACAGAGCGGCATTGCCGGTCTATATAAAGCATATCAACCCATATAGTGCAGCTCAACCAGGAGAGCTAAGTTACGTAAGAGTAGTCTGCGCACGATCAGATCTGGGCAGAACATACATCCCACTCATCCTGACAGAAGTCTAGCCTGCAAGGCGGGAACTTCCAGGTTATAAAACCTAACAAATGTGGACGGGGAGGCCCAGCCCGCCGCCTCACAAATATCATGAATAGAAAATCCCGCTGGACCAAGCCTACGATGAGGCCACGCCCCTAGTGGAATGCGCCCTGATGCCCACAGGGCATTGCAGAGCTTTAGACACGTGAGCATGTGCTATAGCGTCCACTATCCATCTCGATAGACTCTGTTTCGAGGTGGCGAGACCATTGGTGCGCCCACCAAACGAAACAAAGAGCTGCTCCGAGCGCCTGAAGGGGGCGGAGCGCGTAATGTAAGCCCTCAGTGCCCTGACAGGGCAGAGGAGACTAACATCGCTCTCACTATCGGATGCTGGCAGAGCCGATAGAGAAATGACCTGCGCTCTGAAGGCAGTGCCCATCACCTTAGGGACATTGCCATGTCTTGGCTTGAAGATAACTTCAGAGTCATTTGGTCCAAACTCAAGGATAATGGATAGCGTGTGTCAATCCCCCACACGTTTAACTGATGACAGAGCTGTCAGAAAAACGGTTGTGAGCAAGAAATACTTTAGGTCCACGGGGTCTAGCGGTTCGAAGGGGTATGCTTTCAGGGCCTCTAGGACCAAAGAAAGATCCCATATAGGAACCGACGGGGGTCACGGGGGATTCATCCTCCTGGCTCCTCTAAGGAAGCGGATGACCAGCTCGATCCTTCCTATTGACTGGCTGTGCGTTGACTCAGCGAACGCTGCAACGGCCGCCACATGTACTTTAAGCATGGAGGGGGACCTGCCCCTGCCCAACAGCTCCTGAAGGAAGCTAAGCAACCACGATACTCCACATGTTCGTGGGTCCAGATTTCTGTCGGCACACCATTTGGAGAACACAGACCATTTAGGCGCGTAGAGCCGTCTCGTAGAGGGAGCTCTGGACTGCGTAATCGTGTTCATTACCCCTTCTGGCAAGACAACGGGTATCCGTTGATTAACCATATGTGCAGAGATCAGCGCTCTGGATGGGGATGCCAGATTGAGCCGTGGGCTTGAGAGAGGAGATATCTCCTCACCGGAATCGGCCAAGGGGCTGTGCGTGACAGCCGCGTCAGCTCCGGGAACCAGATTTGGTTCTCCCATCGCGGGGCTATAAGGAGCACCGAGTGGCACGTTTCCCTGATCTTCTTGATTACCTGTGGCAACAGAGAGACCAGATGGAAAGCATAAAGTGGGCGGCTGGGCCAGATTTGGGCCAGCGCGTCCTCGTTCTTCGAAAAGAACATCGGGCAGTGAGCGTTGTCTTTTGACGCAAACAGGTCGACTTCCGCTTTGCCGAAAAGGCGCCATAGCAACTGGACTGTCTGGGGGTGCAGGGACCATTCCCCTAGGGGAACCTTGTCCTTGGACAGTTTGTCTGGGCCGTCGTTCAGGTGGCCTGGCACATGCGCAGCTCTCAGCGAGCGCAGAAAGTGCTGAGACCATACGAGGAGGCGTTTCGTCAGATCGCAGAGATTCCTGGATCTGACACCGCCCTGATGGTTCACATATGACACCACGGACATGTTGTCCGATTGGACTAGAATGTGGTGGTCTCGTATGAACGGGAGAAAGTGCTTCATCGCGTTCTCGACCGCTATCATCTCCAGACAGTTTATGTAAAGGCATTTCTCTCGGTCTGACCACAGGCCAAAGACCGGTCTGCCCTCGAAGAGAGCGCCCCAACCTAAGTTGGAGGCGTCCGTCGAGATGACCTTTCGGTATGAGATGGCTCCCATCGTCACCCCCTGCTGGTACCAGTCGGCCGCTAACCAGGGCTGCAGAGCTGAAACGCAGCTCTGAGTCACTATGATTCGTCTGCAGCCGAAAGCCCAAGCTCGGTGAGGCACCCGAGCATTCAACCAGCGTTGTAGCGGGCGCATGCGCAGTAGGCCCAGTTGAAGCACTGCTGCAGCTGATGCCATACAGCCCAGCATTCTCTGAAATGTTTTCAGAGAAGCGACGCTGCCCTTCTGGAAAGATGCGGAAAGGTGTTGCACACGGCGCGCACGCTGTGTCGATAAACGGGCCGTCATAGCCACAGAGTCCAGTTCTATCCCCAGAAAGGAAACTGACTGACTGGGCAGTAATGAGCTCTTGGTCCAGTTGACCGTGAGACCCAGGCTTTCCAGATGACTGAGGAGCACTGTTCTGTGAGATAAGAGTTCTATCTCTGACTGTGCCAGAATCAGCCAATCGTCCAAACAGTTCAGAATCCGCGTGCCCTGATTTCTAAAAGGGGCGAGAGCCGCGTCCATGCACTGCGTAAATGTAAGGGGTGCTAAAAACAGGCCGAACGGGAGGACGGTGGATTGATATACCTGACCGTCGAAGGCGAATCTCAAGAATGGTCTGTGACGGGGTATTATCTAAATCTGAAAGTAGGCGTCTTTCAGATCGAGAGAGATAAACCAGTCCCTCGGGCGAATTTGCGCGAGAATTTGTCTGGTCGTTAGCATTTTGAACGGTCTTCTCATGAGAGCTTTGGGCAAATATCTCAGATCTAAGATAGGTCTGAGAGTTCCGTCCTTCTTGGGTACGAGAAAATAATGGCTGTAAAAGCCTGACTCGCTCAGAGAAGGAGGTACCGGTTCTATGGCCCCTTTGCACAGCAGTTTCGCTATTTCTGCGCGGAGTAGATGTGCTACTTTCACTTTCATTGCGGTCCGTGCTCGAAAGCGCGGGGGACGGTGAGCGAACTGTAGTGAATAGCCCTGCCTTATTGTGCTCAGCATCCAATCTGATATCCCTGGAATCGCTTCCCATGCTTTTACATGTATAGCTAGGGGCAGAATGGACTCCGGGTTCTGATCGCTGCACTTCGTGGGCTCGGGAAACTGAACCGGAGGTATAGGCGCGGCGCGGCGCACCCTCGGTGCTTGCATACGGCGGCTCGCTGACAGCGGTGGCTGGCTGTTTCATATGTGACGTCCCAATTGCTTTGAATGGGGAGCGTTTTGTGATAACTTTGTGATGCGCGAGCGACGCCTGGGGCGAAGTGTTTGTTAGTAAGCGTGAGCACTCATGAGCGGGTCGTAACTTACATTCATATGTGACGTCCCGATTGCTTTGAATGGGGAACGTTTTGTGATAACTTTCTGACGCACGAGCGTGAGCGCTCGTGAGCGGGCACATAACTTACATTCATAACCTGACTGATATGAGGCTGTTTTGGCTGTGTAACAGAGCGGGCAGAGAGTAGGCATGCGCACAGAGTTGTGGGCACATTTCCTATATCTAACACTCGAGCAGCATATGCCCGCTTTATGAGAGTGGGCTCTGTGAGAGTTAGAGACACGGCGGCTCGCTGACAGCGATGGCTGGCTGTTTCACGTGTGACGTCCCGATTGCTTTGAACGGGGAATGTTTTGTGATAACTTCGTGATGCGCGAGCTGCGCCGGGGGCGAATTGTTTATTAGTGAGCGCTCGTGAGCGGGCACGTAACTTACATTCATAGCTAGGGCAGAATGGCCTCCGGGTTCCGATCGCCGCACTTCGTGGGCTCGAAAAACTGAACCGGAGGCATGGGCGCGGCGCGCGCGCCCTTGGTGCTTGAACACGGCGGCTCGCTGACAGCGATGGCTGGCTGTTTCACATGTGACGTCCCGATTGCTTCGAACGGGGAACGTTTCGTGATAACTTTGTGATGCGCGAGCAGCGATGGTTGGCTGTTTCACATGTAACGTCCCGATTGCTTTGAACAGGGAACGTTTTGAGATAACTTTGTGATGCGCAAGCAGCGCCGGGCGTTTATTAGTAAGCGTTAGCGCTCGTGACTTACATTCGTAACCTGACCAATATGAGGCTGTTTTGGCCGTGTGACAGAGCGGGCAGAGAGTAGGTGTGAGCACAGAGTTGTGGGCACATTTCCTACATCTAACACTCGAGCGGCATTAGCCAGCTTTATGAGAGTGGGCTCTGTGAGAGTGAGAGACACGGGGGGTATCATGCTTGCGTGTAGGGGTGAACACTGAGATGTGGGCACATTTTCTACACTTAGGGCACCAACGGCGTAAGCCGTATAACCAGACATTATACTCTTGAGATTTGTCTGGGTCGCCGTAGAAACGGCAGTTGTGTGCAGGCGAGCGGGTTGCATTACTGGCTCGTTGGCTGCCGAATACACCGCTGCAGTAGCCTTTTCTAAGGGGACTGGGTTTCAGCGTGATCTTAGGTCGAGGTCCCCGCGGGGGAGGCGGCCTGTGATGGCTGGATGAGCGCGATCTAAGGTGGCCGCCCTGTCGTCGCTGCGAAGACGGAGGCTGAGCTAGACGCTGGCTAGCGCTTCGCGCAGGAGGCTGATCACGTGAGCGGCCTGCAGCTGAGCTGAGCGGCGTTTGAGTTTGTTGAATACAGCCTCAGCTGTATCGGACCACCTGAACGTAGTTCTGGGGGAGGTCAAGGCGGTCAGAGGCGCGGCTAGTTGGCTGAAATTGCCGTTGGAAAACCGCTGGGGAGTTGGACAGCCCGAACAGCATAACCAAATATTCAAAGTGCCCCCTGGGGGTGTTAAACACAGTTTTCCATTCATCCCCCTTCCTTATGCGGACCAAATGATAAGGATTACGTAAATCCAATTTGTCAAGACTGATGCTCCCTGCAACCTCTCGAAAGCTGAAGACATCAACGGCAAAGGATAAGTATTCTTTACCTTGATGTTGTTCAACCCCCGGTAATTGATACAAGGTCGTAGAGAACCATCCTTCTTCCCCACAAAAAAGAACCCCGCCCCAGCAGGAGAAGAGGAAGGACGAATGAACTTAGATGCTAGAGAATCAGAAATATATTTCTCCATGACCTCCCTTTCTGGGACAGAAAATGAATATAACTTGCCTTTAGGCGGAGATTTACCTGGCAGTAAATCTATGGCACAGTCATTGGGCGATGCGGAGGGAGAGAAGCAGCACGAGACTTACTGAACACCTCCTTCAGGTCGCGGTACTCTATGGGCACATTTGATAAATCCACTGCTTCCTCCTGAAACACAGAAACAGACACAGACGAACAAGCAGACACAAGACAGGAATCATGACATTGAGTGCTCCAAGTGACTACGGAATTCTGACGCCAGTCCACTCTGGGGTTGTGTTGGGTTAACCAGGGATGACCAAGGACTATAGGTGCAAGTGGAGAGTTAATGAGAAGGAATGATAATGTTTCCGTATGGTTGCCTGATGTGATGAGAGTAATGGGTCCGGTGGTGAGCGAAATGTTGGGGAGTTCCTGACCATTGAGTGTGTTGACAGATATTCTGTGTTTGAGAGATGTGATGGGGATCTGAAGTCTGTGAGCAAGAGTGTGGTCCATGAAATTACCCTCCACTCCGGAATCTAGCAGGGCTTGACAGTCGTGAGTGTGAGTGGCCCATCTCAGTCTTAACAGAAGGAGGGTGGATGATGATGAGGTCTTCTCGGCGGAGATCCCACCCGATAGTAGCCTCACTGTTACTACCGTGCTGGGCCCTTTTACCGGGCAGGCGTGAAAGAAATGGCCCGCTCCCCCACAGTAGAGACAGAGTCCCTGGGATCTCCGCCTCTCCTTCTCCTCCCGGGAAAGCTGAGCTCTACCCACCTGCATGGGCTTGTGATCGAAGACGGGGCTGACCGTGTCACCGCCGCTGGCTCGTGGGTTCTCTGCACCTCCTGGGGGTCTGTTTGGATGGGTGTAACGTGGATCAAACCGTTGAGCTATGTAGGAAGGTCCAGGGCATAGATCTCTTTTTGGACACGGTCAGCCAGCCCACGCAGGAATACGTCCCACTGCACCTCCTTGTTCCACTGGCACTCTGCCGCCAGGGTCTGGAACTCAATCGAGTAGTCCGAGACAGAGCGTTTACCTTGCTGGAGGTCCTTACCTTTCTCCCAGCCACCGCCCGGTCAAACACACACCTCATCTCCTCGGAGAGTGCCTGGAAGGTGGACCTGGAGGTGTAGCATGGATCTTGGTTCTCCCACACCGCCGTTCCCCATAACGCTGCTCTCCCCGTCAGCAGGGTTAGCACAAACGCCACTCTACTCCTCTCGCTGAAAAAAGTCCTGGGCTGAAGAGAGAAATGCATCGAGCAACGAGTTAGGAAGGCTCTGCAGTAGTTTGGCTCACCTGCATATGCTTCCGGAACAGGTAGACGAGGCTCTGGCTGGAGAGTCGGCTCTGGTGGTGTGGGTTGAACTGGCGGTGTGGGTGGTGCAGCGGGACCTCTCAGATGTTGAATTTGCTGGGTGAGCTCAGACACCTGCGCCGCTAAAGCTTGCACCGCCCGACCCGTCTGTGTGAGGCTTTCCTCTTGGGAATCCATCCTGAAAATGCTGTGCGTGACGAAATCATCCAGACTGATCTTACTTGCTGCCTCCATGATGATGGTCAGATCGTTCTGTAACATTACTAGGAGACGGAGGCAATAGCAAGTAAAGTATTTATTGAGTTCACAAGATGTCAGAACACACACACAAACACGGCGGTGGTGCAGTGACCCAGGGACTTTGATAGGCTGATCCAGGTAAGACGATGTCAGGTGAAAACCAGGTCCATGAAGTGCAGGGTGAACAGATAATCCAGACGGGAACAAAGAACGAAGAGACAAATCCAGTACAGCACAACATGAAGACCACGACGTCAGACAAGAACAGGGAACGGGATCAACACCAGGAATCCACATAACGATCTGACAAAGACAGGACGAAAACAGTGAACATAAATAGGGACCACTAATCGGCCGCTGCTGGCACCACTGAGTAGATTCAGCTGGTGCCGCTGATCAGCGGCGGTGATGAGACCACGCCCACACGCACAATAACAAACACACGAGACGAGAAGGAGCAGTAAATTCATGAACCGTGACACAAACAAATGCTGATGTAATGAGTGCCCAGTATTTTTTAGTTATTGTATTGTGTTAGGAATTAAAAAACAATATATCTCATTCTTAGATATATCCAGATTCAGGAGTGAGGGGCCCACCCAGCCAAATTTGCAGACATTTCCTAAAACTTTTCAAGTAGCTGCAAAGAGAAGTTTTCACAGTGAGTTGTACAAGGCATACACATGGCTGGAGTATTCACAGTCCAAGGATGCTGCATACTGCTTTGCTTGCAGACGCTTTTCACTCCCTAATGTTGCCATCTGTGTGTTTACATCTTTAAATGGATACTAAAACTGGAAGAAAGCCACATTTAAAGACAGTGGATTCAGTTTGCATGCAAAGTCGGATATCCATGTTAGTGCAATGACTGCCTGGCTTGAGAACAAAAGAATGGGGGAGAACAACTCGCCACTGTTTGCACTGATGGATCATGACCATAAAAAAAGGTTACTGAAAATCAGAATTATGTGAAAACCTTAGCTGAAGTTTTTCTCCTGACAGCTACACAGAACATTGCCCAGCAGCCCACAATGAATTAGCTGCTTCATCAAACAGAGGGAATTTTTTAGAGATTTTACATCTAATCGGCAAACATGATGCAAATGTGAACAAGCAATTGACACAACGCGCAAAATACACTAGCAATTCAAATGAAATCCTTGAATGTTTAGCAGGAATAGTGCGTGATGAAATTATTGAAGAGGTAAAGAAGAGTGAACAATTTGCTGTTATAGCTGATGAGACAAAGGACCTGAAAAAAAAAGAACAGATGGCCTTTGTGCTGAGGTATTATTATCATGGCATGGTACATGAAAGTTTGTTGGAATTCCAAGAAGCAGAGCAGTTAGATGCTGCGGGATTAACAAACATAATAATTGAAAGTTTAGAGAAATGTGGATTGGAATACAGGAAAAATCTTGTTGGACAAGGGTACGATGGAGCATCTGTCATGAGAGGTCAGCATACAGGAGTACAAGCAAGAAGCAGAGAGATGGCCAAACATGCATTCTATGTACATTGTAGTGCACACTGTTTAAACCTTGTTCTTGTGGACTGTGTGAAGTCAGTTCCGGATGCTGCACGTTTATTTTCCTTACTGGAGAGGCTGTATGTTTTCTTTCCAGTTCATACGTTTACCACAAATGGCTAGAAGTGCAAAGTGAGATGTTCAAGGGAGCACCAAGATAACTCCAGAGATTGAGTGATACGAGGTGGG
The DNA here is from genome assembly GCA_026230005.1 of Gila orcuttii. NCBI lineage: Eukaryota > Metazoa > Chordata > Actinopteri > Cypriniformes > Leuciscidae > Gila > Gila orcuttii. Next base: position 3,151,020 of record JAPDVR010000009.1, on the reverse strand, counting down.
CGTGCAGGTATATAACTTGTCGAAATCTAATGGATCGATTGTCAGCTGTCAAGAGAGTGCTTGAGGACATTTCAGAGGAAGGCCATCCTGATAAGGCTGTAGATGCTAGGGGATTACTTGGTCAGATTGATTTAAATTTCATAGGGCTTTTGTCAGTCTTCAAAAAAGTTCTTGGTAGCACAAGTTGCAAGTTAGAGATGTCAAAAGAAGTTAATCTCATTTGAGCACTGAAACAAACCTTTAAAGAGCACCGTAGTGAGACTTCCTTCAACAATCTCTGGGATGAGATTATCAAGACGTGACAATTGCAGCATTTCCTCAGACATGTCACTCTCTAAGCAAAAACGATAGCTATCTAGAACACTGCAGGGTTGTGTCATAACATCTACAGTTGGACAGCATGTGGAGATGGACAGGAAGCCTTCAAATCACGTTTACTACCCAATCATTGACTGTATGATTGGAGAAATAGAAAGGCGTTTCTCAAAATTTAACTCTGGGATCATGAAAGGAATACAAGCACTTAACCCCTCAAGCAGCAACTTTTTGGATGAAGAAAGCATTGCACTCTTAGCCAAGGCTTATGATGCAGATATGGAGGACCTAAAACACGAGCTACATCAGACCAGACGAATTTTAAACAGGAAAAAGTCTGATGGACAGATGATTCCTGTTACTTTGATGGAATTCACCAGGTTTCTTGAACCTTTTAAAGAAGTCTTCTTTGAGCTTTTCCGTCTTGCAAAAATAGCTGTTGTGCTACCTGTGAGTAGTGTCTCATGTGAGCGCAGTTTCTCTACGCTGAAACTTGTAAAAACTCACTTGTGCTCCACTATGTCAGATAGTAGACTAAGCAATTTGTCAATACTTAGTATTGAGTCTGAGCGTTCAACGGCTATAGACATGGATGTTTTCATTAAACGTTTTTGTGCACAGCATGGTAACCGGCGAATTCAGCTCTTCTGATTTTTTGGGGTTCTCATGTTTGACTATTTGTCTGACTATTGACTATTGTCTGTCTCTCAGTATTTCCTGGATTTTTTCCCAAAATGCATTGTTTTATTGTTTGGTAATCAAATTATTCTGGATTCCTTATCTATAAATGCACTTTGAGTACAAATTAAGGAATCAATTTATTTTATTTTAAAAGTGTTTGTTTCTACCAGTAATCTCCACTACAGCAAGGGCTTTTTTTCCATGATTACTCCATTAATATGCTTACACACACATCATGTACACACATTATCACACATACAGACATACACTCATACACACACACACACACACACACACACACACACACACACACACACTCACAAACATACTCTCACACACAATGTTTGAAAACGATGATACTTTAAAGATTTCTTATCCAACATTAGTATTACAGCCTTCATCTTTCAGTTGAAATGGCTGATAGTTCAAAATTTACTGTTAGCCCTCTCTGAGCATCAGAAATTCATGAAAATAATCATGTCCCTCATAACCAGTATAACCTTTTTTATTTACAGTTTTTTACAATCACTTTGCTACTATTTTCAGAACCTTGATGTCATTTTTCAAAACTCTAGACACAAAACTGTTATCACTTGTAACACAGGTTGTCTAATGTTCAAAACATTGCATTGTGCATTCACATCTTTAAAGAAATCTTGCACAATCATTGGTTCAAAAAACAAATTTACTGTGAAATACCATTGAAACACAACTATAGATCACCCACACACAAGCAACCGATAGTTTCACTCTGTCATTGTTCGTACAATCATTAACTATTGTAGAACAAAATAGGTGATACAGGTTTCATTATGGTACTACATGTACAGTAAATACCTCTGTTACTGTAAAGTACTGCAGTAGTAGAGAGAATACAGACAAAGTGGAATCATTGAACAAAGTTTGTAATATATTGATGCAAAACACTACAGTACAATCACAACATTGGTTTATTTTAATCAAAGCAAAAATACAGTAATTAGCTATGAAATAGAAAAGAAAAGACAGTACTGTAAACCATCAAATGCAATGAAATAGAAAAGAAAAGACAGTACTGTAAACCATCAAATGCAGTGTTCCTCAACTTGCTTGCACTGTAAGAAATAAAACAGCAGTGATTACTGTACTTCTACATTGTCATCAACTCTGTGTTGTGGATTTGGCCACAGGTTCTCATCTACATCACAATGGATGTTTTCATTAGCCAAACATCTTGGAAAAAACCTTCGGGCATGGCGAATCCAGGCCTGACACTGGTCTGCTGTGATGTCATTGCAGGCGTCATCCATGGCCTGGAGAAGAGTGACTTGTTCATGAGGGTGCCTATCATGAACCTTCCATCTCCATGCGGAGAAAAATTCCTCAATCAGGTTAAGGAAGGGGGAGTATGGGGGTAAATACAGGGTGGTAAATTGTGCATGGGCCTGAAACCATGCTTGCACCACATGAGCATGATGGAACCTGACATTGTCCCAGACAATGACATAGGTCACACCTTCAGCTCTACAAACCTGTTCGAGCTCATCAAGAAAGGTGACAAGGAGAGCTGCATTATATGGTCCAATATGAGGTCTGCGTCCCACCACACCATCTTCTGATATAGCCGCACACATGGTAATGTTGGCCCCACGTTGTCCAGGTACTTGGATGGTTGCCCGCTGGCCAATGAAATTCCGACCTCTCCTCCTTGTCTTGGCCAGATTAAAACCTGCCTCATCCAAATATATGAATTTGTGATGGTCGTCATCAGCATCCAGCTCCATCACCCTCTAAAAATACATTTTGGAAAGAGATTTAGAGATTACCGTACAATGTAGAATTTTTGGGAATGTTTTTACAACAGCCGTCTTGAAACTGAACTTACCTGAACATACTCAGTCCTCATTTGTTTCACTCTGTCTGCATTTCTTTCGAAAGGCACATGGTATAGTTGTTTTATAGATACCTGGTGCCTTTTCAGTATGCGTGCAATGGTCGGCAAACTTATGGATCCCACATTGTTGAACATGTCTTCATTGTCCAAGATATGCTGGCGAATTTCTGTAAGGCGAATATCATTTCTGGCCCGAACCAAATCGACCACAGCCTGCTCTTGCTGGTCAGTTAGAATTTTCCCTCTGCCTCCACTATTTGGCCTAGTCACAATTCTACAGGGAACATTAGAGTAAGAAGACACTTGGTCACATCACCTATTCTGTGATACACATTGGTATGCAGTCATTTGACAATTGAGAGTAGCATAATGTTTAGTGCATGCTGATAACTTACCGGTTCTCATTGCGGAAAGTTCTGATTATTGAGGCCACGGTTGACCTTCTCAGGTTTGGTTGTATCATTGTAGCCGCCTCAGTCATTGTCATGCCATGATTTATGACATGGTCTACAACTATTGCCCGAATTTCATTGGACACTCTATGCTGTTGCTGCCGCTGTCTTGGTCCGTGGCCTTGTCCTCTACCACGTTCCCCCACACCTCTCAAACGAGGCCCACGACCACCTCTCAGAAGGGGTGCCTGTCCTCTACCACGTTCCCCCACACCTCTCAAACGAGGCCCACGACCACCTCTCAGAAGGGGTGCCTGTCCTCTACCACGTTCCCCCACACCTCTCAAACGAGGCCCACGACCACCTCTCAGAAGGGCTGCCTGTCCCCTACCATTCCTTTGACCAACACGTCTTCCTCGTCTTCCTCCCACCACTGCTTGACCTCCATTGTGACCTGGATCACCTGCTGGCTCCATGTTACATATCACTATGCTCTTGCAATTGGATCCCAATCAACTCTTTATATACTCATTCCACAATGTGCCCTCAATCATCAGTAACGAGTTGGCAGAATTGGACAAGCAATTCCAAGGGCCTGCATCTCTACAGTGCAGTACTGTCAATACTTTAAATAGTCTGAAAAGGTGGTACAGTATTTGGGACCATAGACACAGTGTCTGATGAAGCATTACAGTATGATATAAAATATTAGGCTACATCCATGGATATTGTAGTCTAATTGGTTCATGCTCCACGCTAATTGGTGACAATGAATCTCGTTATCTTGAAACTTTCATGATTTACTGTAAACATGGAAGATTGTTTGTCTGTTTCCATACAACTATGCATTAAGAGTAACGCAACAGTTACTTATCATTTTGAGCAGTTGTATCAATTGATAGTTAGATCAGTGTAAGGAAATGAATAGACATTCATTTGAAATGTAATGTGTGAATTGCCTTTTGAAATAGTAGTACTTTGATGTTAAGTTGTGTCATATTGAACAAGTGATTTTTGTTGAATGAACAAATGATCTAAGTTTTATGTGTATTGTATCCAAACAATTGAGAAAATGGTTAGAGTTTTGAAAAATGTGCATTTTGATAATTGGTTGTGAGTTTTGTGTCTAGAGTTGTGAAAAATGACATCAAGGTTCTGAAAATAGTAACAAAGTGATTGTAAAAAACTGTATTTTTTACATATACCATGGGAAGCCTAGTTGCCACCCCTCATTCTGCCATCTATACTGCACAGTTTAAGCCAAACCAAGCGACTAGATCTCATAAGTAAATCTTGCTAGATTATGAAAATAAAGTTACAGTACAATACAGTTCCTGTCTCTCTGGTGGCGTAACACAGTTCCTGTATCTCTGCTGCTGCAGTTGTTTGACTCTGTCTGTTAACACTGTTGGACTCACAGATATGGAGTTACTGATGACAGAGGCAACTTACAAACTTCTTATCATTTTATGCATAATACAAGGTAAGAGGGGCTTGTATCTCTACCTACAAAGAAAAACGTTTAATAGCTTTTTAACTGATATGGCCATGTGGTTAGTTGTTTAATGACATGAAACTGATTGTTTTGTCCTATTTATTAATTTAGTCAAAAATGAATTCAAATTGCAATTTGACTTAAATGCAGGTCTCCTATGATAAGCCTGATTTTCATTTCGGTGTTAAAATGAAGTAAAAAATTATAGAATGATACAACTGTCCTGATAATAAAAACAAAAGCATAATAAAAATAATTGATTGTTGAGAGCAAAAAAAAAACTTAACTATTTATCAAGCATCTTCTATTATTATTATTATTATTATTATTATTATTATTATTATTATTATTATTATGGGCCTCGCATTTTAAGTTCGCACAGGGCCTCGCACCCCACCTGCGACGGCACTGCTCACATGCATTCAAGGTGTAAGACAGTAAGGGAAATATATTTCCATTTATTTTTATTATTAATTCAGGTTGTAAGATGTCATGTGGTGCAACAAAAAAATGTAATGATAAAAATGTATGCATGTATAAATAAATAAAATACATTATATCTTAGAATATGTAACTATTTTTAAATGATGATTTAAATAGGCTCACTCTAATCCAAGGAAGATGAAGATATAACACAGGGTTAATTTAAATAGATCCAATAGACAACCAACATGCGAGACAGCATGTAAACATAACCACAAACAATACTAAAACACTGAAGAGTGCATAAGGAGGAACTTAAATACATGGTGGTGATGACAAAATAACGAACAGCTTTGATGATTAGTGTGAGTGTCCATGGAACTACATGGAACACATGTGACTAATGAAAACAAACAGAAAGTCCATGATAACTAAACAAACTGAACATAATGGTGACACACTCACATGCATACAAAGTTTAAGGGAAATATATTACCTTTTATTTAATGCTTAAAAACAATAAATAAATAAATAAACTTTTATCTTGAAATATATTTTTAAATCATGATTAAAAATGTACCAAAAAATGTAAGAAATATATCTAAAAATAAAATTAAATGTAATAAAATTATACTACAGATGACACTGAACTTTTTATAATGCCTTAAAGGTGAAAACTTGTCAATAACACATCTCTTCGAATAAATGAACATTGACCAATGATACAATCTGTGGTTTCATGAAAGAAACTGATTCTCACTCATGAAAATTGTTTATCAGGAACGTACGGAATGCGTATACATCATGAGGTGTCCGTAACTGCTGTGGAGGGAGAGAACGTCAGCCTGCCATGCTTTGTGGGAGAGGAACATGACATCAAAATTATCCAGCTGGAATGGATTAAACAGCAAAAAGGAGATGAGAAGAATGATAAGAAGATCGTGGTGTTCCATCCGGCAATGCCAGAATATTACTTTCAAACCGGTCCTCTTCTGACGAGGATGAGCAGTTCAAAAACTGGAAATCTACAGGGCTCTGTCCTGACCCTGTATGAAGTTACCATGAAAGACAGTGGAAACTATATTTGCGAAATTACTTCTTATCCTATTGGCTCGATTAAAAGAATTACAAATCTGCAGGTCACAGGTAAACTTCTCACAGTAACCTACATTCTCATATTCTCAAAAATGTAAAAGTGAACAAGCAGCTGCTGTCTGCTAATTTCAGAGCCTCCAGCATCAGTGAAGATGTCGCATCCGAACAGATTCATAAAAGAGGGAGATGAAGTGAAAATAACTTGTTCAGCAAGCCCTCCACCACTCCGTTATGAACTTAGACGGTCAAAGGTGAGTCAGATTGAAAAATCTACATTTCTAAATACCACAGTCTATACAGCTGTTGTGTTGATCTCATTCTCCTCATCAGGACAAGCTATTTTTGATGGAAAGCTTGAATGGAGAGTTCATTTTACCAAACGTCACCAGAAACAACAGCGATCTGTACATCTGTTTGCCTGAATGGGACTCATCTGTCCAAAATCAGCAAGGTCTCAATACCACTATGGAACTGACGGTCAATTGTGAGTGTTGAGAATACAAAAAAAAAGTTTTTGAATGAATCTTTATCATTCTCTGTTCAATTAAAGCTTATATAAGTAAACAAAATCCATATCAAATATATCCTATTCTTCCAAACAGTTCTTGATGACATTGAGTGTAACACAAGCAGTCCTTTTAATGTCAGTTTTGGTGAGGATGTGACGATTTCTTGTATTGCAAAAGGATCTCAGTACTTACAATATAAGTGGATGAGGGTAAGACTGTGAAATATTAAGAGATTGAAATTAAATATGTAAGCAGTATTGTTTCAAATAAATCTTTTGTAGTGTATTAACTCAGCTCGCTTAAAATTACAAATTCTTGTTGTTACGATCTCTTCTGAATCGCAACTAAATAAGGGAGTCACCGCACACACCACAGCCAATTAATAAGTGAATTTATTTATCGGTACAAGACAGAACAACATTAAAGTTCAGTGTAAATGGTAATCATTGTATACGTAGATGTGTACAAAGGGTTAGCACTTATGAAAGAAGACAGTCCAACCATTCTCAGTCCATGGAACCTCCAGAAACAACAAACATCCCAAAAGAGATGGATCAAAAGGCGGCGGTGATCTCCCATGTCACGAGTTCTCCCAGTAGCCTCGTGACAGGAGACCCAAAGTACAGCGCACGCAAACACAGCCTAAGCTCAACACCCACACGCTCTCATCTCTATCCCATTCTTTTATTGAGGGTCATGATCACATTCAGGTGTGCACCCACTCCCTTCAGCCAATCACCTGCAACTCAGAAATAACAAGTTACTCACTGAAACCGTCACACACCCCCCTTTAAAAGAGATCCAACATCAATCGAATCAAAAACCAAACAAAAAAAACCCCAGCACTATAAATTTAGAAATCATATTTCTAGACACATTGTTATACCACCTCTGATCACAGTCAAACCATGATTTTCACAATTCTTTCCATTCTCCCACACTGCCCCACCTTGCCCCCAGCAATCTGGATCCTGAAAGTGAATTAAGGCGACAAGAGAACACAAAAAAACAGAAATAACCGTACAACCATTGCACTCAATTGATCAGATCAGGAACACGGGATAACGCATCTGCCACTACGTTATCCGATCCGTTAATGTGTTTAACAATTAAATTGTAGGGCTGTAGAAAGAGAATCCAACGCATTAAGCGCTGACTCGGCGACTGCAAAGAATGCAAAAATGTTAAAGGGTTGTGATCAGAAAACACCTCTACGGGCGTTCCTGCCCCCACATACACATCAAAAAACTGAAGTGCCCAAATTGAATGTAGCAGGGTGAAGTTAACTTGGGTAACTTGAGGTCGGTTCATTTGTTTTAAGTCAATTGATTTTTTTTTTTTTTTTGTTAATGGAATGTTTGTTTACGATAAGTTTTTGTGTAGCTCGTCAACAAAAACCCACTGCATGTTATGGTCCGCGACCAGGCATAGTACCGCGTTAGGAACACCATCTGGTATGTATGAGAGCCATTCGCGTGGTTTGTCTTTTTTTATTGTTTCGTTAGTAATTTTTTCTGTTTCATGCTTGACAGATTGAGTGACAGGATCAAGGGTTTCACCTCTATTATGGGACGAGATGCGCATCTGTTGATCTAACGCACTGCTGTCTTGCCTGGGCTTATTTGCGTCTTTTTGGGTTGGAGCGAACTTGAACTCTCATAACAGCGAGTCGGGACGATTGCTCGCTGAGGCGTGAGCATTAATGTGGAAGCTTGTTCTCTCGCTGGTTTGCTTTGCTCTTTGAGTGTACGGCCGATTGTGGCCTGTTTGTTTAATTTTTGATTTGCTTCTTGTTTTGCTCCGAATTGTAATTTTATAGTTTTTTTTTGTTATTTGTCTTGTGCTCATTTCTGCGTATTTTGTAATATCATTTATTTTTCTTGTGTTTAGGCTTAAGTTTGGTTGAGTAACAAAACGAGACTGAAATTAATATATTGTTTTGTTTCTTATTTTCTTTTTATTTGGTTTGTGAACTGAAAACTACTTTTTGGCGCTGGCTTTTGCCAGTTAATCAATGTTTATTGTTTGAGACTTTTCTCTTCTTCTTCATAAATTCAGTTATCCTACAATCCTACAATGATTGTTTGTGTTTGGAGCTCCGTCGAATTGATTCATTAATCCTTGATTTTCTTCTTTACCACTCATTTATAAACAAGTACTTTCTATTTTTATATCGTGTGAACTTATCCTCGATACTATTCCCTATAAAAAACAATCGGATTGCTTTGATATCGCTACTTAGATCCAACTTTGCGAATCCCAGCTACTAGCCTTTTAGCCCGCTAGCATTTCACGCGTGGCCTCGCGCCAATCGACCGTCGGATTTTACACCCGTTTCACTGAAAGGATACGGGTTATATCCAGGATTTCAGTCCTAAATTAGTAGTGATATTGGTAGTATCACTACTAATTTACTGTTCATCTGTTATAATGGCGAATATATCGGATGTGTGTCTAACGCTACCTCTGAGTGCAGGTGAGGACACATTCGAGCTGCATTCGGTGCTGTTGGAGCTGGAGTCCGTGGAGAAGCAGATCCGTGGTCTGCTAGAGAGGCAAGCCGAGCTGCGAGATCGGCGATCAGCGCTTGAAACATCACGCGCCGATGCTCACAAGTCAGTGGTTAGTAACTTTTTGACTCCGACTTCGTCTACTCCGTGCGTTTCTCTGCCCAGGAGGACGCGATCATCTCTGGCTTCATTCACTCCGGCACCGACACAAAGCCATGGACCCTGGGTGATCCCTCAGCGGAAGACACGAGCCAGGACCAGACCAAGAACCTCTCCACCGCTCCCGGTCTTCGAGATCTCCACCCGGAACCGCTTCTCCCCTCTTCGCGAGTCGGAACGTGACGACGCCGTGATCATCGGCAGTTCCATCGTCCGTCATGTCCGCGCTACCTCAGGTAAGGGTAATGTGCGCACTCACTGCTTTCCTGGTGCTCGTGTTCTAGATGTCGCTGCACATGTTCCCGAGATCCTGAACGGTGACGAGCGCGTCGGAGCTGTGGTGCTGCACGCGGGAACGAACGACATCCGGCTGCGGCAGACGGAGGTTCTGAAGAAGGACTACAGGAGCCTGATCGAGACGGTACGCAGCACAGCGCCTGAGGCAACGATCATCGTGTCTGGACCGCTTCCCACGTACCGACTAGGACAAGAAAGGTTCAGTAGACTATTTGCTCTAAATGAATGGTTAATATCATGGTGTAATGAACAGAAACTGCTCTTTGTAAATAATTGGAATCTGTTCTGGGAGCGACCTAGGCTCTACCGTGCTGATGGCCTGCACCCCAGCAGAATCGGAGCGGCTGTGCTGTCGGACAACATCTCCAAGACGTTACACACCATCTGACTAGTAAGTCAAAGTCCAAATCACAATCTCTGCTGTCCCAACTTAATTGATACAAGTAGTGTAGAACATTATATAGAAACTGTGTCTATTCCTCGTCTAGTGAGGCCAAACAATAAATCTAGTTTAGGATCTAGGAAAAATCTTATTGTAATTAAACCAGAAAATCTAAATCTCAGTGAACAAAAAGAATTTCTAAAACTAGGTCTTCTAAACATTAGATCGCTCACACCTAAGGCGGTTATTGTAAATGAAATGGTCACAGATAATAATTTCGATGTTCTGTGCCTTACTGAAACCTGGCTTAAACCAAATGATTATTTCGGTCTAAATGAGTCTACTCCACCAGGATACTGTTATAAGCATGAGCCCCGTCCGATCGGTCGTGGCGGCGGTGTTGCAACAATCTATAGAGATATCCTAAATGTTACTCAGAAAACAGGTCACAGGTTTAATTCATTCGAAGTACTTGTGCTAAATGTTACGCTCTTAGATGTAAGAAAGAAATCCCTATTATCTCTAGCCTTAGCGACCGTATATAGACCTCCAGGGCCCTATGCTGATTTCCTAAAAGAGTTTTCAGACTTTCTCTCAGATCTATTGGTCAATGCCGATAAAGCAATAATTGTTGGAGATTTTAACATACACGTAGATAACACAAATGATGCGTTAGGGGCTGCGTTTACAGATTTATTAAACTCCTTTGGGGTCAAGCAAAACGTCAGTGGTCCCACTCATCGTCTAAATCATACACTAGATTTAATTATATCACATGGAACCAATCCAACCGATATAGATATTATAGCGCAAAGTGACGATCTCACTGATCATTGTATGGTAACGTGCATATTACGTACTGCTGAAATTTGCCATGTTGCGCCACGTTATCGACCAGGCAGAACAATCGTTCCAACCACTATAGACAGATTCACAAATAGCTTACCTGATCTATCTCAGCTGCTCAGTGAACCCCAACAAACAGATGAACTAGAGGAAATGACTAGCAGTTTGAGCACCATTTTCTCTAGTACATTAGATATTGTTGCACCAATTAGATTAAAAAAGGTTAGAGAGAAAACTAAAGCACCATGGTACAATAGTACTACACATGTTATCAAGAGAGAAACTCGTAACTTAGAGCGTAAATGGAAACAAACTAATTTAGAGGTCTTTAGAATCGCGTGGAAAGACAGTATGTCACGTTATAAAAAGGCTCTAAAAGCAGCCAGGGCTGAGCATCTCCGCAAACTAATAGAAAATAACCAAAATAATCCAAGGTTTTTATTTAACACCGTGGCTAGACTAACAAATAAACAGACATCACCAGAGCAAAATATTCCGTTACAGTATAGTTGTAATGATTTTATGAATTACTTCAATGAGAAAATGGAAAGCATCCGAAATACAATTGTAAATGTACAATCCTCTATGGTGTCTTATGATTCAGCCACAATTATCGCCCCTCAAGAACAACTACACCGCTTTACAACTATAGGACAGGAAGAGCTAAATAAACTTATCTTTGCAGCGAAACCAACAACATGTTTATTAGACCCAATACCCACTAAACTACTGAAAGAAGTGTTACCTGTAGTGGAAGAGCCTCTTCTCAATATTATTAACTCGTCTTTATCTTTAGGTCATGTTCCAAAAATATTTAAGCTGGCAGTAATAAAACCTATTATTAAGAAACCGCAATTAGATCAAAATAACTTAGCAAATTACAGACCCATTTCAAATCTTCCATTTATATCTAAAATACTAGAAAAAATTGTGTCCGCTCAATTGTGCTCTTTCTTGCAAGAAAATGATATCTATGAAAAATTTCAGTCAGTATTCAGACCGCATCATAGCACAGAAACTGCGCTAGTTAAAATTACAAATGATTTACTTTTAGCTTCTGACCAAGGCTGTATCTCAATACTAGTTCTACTCGATCTTAGCGCTGCGTTCGACACTATAGATCATAAAATACTCTTGGATCGACTACAAAACTACACTGGTGTTCAGGGACAGGCATTAAGCTGGTTTAGATCGTACTTATCAGACCGTTACCATTTTGTCTGTTTAAATGGTGAAAAATCGAAGATAACGTCAGTAGACTATGGAGTGCCGCAAGGATCGGTGTTAGGCCCTCTGCTATTCTCAATATATATGCTGCCACTGGGTAATATTATAAGAAAACATGGAATTAATTTCCACTGTTATGCTGATGACACTCAATTATATATTTCATCAAGACCAGATGAAAACCTGGGTGTTATACTAGACCGCAACTTGTCTTTCGAAAATCATATTTCATATGTTACAAGAACAGCCTTTTTCCACCTTAGAAATATTGCTAAGCTACGTAACATGCTATCTGTTTCTGATGCAGAAAAGTTAGTTCATGCATTCATGACCTCAAGACTAGATTACTGTAACGCTTTATTAGCTGGTTGTCCTACATCCTCAATAAACAAGCTACAGTTAGTGCAAAATGCAGCTGCTAGAGTTCTCACTAGGTCAAGAAAATATGATCATATAACACCAATTTTATCATCTCTGCACTGGTTACCTATTAAGTTCCGTATCAATTACAAAGTACTATTACTGACCTATAAAGCCCTAAATGGTCTAGCTCCTGTATACTTAATGGACCTTCTATCGCCCTACAATCCATCGCGTTCTTTAAGATCCCTAAATTCGAGGCTTCTGGTCATTCCTAGGATATCCAGATCCACTAAATCCAGCTCCTAAACTCTGGAATAGCCTTCCTGATACTGTTCGTTGCTCAGACTCGCTCTCCCAGTTCAAAACTAGATTAAAGACGCATCTCTTCAGCCAAGCATTCACATAATGCTTGCCTCTTATACTACTGTTGAATCAGATCGAATGCATTAATATTATGAACAGCAGCTACGCTAATTATTTCCCATCTGCTTTTCTGCTGTTATCTCGGGACGCTAGTCCCGAGGTAAATAGCGTTCTTCAGCTACAGTCTGTATCCAGCCTCTCACGGAGACTTCAGAGTCCCCACCACCTGCGATGAGACGACTCGACGCCTGTGAAGAGACGACTCAACGCCGGCGATATGTTATGCCCTAAATTAATACATGATGATTAACTAACTGTATTTTTTACGTACATTTCTGGAATGCACTTTCTGTAAAGCTGCTTTGAAACAATCTGTATTGTGAAAAGCGCTATACAAATAAATTTGAATTGAATTGAATTGAATAAACAGCGTGACGAAGAAAGTTTATATAGAGGAGGGGTTAGCCGCTGTTTAACGTGGTTCACATTGAGTGCTGTGCATTGAGTGACCTGACTTCACCAGAGTGGGTGTGTGTAGATCTTAAGTGTGTGGTGTGAATTGAGGGTCACAGCAGGCCATCTCCTTCCAATTAAACTTTCTTGTGTATTTGTTTTTTTTGTATTTATTTCTTTATTTTGAAGTTTTGTAAAGTATTGTTTGTTCTCTTTTTTTTTTCTTTTTGACTTGTGAATATTGAGCCCTTAATGTTAATCTATTTTGATGATTTTAACTTTTGTATTTGAATAAAGCTACTTCATATTTGGTACTCCCTGGCCTATGTCTCTCTCTTTTGGTTACGAACCTGTGTGCCCCCTGTCTTGGGGCTGAGTTCCCGGTGTATACCGGGTGGCGTAGTCAACAATTATATAATTGTTTCATACATTTCCCTCCAGTAAACTGATGCCCACTGGCCACATTTGGCGTAGTGTCGGCAGGGTTTCCATTTTTGGGTGAGCTGGTATTTTGAGAAGCGGGTCTGGGAGTACTTTTGAGGCAGTATTTATTTTTCTTTCTTTTGTTGGTATTGTATGTGTGAAAGAAAAAAAAAGAAAAAAAACTCTCTTTTTTTTTTTTTTTTTCTCTTTTCCCTAAAGGCAAGGCAGCAGTGTATGTTATTGGTGAGTAAATCTCCTCGTTGTTGACTTCCTCCGTCGCAAGTGGTAAGTAGTGTGTGTAGCGATGGAAGGAGAGTTGCAAGAATTAAGGGAGTTGGTAGCACAGCTAAAGGCTGATAATTAGGGCTGGGCAAGTTAACGCGTTATTATCGCGTTAACGCATTTATTAATTAATGCCGACAATTTTTTTATCGCACGTTAACGCAGTTTTTTTTATTATTATTATTTTGAAAGTCCGTTGCTCACTGGCTCTGAATACACATAGGCCTACAGTCAAACCATGATCACAGGAGGGGTGGGATGTTGGTCAGCCAGCAAATAACCCACCCAAACAAGCAGTGGAGAGAGGCAGGTTCTCTCTGGTGAACAGTTAAAGGGTTGCGCTCCGCGAGTGAATGACAGGCGCTCTATGGATAGTACCTATAAAACCTATAGATAATAACTATTTAGATTCTGGAAACTCACTAAGAGCAAGCCGAGGATCAGTCTCTCTTCTACTGATTTGTGCTGCGCGTCCTTTATAAAAAGTTATAGACCATTCAACTTCGGCAACCCGCGGGCGCGTGCGTGAGGCGAGCATGACCGCAACAGTTTCACAGGAACGCACCCGCTTGTCGCTGCACCTTGTGCTCGACCACTTCACCTCACTCTTGGCTGATTTATACTTCTGCGTCGGACTTACGCCGAAGACAATACGCTATAGTCTACGCGTTGGTTTTCATTTATATCTCTGTGTCGTTGTCCGCGTTGACGCGCAATTACACATGCAGAGGGAGCATGTGAAACCCGAGGAGCGGTTGTAGCAATCACAGCGCTTGCGGTACGCGTAGAATTGACGTTACATTTTTGGAGAGGTGCACGTCAGGGTACGCCGAAGTGTACGCGCGCTACACAGCAACAGCGTGAGTATAAAGTATAAATTGTTTTTTTTACTCTGTTTAATGGAATCTTACGTGGGAAACCATGGCATGACCAAACCTAAGCTACTATAAGTAACGTTGGTTGACTTATATAGTAGTGATCATGACCTCTGACTACTACATAGACTGTTTCTGCTGCTCCCTGATAAAAGATACCTGTTGATACCTGTTCAGAAAAAAAACAAGAAAACTGGACTCGTTTTAACAAACTAGATAAAAGGTAATGCCCTGGCAGTAGCAAATAGCTTTGTTTAAATATTTGATTTTATTACATTAATGTTTAAGTTGAGATTTGAGATTACTGTGTAAAGGGAATACTGCTGGTATAAAAGCACCTTATTTGTTTAAAGTTATTGCACTTTTGTGTATATAGCAGTACATTTAAATCAAAAGTGCGCAATACACTACTTTAGAAGTCATTATTCAATTTTGCGCATAACAATGCGATTAATCGCGATTAATCGCAAGAAAACCATGCGATTAATCGCGATTCAAATTTTTAATCGTTGCCCAGCACTACTGATAATGAAAAATTCCGCCAAGAACGTGTATCTGCTCCATTGTTGCCAAATAACACTCTTCCTAGTGTTGCAGAGGCCCCCGCCACCGTGTCCCAACCCATGAGTGCTGGTGCCACCTCGGCTGAGAGGTTTGTGTTTGTACCTCGCGATCGCCGATGCCCAAAATGTAATGGCCGGACTGGCATCAGCATTGACGAATGGGTTGAGGAAGTACAGGCATGTATGCAGGTGCGCCATCTTTCTATTGCTGATCGAGCGTTTTTTGTTTTTGACCATTTGGATGGGGAAGCACGGGAGGAGATTAGGCATCGACCTAGTGTTGAACGGGGGGATTGCGCTAAAATTATTTCAGCATTGAGGGAATTATATGGCTGTTCTCAGTCATATGTGGCTCTGCAGGAGGCATTTTTTTCTCGTAAACAACGTGAGGGGGAGACCCTTTTAGAGTTTTCATTGGCTCTAATGAGCCTCTGGAAATCTGTTGAAGAAAAATCCCCTTATGAAATGCCGAATTCAGAAACCCTTGTGCGTGATCAATTTGTCGAACATGTGATAGATAGCTCTTTACGTCGTGAGTTGAAACAATTAGTACGTCGCTTGCCCTCCTCCAGTTTGCTGGAGGTCCGTAGTGAGGCTCTTAGATGAGAGAGGGAGGGGTTGCCGGGGGGCGATCGCTGTCGAAGCCAGTCGGTTCCTTTGGTTCCCGTTATGCAGTATGGGGTACAGGGGGGATCATTGTTAGACGCCCGCGGTACCTCAATGGTTGAGCTAAGTGAGTTAAGGGATCTGTTGAAATCGCAGCAAGCCCAATTAAATCAGCTCTCTAAAAGTGTGACTCGGCTTCAGACGGTGGCTGAGTGTAGTCAAGCCACTCGTGCACGTAGTCAATCTCCTCACCTGCGGAATTATTCTTCTCGTGGCAATACCATAGTTTGTCGAAGGTGTCAGCGACCTGGCCATTTTGCCAGGGAGTGTGACGGGGAACGTGTTCCCTCTCACCCTCCATCTTCTCGTATGGTCCCTCCTTTGGCTGGAGGTGGGCAGCCTTTTGCACAGCAGTTGTCGGAAAACTAGCACCTGCCGGGCTGCAGAGTCACAGCTTGGTTGGGGTAGATGGCGACTCAAATATTCTTCAGGGTTCTCGTTCAGTATCGTCTTTGATGTCATTGTGCCCCCATTTGGTAATTTGCATTGGTGGGGTTCAGGTGCCCTGCCTTATAGACACTGGCTCCATGGTTTCTACAATAACCGAGAGTTGTTTCTTACAAAATTTCGAACCATGGGGTCAGGATCGTCTTCGGTCATGCCAATGGTTACAACTTCGTGCTGCCAACGGGTTGGACATCCCCTACATTGGATACATGGAGTTGGATGTCGAACTCTGTGGCAGGTTAGTGCCGAAATGTGGGGTACTGGTTGTCCGAGATCCTCCTGGGGGATCCTACCGGTCGTAGGGTACAACCCATCCCAGGTGGCATGTTACAACTAGTTACAGCAACTTGTTCAAAGCAGTTCTTGCATGACACTGTGCTTTTTGAGCCCCCTGAATCTGGCCTGCCAGCATAACAAAATCTTCAACATTTTCCTTCCTGTAAAGGTATTACATAAAATTATTAACACTAAAGTACCTACAACATGTTTGGCTGGCCTGTATGAAAACTTTGAAGCCATTTTTCTCAGTCTCAGTGTTGGCGTAGTAACTGCACTTTGCCTTTGTAGGGCAGTACTGTATACAGGCCACCAGGGCACCATACAGACTTTATCAAAGAATTTGCTGACTTTCTATCAGAGTTAGTAGTGGCTGCAGATAAAGTCCTAATTGTTGGTGATTTTAATATACATGTAGATAGATCAGACTCGGCAGACATGACGTGAAGAGACTCAGGCTTGGCAGGCACTGTGGGGTTGTGGGGCTCCTCGTCCACCAAACCCACAGTAAAAGTTGAGCCGCTCAGTTGCAGGGCCAAGTTAGTACACAATTTTAAAGTCCAATGAGGATTGTGTAGAGGCATGGTTGAACCGAGCGGCTCAGATAGCCCCCCTCTAAAAAAAATCATGAGGCATACAGAGTCCATCAAAGTAAAATTTGCCAGTTCTATAAAATCTCTCACATACTCCTCAATAGGACGTTTTCTTTGACAGAGACGCATGATCCTTGCTGCTGGATTCATTTTGGTGAGTTATTCTGTGACGCTGTGGTTGAATCATCAGAGTGTCAGGGTTGTGCAGGTAGCTGAAGATGAGGACACGGAACTGAAGTATAGTTGATTTATTTACAAGCTGAGCAGACAGAAACAAAGCAAACTCCAGGACTTCAAACACATACAACCTTACATCGACGACGACCAACAAACACTGAGGGAAAACACAGGGCTTAAATGAACAGGGACTAACAGGATAATTAACTGAACACAGGTGACGGGAATTACTAATCAGACAGAGCGGGAAAACTAACAGGACTGAACCAAAGTCACAAAGACAGGGGAAACCAAGATCACAAAACAGAACTCAAATACATTGAAACATGACAGTACCTCCCCCCTCCCCGAAGGCGCGTCCTCGCGCCGTATAACATCCAAAGGGGTGGGAGGGTGGGCGCCCTGGAGGCTGACGAGGGCATGGTGGTGCAGGGACAGGAAGCCTCCAGGGCGGAGCTGGTAGCTCGGGGAACCGGGGTGGAGCAGGCTGCGGGCGTGGCCAGGGCGGAGCAGGCTGCGGGCGTGGCCAGGGCGGAGTAGGCGGACCCTCGGGCGTCCAGAGCGGAGCTGTGGGACCCTCGGGCGTCCAGGGCGGAGCTGTGGGGCCCTCGGGCGTCCAGGGCGGAGCTGTGGGACCCTCGGGCGTCCAGGGCGGAGCTGTGGGACCCTCGGGCGTCCAGGGCGGAGCTGTGGGACCCTCGGGCGTCCAGGGCGGAGCTGTGGGACCCTCGGGCGTCCAGGGCGGAGCTGTGGGACCCTCGGGCGTCCAGGGCGGAGCTGTTGGACCCTCGGGCGTCCAGGGCGGAGCTGTCGGACCCTCGGGCGTCCAGGGCGGAGCTGTCGGACCCTCGGGCGTCCAGGGCGGAGCTGTGGGACCCTCGGGCGTCCAGGGCGGAGCTGTGGGACCCTCGGGCGTCCAGGGCGGAGCTGTCGGACCCTCGGGCGTCCAGGGCGGAGCTGTCGGACCCTCGGACGTCCAGGGCGGAGCTGTCGGACCCTCGGGCGTCCAGGGCGGAGCTGTCGGACCCTCGGGCGTCCAGGGCGGAGCTGTGGGACCCTCGGGCGTCCAGGGCGGAGCTGTCGGACCCTCGGTCGTCCAGGGCGGAGCTGTCGGACCCTCGGGCATCCAGGGCGGAGCTGTCGGACCCTCGGACGTCCAGGGCGGAGCTGTCGGACCCTCGGACGTCCAGGGCGGAGCTGTCGGACCCTCGGACGTCCAGGGCGGAGCTGTGGGACCCTCGGGCGTCCAGGGCGGAGCTGTCGGACCCTCGGGCGTCCAGGGCGGAGCTGTGGGACCCTCGGGCGTCCAGGGCGGAGCTGTGGGACCCTCGGGCGTCCAGGGCGGAGCTGTCGGACCCTCGGGCATCCAGGGCGGAGCTGTCGGACCCTCGGACGTCCAGGGCGGAGCTGTGGGACCCTGGGGCGTCCAGGGCGGAGCTGTCGGACCCTCGGACGTCCAGGGCGGAGCTGTCGGACCCTCGGGCGTCCATGATGGTAAGGACCCTTCGGGTGGCCATGGCGGCGAAGACCCCTCGGGTGGCCATGGCGGCGAAGACCCTTCGGGTGGCCATGGCGGTGAAGACCCTTCGGGTGGCCATGGCGGTGAAGACCCTTCGGGTGGCCATGGCGGTGAAGACCCTTCGGGTGGCCATGGCGGTGAGGACCCCTCGGGCATGCGCCCCCCCCAAAATTTTAATGGGGAAATTGACAAGAAAGGGGGGATCAGGCAGCAAAGAGGGTCTTGGGCTGGGCAGGACTGGCGCAGGATCAGTGGGCTCTGATGCAGGATCAGCGGGCTCGGAACTGGACGGAACCAGCACATCATGGAACTCGGAACTGGACGGAACCAGCACAACATGGGACTCGGAACTGGACGGAACCAGCAAATCATGGGACTTGGAACTGGACGGAACCAGCACATCATGGGACTCGGAGCTGGACGGGACCAGCACATCATGGGACTCGGAACTGGACGGGACCAGCACATCATGGGACTCGGATCTGGACGGAACCAGCACATCATGGGACTCGGAACTGGACGGAACCAGCACATCATGGGACTCGGAACTGGACGGAACCAGCACATCATGGGACTCGGAACTGGACGGGACCAGCACATCATGGGACTCGGAACTGGACGGGGCCAGCACATCATGGGACTCGGAACTGGACGGGGCCAGCACATCATGGGACTCGGAACTGGACGGGGCCAGCACATCATGGGACTCGGAACTGGACGGGGCCAGCACATCATGGGACTCGGAGCTGGACTCATGGGCCAGAGCTGATGTGCGTGCCGCCCACACACACAGAACAGCCACAATCAGTACCGTGTCCTCATGAGCAGATCCAAGTGCAGCGTATTTAGTCTCTGGCGGGCAGGCGATTGGCTCCGGTTCTGGCAAACAGCCGACGGGCTCTGGCTCTTGCGCAAAGACTGGCTCTGGCTCTTGCTCGAAGACTGGCTCTGGCTCTTGCTCGAAGACTGGCTCTGGCTCTTGCTCGAAGACTGGCTCTGGCTCTTGCTCGAAGACTGGCTCTGGCTCTTCAGGGCTGATGAGAGGAGGATTGGGCTGGACGCAGAGATGTTGATGTTGAAAAAGTCTAGACCCATATCCTCCCCTGTGACCTCCACGGATCCCCCGGAAAATCGCTTTGCGGGTTCCCACAAAGGCTCGTTTGTCGAACTCCATGTTCGACTGGAGGCTTTCACTGGAGGTTTTTCTTTTCGTTTAATGGTTGGTCGTTCTGTCAGGGTTGTGCAGGTAGCTGAAGACGAGGACACGGAACTGAAGTATAGTTGATTTATTTACAAGCTGAGCAGACAGAAACAAAGCAAACTCCAGGACTTCAAACACATACAACCTTACATCGACGACGACCAACAAACACTGAGGGAAAACACAGGGCTTAAATGAACAGGGACTAACAGGATAATTAACTGAACACAGGTGACGGGAATTACTAATCAGACAGAGCGGGAAAACTAACAGGACTGAACCAAAGTCACAAAGACAGGGGAAACCAAGATCACAAAACAGAACTCAAATACATTGAAACATGACACAGAGGAAGCAAAATCCACAAGCAGCACACTTTATTAATTAAACTCAAAACTCAGAACTAGACAAACTCAGGCTAGGAAAACAGGACACGTGAATCAAATAACACAACATTACAATAACAAGAACTCACAAAGACTGAACTAGACACAGGGCTTAAATACAAAGGCAAACAAGCTAAACAAGATAACAAGGGGGCGTGGCTAATCAGAACCACCTGGGTCTGCTGTGCAGCTGCACTGCGTTTTAAAAATGTGGCTTCAATATTCTCGATAAAAAGAGTTTTCCCATAGCGTAAGTTAGCCTTACGCAATATTCGTTCCCTCTTCTCAGGGAACCAAGGTTACGTAAGTAACCGAGACAATTTCCCCGGAGACTTGGGTGGAGACAAAAGCAATCAATCACAGGCTCATAGATTAAGATCACTTTGTAGATCACAGATTAACACTTTTACCCTTAAATTAGGCTCTACAAAATAAAGTAATCAATATAACGTTTGCACATTCCTCTTACAATAGCTGGGTTTCAGTCACGTGATTATGATGACGATTATGATGACGCGGGAAGGCGGGGCGATTTCAGATGGAGGGCAGGAAGTAAACATGGAGAATACGTCTATGGAGGAAACCGTTGCGGAGAG
The DNA here is from genome assembly GCA_026230005.1 of Gila orcuttii. Taxonomy (NCBI): domain Eukaryota; kingdom Metazoa; phylum Chordata; class Actinopteri; order Cypriniformes; family Leuciscidae; genus Gila; species Gila orcuttii. Next base: position 3,129,633 of record JAPDVR010000009.1, on the reverse strand, counting down.
TCCGTATTGAGTCTAATTTACCTTGATCATTTAATGTCCCATTCCCACTGATCCCCTGAACGTCAACCTAATGCTATATAAACAGACACAAAAAAACACGTTGGCTAGCTAACATACCGTCGCTGCAGACACGGCATTAACAGACTCTGCTCCTCCCAAACCGCAGACGTAACGTTACGTTAAAAATCCACTTTTTACGGCGTTGTTCTGTGAGCTTTTTACATTTCTCACCTTTATGAATGACAGTCTTTGGTACTCTATAAAAACTCTTTCCCTTTTCTCGATTAGAACGATTGGAGCAGCCGTAAACTACACAAAACATTGATGGCAGATCCTCAGCTATTTCACTTCCTGCCCTCCATCTGAATTTTACCGCTCTCGCGATGCAGCAGCGTAACGTCACGTGAAACCAACCTATTGTTACCCTTTGTACATATGACAGATTTTAACTTTTTAACGCAATTATATGAATTGTATAAATCCTTATAGGGAATGTGAAGGTACGTCACGCAGTGTTGCATTATGGGACGTGGGCGCCATGTTTACTGTACTTTAGTAAAAAATGAAAGTACTTGTACTTTACGTGAGTATTTTATTTACATGCAGCTTTCTACATCTAATCTACTACATCTCAGGGAGAAATACTGTTCTTTTTACTTAACTACATTTATCTGACAGCTCTAGTTATTTACTTTACAACTTAACTTTTTTACACAAAAAACATATATGAAATTATGAATGCGATCCGGCGTCTTCTCGTCAGCTCCTCGACCTGCTTCCCTTGTTGTTTTTTCCAAGAAGGAAAACTGAAAAAATACATTCTGTTGTTCAGTTTCCTCCCTGAACGATTGTGTGCCCTGCTATGGCAGTTCTTGATCGAGCAGCACTGACCAACCATATTGAAGTTTATTAAAATTTCGACAGAAAATCTAAACACAGCCTCCAACACACGAATTCAAATACAGCGGGGTAGAGCAGGATAGGGCGCGATCCTGTAAATATGGCGGCGGACCTATAATGCAACATGGGGTGACATCACCTTCACATTCCCTATTAACTAGTACTGAATGCATGATCTTTTTAACCTTAGATATTTTAAGATCCTCACATACTAAGTTTGTTGACATAGCAACCGCGCGCGGCGAACATTCTGTCTCAATTTGTTCCAAACTGCGTGGTACTGTTAATATGTAAGTCATGCAATATCCACTCCTCGCTGTCTGGTGGGAGTATGTTTTTCCTGAATACGACAGTAACTATGACAAGTATAACCCCCGGAAGCATTAGACATTTCAAGCTTTCAGTCCTGAGGTGTTTTCAGTTCACCGCAACTCCCGAAAAATTTGAGTGCCTTTCAACCGGTTGGTGGGCTTCATCTAAGCTTTTGGACACTAATGAAAGGTAGGTGGACATGAATATATACCTTTTATCTTGGTACTGACGACATTTCATCGAAATCCATGGAGGAGAAGGTATTTAACTAAATCGCAGGAATTTAGTAGTTACATTTGTGGTGGGTAGATTAGCGAACATCCTGTCAGATGAACTGTAGGCGTCGTTCTAAAAATTCTTTAAAAACATAGTCTCGATTTTAACTCATTCTCACCGTGTTTTCCTTGAAATTATTACTGATGCTATGTAGTTTAATATGCATCTCATGGTTTTCCTTACATATAATAGTAACATTAGTTTACATCACTTTGAATTACATTACTTACTGATGAATAGAAGTGGCAAAGTGACATTTCATTGGAACTATGAATGTGATCAAAAAGTTATGGTTGTTTGTTGTCTGTATTAATTTAGTTTACTATTTTATTCGAAGTATACTGCAACACATAAGCCATGTTGATTAGTCCATTTATGTCAAATTTCCCTGAATCATGTAGAATATGTAGACTAATATGTGATGTTATATCTTTACAGCTAATTCTGAAAAGAAGAAAGGGGCCCAACACAAAGCCAGGTCTAGCCAGACAGCACCTCCTGGACAAGTAAAGTGATCTACCATCTCCTCATTTGATCCAAAATGGACATATTTTCTTTCTTTATGTCACAGCAGAATCCAGCAGAGCTGCAACTGCAAGATAAATAATACGATACACCAGAAATGACTGAAGAGCAGGCAAAAAATAAAGTGAAGCTACTTGTTGAAAAAACTTTAACAAAATACAGAAAGCTAACTAATGAGCAAGAATTCAGTCAGCTTGAAGGGGTATGTAGCCGAAGATTTTGTGGAATCTCCAATTCCACCCCAGTTCCCCGCGCAAAGTCTCCTTCTGCTGAACAACAAGTTCCGTCCTTTGAAGACAAGACAGGTTGCTAGAGCCAATTGTCCTTCTTGTACCAGATATAAGGAGTCTCTGAAAAACATGAGGCAGAAACATCTGCAGATGCAGAGAAGCAAGTACCTGGCAATTAAGACACTCATAGCACAGCAGAAAAAGAAGGGAGCAATAAGGATACTTAATCAGAAACTGAAAAGGAAAGAAAAGCAAATATCCGACTTGAAAAATCTGTTGAAATCGCATGAGGCTGAAACCATCTCTAAATTTAAAAAAACAATACAAAGTGAAAGCAAGAAGTCTGCACCTGAAGAAATCCCTTACACACATGAGGCAAGAGGTCAAATCAAATTCTGTTGATGATATGGAACAAAGATGCTGCGAGTTCGAAGAAAGAATTAATTCAATGAACAGTGAGATTCATGATCTTCAGGTCGAAAACCTTCTTTTAGGAGTAAAAAATACAGGATTTGGAAAGTGAAAAAAAAAAAAGCTTACAAAAACAAACGCGAAGTCATATTCAAATGAAATGCGATTGATGTTGTTTGACGCGATATCCAATCATGTGCCCACTGCCAACATCCACAATTTGATTAAAAGGTTTTGGCTGCGCTTCACCATTAGTTTAAGTGATGTGCCAAAAAGGGCTACTGTGGAAACCATGACCAGAGAATTGGGGGCAATAAGTGACCTCCAGACTGCTGAAGCACTTTTAGCGAACACACATTCTACCCTGGGTTTTGATGCCACCACACAGGAGGGAATCCACTTGAACAGCATACATTTCACCAGCAAAGAGAACGGTTACGTTGTTGCTGTAGATGAACTTCCAGGAGGCTCTGCTGAGGATTACCAGATCCATATTTGTGATTCATTTTTTTGAGGCAGACTACGAAAACATTCTTCAAAAAATGATAGGGAATATATCAAACACGCTGACCGCTGTGCTACCAATCATGCGGCCATTCGTTTAGTCTGTGTGTCTTGGAACAAGGCCCTAAATGAGCTGAATGGCAACCTTCATCCTCTGGAAAGACAAAGAGTGCTCTGAAGGAGATCGAGAAATCCATGGGGATTACTGGGAAAATCAAGGAGAAAGACTGCATTGGGGCCAACATTGTGGTTCAGATGAATAAGATGAGGTACATGGATGGCAAGGGTGACCCTCATGGCTTTAAGATCTTTCTGAATCACAACAATCTCCCTCTCGGCCTCATACCACGCTACAGAGGTAATCGACTGCACATTCTTTTCCATATATGTGGGATATTCTAAAGGCTCTTATCTTCTAAAGGAACATCCTGTGGAGGCCTGCGTGCTAGCATTCTGGAAGACTTCAGCTCTACAGTTGGACAGGTTGAAATGCAAGTTCTGGGTTTGCTTGGGAAATTACTGACTGGACCCTGGATGACCAAATTCTACACTGGTGCAGATGACCAAACTGATTACATTAAATGTATTGAAATTATCAAAGAGACCGTGCAGAACCTGAAAGATCAACTACACTCACCTGCTGAATTCCTGACTCGCACAACAGACCTCTTTGGAAATCAGCTGAATGCTTCAGACAAAATCCTTGAGACATTGCAACAACCACCAAAAGTCATGTTCACTCAAATTATGAAAAAAGCTGTCTGAGAGCTGTCATTTTAGTACTTGAAAGGTAGTATCAAGAACACTTAGTTAATACATGGACAGTGACAGAGAAACTAAAACAAGAGACAACCTCAGCAAGATCACATAACATGGATGCTGAAGAGCTGATGGGGATGTTTAGTGCGTTGAAGAAGAAAGCTCCAAATGCCACATCTGCTACTTGTCTTGTAAAATGCGAGCACGGAAAAACAACACTGTGGACTATTTGGACAGTTTAGACAAGGAAAAACAAGAGCTGGTCATCAGGAAAGCAGTGAGACTGTGGGTAATACAAAGAAGAAAGTGGAGGAAGACGCATGAGAGCTACAGGAGGAATTGCACAAATGTCAAGCCACAAAAGAAAGGAAGAGAAGTGCACAAGAACGGAAAATGTTAGAGAAAAAGATTGAAGAATTAGGTGCAGACAAGATTGAGGAAGCGTTTCCAGAACTTCCAGAAGGAAAAAATAGCTTGATCAAGGAGTTGTTGGATGGCAGAGGGGTGGGGGCATTTATATGTCATGCGTGGGATTTGGGTGGCAACAGGGTCATTTTCAATGGGAAAACTGAAACTTTCCATGCTAAAAAAAAGAAATACACTGTTGGCTATTGGGACATGAGCGGCGAGGGGTATGAATTTGATGCACATGACACTGTGTCCATATGCAACGGCAGCAGATGTCATCTTGGATGACTTGGTTGTACAATAGCCTGTCAATAACCAGTTATCAACTCAGTCAGCACAATCACACAGATAGCCTGTATATTTTTCGTACCGATCATTCATTGTTAGTATGAAAAAAAAAATAATGACTATGAATATGAATGTATATTTGCATTTTCAGCATATATAAATATGAATTCACAATTAATAGTGGTGTATAAATTTGTCTCCACTTGTATTCTGAAAATAAATGTGTATGAATATGAATGAACGCTTATTAATTCATGGGTCTGATGCCCATTCCAACTAAAGTAAATGTTCATGATTTCTGCCTTCTGTTCAAATTTCATGCAAATATCTGATAAAATGAGGAAGTTACAAGCAAAAACATGTGAATAATAAGAATTGTCGGTCACATGCCTTCTATTGTAATTAATGTATAATATTTTAATATAATCCCCGATGTTATAAATATCATAACTTCCTCAATCCTCAACTGATTTTCACAATCCAGGTATCATTGTAACAGGCCGGGAATTTTCAGACCTGTCTAGTCATGCGATTCATTTCGAGCTTAGGGGTGTTTGAAAATTTTGTCATATCTACACATACTATGAACTTACTAAAACCTTTTAGCTTATAACAGTATAATAAGTATTTCCTTTAACCTGTCACATGTCCATGTTTTTAAGACACTTAAAGGGATAGTTCACCCAAAAATGTAAATTCTGTCAGTATTTACTCTCCCTCATGTTGTTCAACCCCGTAAGACCTTCGTTCATCTTCCGAACACAAATTAAGATATTTTTGATTAAATCTGAGAGCTGGATCACTCCTCCATAGGCTTCTAAGGGATTGACACTTGTTCCCCGAAAAGTTCTTAAAGACATCGTTAAAATAGTCCAAGTGACTACAGTGGCTCAATCTTAAGTTTATCAAACGACGAGAATACTTTTTGTGCGCAAAAACAAACAAAAATAACGACTTTATTTCAACTATTCATTTTCTTCTCTGTGGGCCTCGAGTGAGTTCACTAGTGTAATAGCGTAAGCTTCTGTGTTGTACGTCACACGCATCACACACATGACCAGCGTCGGCCAATAGTGAGCCTACGTGTGACGTAGCACTACGCTATCACACTACGCTAACTGACTAGAGGCCCACAGAGATGGCTTAAATAACTTTTCGGGGCTGGCAAGTTTCAATCCCTTAGAAGCCTATGGAGGAGTGATCCAGCTCTCAGATTTAATCAAAAATATCTTAATTCGTGTTGCGAAGATGAATGAAGGTCTTACAGGGTTGGAACAACATGAGGGAGAGTAATTACTGACAGAATTTTAATTTCTGGGTGAACTATCCCTTTAACGTTACATTGTTCTTGCTCCGTCCATGCAATATAAGTTAACTGCGTCCATGTTATGAGCCGAGTTTTTTATTTACTTCAACTGCTCAGTGCTCTGGTATTATCAATGGGATGACCTATTTCAGGAGTTGCCATAATTCAAATGTAAAATTATAATATGTGCATAGCTCACTTACATTCACTACAATATTGAAAGGTTAGCGATACTGATTCAAAACACGAGCGCTAGTGATTGAATGTCAAAGCCCGGTTTGAAGTCCCCGCCCCCCAGCCGAACTGGACATTTTGATTGGTTTTGCACCTGAGTCAGAGCAGTCTGTTATTGGCTGAAGCGCTTCAGATCTGTCTGTGATTGGCTGAAGCGCAGGGCTCCACCACAGTAGTTTGAAAAGTGTCTGTCAAATGTTCCAAATTGCTCCGTCGTCACCTTTGTCAAAGTACTTTGTACTTTTGGTGAAAAATAAATGTAGCGAAGTTGAATACTTTAACTTTTACTTGAGTAGAATAAAAATAAAGTACCAAAATTTAATTATACTCAAGAAAGTAGAAAAAAATCGTAAAATCTACTCAAATACTATAACGAAAGAATTTGTAATTAGTTACTTTCCACCTCTATCGCCTTGTTTACTAAAGGAAAAGCAAGGTGGAATGTAACTTTACCACTTTTGTACAGACTATTGACGTGTGAATAATGTAACAAAATATAAATAAAATTGGTTTAGAGAGACACTTGTTTCCAAGGCCATTGGGATTAATGGATCAGGCACACAGGACAGTAGTGGTAACTAACTGCCACAATTATACTGTGCAATTCCTTCTGTATTGGGTTATCAAAACCCATCAGAGCACTAGGAACATGATCAGCAAATTGCAAGCATTTGTTACAATCTTGTGTGCTTAAGTCGGTCACTATGTACTGCATTCAACCAACTGGATATTCACTAATCTAATTTTCTGTTCCACAGCATAAAGGAAGTCGTTAGGTTTTGAGGTAACACCTTACAATAAGGGCCATTAGTTAACTACAATAGTTAATAAAACAGCATTTATTTATCTTTGTTAATGTTAATTTCAACATTTACTAATACTTTATTAAAATATTGTTAACATTGGTTCACTTCAGCTCTGCAGCATATTTTGAATTTTTTAGAGAATTAGGCATATGTGAATTTAAAAGAGCGTCCTGCCCACATACATTGGATAAAAATGGTCTCATTTTACAGAAAACACTCTAAATTTTAACACAGCGGTGGAATATTGTATATATTTTATTGTATTTATTCACAATGTTTTGATAAACACATATAAAATCTCATATTTTTATATATTTTTTAATTTTTTATTTGAAAATCTGTAATTTTGGACCTGTTTTGTCTATGTCTCTTTTGAAAGTTTCTTTTGATTCCACTAGGTGGCAGTAAACAGGGGAAAAAATAATTTTCTTGATAACTCCTTCTAAAATAAAGTTATTGATATTTATCTGAAAGGAGTCACAAGTGTACTTTTACAGTCTCCATTTTTGATTGCTAAAAGAATTGTGCATACCTGACATTAAAATGGTGTCCTACCCACATACATTGGAGTAAATTGATAAAAATGGTCTCATTTTACAGAAAACACTCTAGATTTTGACACAGTGGTGGAATATCGCATATATCTTATTGAATTTATTCACAAGTTTATGATAAATAAGGATAAAAAGTCAGATTTAGATTTATTTTTAAATCAAGTTTTATTTTTAATTAAATTAAGAGTCTGTAATTTAGGATCTGTTTGGTGTATTTCCCTTCAGAAAGTTTCTTTCGATTCCACTAGGTGGCAGTAAACAGGGGCAAAAAGATTTTTTTTGATAACTCATTCTAAAAAAAAGTTATTGAGATTTATCTGAAAGGAGTCACTGGTGTCTCCAAGTGTACTCTTGAAGTCTCCATTTTTGATTGCTAAAAGAATTGTGCATACCTGACTTTAAAATGGTGTCCTACCCACATACATTGGAGTAAATGGATGAAAATGGTCTCATTTTATAAAAAACACTCTAAATTTTAACACAGTGGTGGAATGTTGCATATATGTTATTGTATTTATTCACAATTATATGATAAAGATAACAAGTCAGATTTTGATTGATTTTTAGTTGAAGTTTTTAGTTGAGAGTCTGTAATTTAGGATCTGTTTGGTCTATTTCCCTGTGGAAGGTTTCTTTTGAATCCTCTATGTGGCAGCGAATAAATAAAAAAATAATTGTCTTTCTATCACCTTCTTAACAAAAGTTATTGAGCTTTAATTGAAGGGAGGCAATGTCTTCTCTGAAGTCTCCACGTTTACTTCATAAACCCAAATTATTGCACTTATTACAAAAGTAGACTTATCTGTAAAATACTATTTTTACCATGTCACACTTAACAAGAGAATAAACACTTTATCACCCAACTTAACCCATGTCATGTAATATATTAGAAAAATGAGTGAGGTATGAGAAAGTAGCAGTTCTTGTATTTTATTATACACAAATACTTTATACTAAAATGTGCAAAAACACAATATACAATAGAAGATAGAGAAACAAGCCCAACTTGTAGTTTTTTTTTATTCCAACCGTTGAAGTGTTGCAACTGTTGACGAAACAGCACACCAAGACATTATATTTTAGAGTGTCCATCAGTGTGCCATTTTCTAAAACAGTTTCTTGATGGCACCAAGCACAATGGTACATTGCACTTCGTACAGTACATAGGAGTCTTTACTTTGAGCTCTGAAAGTTTGCACAAAGCACAAACTCTCCTCCCACTTGCGGCATCTGACCCAAAGTACTCCGGCCAACATTGCTCACCTGCTGATGTGGCAGATGTAGATGGCTCTGGGGCATGCGATGTGGATGCGGGCGGCTCTGGGGCATGCGATGAGGAAGCGGGCGGCTCTGGGGCATGCGATGTGGATGCGGGCGGCTCTGGGGCATGCGATGTGGATGCGGGCGGCTCTGGGGCATGCGATGTGGATGCGGGCGGCTCTGGGGCATGCGATGAGGAAGCGGGCGGCTCTGGGGCATGCGATGAGGAAGCGGGCGGCTCTGGGGCATGCGATGTGGATGCGGGCGGCTCTGGGGCATGCGATGAGGAAGCGGGCGGCTCTGGGGCATGCGATGAGGAAGCGGGCGGCTCTGAGGCATGCGATGTGGATGCGGGCGGCTCTGGGGCATGCGATGTGGATGCGGGCGGCTCTGGGGCATGCGATGTGGATGCGGGCGGCTCTGGGGCATGCGATGTGGATGCGGGCGGCTCTGGGGCATGCGATGTGGATGCGGGCGGCTCTGGGGCATGCGATGAGGAAGCGGGCGGCTCTGGGGCATGCGATGAGGAAGCGGGCGGCTCTGGGGCATGCGATGAGGAAGCGGGCGGCTCTGAGGCATGCGATGAGGAAGCGGGCGGCTCTGAGGCATGCGATGTGGATGCGGGCGGCTCTGGGGCATGCGATGTGGATGCGGGCGGCTCTGGGGCATGCGATGTGGATGCGGGCGGCTCTGGGGCATGCGATGTGGATGCGGGCGGCTCTGGGGCATGCGATGCGGATGCGGGCGGCTCTGGGGCATGCGATGCGGATGCGGGCGGCTCTGGGGCATGCGATGCGGATGCGGGCGGCTCTGGGGCATGCGATGCGGATGCGGGCGGCTCTGGGGCATGCGATGCGGATGCGGGCGGCTCTGGGGCATGCGATGCGGATGCGGGCGGCTCTGGGGCATGCGATGTGGATGCGGGCGGCTCTGGGGCATGCGATGCGGATGCGGGCGGCTCTGGGGCATGCGATGCGGATGCGGGCGGCTCTGGGGCATGCGATGCGGATGCGGGCGGCTCTGGGGCATGCGATGAGGATGCGGGCGGCTCTGGGGCATGCGATGAGGAAGCGGGCGGCTCTGGGGCATGCGATGTGGATGCGGGCGGCTCTGGGGCATGCGATGAGGAAGCGGGCGGCTCTGGGGCATGCGATGTGGATGCGGGCGGCTCTGGGGCATGCGATGTGGATGCGGGCGGCTCTGGGGCATGCGATGAGGAAGCGGGCGGCTCTGGGGCATGCGATGTGGATGCGGGCGGCTCTGGGGCATGCGATGTGGAAGCGGGCGGCTCTGGGGCATGCGATGAGGAAGCGGGCGGCTCTGGGGCATGCGATGTGGATGCGGGCGGCTCTGGGGCATGCGATGTGGATGCAGGCGGCTCTGGGGCATGCGATGAGGAAGCGGGCGGCTCTGGGGCATGCGATGAGGAAGCGGGCGGCTCTGAGGCATGCGATGTGGATGCGGGCGGCTCTGGGGCATGCGATGTGGATGCGGGCGGCTCTGGGGCATGCGATGAGGAAGCGGGCGGCTCTGAGGCATGCGATGTGGATGGTTCTGGGGCATCTGAGGTGCTGGACTGTGTGGCCAGCTCAGACACAAGTCTCTCTCTAAACTCCTTCTGGCTGAGAGGACTTTTGTTCTGAGATTTGCAAAGGTGCTGGTAAAGAATGAAACTGTTTACCACCGCAATGTCAACAAAATGAAAAAAAAAAGTCTTGTACCATTTCGTCGTTTTGTGCAGGACATTATAGTACCCAATGAGGGCATCTGACAGGTCCACACCTCCCATATGTTTGTTGTAGTCCTTCACTGCCGCTGGAATCGGGACTCTGTGCCTTTCCCATACACCTTCGGGATTCTTGACACGCCTGAGGACCTCATCACCGTCATATGCCTTGTGCATTGTGGAACACATTGTCACCTCTCGCGTGTTCATCCACTTTACAAACAGAAGCTTCCCGTCTCGGAGCCATCGAATGGTTCCCCTTTGGTCTCTGCGGCTGATGTCATTTACCTTGGTTTTGGGGAAGCCCCGCCGGTTGGTGCGTATAGTGCCACACGCTAGAGTCTTCTTTGAGAGCAAGTCCATCAAAAGGCATGGGCTCGTCTAGAAATTGTCCATAAAAAGCTGGTAGCCTTTGCCGAGAAGTGACAGATCCAGGAGCTGCATGACAGAATCATAACTGAGCCCTTTTCCAGTGGCCGGGGAAGACTTGCCTTTATAGACGAAGAAGTTCCACGTGTAACCACAGGCAGAATCAGCCAGCACGTATAGTTTGTAGCCCCACTTGGTCGGTTTGTCTTTCATGTACTGCTTGATGCCGATTCGCGCCCTTGAAGCCACCATCCTCTCGTCCACTGCTAGCTGTCTGTCTGGATGGAAATACGTTTTGCATGCCGAGACGATGTCGTTGTACAGAGGCTTGATCTTGAAAAGTCGTTCGTAGGTTTCAGTCCCCTTTTTTCTAGAGTTGTCTCGATCATCCTCAGGATCGCAAAGATGCAGGTTCCAAGAAATGGCCTGAAATCTGGACCTGGACATGACCGATTTTGGGAAGGGTAAGCGGTAAATTTCTTTACCAGACCAGTAATCAATGATGTTCTTTGCACCGAGGAGCCCCATGTAGATGATAAGTGCCACGTACGAATACAGTTCGTGTGCATCCAAAGGCAACCAAAGGAAACGTTTTCCAGCCTCCGACCTCATTTGTGCAAAGCTGTTGGTATTCATCACAATGGTTTCCACCACAGAGCCTGTGAAGAAGAGCTGGAAGAGCTGCAACGGGGAATAGATCCGGTCCATTACAAGCTGTGCTCCTGGGTTTCTTTTTGGAAGGAAATTTGGTAGCGCTGGAACCTCATCCTCCACACTGCTGTCATTCCACCTTTCTGTGCCACCATCCTCTGACATTGCACTTGCTGATCTTTTCGCCCCCCGTACAGAATGAGCCCTCCCTCTGGTCTGCTTGCTGGGAGTTCCAGGTCTCTGTGGCCGCCTCACAGAATCACCAACAGAGGGTGTGGGGGTCTTGGAGGTGTGAGGTGGGCAAACAACCTCCTTGCTGCTGGTGCATGGCAGATCTGGCTGCCACTCATCACCACTGTCCAGACTGCAAAACAAATGTATAAATCCACATTGTATTCAGAAATGCATGCTAATATTACACACAAAAATAATTCACATATGCACATAACAGATACAAGATTATAATTTACATATTCACATAAGATACACAAATACATGTGTGCAAAAATAAAATGAGCACAACTCATGCATGCACCGATTAAAATATGAATGTGACAGAAACATGTAGAATGCATTTCATGTATAGATAATAAAATATGTAAAAAGATATATAGATATATGCCATAGTTCAAATAAGCTTGTGAGCATTTGCTTTTTGACACATATACACACGCATGCATCAATGCAATTGATGAAAAAATATGTGCATGCATGTAAGTGATGCATGTGCTTTTTGGTGCCCACATGTGCTAAACATGTTACATGCAGATTTGTATTTTTCCAGGCATTTATTCATCAGTTTTATTGATACATGACACACCTGCAAGCATCAATACAACTGATGAGCAACACCTGGTAACATTGCATGCAACCATTGGAATTGATTAACACCACGTGCAAAACTACAAATATGAAAAAAAAAAAAAAAAAAAAAAAAACTTTAGCACATGTGTGCACCAAACCGCACAAAACGCTTAGCAAAAGCTCCCAAACATATTTGAACTATGGCATGAATATATGCATGGTTGTGCTCATTTATTATTGCATGCATATGTTTTCGGGTGCAAAATAAATCTCAAATATACATGCACAAACATTTACGCGACAAAAAAAAAAAAAAAAACGCACATGCTTTAGCAAAACCACCCATGCTACTTTGAATTAGAGCGTGCATGGGTTGTGATATTTATCGATGTCTGTTGCATGGATATTTTGTACAATTGCTGCATGCATTCGTTCATGAAATACAAAAATACAACGTTTATAAGTTCGACATGTGTACTTACTCAAATTCAGGATCTTCCCCGGCATTGTACGCAGCTTGTCTAACAGAGTCAAAACTTGCATTGCTACAAGTTTCAGTGTCGCTCTCTCGATCAAGCTCCGCCAAAACAGCCTCCACGCCGACAAATACCTTCCTTGAAACCATTGTCCAAAGACAAAACACTCCAACCAGTTGTAAAAAGCACGCAATAACTCGAAAAAACCACTGTCCAAACTACCAACCTATCCCAAACTCACGTCAACACTACACTAAACCCCCCCCCTGAGAGACTCAGCTTTGCTGAGAGACTCAGCTTTTTTGACGTATGACGCAATATTTGATGACGTCATCAAAAATCGCGGCTAACGAAGACAATCAAACCTAAGATTAATAAGAGTATTTGCTCTTATCCTGCATCGCATGTTTTGATCTGGACATCGGTGACATATTACAGTGTCATTTGGTCATGCATGCTCGAAGACATGTGAAAATGGTCTCATTTTGAAGAAAACAACCTCAGGAACGAACTGATATAGCGTTTGAGGCTAGTATCTCCACACGATGGAAGTGATCCGAACAGGAATATGACTCTTGTGTTTGCTTGTTCAAAAAACTCGTTTCTGTTTTCGTGATTCTTTGGATAATAATGTTACTGTAAAGTGTTGGATCGGTAAAATAAACTGCACAGTGGTATTCTTGAGAGTGAGAGCTTTCATTTGATGTATGGCTTGTCCATTTTTGGTGAGTTTAAGTGATATAATTATGAAATTTAATATTATAAATATGATTTTCTCAAGGGGGGGTCGAATTTAGACCATATTATTTTTTTCTATGTAACATAAACACAAAAGTGATGGGATTGTCATGAAAGCTGAGGTTCTAAGCTTTCAAACAATACTATATGTGTCTAGTTCTGTGCTGTACAACTTAGAGATTTTTTTAAATGATTATGATTATGCAATTTTGGACCCACCTGTGGATCCGGGGGGAGGGGCAGAGTTATGCCGTGCTGAAGTGGTTAATGCACTGTGAACTAACACAAACAGTTTTATTTTTATAAACTAACTTTAACAAATACAGTAACAAATGTATTGCTCATGTTAGTTAACAGTGAAATGTTACCAGTTTTGAATGACAGTAAACGACAGCATTTTAGTGTTTGGGTCAACCATCCCTCCTATTTTTCAACCACCTGTCATACAGACACAGCCACTGGGTTAAGATATTTTATTCACTGTGGAACTTCATGACTGCACCAGTTTATTAGGAAATGCAATTCTCTTGAAGACACAGTCAAGACACTGAGAATTCATCCTTCACACGCGTCTGATGTGTGGCGATGCTAGTTCGTCATCATATCGGCCCCCTCTCCACCGGTGGCGTCACTCAGGCTCAGCTCCTCCAACATCTCGGCCAGAGAGATCCTGGGAGCGCCGTCATCCTCCGTGTCGCTTTCCACAGGGATCTTTGAAGCATCTGTACAGGGAACAAGACTGATATGAGTACAGTGAGAACATTAACCCAAGAGAAGTACGTCAGCGCTGACGGGTTCATCACCTCTGAAGATGTTGACGTTCTTCCTCAGGACCTCATCTTCCTCCAGGTCCTCCAGGAATTCATTGTATTGTCTATGAGAAACAATCATAATCAGACAAGCAACAAAAGTTGATTTGGAAAGAATGATTGATTTCCATTCTGAAACAAACATGACGTTTCAATTATATTGGAGTTTTGTTATAGCTCAGATGTATTTCTATACACTTGATCATTTCAACAACACGGGAAAAACTAATTTGCTATTGAACAGACTCCTTTATTTCTACTGAATTATATAAAATGTTTAATTAAAATATTACTAAAGAATATTATTTAATGCTTTAAGGCTACATGCCAGTACATAATTAATTAAACTAAATGAATTAAATGAAAAATAAAGTAACAGAAGAAAGAGTGCTTCCCGTTTGTCTTACCGAAGTAATCAAGACAAGTGGTTTTCTCTATTTCTTGTCAATACTGCAGATTCATTTTCAGGCCACACTTTACAATAAGGTGTCATTTGGTGATATAAGTTAATGCATGAACTAACAGTGAACGCTCTTAACCTGATTATGCGTGTGGTCATGTAAATGTGTAAACGGCTACAGGAGTGTGTTGTGTCTGACCTCTCGTCGTCGGTGTCCGCCGCGTCTCTCTCGCGCTCCAGCTCCCTCAGTTTCCACACTCGGTTCCTCGCTCTCCTCATGCGGTCGTAGCTCTTCTTGATCAGCACCTGAACACCAGCAGCACATGTTCAGCTCACGGTTAATGTGTTCCTGCCGCTCAAACAGCAGAGCGTAGCTCAGGACACAAGAGTTCATGGAGATCTTCAATGCAACTCACTTCGGGTAAAAGCATGATAAACTGACTCAAAACGTACGGTATGTTCAGATTTCAAGTGTGATGTTTTTTGAATATTTTACGGCACATAGTGGAGGTTTCACTTCTGCTCACCAAGTGCTGCATTCATTTGATCAAAAACACAGTAAAAACTGTGAAATATTATTACAGTGTAAATCAGCTGTTTTCTATGTGAATATATAGTAAAGTGTAATGTATTCCTGTGATCAAAGCTGAATTTTCAGCATCATTACTCCAGTCTTCAGTGTCACATGATCCTTCAGAAATCACTATAATATGATGATTTGATGCTCGAGAAACATTGATGATTACTACCAATGTTGACATCGGTTGTGCTGCTTCTTCTGTGGAAACCGTCATTCATTTAATTTTTCAGGATTCTTTTATGAACAGAACGTTCAATAGAACAGCATTTATTTGAAATGGAATCGTTTGTACTAACATTATAAATGTCTTTTGTCACTTTTGATATTGTAACTAACTCTAAGGAAAGTGTAAAGAAGGTAAACACTTCAGAGCTTTATTCTATTAGTTTCCTCGGTTAATATTATGAGTCCTTTATTTTGGCGCCTCTTAGTGGAACATTAATTTCGCATCTAAAGGGGGACGAGTTAGTGAGACGCACCCACGGGAGTAAGGAGGAAAATCACATTTCGCTCTGAAATCGTATAAAGCTCTTAAAAGGGATAATTCAGCACCGAGCTGGAACGGGAACAAGGTATTGTGCATTTGATTTGTTTAATGTTTATGTGCAGTAATACGCAAGTTAATCTATTCAACTGTGAAGAAGTGTTTAAATGTATTGTTTTCACTTGTCATGTGAAGTCATGCTAACATAAGCTTTTTAGCATTGTTAATACTGACAGAGGTAACGTCACAGAAAGGTTTTTATTAATGGTTATTCGTACGGTTAATGTGGCCTAATGTTTATGTTTGTAAGAGCTAATTTTATGTTATTTATCTGTCCTGTAGCTCTTACGGTGTTTCATGAAGAAAAGGTGTAAGAAAGGAAAAGTAGATTTGTGTTTCAGATCAAGGCTGACGGCTGAACATAAATAAAGGCTTCTGGAAACATCAGTACGCTTCGTTGTCTGGCTTGGGTTTTGCTACAGATACACTTAATGCATCCTTGATGAATAAATCTGTTCATTTCTTTCTCTTCATATTCTGAGTTGAGTTGTGTGTGTGTGATGAAGAGTGTGATGAAGAGTTGTGTGTGTGATGAAGAGGTGTGTGTGATAAAGAGTTGTGATGACGGTCTTACCACATCAGGAACATGGTGAGGGTTCATTTTGTTGAGGTACTCATCGTTGATATTGGCATTGGCAAAATCAAAGCTGAGGTATAAAAACAAAAAAAGTGGTGACAAAGAAAGAATTAAAAACGCTCAAAGAGAGTTGTAGGTCATTATCAGACAGGGCAAATTAAAGTATAAGGAAAAGGTTGAAGGAAACATGTCCTTTAGCAACACAAGAGGGTTATGGAATGGTATGAAGTCTATCACTGGATATGGGACCAGTAAACCCAGTCTATGTAATCTGGGTCTACAAGCCAATGATGCCAATACTTTTTTTGCAAGGTTCGATGAATTAGACTTTTCTTCACTTCATGAGAGTGTTCTCTCTAATCTTAGGCAGAGCAGCCCGAGGACTGTAGTCCAGCCATTATTCTTAATACTGACGAGGTTCATCAGCAGTTAAGGCGTATTAAATCAAATAAGGCGGCAGGCCCTGATGGTGTTCTTCCACGTACGCTAAAAGTGTGACCAGCTGTGCTCCGTCCTTCATTTATTGTTTTCTTTGTCCCTGTCCTCTGCCAAAATCCCGGCCATGTAGAAAACATCATGTCTGGTCCCTATTCCCAAAAAAGCTAAGGTGTCTAATAATCTTTCTGAACTGAGGCCTAAAGCTTTGACTTCGCAGATCATGAAGTGTTTCGAGAGGGTAGTACTGGATCATCTGACTAGGCATGTGTCTGCTTTTCAGGATCCTTTGCAATTTGCTTATAGGAATGGTGTGGGGGTAGATGATGCACTACTGTTTATGGTTCACAATATTTATGGTCACCTTGAAACTACTGCCAGTTTCGTTAGGATCTTGTTTTTTCGAGTGCTTTTAATACTATACAGCCACATATTTTAGCTAATAAATTAATTGATTTTAAATTGCATAATACAACCATTGCTTGGATTTTAGAGTACCTTTTAGCACGACCACAGTTTGTTAGGATTGGTAACAAACATTCTGATACCATTTTAACTAATACTGGAGCACCTCAGGGTACAGTTCTATCCCCATTTTTATTTTCATTATATACTGCTGACTATAGGTATAGTCAGCCATCTGGCTGGGTCCAAAAATTTTCTGATGACACTGCGTTAGTGGGTCTACTTAATCAGGGGGATGATCTTGTTTATAGAAGGGAGGTTCAGTCTTTTTTATAGCTGGTGTGAGTCTAACTTTTTGAAACTGAACGTAGGGAAGACTAAAGAACTTGCGATTGATTTCAGAACTGTCCTTCCAGTTACAATTAATGGTCAGGTGATCGAAATTGTTCAGTCATATACATTTTTAGGCGTTCATCTGGATGAAAAATTAAATTGGAAAGAGAACAATAATGTCCTAATGAAGAAGGCTCAGTCGAGACTGTTCTTTTTGAGAAAACTTAGATCATTTAATATCAGCATAAAGCTCTTAAATGTTTTTTATCAAGGGATTTTAGCTAGTGTTCTTTTTTATGCTGTACTTTGTTGGGGGGGGGCAGTATATCTGTTGAAGACAAGAATAGGATAAATAAGCTGATCAAGAGAGCTGGTTCAGTAATTGGTCTTAACCCAGATGTATTGGAGTTTACTGTGGAGAAGAGGATAAGTTCGAAATTAAAACTTGAAGCCCATCCACTACACAATCTGTTCAAAGGACTCAGAAGCTCTTTCAGTGAAGGATTGGTAATGCCTCGGTGCTCTAACGAGCGCATGAGAAGGTCTTTTGTTCCTTCAGCGGTTACATATTTTAATGAACATTGTTAATTTGAACTGTGAAATTGAATTTTTTTCACATTGTGTCTCCTAATCAGGGTATATTATTATTAGTCTTTTAATGCAGAATTATTTATCTGTCTGTTAGTTGTGTATTGTGTTTGTTGATGGCTGTATGGTTGGTGGCAAACCAGTTTCCCTATCGGGATTAATAAAGTTTTTCAATTCAATTCAATTCAAAAGCGTGTTACAATCAGTGTATGGGATGTTTTGTGTATGAAATCAGTGAAGTGCAGCATGTAAACGGACCCCATGACCAGGTCTCCGATGTTCAGAAGGTGACCCAGGAAAGTCCTGCAGTGATACTGTTGACCCGAGTCCATCTCTGACGTCTTCTGGACCCAGACCTCAGCCAGCGTGTGCTGCAAACACACACACACACTTTTGATTCTATTTACTAACCCAAGTCCTCAACATCAAGCGTTTTTATATGTGAAATACTTTGTTCACTTCAGTAAGACAGCTTGCTGTAAGCTGATGGATAGCAGCTCACGGCAGCTTGTTAACGGGTGTGTGTAGGAGCTTTAACTGAGATCATTTAACTTTAGGAGCTTTAAGGCGAGACACGGCAGGCAAAAACATCGGGTTTTTTTTCACTGGTCAATTTTCAGATTTTGGGATATTTGTCTTCAATAACATGTCTTCTTTCAGACTTGTGGTGAAAAAAAGTCTGAAACACACATTTAGGTCTTTATTTTACTACACTTTGTCTGTTTGCGTCTGTAGATTTCTCATAAATTCATTCAAAGTTGGTGTTTTAAATCCTCCCTCTGCTCCGCGATCGCGATCTGCACCCTGTCATCACACACACCGTTAGAAAGCTCTCTCTCTCCTGAACAATACTGCCGGATCCAAATATGGTCATTTCCTTTTTATCAGCAACCAATCGCGAAAGTAAAAGGGGGGATTTTACTCTAAATGCGCAATCTCATTGGCTGATGCTAAATCTTTAAAGCCCGTTTTCTCAAAATGTCTTTTCTCTCATTCTCCAAGTCCGAAATCTCCACTTCAGTAACGCCTATATACACCAAACCTTCCAGTCTTGTACCTAGTTATATTATGAAGACATTTACAGAGGGATTTGTAAATATATTATTCCTAGCCTGATTTATATAACATTTTATTCCCAAAAACATGGCAAAAATCATTTTTTTAAGGCTATTGGCAGTATATTCTGATTTACAGGATAACAAAAGTAGATATCCATAAATCCCTCTGTAATTTTCTTCCCATCTAATATGTGAACACAATGAAAAAATAATTTTGAACCGGCTTTATCCAATACTCAGATTTCGTTTTTTAAAATATATGCAAATTAGCGCATATTTAATTAGATAGTCTCATTTGCATATTTAAACATTAAATTACAGAAAACTTGTAATACATTTTTTTCTCATCTTAATGTAGGTAATCAACTGGCAAAGTTTCATGTTGATATCTGCTAGTTAAAAAAAATTACCCTATTCACCTGTAGTGTCTCGCCTTAACTGAGATCATGTCCACAATCGTACCTTATTGGAGGTGAGGCCAGCGCCAGCTCCTAGCCTCTGGTCTCTGATGATGTCGATGTCCATGATGAGGAACTCCTCTAGCTGACGAGGACTACACAGGCTGTTGAACGGGTGACGCCAGTACGTGCCTCCGTCCACCTCAGCAACTGAAACACCACATCACACACACATATAAACACAGCGTGTGTTACGCCATCCTCAACAGAACTGGCCATTATGCGTGACAGTTTGATTAGAACCATATTTCTGATCATATATCCATGAACATTGCATTTGGTCTGTATTAGATCTGCTGCTGCAGAGCAAGTCCACATACTTGGATATGTGTTTATTAGGGACTCTCCATAGTCGTAATGTTTTTTATACTGTACAAACTGTATATTCTCTCTCTTACACTAACCCAACCCATCACACAAAACTTTCTGCAGTGTCACATTATTATATTTGGTAAGTATTTGGCTTATTTGTTAAATACAACACTATTATTAGTAGCATCTGTCCTTCCAGAACCCCTCGGGAGCCCTGCCGGGTCAACACTATGAGATGAGGGGTGGTGTTGTGTTCGGGCAGTGACTCACCCTGCAGGGTGTTGGGGTCCATCAGGTGTATGGAGCTGGAGACCCGGATACACACACACACCTGACCCATGTTACCCAGACTCTGGGCGAGCCGTGGAGACAGACACACCACACTGTCCTGCAGTCACACACACGACACATACGGGACTCAAGTTATGCACGACAAGTGAAATCAACCTGTGTGTGTGTGTGTGTGTGTGTGTGTGTGTGTAGCTACAGGACAGAATAAGCTGAAATGCTCATTCTAATGGCTATACTAGGGCTGTGAAACGATATATAATATAAAAGTTTGTTTGCATAATGTGTGTGTACTGTGTATATTTAATTTGATATATAAATACACACACGCATGTACATATTTAGGAAAAAATTATATATTTTACCTACAAATTATATTTATAAAATATTTAATATATAAAAACACATATACACAGTAAATACATGCAAATACTTTTTAATTATATATATATGCATGAGTGTGTATTTACAGTATCTCACAAAAGTGAGTACACCCCTCACATTTCAGCAAACATTTTAGTATCTTCTCAAGGGACAATACTACAGAAATGAAACCTGGATATATTTTAGAGTAGTCAATGTGCTGTGTATAGCAGAATATATTCACTGTCCTCTGAAAATAACTCAACATACAGCCATTATTTTCAAAATAGCTGGCAACAAAAGTGTGGCTTGCATTCACACAGAAGGCTCTCCCACATTTTTTCAGGAATTAAGGTCCAGTTTGAAATTACTGGATGCACATTTTCCTAAAATAAGCAGACAAAAACTCTTAAATACCGATATGAACTGTAAGCAACCCATGAACTTCCTCAAAAAGAAACTCACAGATATTATATGGTTAAATTATGGAGGGTGTATAAAAACTGGCAAAGTATAAAACTGAAGTGCAATATGTTTAATTATGGAGGGTGTATAAAAACTGGCAAAGTATAAAACTGAAGTGCAATATGTTTGTGTAGACAACAGTGATTCCCAGATTCATCAGTTCCCATCGCTGCGACTCATTAAAGCAGCAGCTGTGTGAATCTCACCTTACACACAGGAACGATCTCCACTGAGAAGGTGCTTTTGTAGTTGTAGGTATTGGAGTGAACATCATGAGAGATCAACCGCTGAGACGCCTTCGCCCTGCAGGAACAGCATTCACCGTCAGCACATCTTATAACCTCACAGTAAGGGTTTGATTAGATACAAGCCATCAGCGCTCTCGACTCCCATAATGCTTCACTTCTATCCTGACACACTGAACTTTAGATTTTCAGTGTCAACCACTCATTTGGAATTTAAATATTTGTTCATTTAAAGGATTTGTTTACTTCAGAATTAAAATTTGATAATTTACTCTCCCCACGTCATCCAAGATGTTCATGTCTTTCTTTCTTCAGTGGAAAAGAAATGAAGGTTTTTGAGGAAAACAGTCCAGGATTTTCTCCATATAGTGACTTCAATGGAGTCCAACGGGTCGAAGGTCCAAATGTGAGTTTCAGTGCAGCTTCAAAGTCTCGACACGATCCAGCCGAGGAATAAGAGTCTGATCTAGACAAACCAGCGGACATTTTATAAAAGAAAAAAAAACATTTATATACTTTTTAACCACAAATGCTCATATTGTGATGCGCCACACGTTACGTAATCACGTTGAAACTGCAATCTGGACCTTCAACCCGTTGGACTCCATTGAAGTCACTATATGGAGAAAATCCTGGAATGTTTTCCTCAAAAACCTTCATTTCTTTTCCACTGAAGAAAGAAAGACATGAACATCTTGGATGACGTGGAGGAGAGTAAATTATCAGGAAATTTTAATTCTGAAGTGAACTACTCCTTTAAACCGCTAAACTGAAAAAGCATGAGCAAATGCACATGACACCAAGTCTATCGTGTATCATGACTCAAATGCTTATGAACAGAAAACAAGCAAAACCAGCCCTGATATTTATTGCCTGGAATGCCTGAAGTGTGTGTGTGTGTGTGTGTGTGTGTGTGTGTGTGTGTGTGACCTGCAGGGAACGGTGCACTGAAGGAAATCCACCATCTTCTGGCCGTGCTGCTTCGAGCCGTAGTAGAAGTCAATGCCCTCTGAAACATGAAGAAGAGATGAGCACACACCAGTAACCCGTCACACAGCACTGAGGATGATGGGAAACGCACCGTGAATCTCTTTGATGCGCACGGTGTTCTGATGCAGCTTGTGCTTCAAAATCAGCTGCTCCAGGTAGTAGAACGTCTTCTTGTGGACCGTCTGAAGGACAGAAGCATAAAGGTGAACAATTCAATAACGAAGACATAGAGATACTTTACACTGTCTGAAAGCAATAGTTAAAGCCCAGAAATGTAAGACACCTGCGCACCATATGGCATGTAGAGCAGATATCAGACTTCACAACACCACTGAAGACGACGACACACATTAGCATACTGCGCTCTGAATCCAGTTCACATGTGCTTCTCTTAACTGTGCACCGTGACTTCAGTGGATGTTTGTGTTTTACACAACGCTCTCTCTCTTTCTTCTGGACAAGTCTTCATGACACCCTACTTTCCATGTGGAAACATTTAACCTAAACACCATTCATGCTACCAATTTTAAGACTAGGATGGGCATTTTTATAAACTAATGTATTTGAATATTCAGGCTCATAAAAATCTAATATTCGTTCATTTAAATGACGTTTAACGAGAAAGACGTTCTTTTTTAAGTTTACGGGTTTTTTTGTCACCTTTTCTGAACAAGTTTACGGTTAGGCAATAGACACATTAAGCTTACGATATATCTTAAGGTTTTCTTTTAGTTGAAAACATTAAACAATATGTGTTAACAAAAAATATAAAGAACAAAAGCTTTTAAGCTTGGGAAAAAAATGCTACTAAAGCAGATTACGACAGTTATCGTACACTCGAGTCAGCGTATGATTACTGGCATGAAGTTGGACGTTCGATATTAGCGTATTTAGGGACCATCTCTAAAAGTTACATGCGACACTGGTATAAACATTTCTAACTTCAATTGACCTATGGCTAAGCCACGCCCCCAAACGCGATGAGCCAATCACAGTGCGCATAGCTACCCCAATACACTCGGACATTCTCTGCTTCCTCGTCCATTGACATGCATTGCAGTTAGTCAGTTTTCATTCGTTTTTATATGTTTTTTCTTGTCATTTTAAGTTTAAAATGGTCAAAC
Source organism: Gila orcuttii (assembly GCA_026230005.1). NCBI lineage: Eukaryota > Metazoa > Chordata > Actinopteri > Cypriniformes > Leuciscidae > Gila > Gila orcuttii. The sequence goes on along the minus strand of JAPDVR010000009.1, from coordinate 3,106,122 downwards.
GGTGTGCATGGGGTACATGCAACTCCGACCTAGGTATCCCGAGAGGCTGGGCGACGGTGTGTGTTTTTACCCTTTCCCAAGCCACATCTCAACCGAGATAAGTGTCTGGATTAAGTTATGCGGTAGACCACAACACCAACTAAACGTGGATAAATTAAACAAGGATGTCTACATCTGTTCTAAGATAAGTCAACAACGGATTTGAACATTATCTTTAACATCTCTAATGTAACGTTAGCCTCACATTAGAAAACGTTAACGTTAGCTTCTAGCTGCGTTGTACATCATGTCACTTAGCTTCATTAACGTATCTGTAAATAACCGAGATAACAAATGTTAGCAATGTTGTGCTGAATGATTGATGTAAATACTGTAGCACCGAACTAACGGAGAGGTAACGTTACTCTTGGTAAAGATGGTAAAAAAGCTTGTCCTGGAAACGTATGTAACTTAGACCTGTACATATTTAATTTGATCATGAACCATTAATTATATATTGAAGCACAACATTTTAGACAACTTTCTACCAAAACAACTGGGAAACTTTTTTTTTTTTTTTTTAGCAAAACATGTAGCCTTTTCACTCCTCTTCAACATAACTAAATATAGCGCCTGTCACCGAATGTTGATTGTTTGTCCGAGTGAGTGGAGGGGGCGTGGCTTAGCCATAGGTCAATTGCATTTGAAGACCATGACTCACAGTCATAAACCCAACTGTAAAGTGTTCATCTAGGTGTCAGGTATGGTGCACACCTGTTAGATGTTTGATATGCATGACAATAAACTCATGAAGGAGTGCAGTGGTTCTGCCTCAAGTGGCAGGCTGTATTCAACACTTACAGGGGGACCCATGTGGTGTCCACTAGTACACAGATTGTGGTCTACGAATACTGGCAGAACATTTGAAAACTCACTGGCAGTGCGAATGAACCAAAATCAAACAATCCCGGGACACATTATCTGTGTATTATATATGAAAGCGGCCTTCTTCTTAACAGCACCACCTTACAAGAAGTACTTAAACACTTTCAGGATATGGCTATGTTGTTCATGTCAGCAAACAAGTCCAATGCGGTTATGGCAGCGAAGAACACACTGGACCAAAAAATCCTGAAGTCCAAGTCTACTACTATGGATATGGATGAAACACGTCCACCATATGTAGAAGACATGGAGAGGAGCAGCAACATCAAGACAATGTGTGGCAAATCTCCCTTCACACATTTATTCAACGGTGTTGTAGAGAAGACCAGGAGCACACAGACAGAGAGTGGCTCAAATAATGATTCCCCCACCCAGGGACCATCAGTTTCCTCATGAGCAACTACATGGCCTTTCCCCCGTTAGAGGCATGTTGCTTGGGGACCTGAGCAGATTCTCCAAAGAGAGTACTAAGAAATAAAAACAAGGTGTGGAGCAGTGGTTCTCAATCGTGAAGAACCACATACTAAACCGGAGGAGGTTCCTGTGGCCAGCAGATTCATTACAGAGATGTTTATCTCTCTGCCAGGAAGGTACACACAGCACAGATGATGGATAATCTTGCTAGCCTGTCTCACATTGCATCAACACAACAGACCATTGACCATCAAGAGGAGGATTGGGCCGAGAAATCCCCATCTGAAAGATCAGCGAAACATCAAAGTATTTTGATCCACCAGAAGTAGTGCCACAACCCAAAGCAGACATCTGAGGATCATTCAGAAGACACATAAGCCCAGGTATTGGGAAATTCTAAACCATGCCATAAAACCACAGTTGCTTTATTTTATGACATATGCGGAGCTAAATATGGATATCAGACAGTCCGGAATAGAGACGAGACGTACCAACAGATAAAATAAATTGTGATAGCCTATATGATTTGTCTGATGTCTTCAAGCGGTCACATTTACCAGGTTTACTATGGTAACGGAAGCACACGTAGTCTTTTGCATTGCATATAAAAATGTATGCATACCGTGATCAGAGTCAACAGAAGTTATTTCAAAGACTCACTGCTGTCTGAAAGTGAGTTTTGAGCTACAAGGATTGTCTTTAATGCTGATGTTAGCACAGTGGAAACACGGCAAATGACAGAGTTTGAACAGTTGGCGGATCTTCTCCTGATATTAAAACGAGTGTCATCCTGGAACGGCCTATTCTGCAATATTAGCAATCCGGTCGCATCGGTTTGAGAGTTGATGTACAGCTCACACACCTTCTGCCTGACTTGCACCACTGCTTTCCAGAAGTCCTTGGCCTCGACTCGATGGCAGTCGTCGCACATCTGATGCAGGATGACGAACTCCACCACGAACACCTGCTGCAGGATGGCCCCGTTCAGGACCTGCGGGACACGCGCACTGAAACAGCTCTGCTGACACACTCGCATCCGCTCACACACACACTACTGTACCTCTTTCTGGATGCTCAGCTTCAGCTTGATTCGCTTAGAGTGGGGTTCTGTCCACAAGAAGCCGGCATCAATGAGCCTCACCTGGATGGGAATGAAACACAACGTGAACCTGGCATCAACTGCAGCTGCTCCTGACGTGATGAGTGTGTGAGTCACCAACCTTAGTCATGGAGGCCTTCAGTTTCTTGAGGCACAGAGCCAGAAGTTCCCTGGACTCCAGCGCGCACTGAATCCAGGTGCCCGGCGGCTGCAGGTACCTGCAAACACAACAACACACTTACACACACACACACTGTATACACACACAGGGCCTAAAACTAACTTGTCACACCTGCCAATGGCCGGTGACTTCAGAAAATGTACCAGCCATGAAACCGCAAAAACACCAAAATTTTAGATACCAGTAAAAATTTGCAATTCTCTATTTGAACACCAGAGCTAAAACCGCTAGCCTAACTAATATAAATTCAAAGCATTATTAAAGACAAGTAAACATTCAGTAATAAAATAAGAACAAGCAAAAGCACAAATTAATAAACTATAACAAATATACAAATGAAATGAACAGTGGTTTTCAGGTAGGTCTGACAGTAGTTTAAGGACAGAAATTGAATAAAGTAAGCAAATGTAAAATAACCCTGCGTAGTCCGCACTGTACAAGTTAAACATCCTTATCAATTAATTCTTATAAAGGTTAAAAAAAAGTTATTCAGTCAACAGCAGTATGATTTTTTTCTTTGACCTTGGTTGTCTAACATTAAAAACAGACAGGATCAGGAATACTATATTATCTATAATATATATCAGGAACAGTATCTGTCACTTTAAGAGTGAATGCACTGATCAAATATACTGATACACGCTAGGGCTGTCGCGATAACCGCAATATTGCATTACCGCGCTACTGACAGGCCAACCGCAGAGGAATGCAAGTAACCGCAGCAACCGCGAACCGCGTTTTCTTTTTTCATAAGGCCACCCTTCGTAGTTCGTACCATGTGTTCGGGATGCGCGGTATACCGGTACTGCAAAAATACCGGTATATATTATATTTCAAACGGTACAATATCATAATTCTGTTCAATTCGGTATTTGATGCGCTGCTGTTTCGAAGTTCACCGCTAGGCGGCAGTGCGCTATCTAAACTGACGCGGGTCATATCCGAAACCGGCAAACGGTGACAGAGGAACACGATGGATCAAACGAAGCTCATTCGAATTTCTACACGCCCGAAATTAATAAATAGAGAGAGCAGTATGAGTGAAATAAGGCATTACTTTGCCTACAAAAGTCATGAGAAAAGTAAAGAAACAGATCTCAATGCACCACTCTGCAAACGCGGAGGCAACACATCAAATCTGCCTCACTTGACTCGTCAGTTGCTCATCTTGACTTGTTCAAAGAGTTCAGAGATCGACAGGTTAGTCCATCATTCAACTGATTTAATTTAGGCTTTTATTGAACACTGAACAGCGCACATACGTAAGAGCAAACAGTAACCAAACCAAGATGAATAAATGCAATAAATGTTGATAATTCTCTGTTGATGCATGACAGCTAATGGTTTACATGTCATTTCATTATTCTATTATTATTATTAGCCTATATGTGAATCTATTATTATAGATATTAACCTATTTTAATTGTATAATTTCAGGGGTATTTTTTTTTCTAAATCAAAATTTAACCTACTGTATGTTCCCTGACTGATTTTTTTTTTTTTTTTTTTTTAATGTACATTTTGATACCTTTTCTTTGCACATTTTGTAGTGGAGAGTTTAAGCAGTGTTTTTTTTAAGTATCACTTAAATTGAGACTTTTTTTTTTTTAACCTATGGTATCGATACCGAGGTATTAAATTCTGGTATCGTACCGAAGCCAAAATTGTGGTATCGAGCCATCCCTACCATGTGTATTGAATGTTAAATAAGTTAATAATGATAACAAGACTCATGGTGATTTGTACAGAGGATTTGTGGATTTGGACTTAAGCCTAAACAGACAGTTCAAAGACTGTCTTTGAAGTCAAGTCATGTATATTCGTGAAAAGGTTGCCGTTTCCAAGGAAAGCTAAATATTTGTCGTAGGCTATCATCTTTTTAACGTGTAAGGGTATTTACCATGAATGGCGTCAGCGCTGGTCAGCATTACACAGCGCGAGGAAGCCGTGGGGGAAAGCAGCGAGTCACGCATTGAATCAATGCCATTGGTCTCTATTAAGTGAAGCATTGCTTCAGCTTTGCCCAAAAGTGAAGCATTGCTGGCCAGCTGAGCAGGGATGGAAATTAGCACCCGCCACCAGCCAAATGCGGGTGATTTTGTGTTGTGGCGGGCAAACTCGCTTCACCTACCGGCCACCGTGGCGGGTAAATAAAAATAGCATACTGTTTCACCCGGACGGCAGACACTTTTAGAGGAGGCACACCTTCAACACACGCGCGCTTCTTCCGTCGAGACTCGACGAGGGAAGAAAACGTGGGAGCGCGAGAGGCAGTGTGCCGTCCAAAGGGAGAGCTAGCCGCGAGCGCATGGTGTATTTTCAGGGCGGGGTAGCTCTCTTGTGTCGTAAAGAGCTAGCCGTGTGAACATCTACCCGCACGCTTCTTCCGTCGAGGCTTGAGCGCGAGAGGCGGTTATTGCCGTCCCAAAGGAGAGCTAGCCGCGAGTGCATGATGTAAATATGACAGAACAGGCATACTCTCGCAGAGAGAGCAACCTCCAGCATAGAGTGCGGTTCAGCATCGGTTCAGTTTTTTGTTTAATCTGCCCTACTCATTTAATGAAATGTATATCAGTTCATGGTTTGTGTGTGTATAAGAGAGAAAGAGAAAATGTCAGTAATTAATTGAGACTTGAGATTAAATAAACTGCTTAAGTATTGTAGATATTGTAGTATTATTTTTCACATGCAGTTACACATTGTCGGTTAAAAACAAGAAAGTGGCTAGTAAAAACATTGAGTGGCTGGTAGATTTTGAAATCCACCAGCCACAGTGGCCGGTGGACAAAAAAAGTTAATTTCCATCCCTGCAGCTGAGCCTTGAAAAGTGAAGCTCAAAGTTAAAAAAATAAGTAACACCTTGTTTCATTACATCTATCATTTAAGGAATCAGCTTTTTTGAATGCTTTCGTTGAATGAACGGTTTAATGACTCACTCAAAGACAGTCCGTTGGCGTAACAACTGTGCGCTGAGTGACAGTCTTTCAATGCGCAGAGACGCTGTTTAGTTTCGGTTACATTGTTTTTGTGTATGCTGACCACATCATAACACGTATTTATATAGCAACAAATAAATATAAATAAATGGTGGTAAAACTGCATATTGCGCTATTGAGCCACTCAAAATTACCGCAAGGGAAATTCCTTCACCGCGACAGCCCTAGATACACATGCGTTTACTTTCTCAACTGTTTAACTTCACTTAAGACATAATCTACTATGTTTACTGGGACACTCACTATTTTTTGGCAATTGCATGTGAATTTGTCCGGTCAAGTGCAAGACGGCGCTCAGTTTAGCATCTGCACACTGTCTGAGACGCGGCTTTGTGGGATCGATTTTTAATTGAATTGTGACCTCAAGAATTGATTTGAAACGTGGGATTCCAAAAAATTCCCACCCCTAATATTTATATGTTTAATATGTATATATATATATCTGTTTTTTTTTTTTTAGATTTAAGTATGTGTGTAACATTTTGTCTTAACATGTTTAAAGGGAGTATGTGATTTCAGTAGGTTGTTTTTTTTTTTTGTAAATTTAGAATAAATGTTAAAACAAAAGTTATAGATTGATCGATCATGATTTGTTCGCAGATATCAGGCACAAACTTGTGTTCACATGCACAGTTCGTGAGCGAGACCCATTAACTGTCATTGACAAGAGCACATGATACTTTCACCTGCTTTTTAATGATCTAAAGGAATAATTTACCCAAAAAAGAAAATTCTGCCATCATTTCTGCCTAATGTCATCCCAAACTGTGCCATTTATCCGTCAGGAGTGAGTGTGTGTGTGTGTGTGTGTGTGTGTGTGTGTGTGTGTGTGTGTGTGTGTGTGTGTGTGTGTGTGTCAGCTGTGGAGGACAGCCCGGTGGTGTCGTACCGTTCACACTGCCTGCAGAAGTGGACTGAGACCTGTTTGGGAATGCCTTCGGAGATGTCCACTTGAGTCCTCAGGCAGGACACACACATGTTGGCCGGGTTTGGAGGAATGGGAACACCACATGTACAGCACAGACTGCAGACAACACAGAGAAATTATACAAACTTCTCAAACAGGCTTGACGTTGGACATTCGCCAATTTAAGGAGCGTCTCTGAAGTTACATACATTTGTATAGGCGTTTCTCCGTTCAACACTATTATAAAGTGTCGATATCACAGCATTATTCATGAGATGTGAAGAATGACACGCGTAATACTCACATATTGCCATGGCTGCTCGATGGCGGGGCCTGCATGTACTCCATGACTACAATAACACTGAAACCACTTTAATAGACCAAAACTCTCTTCGGCTCTGCTGTCATACATAAAGCTTAAAATATAGATGACAATATTATCTGTCCTATTACGTCTGAGTCCGTCTCTACCACCAAGTCAATACTCACTGTGTTGGAGAATCAGCGCTAACCAATTCAATAAATTACATCAATATTTCCTCGCGAACATCACATGAACATACACATGTGTCTGCGACTGCTGATGACGTCACCACACGTGGCCACTCAGAATGACAGGTCCCAGAAAGCTGCCCGTCATAGGCCTGAATGTAAATGCGAGTAACACTGGCACCGCGTTTTTTTGGGTGGATGTGGAAAATTTCATTAGAAGGAAAACAAATGTTATAATTAAATCAAGTAATTTTTGATATATGTATTATTCCAATGAAAGTAATAATAATAAATAATTTAACTTTTATTGTAGCCTAAAACTTATTTTTTGGGGGGGAAATTTCATATACACAAGAAGAATTGTGAAAGAAAATAAGAAAAAAATGAAGAAAATCAAAGAAGGATCCAAGCCAAATTTTCTTCATTTTCTTCAGGAGACCAAGGATTATTGCACCAGTCTGGAGAACACTGTCAATGAAAGAGCAAGAAAGACTTGGATTTGGTTGATTTAAGATGTAAATTCTGTCAAATCTATATTGTAAATTACTAAAGTTCGTTGGATAATTAAAAAATGGGGGAAACTGGAGGTGGCCAATATATATATATATATATATATATATATATATATATATATATATATATATATATATATATATATATATATATATATTTTTTTTTTTTTTTAACACCCTGCTGCATGATCATTTTCATCATGTGTCAAAGAACTCGATGAAATGAACACATACATAAAGCTCGCACACATCAAACCCCAGTAAAGCAGAAACAAAAGTAATTATCGGGAAATGTATTTAAATCAAGCCTAGACCTTTGAGATAAAGAGATGAAGGGGATGCATTTATACCGAGAAAACATCAATATAAATGTAGAACGTCAGGATTCAGTAATGACAAGATTTCTAATAGGTTAGGCTATTTAGAGTTGAAAGGAAACCTAAAGTAAAATAAAAAAGCATCCAAATGCATTGTTGTACATACATAGACGTCTACACACATTGTGGTACGATGAATAAAGACCATTACTGCTGGCAAAGAGATCCAAAACATGATGTTGGAAAATCTTTTGGTTAAGAAACAACCATTAGACGGCAGCAAAGAGTCAGGAGCAAAGACTTTTATATTGAAAGGGACTGAAAAAAGGAAACAAGGCCATTGTTTTTACTTCAAACAGCGCCTTATAAGACGCAACTTACTCTGCATTGACTTGCGCTGTCATGAGAAATACACTGTCAAACAAAGATATCCTCAGTGGACATTCAAACTGATTTTGTGATTATGAATATAAGATTGATCTGAAGAATATCAGCTAGACGCAGGTAATGCACTCGTTTAATTGATCTCTCTCTCATAATACTCTACATAGTACAATAATCTTCAATGAAACGACTCAGTGTTCCTTCATTGCTAGTTCTGAAGTGATGTTTTAGTAACGGAGGCTCGGGCTCAACTGTTAAACTGTGAACTTCAGATCTTAATCCATGGCGGAAGAAAGTAGTTCTGCACAAAAGAGGGTTTTTAAAGACACTCCGTTGTTGCAGTCGCGCAAAAAGCGTGTATGCGCTATATGCGGCGCATAGGGGCGTAGCACCATGGGGGGCGCCAAAGCGATGATAAAAAAAATAATAATTTAAATTTAATTCAAAAAAATATATATTGTATTTTCTATATGTAGCTGCTGTTGTGCGTTTCTAAATCATTTCTGCATTTCTTCAATGTTATATAAAATTTTAGAGGACTAATAACAGGCTAGAGTAGGCAGTGGCGGTTCTAGACTATTTCAACTGGGGGCCAAGCTGGGGCCAGTCGTACTGTCAGAGGGGCCAGTTACATATAGACCTTATTGTTGTCATATCATTTTCTGCACTGCACTGCAGGCATTAACAGGCAAAATACCATGTTTATAATCATTCAACAATGTGTTTGCATTTCCATTATATTTTTACATTGGCATTACATATTCAGTATTAGTCACAGTAACTGTAATTGACATGTCCTTCTTTCTCTTCATTTTGGTGAGAACTATAGAGCAAAAGCAATGGGGACCAAGAAGCTTATTAATTAATTTACTGAAAATAACTGACTTGCTAGGTAACTATGTCTAACCGTTTACAGGGTTCCTGCACACTTTTTAATGTCAAATTTAAGGCTTTTTAAGACCTGAAGAAATCAAAATTCATACCGTACATTAGGGGTGTGCAATATTGACAAAAATATATCTCAGTATTTTCAATGTTTTGTTGATAATTAGATTATATTTTACTGATTGTGTTTTTGTGCTGGTGCCATGGCTGGTTTAGGCCTGTTGTTGACAGCAGACTCACAAAGATATTCATATTTTTTAATATTCTATGCAGTGGTCAGTTCACAGCAGGGATCGAAATTAATTTTTTAATTAATTTTTAATTAATTTAATTTGCCACCTTAAATAGATTTCCAGGGGCATTTTCACCTATATATGGACATTCTTTCTAAACTTATTTAGAGTTATGAATCACCTTTTATGTCAAATACTAACATTCAAATTATTCAGTAATTATACTTATTTATACAATAATACTTAATATACAATAATTATACAGTACCACTGTTACCAGTCAAATTAATTTATTCAATCAAAATCCACCTTTGCAGTGCAGTCTAGAGGTGACACAGAAGCGGCATAAATATATTTAAACTCCCTTTAAAATTCCATAAATAAAGCTATGAGATTTTTTTTTTAAATCAATATTTAAATATGAAATGATTTCTAATTTGAACGTTTTAATTAAAGGGTACTTTAAATATGAAACTAAAACCGCCAGTAGGAGGCGGCAAGTCTTAATAAGTGAGTTGAGGGATTCATTCATTCAACCGATTCGTTCAAACGACTGATTCATTCGGGAAAGAAACAAGTGATTCCTTCAAAACGCGGATTTCAGTCAATAAATCATCGCTGTCTGTTGCACTGAGACTCTGCTACGGTTTCATTTTGAAATTCTAGTCGGCGAAATAAAGGGAAAACAAACAATATTGACAATATTGTGTATAAAAAGTAACTCCCAATGTTAACTTATTGTTAATTTAACTGTTGTATAACATCAATATCACAGTTGCAATTGTGCACGGGAAAACGCCACTCTTGCTGATTTGATATTCTAATATAAGAACATAATATGATATAAATATAAGACATAAACTAATTTGGGGACATAGCCTACCTATGAACCGCACACAGCAGTGAAAGGATGATAGACAAATGCGATGTCAGCTCACAGTGCCTCGTATACAGTTAAAACATTGATTACAATATCATAATAGACAATACACATCGCACACCCGATAGGCACATAAAGAATGAACTTGCAACTGAACTGACATTTACCAGCTTTCTTTTTCTCTCCTCTCGCGTGCAGGAGACAGACGTTATTCTGCCGCGATTCCCGCGAATGTGATGCGAATTGTCACGTGAACAAGCAAATCCACAAAGATAGAATAAAAAAATAATAATACGCATACAACGATAGCAAAAAAACAGTTTTGTAAAAATTATTTCACTCTCCACATTTACGGGGGCCACAAGGGGGGCCAAGCTTGTTGTCACAGGGGCACGGGCCCCCCTGCCCCCCCTCTAGAACCGCCACTGAGAGTAGGCGCCCTCATGGAGAAGGGGGGCGGGGTAATATCGCGAGCGTGCGGGGGCGCCGTGAGCGCTGAGCGAGCAGGTACGAGTAGCCTCGAGTTGTCGCCGAAAAAGATGGATAAAACAAAATGCTGGGGGGCTAAAACTAGAAAAAGAAAGAGGGAAAAGGAGATGGCATGTCAATTGATGCGACAGCAGCTAAATAAGTGCATGCTGAAGGCCAACAGGTAGGATTTAAAGTGTGACATCCAGGCATGTAGAATATCTCTCTGGCCATCGGGACTACCGGGAGATTCCCGGTGGGCCGACGTGCTTTTTCGGCCGATACATCTCATACTTTTTCTTTTTCTTTTTTGTCTTAACGGCCCATAAAACTCATACATCGGCGGCCCATTAGTATTTTTTTTTTTGCTTTTTTTTTTTTTTTTTTTTTTTTTTTTTTTTGCTTTGCTTTGCTTAATAGGCGGCGCTGGGTTAGTGCCGTTGTAATGCATTGGTCAAAAAAGTCAGCGTTAGTTTTTTCTGACACACCGGCCCATGAAACATGTCATCATGTGCTTATATCTTTCAAGTATAGAAGTTAGTACAAAACTAATTATGAAAGTTTTCTTTATTTTTCAGTGCATTTGTTTTACAATATATGGCTATTACTATCATGGGATTAATATTATAACTATTATTATGTAGTAGTGTAATGTAGACAGACACTAACTAAAAGAGGTTTGACATTTTCTTTGTTTAATTTTATTAATATATTAATCTGAATATGGGTTGGAGCTTTGAATTTTGAACTCTCAAAGTGCGCCAGACTGCGCAATTTAATATTGAAGAGCACAAAAATAAAGCGCAAAAATTGTTGCTGCATACCCCTCTGACACTGGGTAGTTGCGCCCCTGCGTTGTTGTTTCTTATTTATTTACACACTTGTGCCGTCAAACTGTTGTATAAACACAATATCACACTCGTAAGCCATGCAATATAACTATCAGCTTTTACCTCACAGCCGTGCTGCTGATATACAGCCATATCGCAACTTGTGTGATATTTCTCATAGATTTTAATTTATTATATATATATATGTGTGTGTGTGTATGGTTTAATTTTCTATGGTGGGGCTGATAACGGAGCTCTTTATGTAAAAGGCCTACAGATGCATCAGTGGTATTGCAAGATTGTACATGTAGGATTTGAGATGTAATCTGCAGATTGTAGCAGGGTTTTTTTTTTATGGCAAATTTTAACGAACCTAAGATAGACAAACTTTCAGACAATAAAGTTATAGTTCAATAGTTAACAAGAAAATAATAAAAAAAGCCTGATTTATCTATTGAAAAGTATTTGAAAGTATAAGAGAAAGAAAAGAAAAAAGTGGGGGCACAAAGAAAGAAGCATATTCTGAAAGAATATTAAACATGGTACAAATTCTAGATGTTTTTATAGCTTTCTTATTTACAAACATTGAAATTGTATTTAAGTACAACTTCAATTCTAGTTTGAAGATGTCAAAGCGGGGTTTACTCTTTGTATTTACATTTATGAATATAAAACTTTTCAATAAATAAAAGGAGGTTAATACAAAAACCAATAATACAATTAGATTATTGTCATTAATATAAAACCCAAAACAAATTTCTGCAAAACAAACCTTAATGGGATAAAATCTGTAAATAATTTTATAAGATATTTGATTTTATTTGTTAAGAAATTTTTCTGAGGGAGTGACCAGACAAGCGACCACTTAATATCATCAAAAATGTTGTTCCAATAAGATATGATGGATGGAAAAGAGGTAACAAGGTTCAAAAATATAGTTATAATTTTGTAGTTGGACTTGTGTACAGAAAACAAAAAGAACCAATCACAGTGGATGCTGGTCTTGGGGGACAAACAGAAATCAATCAGCCAATATTATTGTTTCTGAAAACAAAAATTTTTCAAAACTGGATTTTTGAAAAAAAAAATAAAACCCCTTTGAAAACTGGATTAAATTATTTCTTAGTAACTGGAAATTCAGGAAAAAGAAACCCGCCCTGGCGGGGGACTGGACAATGGTACCAGCGGCTAACGACTCGGACAAATACTGCTCAAGCGCCTTGCGCTCGGGTGCGGACAGGGAATATAGCCTCCCGTAGGGTGGTGTCGTGTCCGGGAGAAGGCCGATGCCACAATCGTATGGACGAAGAGAGGTGACCCGCGAACGACTGAACATCGCAGATCGTGGTACTCCTCTGGGACATTAGACAGATCAATGGACTCATCCTAAAAAACAGGGACAGAAGAGACATCAGGGACAGCAGACACAAGACATTTGACATGACAAGGTAAATTCCAAGAAAAAATAGACCCCTGTGCCCAATTAATCTGAGGATTATGCTGCACTAACCACGGATGACCCAAAACAATAGGAACCAGAGGAGAATGAAAAATAAAAAAATAAATAGTCTCTTGGTGATTACCAGAGATGGTGAGGCTCATATCTACGGTGACTACATGGATATTTCAGAGAACACGACCATCTAAGGCAAAGGCGGTGGAAGGATCACACAGTTCCTTAAGATGGATGCCATGCTCTTTAGCCCATCTATAAAACTCCCTTCAGCACTAGAGTCTATTACTGCAGAGCAGGTAAACGATGAGCCCCGCCAGCGCACCAGGGGCTTGAATGTAGTACGGGTCTTGAAGATAGGGGTCACGCTCGCCAGTATTCCCCTTACTGCTAGCGAGCTCTGGCTTTTACTGGATAGGACGTAACATAGTGACCGGAACCACCACAGTACAGGCAGAGCCCCTCCTGAATTCGGCGTTGGCTTTCGGGGATGGAGATCCGGATTTTCCCCAATTGCATAGGCTCTACATAGGAGCATGATTCAGATGAGGAAGATGCGGCGGAAGGATATGTCCGTTGTTCAGGTGCAGGGTTTCCCGCAGAAAATGTGTTAGTTAAGGTGGTGGTGTGGGGTGGGGGGGGGGGGGGGTTTGGAATTGCATAACCAATTTTTTAGAGTGCCGTACCCCTCTTCCACTTAGACTGCAGTCACACCTTTTCCATTAAGGGACAATATTTGCCCCCTTTAATCAATTTCTCCATTTCATTTTTTTTTACCTTTGTAATACCTTTAAAAAATAAATAATTCCTTAAATAAAACAATGTTCAATAAATAGGCAATGCTAAAAATCGTTTAATATTAATACAAATATTATATTAAAATCGCCAGTAGGTGGCGGTAACTCATTGTCTTTATGTGTGAGTCATTCATTGAATCTCACGATTCGTTCAAAGCCACAGATTTCGTTGCAAAATAGAGCAATAAGCCTGACTATACTGTTTTAAATGTAGTAAATCACTTAATGTTACCCTTTTGTTTTGTTTTTTAACTGTTTTATAAAATCAATGTCACATTTGAAATCGTGTGGAAATTCGGGAAACATTGCATCAACATTAAAAACACTGCTGGATATCAGCCTGCATTTTGTTCGCACAAACAGCGCAAGCGGCTCGTGACAGAACACAGACTGACTGAATGACACTTCAATTTAAGTTGAAAATCTCAAATGAAGATTGCTGAACTCCAGCTTGTCTGTTTTCAGATCATCCGCGCTTCTTGAGCAGTGTAGAGAGAGCGCGCGCATGGTTGCCACCTACTATTGAAAAGACCGGGTAGAAAACAAGTTCTTTTAACAGAAAAACTATGATTTGGGGGTTAAATTATTGAATTCTGGCATTTGTGGCCACAGCGGATTAAACTGAAACTTTCCCATTTCAGACGACAAACTACGCTTGGCTAACGTTACTATCTTGTTCTGTAACTCACTTGCCTAGTAACCATAGTAACGGTGCGCACGCTTTCGCGCTTTCTGCTATGACGTGGAGTGCGAGGTGCACTCAACGTTGCATGAATTTTTAGTAACAGTTAATTTTGTTATGGTATGAACTTAATCCTAGTAAATCCTAGTAAAGGCAAAAATATGTAATACCTTTGTAACGAAATCCAAGACTTTGTATACCAAATTCAAGGCTTTTAAGGCCTTAATTTGAGATTATTTTTCAATGCTTTTAAGATCCCGCAGGTACCCTGGTTAATGTGTCTTGTCCCCTCACAATGACAGTAAACTAATTATTAGGCTAACGTTACATTACATGAGTCACGTCACATAGTGGTACGTGACACATATTTGTACGTGACACATACACATATTTTCAGTTCAAAATGGCGACAATAGACAAAAGTTCATTAGTTTGCCTGATTATTTTTGTGATTCGTTTAACATTTATGACCTAAAAAAACTGTCAAATAGGAAATGCTGTTTAGTTTTGTTTACATCTTATCTCGCACTTGACTGACCGTAAACTGAAGCACGTCGAGTCGCTCCTGTCTATGAGTCGCTCTGCTAAAATTCGCACTGAGAACATAAAGCCCGCCTACTTTGATTTGATTGGTCATCTCAAATATTCTGACATTGACAAGCAGTGACAGACCAATGAGGCTCAGATGAACACACACACAGATACGCACACACACATACACACTCTGATTGTTCTGACGTGCTTGGCGCCGCTGGAAGAACGCGCTGATAACAAGACTGAAGCGAACACGAAGGCTTATCACATATTTAAAGATTGAAAGGGAGAAAACAGGACAGAGTAACTCGGGGGATATCGCTCATATAATTTTTTTTGACGACGTAGTTAAGGCGGCAGGCGTGTGTAGCAGCCAAAGTCTAAAACTCAATAGCAAGGTCGGTAGCGGATCGCTTACCCTGGAGCAAGGCAGCGAGTTGATGAGAAGCCGCCCATCCGAAAACAGAGCGATCAAACACCCTTATCATCTCCTTCTTGAAAGAGGTGAACAGCTGGCAGCACTTGGAATCAGATCCCACATGGCCGTTCCCCAATCGCGTGCACTCCCGGTGAGGAGGGACAACAAAAGCAACCCTGGAGCGCTCCTTGGCATAGGTGGTAGGCTGAAGAGAGAACACAAGCTCGCATTGAGTTAAAAAGGCACGACAGCCAGAAGGTTCACCCGCATAACAAAGAGGATTGTTAATCCTGGGTTCCGCGGAGCTACAAGGCATGGACAGCACGGCATGCTTCTGACGAAGATGATACAGCTGGCTCGTTCAATCGGATACCTGGGCTGACAGACTCTCCAATGTGTGTCTGGCGACAGAAAGCTCCTCTTCATGTCTGCCCAGCAAGGCTCCTTACATCTAGACCACAGAGCGGATTGGCGTTTCCTCTGCTGGGTCCATTGTTGGCCAGATTATTCTGTCAGAGATCAGAGAGAGGACCCTAAAGCAAGAGCAGCCAGTAGCCATGTCGCCCTGTAGCCCAAGACTGGATGCCCACTGAAGCTGAGCAGGGTTGAGCCTAGTCAGTACCTGGATGGCACCCTGTGGTCTGTGTAGGTCCTAATGCCCCAGTGAAGTGATGGGGACACTATACTGTCAAAGAGCACCGTCCCTCGGATGAGACTAGGGATGGGAATTGATAAGATTTGATCAATATCAATGCCACTGACGATTCTGCTTATCGATCCTATTCTTTAACGATTCTCTTATTGATCCTTGATAGCACTGTGTGGAAAATAGTAGTCATATGCTTTTTCAGCAAAAAAACAAGTGGTTTTATTTGTTTTAAAGCTTACACTTGAGTAAGCAAACTGAATAATAAATAAGATTTACAAAATAAATTAAAAAATCTTCTGTAAACACAAGCATACAGGTCAGAAACTCTTCCTATTAAAACTATTCTCTAGAAAAACAGGGATGGAATAGTTATACATAATACAGTGTTTTCGTAGAATATGCCTGTTTTTTGTAAGACGCCAGTGATATTTAACATTGCATTACCCTGTTCAGCGGAGGTTACGGTGCTGCTAGCTTGGGCACTTGTACGCAGCGGATCAAAAACACGGCATTCCTGCAATTTAGTGCCATAGATAAGCATGTTGCTTGTAAAAAAAGCCAAGCTTTAGATCGTCTCTTCCTCTCCATGATTCCCTCCTTTGCTCAAATCGCTTTGACGTCATGACGCACAGATGCGTAGGACGCCGTGCTATGGTGCCCGATAAAGGACAAAAGGGACAGTTGTGAGTTCACGATAAAAGGACTCATTAACGTAGAGGGCATACAATATCGATGGTTCATAAAACTTAGAACCGGTTCTCGAGTGGAACCGGTTTTCAATTCCCATCCCTAGATGAGACGTTAAACCGAGGTCCTGACTCTCTGGGGTCATTAAAAATCCCAGGATGTCCTTCGGAAAAAGAGTAGGGGTGTAACCCCGGCGTCCTGGCCAAATTTGCCTATTGGCCTCTGTCCATCATGGCCTCCTAATCATCCCCATATACTGATTGGCTCCTCTCCACCAGTAAGCTGGTGTGTGGTGGTTGTTCTGTTCTTCTCATATATGCCTCGCGCTCAGCACACATGAAGTTTGCCGCAAAGCACTGGCAAAAGTAGCCTAATGATTATGGATGTGTCGGGAAACAATAGCAAGGAGATATTTTAATTGTTTATTAATGAACAAGTGTTTACTAAGTGTGTTGGCTGCAAAGATGATTATGGCGATGCTGACTCGTCATTCCTGCAGTATTGAATGCGCGTGCGCGTGCCTATATGGATTAGGTAATCAAACTATTTATTTCTAATTGTTTCGTTAAAAAGTAGACATATTTTGACCGTCTATAGGACTATTTCTCATGTCTGTGAGGCAAGTATCCTATACGCTGAGTTTCGGTTCATTTGTGATGCGCTCCAGTTCTTGCAGTCGAAGACGGATAAACTTTCTACTCTCAAGTGTATTCTGAGCGCTTTTAAGTGCCTTATCAGATTTATCATGTCACCGGTCTTAGCAGCAATTATCTTGTCGAAAATATTGCATTGCGTGCTTCTGGCATCGAGTCTGGTACATAGGTACACTTTGGATGGTTTCCACATATTTTCTATCTATCTGGGTTGGGACGCTTAAACACACACACACACACACACACACACACACACACACACACACACACACTCACACTACAGCCTCATGTGCGACGAGCCACGTCTCTGGGCAGCCGCGTAAACTAACGTTAGTGTTTTTCCGCCACAGCCAATCATGCTGCATGCTTATTGTTTCACTGACGTTGACGAGATTAACCACTTAGGTACCGAAATTTGGTACCAAAAAACAAGACATGTTTCAGTACTCGGTAGTACTGAGGCAATTCGAACTCGGTACCCAGCCCTAACTCTGACCCAGTCGCCTTTCCATAACAATCTGGCCCTTGTCAAAGTCACTCAAGGCTGTGTTTCCCAAAAGCATTGACCAACTTAGCAGGCGCGGAGTTTGTGGGGGGGCAGGGGGAGCGTTGCCCCCCCCCCCCCCCCCCCGGTGGCTGAAACGGGTAATTGCATTTAAAAAAAAAAATAGATATATTTTAAATAACACAAAACAACTAAATGGTGGTAGGTAATACATCTGAGTTTATATACTGCTTTAGTAAAAAAAAAAAAAAAAATTGACAAGTGACAGGCTAACGTAAGTCCAGCCATTCTCAGCTAGCATGTAATAGCGTTGTAGCCTAGTTATCTGGTCAGACCATAGACAGTAAAAGAAAGGGGTCGGACTCGTTACACCAAAATATGGACATAAGGAGATTTTTAAAACGTCGAGCTCCAAATGACACAAATAGTCAGTCGTCGGGATCTAAGGATACAACACAAACAACAACAGTATTATAATAGTATACAATAGATAATAGTAACAGTAATATATTTCAAAAGTGGAGAGTATTGTGTGACTGTTCATTTTTCTCCTGTCTCAAAATGTTTTAAATGTTTCATGAAGTAGCCTACAACCAAATGCGAAATATAACTTGTTTTTTAATCACTCTCATTGCCACAGTGTGTTTTGAAAAAAGGAAAGAAAAACTTTTTAAAAAATTTCGTTTTGGTTGAAGATAATATTTTAACAGTGCAAAAGTGGTCCACATTTCATTGATCCTAATTGTGTCCGAACCAGTGCTTGAAGTGGGGAAAAAAAGTGCCGGTACTCTCTTGCATTGGGAAATCATGACATTTGAGATTTCTACTGTGAAAAACAAAACTTGGAGATATTGCTGGTACAACAACAATTTATTGTTATTTATTAACAACATAAATGTATTTAAACAAGTCGTGTGTGTGTGTGTGTGTGTGTGTGTGTGTGTGTGTGTGTGTGTGTGTGTGTGTGTGTGTGTGTGTGTGTGTGTGTGTGTGTGTGTGTGTGTGTGTGTGTGTGTGTGTGTGTGCGTGTGTGTGTGTGTGCTTGCGTGTGTGTGTGTGTGTGTGTGTGTGTGAAAACGGAACTCCTCCAAGTGTGCAAGTCCAAAAATACATTTATGGTGAGATTACTAGCCTACATTTTATTTAATTAAATGCATTTATGGTAAGATTATTATATTTTCATGTCAATCTGTGTTCATTTTGACCACGAACCATGCGCTGTATCTTTAATTCAGCACGTGCCGCACAGCAGAACTAGACTCTGCGTGGAAACGATCGCTGCACTGCTGTATACGCGCCGCTCCTCGACCGGATCGCCGGACCGCATCCGCGCGCAGTGTGAAAGCTCGAACCTGTTAACACGGGTGCGGAAAAAATACGCACCAGATACGCACTGCAAATGGAGTAGCCTATATGTGAAACGTGCTTGACACTGACGCTTTTTCTGTCAGTGGTAGAGTACCGGCTACATGCGAGAAGTAGCTGTACGCAAGAAAAAGTGCTGGTACGCTTAAGAGTAAAATGCAGAAGTGTACCCCCCCCCCCCCCCCCCCCCCCCCCCCCACTTCGAGCACTGGTCCGAACGAAGATGCGATGCGAAGTCAAGTGGCTGTTTATGCGAAGTTCTACCTGTTTACAAATATGATTGTATTGTTGTACTGTTTTTTCTTGGGTTAAAAATAAATATGTGTTTATTTAGCATTTTTGTTTTGTCCATTTGTGCCAGTGCTGAGTTCCCCAATTGATAGGCCATAGGTCCCAGCTGCTACAATGATTTTTTTTTTTGCCCCCCCTGGCTCGAATGTCAAACTCCACCTATGCAACTTAGGCTTACGATGCTTTGAGGAAATGCAGCCCTGCTCTTTATTCCTGCCCATTATTAATATTTGGCCTTGTTAGGAGAGGATCAACATATTTGCTTCACCTGCGATTGGAAATAATGTTTTGGCTCATCAGTGTATCTGATCTGGCTGCTAGTGATTGAATCCTCACTCAAGACACATAAACCAAATGTAGTGATTTCCTAAATAGTTCTTTAATGTCTCTCTTATTTGCACCCATTTCTCACATAGTTAAATAATTACAAATCAAATTAATATTTTGTTCATTTAGCCTATTTATTTGGTAGGTAGGTGAAGTACAGTAATGTACAATCCATTTTTTCTCACATGGCAATTTTACCACCAGGTAAACTTTGACTACTATTCTAGCACAAAGTTCGGACTTTTATTTTGATGGGTAGTTTGGTTTGGTTTAGTGTATTATGTAAGAGGGCTGTAGCAGAATTAAAAATAAACATTGGTGAAACTGATCATCGTCTTGTGTCTGTCTCACAGACAACAATCAGCAGTAGTACTGACGGCGAAGGCCTGTCTGTCTGTCTGTCTGGCATCTGGTTGTCAAATATACACCGAGCTGCAAGCACACAGTGCGCAGAACACCTGCACAGAGCCGGAGGACCAAACAAACACGCCATTTATTTACCATTTTTTAAGGAAAGAGCATTGCATCAGCTTAAGATATTCCCTTCGAAAAAATAATAAGATTAACAGATGTTTGATGTGTGCAGTCGTTCTGCTGTCATTAGCGCAGAGTGTGTGCCGGAGGAGAGCATGAGTGTCTGATGTGCATTAGTTGAGTGTGTGTGTGTGTGTGTGTGTGCGCGTGCGCGTGCTCGCCGGAGGAGGAGAGCATGAGACTCTGATGTGCATTAGTTGAGTGTGAGTGTGTGTATGTGAGAGCATGAGTGTGCTGTTTCTGCTGGCCCGTATCATGCGCTCTCTGCTGCTGCGGCCCGAGACTCTCCTCCTCCTGCTCCTGCTGTGTGTGTCTCTGGCTCTCTGGAGCTTCTTCTTCTTCCACACGGAGGAGGTGAAGACCATCGTGCGGTCCAGCCGAGACGCGGTGCACATGATGCAGGGCAGGGTGAGGGAGATGATGCTGAGCGAGGAGATGAACATGATGAAGGTCAGGGTGAGGGAGATGATGCTGGAGGAGCAGATCTCCTTCTCCAGGACATGGCAGTTCAGGAGCAGCTCTGCCGCGCTGTACTCGATCCAGGGCAGGAGAGATCACATGGAGGACCGGTTCCTCATCCTCACGGACAGACCCAACTACAGCCATCCGGACATCTTCGGCATCTTCGACGGGCATGGGGGAAAGGTAAACATCTGTGTGTGTGTGTGTGTGTGTGTGTGTTTATGCATCTGTGAGTGTGTCTGTGTATGCATCTGTTTGTTTGTTTGTGTGTGTGTGTGTACATGCATCTGTATGTGTGTATGCATCTCTGTGTGTGTATGTATGCATCTGTTTGTTTGTTTGTTTGTTTGTGTGTGTGTGTGTGTGTGTGTACATTTATCTGTATGTGTATGCATGCATCTGTCTTTCTGTGTGTCTGTACATGCATCTCTGTGTGTGTGTGTGTGTGTGTGTGTGTGTGTGTGTGTGTGTGTGTGTGTGTGTGTGTGTGTGTGTGTGTGTGTGCGTGCATGCATCTGTGTATGTGTGTGTCCATGCATCTGTCTGTCTGTGCATGCATCTCTCTCTGTGTGCATGCATTTGTGTGCCTATCTGTCTGTGCATGCATCTTGTGCGTGTGTGTGTGTGTGTGTGTGTGTGTGTGTGTGTGTGTGTGTGTGTTTGCATGCATATTTCTCTTTCTTTCTAGTGACATTTTGCTTTTTGTAAGTGGTAACTTCAACCACAACTACAAACTTCCACAGTTTTTTTTTTTTTTTTTGGACATGGGTGTCCAAGAAAATATCATAGCCTTTGAAGCAGCTTGTTACATGCAAATGTCTCATTCAGTAGCGTCTTATGATATTATAATTTCGTACCATCACTTTTGCCAATTTTTATTTTAATGGATTCAACAACAGCTTTGTTGCTGAATACTCTGTGTTTTTTGGAAAATTTAATTAAAGGGTCTGTTCACCCTAAAATAAAAATTCAGACATTAATTACTTACCCTCATGTCGTTCCAAGCCCTTAAGACCTTCATTCATCTTCAGAACACAAATGAAGATGTATTGTATGAAATCCGAGAGGAATCCGCAAGAGATATTCCGAGAGAAATCCGCCTGGGGCTGTTGTCCTCTGCCGTCGCCACATTCACCGGCGGGGATGAGGACTCCATGTCCCTATCGGCATCGGAGAAGGACTAGGCAGCGTCGGAGCCGGACCGCCCCGACTCGTCAGGGTCCGCGACAAGGCTGTCAAGGAACTGGACTTGACATGGAATGCTCCGGATAAGCCTACCAAGAGTAAGCTGGATTCCTGGTATCTCCAGCCGGGCCGCCGAAACCAGGCTGCTTCAAGGAGGAGGACTCCGTTCTTCCCCGACGTCCAGAAAGTCGTGGTCTGCACCCCAACCAGCATGCGACCACTCTGCCACAGAGGCTATCTTCTCCCACGTGGACCGGGCGGAATCCCATGGCTACGTGCGCATGCCTCCCGTCGAGGAGACCGTCGCCGCGCACCTGTGCCCGTCCTCTTCTTCTCTGAGCATGGATCTCAGCTTGCCATCCAAGCCGTGCAGATTCACGGCTCATCTGCCTGACAAGGCCTACGCATCTGCAGGCGATGCGGCATCCACTCTGCCTTCCATGGCTATACTGCAGGTGTTTCAGGCAAAGCTTCTGCAGTCCATGGATGGCGACATCGTGGGCGTGGACGTCATAAAAGACCTGCCTGCGGCAACGGACTTCGCACTCGTGGCTACTAAGCATTGCGCAGAGGCCATTGGCCGCTCCATGGGCTTCATGGTCGTCCTTAACAGGCACATGTGGTTAACACTAACTGACCTGAAGGACGTGGACCGCAAGACCCTCCATAATGCTCCAATCATTCCCTCCTGCCTCTTTTGTAATGCCTTGGAGTCAGCGCACGAAGGCTATGAGTTTCGTGATGACCCGTCGCTGCAGGCAGTGGACGGGACCTGGAAAGAAGCGTCAAGGACCAAGGAGAAGCCCGCGCCACATTAGCGCGCAGTCCTCTGCTACCAAGCCTTTGTCCTGAAGGTCCGTACAAGAGGAGGAGAGAGTTCTGTAGCGACAGGGCTCTAGGCCCTGCCCCCAAGCACCGTGTTCTGCATCATGTCCCCTGTGTTCCTGCAGGCAACAATTGTAATGTTTGTTTGAATGCTGTGTGAGTTCCACAATAAAAACGAATATCCCTTCACAAAAAGAGCTTTTTCCTCCTCATACACTCGACACTTTGTCACTCGCCCTCCCCAGAGCAGCGCGGAGTCGCAGTCCATACCTATATTGGCCTCCCGAGGGCACGAGAGTGCGAATATTCCCCCGCCGTGCACGACACCGCTCGTTTAGCCTGGCTGGGGCAGCCACTGGCGACAACGGCCATAGAATTAATGCGGCCGCTGTGTCATTTTCTAGACGTGGAGGGCCATTCCGGGCGTTTCACCTTGGCTGCTGGGCATAATTCAACACAGGTATTCTCTTCAGTTCAGACGCAGACCAGCCCGCTTCAGGCGTGGGTCCGTCACTGACTTTGCCTCAAAACGCTCCATTCTGAGACAAGAAGTGCACAGCCTCAGACAGGAGAGCGGTTTTACAGCCGCTATTTCGGGGTGCCCAAGAGGGATGGAGGAGGGACCCCCCCCCCCTTAACGTGTGAGCTCACTCAACGAGGTCTGTCGCTTCTTCATGGGCCAGGTAAGCGCAACTGGCTATTCTGATCTGACTACATCTGTTCACAGTTGTTGCCGTTTCGGCTGATGAAGCTGTGCTTATGTACATACTGATATGAGATTACTGCTGTTATGCTGCCCTGTATTATTCAGTACAGCCTAAGATTCTAGCTGATATGCAAATTCTGGTGTACTTGAGCTGAGCAGCTCTTTGGTCTGGCCCTGCCTATCAGCTGTGAGCACACCTTGAGGAACGACGCTATTGGCTGTTGTTCTACTCTGTGATTAGTGTAGCCTTAGCCCGGTATCTTCGGCCTGATCCTCACCTCTCTCACGGCGGGATTGATTCTGTTCCCGCAGCGTCAAGCTGACGTGATACTGAATTGAAATTATAGCTTAATGGTGCTCTGTTGGTCAGATTTCTCAGGGGAGCGAGGAGATTATGTCCTTCACGGCCGCCGTCAGTGCCGCCGTGGGATCTAGCTTTAGTTTTGAGGGCTCTCTCTCTACCGCCTTTTGAACCCTTAGCTTTGATTGCTTTTAATTAGCTCTCCCTGAAAACTGCTCTGCTCCTTTCCCTTGCTTCAGCTAAGCACATTGGGGACTCTCACGCGTTCTCATTGACAGTGATATTATCTGTTTCGGACCTAGCGACTGCAGTGTTACTCTCTGGCCGACACAGGGCTATGTGCCTAAGTCACTCTCTACACCGTTCAAAGTACAGGTCTTTTCTCTGCCCGCTTTCTCTGCTGAGCCGTTTGCCTGATGCTGTGACGCTGACGCTCAGAGCGCTGTTTGCCCTGTCAGGGCTTTGCGGATGTATGTGAATCGCTTGCCGACCTTCCTTCAATCGGACCAGCTTTTCGTGTGCTTTGGCGGATGTACTAAGGGAAAGATGTGAACTGTCTCAAAACAGAGACTTTCTCACTGGATTGTGGATGCTGTCGCGGTGGCTTACGCGTGCAAGGGGAAGGATTGTCCCCGTAACATGCTCATTCTACGAGGGCTGTTGCCTCTTCGTGGGCCTGGTCTAGAGGTATGTCTATTCAGGATACATGCTTTGCTGCTGTTTGGTCTTCTCTGACCACCCTCGCTAGATTTTACACGCTGAATGTACCGTCTGTGGCGTCTCAAGTGTTCGGTGAGTTAATTTCCTCACTCATGTATTGATTACAGTTCTAATGTTTGACACAGTTGTTACCACTTTGCTGTTGGCTATGTGTATACTTTGTTCCTCACTTACGTTGGGACCTGCTGCTAGTGTTAACACAGTTGTTACCACTACCACTATTGACACTGTGAAATACTTTCATGCATTGCGAGCTTATTGTGTTGTGTCTGCCCTGGTTTCAGTGCAGCCTTCGCTTTCATTGTGTTGAATATGCAAAGTTTGATGGGGTTGGAACTGATGTCTCATTGGTCTAGTTCCACCTATCAGATGCGAGCACTCCTAGCGCCGCGGCCATTGGCTGACTGTCGGTCTCTTCCGTGGCTGCGGGATTTAATACAGTTCCCGCAGCGTCATAGCTGACGCAATGTTGAAGTTACCGCTCTCGAAAGGAAACGTCTCCGGTTACTATCGTAACTTCGGTTCCCTGAGAGGCGGGAACAAGACATTGCGTTAGCCACCGTGTTCGCTGTTCGATCAGCTGTGCAAGCATTCAGTCATGATTCTGATGCAATTGTCGCTTTTCTGAGCACATAAATCCGAAGTGCACACACTAAAAGCCTGTCAATTCGCGTGCAGGTCTTAATGACAGTAGCCTAATAGTAAACATGCTGCTGCTTGTCCTTAAAGGGATAGTTCGCCCAAAAATTTAAATTCTGTCATCATTTACTCACTCTAATGTTGTTCCAAACCTGTATTAATTTCTTTCTTGTGCTGAACACAAAAGAAGATATTTTGAAGAATGTGGCTAACCAGACAGTTGCTGGTCACAGTTGACTTCCATAAGGAAAAATATACTATGGAAATCACTGGGGTACATCAACTGTTTGGTTACACACATTCTTCCAAATAACTTCAACAGAAGAAAGAAACTTATTCAGGTTTAAAACAACTTGAGAGAGTAAATGATGACAATTTAAATTTTGGGGGAACTATCACTTTAATGTTAATAAAACAACAAAACACAAAGAGAAAATCACTCAACAAAACACAAAGAGAAAATCACTCAACAAAACAACAAAACACAAAGAGAAAATCACTCACTGCTCTAGACGGAGAACTTTAAGAGTAGCTTTAATGAGAATCAATCTATAATTTATTCAGTGAATAAATGTTTTGTTTTATTTTCATATTTGTTCATTTAATTTATTGAATGCTACTGTTAAATACACCTACTGTAGTTGAAAAAATAAAGCACTGTTTATTTCATTACTATATTAAGTTGTGTTTGTGTAATGTGTACATTTGTTCTTATTTTCTAATAACAAAGAAAATAATGACAAAGATTTTTATCTTCGCCCCTTTGGCCTAAATGTCTGCAATTATTTTTTCTTTTATATTTTGTTACCTTGTAAGGCTTTGTTTTTAAAATAGGGACATTAGTTTGGCTGTAATGCTCAGTCACCTGCAAAATATTAAAACCAACATGAAAAAGAATCGGGATAAAATCGTAAATCGGGATTTTCCTGCAAAAAATTGTGATATGATATTTTTGCCATATCACCCACCCCTAGAGGTACTCATTCTGCCTAATTGTTACAGTTTATGGATATCTGTGGTAACTCCCCCCATTATAAGCACAGCTTTTTAGGCCTTGTGTGTGTGTGTGTGTGTGTGTGTGTACGTGTGAAGATTGTATGTGTTTAGATGAGCATGTGTGAGGTGTGGGTGAGCGTCTGGAGGAGAATGATGTGGGCGAGTCTTAAATAAGTGTGTGTGTGTGTGTGTGTGTGTGTGTGCGTGTGTGTGTGTACGTGTGAAGAGTGTATGTGTTTAGATGAGCATGTGTGAGGTGTGGGTGAGCGTCTGGAGGAGAATGATGTGGGCGAGTCTTAAATGTGTGTGTGTGTGTGTGTGTGTGTGTGTGCGTGTGTGTGTGTACGTGTGAAGAGTGTATGTGTTTAGATGAGCATGTGTGAGGTGTGGGTGAGCGTCTGGAGGAGAATGATGTGGGCGAGTCTTAAATAAGTGTGTGTGTCTGCGTGTGTGTGTGTGTGTGTGTGTGTGTGTGTGCGTGTGTGTGTGTACGTGTGAAGAGTGTATGTGTTTAGATGAGCATGTGTGAGGTGTGGGTGAGCGTCTGGAGGAGAATGATGTGGGCGAGTCTTAAATGTGTGTGTGTGTGCGTGTGTGTGTGTACGTGTGAAGAGTGTATGTGTTTAGATGAGCATGTGTGAGGTGTGGGTCAGCGTCTGGAGGAGAATGATGTGGGCGAGTCTTAAATGTGTGTGTGTGTGTGTGTGTGTGTGTGTGTGTGTGTGTGTGTGTGTGTGTGTGTGTGTGTGTGTGTGTGTGTGTGTGTGTGAGCATTTGGGCCGCATTTACTCTGCAGGTCTTGATGCCCAATTCCCATGTGTTGAGTATCTGATTTTTTTTTGACGACCAGCTTACATCTTCTTTTAAAAGTGACCCATATCCGTGTAAGCCCGTCTAGATCGGCCCAATGGCGGTATCCAATAGAACGGGTGAAGGTCTCTGCGCATTACTGTCTTTCCGCGTGGCAAAGTAATTTAATTTCGTTTAAGCTTTTATCTGACTCCATTTTATCACGACTTTGAATTTAGGTTAGATTGCCAATTGGTTGTTGGTCAATCATATAATAGTTTAGCAATACATTTGATTGTTCTATTTAACTCTTTACTTTATATTTTACTTGTTCATTAGGAAGCTATGTCGCTCAGAGAGTCTCGCGCCGGTAGTTTACTCAGATCTCACGATCACAAACTCGCCAGTCTGATAGATAACCAGAGGGTATGGCTAAAGCGGTTCAACAATGCTGCATACGCGCTTGCTATTGTTAAAAGGTACCCATGCAGCCCCGACAGTCCCATATAACAACTTAGTTAAAGCCGAACAATAACCAGAGGTTATGACTAGTACATTGCTTTAATGCTTGCCATAATAGTATTTTTATCTAGCCCCCTATTTGCGACTGCATAACAACTTAGTTAATATCACGCAATAAGTCAGGAATCTAGAATCCCACCAGATGTGCTCACGCTCCATCTAAACTGGGATCTAGTATGTACTTAACCCTGGATGCAGATTTGCGGAAACATAAGACTTCACTTAATCTACTTGAGAAAATAATTTCAGAGTAATCAGAATAAAATCAAATATAACAATTTATTTTGTCAGGTAAATGTATCATGCCAATTTCATAATCAGTTCAAAGATAATAAATACAAAACATCAAACGCTCTGGAATAAAGAGAGAAGATGTGAACCTGTCATTATAAAATACATGATGTAAGAAAGACACTCCGCATCATGGGCTAATTTGAGCTACAAATCGCCCTGAGCCTCTTGTTGCATTTCTTTATATAGACAGAAACTTCTTTCACATGGAAACATTTGCTAACAATGGGGATTTGCATGCAGAGTTTACACCTTTTGGGAGCATGAGGCCATTTGCCTGGAAGACACACCCTCCTCTGTGTGCCAGTTATCTCTAAACTCTTAAGAACTTTATTATCTTCTGGTTTACTTCCTTGGGAATGAGACATTTGCACCAGTCGCACTGAGGCATTTCAAATGATACCAAACATGTATAATACTGTATGATAATTATTCACATTTAACCATAAAGATTTTTGGGTGAATTTCAGGTGATCTCAGCGTGAGAGAGAAGGAGTGGGGGAAGAGGGAAAGAGGTGTATTATGAGGCGAGACTTGCGTCTCAAATGGTGACGCTAACTTCACAAGAGAGAGTTCGAATGTTAATTTCCTTTGTTTTCTCAGAGAGTTGCCCTCTCTTCCAGTTCTTACATCCGATATGCATTTACACGATACAACCCAAGGTAGACGGACTGACCCGGAAAAGCTCAGCCTGAAAAGCAAGTAAAAATGGCAGGATTTGCAATGGACGCAGTCGAAATAATAATACAAGCTTTTAGTTTGAATGCATTTTCAGTATATTCAAAAAATAAATATTATTTTTAGGGGCATCAATAAATACAAATTTTGATTGCTTATCGTAAAATTAAGCGCATGTCCTTTATCTTGTTTAACGTGTTTATTTTCTCATCATTTGCTATATCCAGCAAGGTGAACCATCAAATTGAAGGGTGATTCTCACAAAACTGTATTTTCTGCAAGCTTTTTTTCAAGGTAAATTAAGGTTTAAATAAAAAGAAAATTCCACATAATTTATAAATTGATCCACACCAAAGCAAAGCACCCATTAAAAAATAATATTATTTAGGCTAAATAATTAATTTAAGCTAAGATTATTTATTATTATTCTATTTTTATTTATTTTTTATTGTAAAATATTAGTGTTAAGTTAAAGATGTTTTACACTTTCAATTATATTCATTTATATTTTTTCAATAATTTTAGATGCCACTATCGTATCAAGTAAAGAAGAATCAGTCACACTTTATATTAGGTGTCTTTAACTACTGTGCTCACGTGAAATAAAACGTCAGGTACGATGTACTTGTTGTGTAAAACACACACACGCTACCGAGGTGGAGACTGGTAAAGGTTTGGACAGGTTTGCTGGGATGAGTGATTTAAAGGGAAGGGCAACACTCATTATAGATGTAATTACAGAAATGCAGGTATTTTTTTTAAATACAAGTACGATGTAATGTATGTACATTGTGTATTGAATCAAATAATTAATTTAAATGTTAGTACATGGTAGTTAAAGACACTTAATATAGAGTGGGACTGAGAGGCACAACACAGGGAGAGCATTAAACATGATCCAGCTGCAAGAGAGAAAAAAGAAAAAGAGGTGATATTATATTTTGGCATGGCTCGTTGTTTCACAGAGAACCGTCACACATCTCTAGTGAGTGTTTACATTTACATTTTACATTTAGCTGACGCTTTTATCCAAAGCGACTTACAATTGCTATATATGTCAGAGGTCGCACGCCTCTGGAGCAACTAGGGGTTAAGTGTCTTGCTCAGGGACACATTGGTGTCTCACAGTGGATTCGAACCCGGGTCTCTCACACCAAAGGCATGTGTCTTATCCACTGCGCCATCACCACCACGACCACGATTGATGTGTTTGAGTATGTGTTTGAGTGTGTGTGTGTGTGCATGCCTCTTTGTGTGAGTGTTTATGTGTGAGCCTTTGATTGATGTGTGGGCAAATGTGTGTGTATGTGAAAGTGTTGCATGGTATATTGGTGTGACAGTATTAAGCCGTTGCCAGAGTATTTTTCAAATGCTGTTGCACAGTATACCAATGCTATTGGGGATGTTTTGCCATACCACTTTCTTCCAGAGCAAGTGTGACACCAATACTCGCATTGTTGGTGATTGTTGATACCTGTACTGTCATTGCATTTGAGAATATGTGTGTTTCTGCTTTTTGGGAACACAGGTGATATGCCTGATGCCTCAATATATTTTTGTCGGCAGTGTTTTCTTGCCTGTTGTCCTTTCGTGAACGCCTGTCTGGTTCAGTGTTTTCATGATAGTTGATGCATGAACAAAGACTTTCACAGTCTTCTGGAGATGTTATTCTTGTGTTCTTCCTCATCTGTTTCAGGATTGTGTTGTGCTCCTATAGTGATCTCTGTATGATGCTCACACGGACACACTCCAGAATCTCCTATGTGTAAATGCTGTGGATTCATGAACACCAGGTCTTGAGAAGTGCTTTTGTTGCCAGTTCCAGCTCTGTAATGTGTTTTTGAGGTCCTGTGAATGCGTTTGGGATTGAGGCATGCTTCACATGTATCTGTGATTGTGAGTTAAATGAAGAACAGACCACACTTTATTATGGATAACCCATGGGTACTTTGAGTGAGTCAGTGAAATGTACTGTCAAACCCCTGCAGGGATCGCATACAAACCCAGCGATGTATGAGAGTTGTTGCTCTAAGTTCAAGTTTTTAGGTTGTAAGTATGTCACCTTTCGCTAGCCCAAACACACATTGCACATGCTTGAGTATGTGTAGTGTACAACACTGAGACACTCGTTTACTCTGGACATTAACTGTTATTCTGTCTGATTCTCCCTCCACAAATCTGTGTCTCCTGAAGATGAAGGTCTGTGTCTGCTGAGCACATCTCTGGACACTGCCAATGATGGAGAGGTGACGCACAGCTGGATTTCATCCATCTACGGAAACTTTTTTCCAGCAGACTGTAAAATTAAACTTTAAAGAAAAAATAATGAACTTTATAGCTAATTTAAATTAAACGTGCGAGTGCAAGCTAAGTGTTGTGCTAACTGGTGATAACTCAGATCAGAGGAGATTAGCTTTTTCCAGTACAGGAAGATCTTGCCTGTAGTGGTGTGTGTGTGTGTGTGTGTGTGTGTGTGTGTGTGTGTGTGTGTGTGTGTGTGTGTGTGAGCTTCTTA
This sequence comes from Gila orcuttii, assembly GCA_026230005.1. Classification (NCBI taxonomy): domain Eukaryota; kingdom Metazoa; phylum Chordata; class Actinopteri; order Cypriniformes; family Leuciscidae; genus Gila; species Gila orcuttii. The sequence continues at coordinate 3,075,076 of JAPDVR010000009.1, read as the reverse complement.
TTACAGTTAAGATTTACAAAAAATTCTCTGTCAGTTTTCAGTCGGACTGTCAGACAGTGGCTACATTTACGTGTAATCAAATAATCCGTTAGTAATCAGATTGACGGCTCAATCAGACTGAAAAGCCTTCATATAAACACCTTAATCGATCGGATTGAGCTTGATCCCACTGAGGTTTCGATCCGAATGAAAAGGGTGGTTTATTCCTTTTCTAATCCGTTCGAGGGAACATATAATCACTTGATCAGACTGAAAACCAAAACTGAAAGGACTGCACATGTGCAATGATGTACTTGTTTCAGACGCTCATCCACAGACGACGGTTTTGGGCATGTTTACTGTGATAAATATAAGCAGCGGCACAACAGTTCATATGCTCATTGTCTCCAAATTATGACCAGAAATGGATAAATATTAAGTCTGCTGTTTAAAACAAATAAAGAACCAATGTAGGAGAATGGTTAATATGGGCAAACAGCGGGAAACTGCGCATGTCAAACAATATATTCAGATTTGAAGCTTGTGACATATAAACACACACATCAACCCGATCACATTCAGATTCATTAATCGGAATGAATTCAGTCTGATTGAAAGAAAAGTTGTGCATGTAAACATAGCCAGTGAAAGGAAAGCGGCAGCAGGAATTACTCCAGCAGTCTGAGATGGATCTCATGTGCTGATAAATACAATCATATGGGCAGAATATTTAAGTTCAGAGAGGATGGACATCCTTTGATCAAGATCAATAACATGTGAAGGGAGTTGAAGGGCTTTGAAATTCTTCAGATGGGTTGGGAAACTTTTAAGGGAATAGTTCAGACTTCAGTCATCATCACCCTCACGAATCCTTCACTAGTAATGTATGCTTCTGTTAGGATAAACAAGATTTCAATGTTCACAGAATCGCTGTTTGTAATGTTGATGAAGGTATATCAGTTTTATTGACCTGTTGCACTCTTCAAAGTCAGGGTGAGCAATTTCATACGTTTATTAGCACATAATACAAACAGAGAAATCAAACTTTAAAAGGTGCAGGCAACCGTGCAAACGAGTTGTAAAATGTTTAAATCATGCACAATGGAACAAGCCTATTATATACAATATAAGAGCAATACATACAAACAAATACATATATTTTTTTCCATGGCGCTCTGATCTGCAGCTGGACAGACTCGTATATCTGCGTTACTCAGAGAAGCCTCACAGCCGAACATATAACGCCGCTTTTCGTACTCTTTCACAGTATATCATGCAGCTCTCCGTCATTCGAAAGCCTGCGATCCCTAATCCATTATCTAATCCCTGTTCTCTAGTTTGTACTTCTTTGCGCTCAGTTCCTCATCATTTCTCTGTCTGAGGGGCTAAGAGAGTGTTTGCTGTTTTGATGCTGCAAACGATTCAGTTTTGGCTTTAGGTGATTCTGGTTAAAGAGAGAGAATGCGTGGATGGATAGTGGTAGACAGAATGTGTTCATAAGTGTGAAATATGAGATATAATGAAGTAATTGTAGTCACATTGCAAACAAAGTTTTTGTCTTATCTCATCGCGGGTTTGTTAGAAACAGGCCGGCTCTGTGATCGCCCAGCTGGAGTTATTCACCCGCTGGGTGACTCAGTCCTAAATGGACACATCATCCATAAACACATCAACATTCCCCGGATAATCAGTGTTTGGTAGGAAGGATCAGAGCATCCCTTACTCTCATTCAGGCTGCAGGTCATGGATGAAAAAGACCAGCGCCGAATTAAAAAGCAGTTAATGAATAGTTTTGTTACTTCGATCAAAGATAATTTGAACAGGCTGGCAACCAGTGACGTGCAGCAGTGACGTGTTCAAAAATAAGAGAGATAAATCCATTACAAGCCTCAGTGAGCAGCACTGATACAGTCATTAGGATCAACAGCCAAGTTTCCATACTCCGATCTGTTATCAACAAAGTGAAAATGTAAAAAGTTAGCAAAATTTTCTTTCTTTAGCCTGTTTTCATCCAATTGGCCTTTCACCTATAAAATGTTGGGCGTGATGACGTCATCCTTAAAAAAATGATTTCTTTAGATCAAGTGATATTTAGAAATAGGTGCCGTTTTTTTCTTCAATTTAACTATTATTAGACTGTAGATTGAAATAAAAGTTTGGTAATGTTATAAATATTAATATCATTATACTCTGTTAGAGCAGTCTGTCTTTCATGACAAATGATCCGTGCAAAATTGATTGGTTATTAACCAGTTTAAAGCTTTTTAAAATAATGTTTTCACTCAAGAAAAACTAAAACTAAAAAGAGTTTATTCCAGTTTAAGCAAAATAACGTCCAGTGGGGGAAATAATTATTCGATCTCCTGCTGATTTTGTAAGTTCGCCCACTTACAAAGAAATAAAGGGTCTATAATTTTTATGGTAGGTTTATTTTAATGGATAGAGACTAGGGCTGGGACAACGCGTCGACCTCATCGATTACGTCGATGCAAAAAATATGTCGACGCAAAATATGCGCGTCGATTCGTCAGAACCAAAACAAAGATGGCGGCGCCGGAGAGTAGTAGCAACCTTTCTTTTACTGTCTATGGTAGCAACAGGAGTGGCTCCTCAGACTATAAGAAGTGCAAGGCGGCACGCACTCGTTCCTCTAAAGTACACACACACACACGCAGAAAAATGTGCGTCGGTATCAAGTTCTCTTTCGGGCTTGAACGAACCATAACACAAATTATGCCAAACTGTCCGTTTTGTCGAGTGTCCTCATAAGAGCAGTCTAAAATGAGTAAAATAAAGTATTTTATTTTAAAGAGTAAATGACTCACTCTGACCCAGCGCCAGGATGATTATTATACCGGCAGCCTAATAATCATGAATGCACTCCGCTATCTTTTAACACATCTCCGGCGAACGGCTTCTTCACGCAAAAGGAAAAAATGTCACGAAATGCAGCGACCTATGTGGCGTTTCCTGATGGATCGAGGCTGTTCCTTAACTTCGTTTTATACGTGCAATTCACACGAGCTCTAAGCGCGTGCGAGACTGCTGCAAGTATGCGCTTATAGCCATTAATGTCGTGAAAAATACATAGAGGACACTGACAACGCGCTGACAGACAGGACCAAGAAGGTAACATTTAATAAAGTCTCAACTTTCAAATTTGGTTTGTCAAAGAAAATAAAACCATAAATAGGCCTACTATTTTGTGGCTCTTTAATGTGTCGTGACAGATTGCACTTTTTTTCAGTAAGCTAGGCCTATGTGTTTTCAAGGCTTCAAGGTTTTATTGAATGCTACCTCTGACTAAGAATTCATTACTTTGCACTTGTATAGTCTTTTATTTTGGAATTTTAAGAGCAATAACGTTTTTTCATTCAGATATGTAAATCAACATGTATAAATTGCTATTAGTCAATTAATGGGGAGATAATCGATAATCAAATCGGACAGAAAAAAATAATCGTTAGATGATTAATCGATGCATCGAAAAAATAATCGTTAGATTAATCGTTTTAAAAATAATCGTTTATCCCAGCCCTAATAGAGACAGAATATCAACCAAAACAATCCAGAAAAAACATATTATATAAAGATTATAAATTGATTTGCATTTTAGTGAGTGAAATAAGTATTTGATCCCCAAGCAAAACATGCCTTAGTACTTGGTGGAGAAACCCTTGTTGGCAAGCACAGAGGTGAGATGTTTCTTCTAGTTGGTCACAGAAGCGGCGCCAGATAATTTTTAACGCAGGTGCTGAGGGGGTGCTAGATCATTATATATCACATATATATTTATATATATATATATATACTACTGATAAATGAGCTAAACTTGGCCACTCAATATTTAATATTCAATTATTTTATTTATTACAATTAAAGTTTTGATTTTATTAAATTGAACAAGCACAACATTCAGCATTCAATCAAATATTCTTAAAGATTTTTGCATATTGACATTCATTGAACAACATTTCAGAATTTCAGTAAAGGGCAATATTATGCCATCAAAAAGCACCCAGACCGGGGAATCAGTATCCAAATTGGTGACAATGATCACTTACTAGTCTTACAGTCTCACTTACAGTCTCAAACCAGGACAATGCGACGGTTGTTGTGGTTGACTGAAAATGCATCAATGATGCGCTGAACATCCAGAGCCTTCGCTCTTTGTGTGTTTATGGCCAAAAGTGCCAAGTCGCTGTTTCGGGCATCCCCACAGTTGCTTCTCAGATGTGTTTTCAAGCGTCGGAGACAGGAAAAGGATCTCTCACATGACACACATGACACAGGAAGTGTCAGGGATATCAAGATGAGTTTGTGCAAGTCCATAAACGCATCTTTATATGGTTCCATAAGTAACAGCAATTCAGAAGTGTTTTTAATCGAGTGTCCTTGTTTTATTTTTCTTTCAAGCAAACGCCGGACTTGGTGCATCTCTGCGTTTAAATTTTCTTCAGTGATGCCATAAAACTGCAATAGACACTTCTTGTCTAAGAATGACTTGTGTTGTGGGCTGAGAGCTGAGACCCCCATCATCACATCGTCGGCATCTTTAGAGAAGCGTCTCGTCAATTCACTGACCAGTCTGTCAACAACTTGATAAAAGCAGTCGGTGTGCAGATCCTCATCAGAGTTGTGAGCGCGGTGTATAGAGGCCTCAACGATAAAGTCCTTCAGTCGCTGGCTTTGTTGTCGGGCATCTCTCCTTTGTGACGGTATGCTCCCCGATGCTAGGCCAACCTTGGCACACAGTTCATTTGCACGGTTTTGTATATCGCTCCAATATTCCTCAGAACGTTTTTCAGATAGTGCTGTGACGACAGATTGGATCAGATCACTTGCTGATGAGATGTCCAGATTGGGTGACTGCAGCTGGCCTGAAGCAAATTTGGTGATCCGGAAAATGTCTTCAAATAAAATGAGGCGCAATACAAACTGTTGGTCGATAAGCCCCTGCATTGCCCTGGCATCTGTTTTTCACCTCGCGTTTGTACTCGAACATCCTGCAAGGTGGCCAGAATGGCAGGGAGTGATTTTTTAATTGCCCACAATGCAGAGTGCTGACATGCCCAACGTGTTTCACTTAGTTTCTTCAACTCGACTGGCTGTTCAGATGGTTCAAGCTCCTTCTGTTTTTTCTTGAAAATGTCATGGACCACTGAACCAGAAAAAAAAATGTAGAGCATTTGTACAATCTCGAAAAACTGCAGCAGGCTGTATATTTCGTACACAGTCCACTAGAACAAGATTAAGTCTATGTGCATGGCAGTGCACGTATAATACGTGAGGCACCTCTTTTCCTGCACCCCGTTGTTACACCCCGACATCACCGCAGCTCCATCATAGCACTGGCCAATGCAGGCGTTGACATCAATGTTGCAATGACTGGGTCCAGAATTGGGGCATCTCCCGCATCAGAAGAACAGGCATTGTTTTCTTTGTTCTTTGTTCTTTTAATACACTGTAGAAGTGAATTTGCATCCAATCCATCAGCTGGCGTAAAGTTTTAAAACTCATTCCCGGCATGCAGGTAGCGGACTACTACCGAAATCTGTTCTTTTTTGCTTATTTTTTTTACTAAAATTCAGGCAATCTAAAATTAAGGCAAAATAACCAGCATCCTTCAATTCATCACTGATATGTTTTCTTACCATATCAGCCATAATAGCGATGATCTTATTTTGCACTTCGTGGTGAGTATATTTTCCATTTGACGGATTTTCAGTTATCTTCTTAGCAACAGTTTGGTCAAACATGCTGATGGCATTGAGCAGTTCGACAAAGTTTCCCCTGTTCGCTGAGTGCTCATCCTCTCTGTGGCCAAAAATGAATGTAAAAAAATGTATTAAAATTAAGATACAATTTATACAAAACGAAATTCACTTTAAAGAAAGGCTTTCTACAAAACAGAGCTTAATGAAGTGGTCCAAATCATGTCTGACCATGTCTCCCGATATATTAGGCATCCTATCTTACTCATGCTGTTCACTTTTCATAATCAACATAGATGGAACAAAATAACATTATAATATTTTATTTTAACAAATATGAAACTAAATGCGCTTATTTAATCGCTACAACACGTATAGTAGGCCTACAGACTCTCTATTTGTACAAATTGCTGCACATTCATTTAATTCTGAATGTTGCACACATAAGTTGAAAGCCATTTGTTTGTGCATAGTAAAACATATCTGCCACATTTATCAAGTTCACAGATAATTGTGCGTGCATTTATTAATCATTATGATAGATAAGTAGGCTATACTATGTACAAAAAATCAGATGAGCCCAGAATATGAACACAACGCGTTTAATTACACGTCATTAAGCATTGTCCTCCCATAGAAAACTAATGTGGCTTAATGTAGATTAGAATGTCCCCTTATTATGTCGAAATAACGAGATATGTCGAAATAACAGATATTAGGTCGAAATAACGAATTATTGCAGACCAGAGTAATGCAGAATAAATCAAGGTTAACATTTATTTTTGCCAGGCAGGATTAAGCATAAAATTAAAAGAATTAAACTAATACATAGTACACAACTGATCAGCATATAATAGTGACAAAATTCAAAATACAATATCAATATAGCTTTAAAGAGTCAGCATACCTGGCAATAGAGACACACAGTAACCGTGTGGGAAGTTCTGTTTACAGATACTTCCCTGAGTGGTTTGTCAATTCCCTTTAAATACCCAAGTGGAACAAAAGAACAATAAAATCTAGCACCCAAATATTTATTCAGCTTTCGTTGGACTTTTCGTGCCCCCAGTGGTCACGTCTGATTTTGGAGGATAAAGACAGATGGTTATCAAGGATCTTTATTGGGGCATCTCCCGCATCAGAAGAACAGGCATTGTTTTCTTTGTACTTACTGTTCTGCTGCTGCGGGAATGAAACCCCCTTACCATTCGCACCAGAAGTATTTATTTTGACCTCACATAAAACAGCTGGAGGCAGTCTATTTGTGAGATTTGCATGACTGAATGAGTCCTGAGGGAAGGAGATAGTGTGAGGAGTTTGGAACTCACCATGGGAGGGAAAAGCCTAGATTGGGCCAGTTGTGGTGTGCTCTCTGCAGGGTCTCTTGGCGACCTTCGGGCGGCCACGGCGTATAGCCCCCCCCCAAAAAAAATTCTTGGGCGAAACCATGGGCTTATGGGCATGACATGAACAGACTCTGGCTCGGCGGGCATGCTCGGCGGGCATGACGTGAACAGACTCTGGCTCGGCGGGCATGACGTGAACAGACTCTGGCTCGGCGGGCATGACGTGAACAGTCTCTGGCTCGGCGGGCATGACGTGAAGCTCGGCGGGCATGACGTGAACAGTCTCTGGCTCGGCGGGCATGACGTGAACAGTCTCTGGCTCGGCGGGCATGACATGAACAGTCTCTGGCTCGGCGGGCATGACATGAACAGACTCTGGCTCGGCAGGATGGACGTGAATAAGCTCAGGCTCAGCAGGGCTGACGTGAGGCTCAGGCTCGACAGGGCTGACGTGAAGCTCAGGCTTGACATGAAGATCTGCCTTGACGTGAAGATCGGGCTCGGCAAGACTGACGTGAAGAATCCCAGGCTCTGTGTCAAAGTCTATTGAATTTATTTCCCCAGGACCCTGGAGGAGAAAAGGAATAAAAGATTCTGGAGGGATGATCTCGGCGGGACGAGATTCTGGAAGGGCGGTCTCGGTGGGACGAGACACTGGAAGGGCGGTCTCGGTGGGACGAGACACTGGAAGGGCGGTCTCGGCGGGACGAGACACTGGAAGGGCGGTCTCGGTGGGAAGAGACACTTTTATTGGCTGTTACAGAGCCCAATGGTAAACAGAAAACCATTGTGGAAAAGTACCCACTCTACATAATCCTCGAAGCTCCCCGAGGCCCATCTCCGGGCAGGCGTGCTCTGGTCACACACAGAGGCTGGTGTCGTCATAATGAACAAAAGGTGCCAAATCCAAATACCTCGGTCTGTCGTTCTGTCATGGGCTGGTTGAAGCAGGAACGGAAGCAAGATCACAATTGCAGCAGTTTTTATTTAAACAAACTAGATTATTAACGGACAGGATTCAAAGGGAACACAAACGGAACAACCAAGCATGTAGCGACAACGACAGACAAGGAACAGACTGAAACACAGGGCTTAAATACACAGAACAGACAAGGGAAACGAGACACAGCTGGGACAAATGAACTCATAATGACTGATTAACAAGACAGCAGGTGATAGGGATTAAATCAAAGAAACACAGGAACAAACTGGGTGACACAGGCAAACAAAACAAACACTAAATGTGACAGTTTCATTACTGGATGAATCAGTGTTTTTGAATAAATCTCTTGAATGATTCAATGACATATACATTTTTAACAGTCACTTGTCTCCACCTACTGGTGTAACAATGTAATTGATACAACATTTATTTGAAGGGTCAAGTTTCCATAAACATCAGTGTTTGTATCAGAGCTATAAACTTTTATCCCAGTACTTCTGTAATAATTTAATTATTTTTAACACAGAAGTAAAAATACTCTGTGGTTGAAAAGACTGTTTGTGAAGCTGTTTCATACCTACACGACAACTGCTCTCTCTGGCTGCGTTTACACTTGGCATTAACATGCGATCACCGTGATCCGATCAAGCACATTGGATCATAAGCCAATCAGGACACGGTGCGTTTACACCTGTAAAGTGGCTTCTGTATCTGGATAACAGATCGGATCTCGCATTCCCGCAAAAAAAAAAAAAAAGGATGGCTCCGGTGCAAAGTCGACCTGAAGTGGTGGCAGGGCTCTCAAGTCTCACGCATTGGGCGTGAGACACACGCATTTCAACCCGTTCACACGCTCACACGCCACACCTTGTATTTCTCACGCTGAGGAGTAAGGGAACTTGTCCCGCTATACAATTACTGGACGAGGTGCAGGCAAACGGAGGGAAGTTCTCTGCCGAGTTCATAGCATCTGTCTCGAGTTATACAGAGTTAAATGCTAGCTACCAGCCAATCAGAAATTAGAATTAGTCGTTTCCGGGTAAATTATGTGTTCCCGCTGCAAGCACGTTCGTTACTAGACAACACGTGCACACACGGAGTGGAAGTTGAAAGAGCACGATCTGATGAATGCGGTTTGCGGACATCTTCATTTATTTTTTATTTTTTTAGCATTTTGATTTTACAATTCCTGGACGATATCTCTTGCCTGTGATCAAAGACAGTGAGAGCTGATGTTAAGGAGTATAGCCAAACTCGTGCTAAATTATTTTTGATGCATTCAAAAACTCTCCAACTGCTTTTAAAGGGGTCATCGGATGCAAAATACACTTTTATATGGTATTTGCAAATAAATGTGTCTTTGCAGTGTGTGGACACAATCACCATGCAATGAAAAAAATCCACTGCTAGCAAAAATTTAAGCGAATTTGGTTGGGTCGAGGGACCGCTGCTGCAAATATTTGGGTGGCTCCTCCCCTAAATCTCACTCTAAACTTTTGATAAAACTTGAGAGCCCTGTGGTGGGTTTTCTTTTAGAAACAGTTTTCAGCTGTGGTGGGAAAAATGCGCGTTCTTTACAGCTACATGCAGCAATTCCTGGAGAGAGGAGGGGGAATAATGACAGTGGGCAGGGTTTAATAGACATAGAGCTGAATCATTGTCATTTAGAAACAAGATCAGATGGGTGTTTGAATCAAGATCACCACCTTTAAATGATTAATCATGCAGCTCTATGTCAGAGTTAGTTGTTCTTTGAACAGTTTTTAGTCCATTTGCTGACTGCTGAAGAAGTTGAATAATTTGTAGTTACACTATGTTTGGTGTTGTATTCCATGCTGTATATTATATAGATGTATATCTGACAGTCAAGATGGACAGGGGACTCAATGACACAGAAGGACACAAGTGGGGCAAATGCATTATTCCGCCAAGCCTTTATGCCTAAAATGAGTTTGTAAACAGAATAAAAGCTAAATTAAGTATTTGCTTGCGGCACAAAGGGCTGCAGCTGCTGTTTCATTCTCATCAGCGCTGGTGTTGGCTTCTTTCACTGAGAAAGACTGAGGTTGTCCAGTGTCAGAACAGGACGCTAAACGTTTGATTATGTTTGAGGCAGTTAATGGAAAATGATGCTCATCCTGTAGGCTCCAGCATCCAACATTTCCTAAACACAAGCAGGAAAAGCAGAAAATTAAATCAAGAAAATTAAATGCACAGATGATTCTTTCACAGTAATAACGTTTCACGTTCATAGGGGAATCATTAGTTCTCAAGGAAACACCCTGTTGGCTAGTTCCTAGAACTAAGTTCCTAGAACTATCCGGTGCGAAAGCCCCTAATGACCCTATAAGTTCAATTAAAGGATTTGTTCACAACAGAAATAAAATTTTCTTGATAATTTATTCACCCGCCACGTCATCCAAGATGTTTGTCTTTCTTTCTTCAGTGGAAAAGAAATGAAGGTTTTTGAGGTAAACATTCCAGGATTTTCTCCATATAGTGACAATGGAGTCCAACGGGTTGAAGATCCAAATGTGAGTTTCAGTGAAGCTTCAAAGTCTCGACACGATCCCAGCCGAGGAATAAGAGTCTTATCTAGACAAACCAGTTGACATTTTATATAAAAAAAAACATTTATATACTTTTTAACCACAAATGCTCATCTTGCACTAGCTGTGATGCGCCATGCATTACGTAATCACGTTGAAAGGTCACGCATGTGCCCAGAGCCGATGCAGTTACATAAAACAAGACTTGGTGAAGCTTTGCGAACAGACCATTTCTCCGAGTAACATTTAGCCATGTTTACATTCAAAGTTGTGAATTTACCTTGTGCGCAAAATTGGAACATGGCATAAAACATTTGCGAATAAAGCAGCATTTTCATCCCATGTGTTCAAGAGAACAAAATCGTCACTTCCTGGCAAGGAGTGCATTAGTAATATGCGCCTATAGGCGGGTCCACGACGCACTTACACTTTGTCCCGTAGATGTTCCGCTTTATTTATTTTCACACACATGCACACACACAGTGTTGTTGAAAACTGCCACCAGGCCCAGCCCTCCCATTGATATGCTCTCTCTTCTTCTTCTTCTTCTTCTTCTTCTTCTTCTTCTTCTTCTTCTTCTTCTTCTTCTCTCTCTCTCTCTCTCTCTCTCTCTCTCTCTCTCACTCACACACACACTAACACCCTCTCGTTAAGATCTCTCTTTTTCCAATCACTGACACACACACAGATACAATATTGAATGTTGAAATTACTGTACCAGATTTGAAGATCTGACATACAAATTTTATTATTACAACACCAATAAAAGTAAATGGATTTTCACCTAGATGTTTTATTTAATTATTTCTACATTTGCCGTCGTATTGTCGATGGTTTCAATAACACATTCTGCAAAAGGGGGGCCTTGGCCAGAACTTAGTGGTATTTGGAGGGCCTTGTCATGGAAAAGTTTGGGAACCCCTGCTTTAGACTATGCGCTGGGCGTGCCGACCATTTTTCCCGTCGTTAAACTAGCAAGAGTGGATTCGGACACGCCCTAAGTGCACTTGCTCTGCTGGTTAGTCCAGTTATCCAATCACAGCCTCTGCTGATTGTTTTGTTGCACATCGAGGGATTTATTAAGTAAATGTTTTTCCATCGTAGCTTATACTCATGTCTTCTTATCGGATATCTGCCTCAATTGAGTGGATGATTTTTTAATGCAGATTGTTTGAGTTTATGTGCATCTTGGCACAATATCCAATTGCACAACTACTTCCATGTTTTACTTGTCACGGCTCAGGCAATTTTGGTAGCAACGTTCAGCACATCTACATGCAGAGATTTATTGATTGGCAGTCTGACTGTTTTCTACTTTTTAAGTCCGTCAGTTGATTAAAACAATAAATAATGTTTGCAGTTATCATTTGCTGAAATATGCGTCCAAATGTACACAGCTTTTGAATAATAAATCAAATGTATTTAGCTTGCAGAACTCCACTTCTTGTAGCCTGGCAAGCCAGACCTATCAAGATGTTAGGTCTGGGAACTCACAATTGGCATACCTCAATCCGAGGGGCGGGATAAACAGTTGTCTTTCAAATTCCCTCTGCATGCAATAGGACAGCGTCAGCACTACAACCAACCAGAGCAACGAACGGCTGTGGCTGAGTGAGTCCCATGCGTTTTTCCACCAGCGGAGCTAGTTGATAGGCCTATATTAAACTTTTGCCGTATCCGGTCGTCAAAACTCCGAACACATCTTCCTTTTTTTAAGAATGACTTAAGTGACGTTCTCTTAACTCCAAGTCATCCAGAGTCGCGGCCAAAGCCGATTCGAAAGACCGCTGTTCGCCAGCAGCATCTTCTTTGTTTTCAAGTAGCAGGGAAATCACCTCTGTTGGAAGATGTAACATCCAGAGGTCCAGAACTCTCTGGAGCAGGATTTTATCAAGGATGTCTCTGTACATTGCTGCATTCATCTTTCCCTCGATCCTGACTAGTCTCCCAGTTCCTGTCGCTGAAAAACATTCTCACAGCATGATGCTGCCACCACCATGCTTCTCTGTAGGGATGGTATTGGCCAGGTGATGAGCAGTGCCTGGTTTCCTCTAGACATGATGCTTGCCATTCAGGCCAAAGAGTTCAATCTTTGTTTCTCATGGTCTGAGAGTCCTTCATGTGCCTTTTGGTGAACTCCAGACGGGCTGTCATGTGCCTTTTACTCAGGAGTGGCTTCCATCTGGCCACTCGACCATACACTCGACTTCTCCCCCGATCGCTCAGTTTGGCCGGGCAGCCAGCTCTAGGAAGAGTCGTGGTGGTTCCAGACTTTTTCCAAATTGATGGAGGCCACTGTGCTCATTGGGAGGTTCAATGCTGCAGAAATGTTTTTGTACCCTTCCCCAACTCTGTGCCTCGATTCAATCCTGTCTCGGAGGTCTAAAGACAATTCTTTGGACTTCATGGCTTGGTCTGTGCTCTGACATGCACTGTTAACTGCTGGACCTTATATAGACAGGTGTGTGCCTTTCCAAATCATGTCAAATCGACTGAATTTACCACAGGTGGACTCCAATCAAGTTGTAGAAACATCTCAAGGACGATCAGGGGAAACAGGACCTGAGCTCAGTTTTGAGTGTCATGGCAAAAGTTGTGAATACTTATGTATCTTTCATTTTTAATAAATTAAAGATTTCAAACTAACTTCTTTCACGTTGTCATTATGGGATATTGTTTGTAGAATTTTGAGGAAAATAATTAATTCAATTCATTTTGGAATAAGGCTGTAACATAACAAAATGTGGAAAAAGTGAAGCGCTGTGAATACTTTCCGGATGCACCGTATGATGAACACAAAATTACCACAGTCATACGCAGAAGAGTGTTCATAAATTGATGTGAATCCCCTTAAGTATTGCTCAAGAATGAGTAATGTTTTCTGTGTTTGTCTCTCAGGCAGCTGCAGAGTACGCCAAGTCTCGTCTTCCCGTCCTGTTGCGCCAGCAGCTTCAGAAAGAAAACCGTGCTCGTACTCCTCAATCCATCCTCAGGCAGCAGATACTCAACATGGACAAAGAGATGCTGCAGAAACTGTCGGCATCCTATGATGAAGCAGGTGAGAGCTCACAGTCCGATGGATGGCTCTGAATCACGATATACTAAGTGCAAGTCTACGACAATTTGACCTTCGACCTGAGAATCAAACATGATGTGATGAGGTCATTGTGCACTGTCATGTCATACTCTGTGTGTCAGGTGTTGGGGTGGTGAAAGGAGCGAGGACTCAGGTGCAGAGTTAATGGGCTTTTTTAATAATAAAAATAAAACAAAATACAAACAAAAACTACCCCGAGGGGGAAAACAAGACTGACTTGACTTGACTTGACTGCAGGGAAACACACAGTGTACGCACAGACGACAAACCAGCACAGGACTGAAAACACAAGGAGAATAAATAAGGAAGCAAACTAAAGAGGGTAATGAGGGAGGACAGGGGGGGCAAATTAATCAATAATCAGGTAACAAGATCGACAGGAGAGGAGAGAGCACATGGCACAAGGAAACATACATGACAAGCCATGTGCTCACACCAAACATGACTAAAACAAGTATGAAGGTAGTCTTGTTTCTTTATTATTCAATAAAAAAAACCTTCACTTCAATGAAAAAAAAACTTTTCAATCAAAGAAAAAAGGTATTTGAGTCCAAAAATATATTTAAGACTCAAAAAGATACATTTGAACACTGCTTTTCTTTGATTGAAAATGTTTTATTTGATAGAAGTCCGGTTTTGTTTTGTTTAAAGCAACCTTTTTAATTGAAGTAACATTGTTTTTTGATTGGACCATATAATGGGTAGGACATTTGTGTCTTTATCATTCAATCAAAAAAGAAGTTGCTTCAAACAAACAAACAACAGAATCAATAAAACAAGTCACTTCAATGAAAAGATAAACATTTTTCAAATATAGAAAATCGTTTTTGAATGCAAATAAAATATTTGAGACTCCAAAAATTGCATTTGAACACTTTTTTTTTATTATTGAAAATGTTCTCTTTGATTGAAGTAATCTTTTTTGTGTTTGGGCCATAGGACATTTGTGTCTTAATCATTCAATTCCAAAAAAGTTGTTTCAATCAAAAAAAATATTTTCAATCAAAGAAAAAACTGTTCAAATGCAAAAAAAAAAAAAATTACCCCGTGAATAAAAAAAGTATTGAAGAGAATGTGTTTTTTCGTTGTTTTTGTTTTTTTTATTTGAAGTGAAAAAAATGTAGAAGTTCAAATTGTATTGATTGAATAATTTTTTTTTTTTTTAGGTGAAAATAGTTTTGAAGTTCAGATTTTTTCGTTTGAATCTCTTTTTTTTTTTTTTTTTTGAAGTGCAAAAAGTTTTGAAGTTCAATTTTTTTTTTGATTGAATCATTTTGACACAAACGTTCCGCAGTGGGCGGGTGCTTCTCTATTGGTCAGACATGTTTGATTGACAAGTGTCTACACCAACGACATCTTTCTGACAAAGAAGTCATGTTCGCTCTTTTTATCCGTATAGGAGTGCGCTCGTGGCTCTATTAAGCCTCGCGCCAGCCACCAGCCACAAGATCTCTCACTGTTTACACCTATCAGACACTCCTAATGATACAGGAGAGCACACAGACAGTGCAATACAGATCTTATTTACCTATTTCTCATCTTATTTTATATTTTATTCGCTCTTTTTATCCGTATATGGGAGTGCGCTCGTGGCTGCGGCGCCAGCCACCAGCCACACCATCTCTCAGTGTTTTCATCTACCAGACACTCGGGATTGATACACGAAAACACACAGACAGTGCAATCCTGCTCTTATTTACCCCTTTTCTCACCTTATCTTATATTTTATTTGCTCTTTTTGCCCGTGATGAAGCGCGTCTCGATCCTGGCTCTTACATCACCAGCCACAAGATCTCTCACTGTTTTCATCTACCAGACACTCGGATTGATACACGAAAACACACAGACAGTGCAATCCTGCTCTTATTTACCTTAATGTCATCTTATCTAATATTTTATTTGCTCTTTTAGCCCGTGATGGAGCGCGTCTCGTCGCGTCAGCCTCTCGCGTACTGCCACAAGATCTCTCACTGTTTTACAGCTGCCTGTCATCCAGGAATGGTGCAGGAGAACAAACTGTAAGTCACAGAACATGTCAAAGTCAAGTGAGTAAATTGAATATTTAAACATCACATTGTGGTTTATGAAATATTGTTTAAGTACCTTTTTAAGTAGTTAGGCTACCTGTATACACTTTTGGGTGCAGGGGTGGCTGATTTCAATTAATTTTCTGCAACCAATACTCGTAACTCGACTACATTTTCTTAGCTTCAGATATCGAGCAATTAATAAGATAGGTTATTTAGTGTGAGCGTGTGGGTGGCACGGGGTGACACAACCACCACCTCCACCCATCCATAAAGTGTTTTCTGTGACAGTGTTGGCTACAAAGATGAAGTTGGACTCGCCATCTTCGCAGTAGTGAACGCGTGGAGAGAAATGCTCATTACATAATCAAGTAGTAGCATAATGAGAGTAGCCTATTTATTTTTGTTTTGAATTGTTTCGTTTAAAACTAGGCTAGACATTTCTACCTTTCTAGATACTAGATATATTTCTCATGCATGTGAGGAACGTGCAATGCAAAACTGTCATGATTTTATTGTTATAGGACTATGTCTGCTATATTTGCTTCTTATTTATAAAATCCAGGGAATTGGTTGATCAAACATTGATTAAAATTAAGATACAATTTATACAAAATGAAATTCACTTTAAGGAAATGCTTTATACAAAACAAAACTTAATGGAGTGGTCAAAAACATTCTCCTTCAGAAAATGTCAATCGGAGTATCAGGCGCTGTAACGTGAGAGATCTTGTGGCTGGCCACCAGACGCGCTCCATATTACGGGACAAAGGAGCTAATAAAAAATAAGATAAGATGTCAAATAGGTAAATAAGAGCAGGATTGCACTGTTTGTATGTCGAGTGTATCAATCCGAGTGTCTGAAAACAGTGAGCGATCTTGTGGCTGGTGACGTAAGAGCCACGATCGAGACGCGCTTTATCACGGGCAAAAAGAGCAAATAAAATATTAGATAAGATGACATTAAGGTAAATAAGAGCAGGATTGCACAGTCTGTGTGTTTTCGTGTATCAATCCGAGTGTCTGGTAGATGAAAACAGTGAGAGATCTTGTGACTGGTGAAGGTTAGTAAGAGCCACGATCGAGACGCGCTCTATCACGGGCAAAAAGAGCTTATAAAATATAAGATGAGAAGGTGAGAAAAGGGGTAAATAAGAGCAGGATTGCACTGTTTGTGTGTTTTCGTGTATCAATCCTAGTGTCTGGTAGATTAAAACATTGAGAGATCGTGTGGCTGGCGCCGCTTAATAGAGCCACGAGCGCACTCCCATATACGGATAAAAAGAGCGAATAAAATATAAAATAAGATGAGAAATAGGTAAATAAGATCTGTATTGCACTGTCTGTGTGCTCTCCTGTATCATTAGGAGTGTCTGATAGGTGTAAACAGTGAGAGATCTTGTGGCTGGTGGCTGGCGCGAGGCTTAATAGAGCCACGAGCGCACTCCTATACGGATAAAAAGAGCGAACATGACTTCTTTGTCAGAAAGATGTCGTTGGTGTAGACACTTGTCAATCAAACATGTCTGACCAATAGAGAAGCACCCGCCCACTGCGGAACGTTTGTGTCAAAATGATTCAATCAAAAAAAAATTGAACTTCAAAACTTTTTGCACTTCAAAAAAAAAAAAAAAAAAGAGATTCAAACGAAAAAATCTGAACTTCAAAACTATTTTCACCTAAAAAAAAATTATTCAATCAAAACAATTTGAACTTCTACATTTTTTTCACTTCAAATAAAAAATAAAAAAAACAACGAAAAAAAACATTCTCTTCAATACTTTTTTTATTCAGGGGGTAATTTTTTTTTTTTTGCATTTTAACAGTTTTTTCTTTGATTGAAAATATTTTGTTTGATTGAAACAACTTTTTTGGAATTGAATGATTAAGACACAAATGTCCTATGGCCCAAACACAAAAAAGATTACTTCAATCAAAGAGAACATTTTCAATAATAAAAAAAAGTGTTCAAATGCAATTTTTGGAGTCTCAAATATTTTATTTGCATTCAAAAACGATTTTCTATATTTGAAAAATGTTTATCTTTTCATTGAAGTGACTTTTTTTATTGATTCTGTTGTTTGTTTGTTTGAAGCAACTTCTTTTTTGATTGAATGATAAAGACACAAATGTCCTACCCATTATATGGTCCAATCAAAAAACAATGTTACTTCAATTAAAAAGGTTGCTTTAAACAAAACAAAACCGGACTTCTATCAAATAAAACATTTTCAATCAAAGAAAAGCAGTGTTCAAATGTATCTTTTTGAGTCTCAAATATATTTTTGGACTCAAATACCTTTTTTCTTTGATTAAAACGTTTTTTTTTCATTGAAGTGAAGGTTTTTTTTTATTGAAAATATTTTTTTTTGATTGAATAATAAAGAAACAAAACTACCTTCATAAACAAGCGCATGGTCAGTAAAACAAATCACAAGCCATGTGCTAACACAAAACGAGACATGAGCACTCAGCCAATGAGAAAACTCATAAGCCACTTGTTCACACAAAACATGACAACATGAAAGCACACACCTAGTGTTAAACACAAGCTGTGTGCTACACAGTACAAGACAAAACAGGAGTGTCAGGGCTCTGTCACAAAACCAAGAAATAGACTAGACAGAAGTGACAGAACCCTGATACTGTGCTGCTTTGAAAAAAGTACCTGACAGTATTCAGTAAAGCTGCATGATTCTGGATAAATTGAGATTCAAATTCAGTTATATATATATATATAGTAATGGAATCACAATTTTGAATAGACTACTAAACAAAATATCATGTGATTTATTAAAGGTTCTGACAAAATGTTAATTGCTGCAGTCTGTTTCAAAATAAATAATTTAAACTTTTTTTTTTTAATTGGTTAAATGAATGATTCAATGACTTTCTTATAAATACCTCACTTGTTTCATTACTGGATGAATTAGTGGGTGTTTCTCATTTCTTATTTAAGTTTAAGACATTATATATAGTAGTTTATTGTAGTATTAACATTAAAACGCTGAAAACTTTAAATATAATTATTTAAATATAATTGCGATATATTGTGACACCCCTACCTATTACCAATTTAAGGACTACATAATAATAATTACAATAGAGGTAGAAGGCTAACGAAAATACAAAGTTCAACTGTAAATCGGGCCAAGAGCTGGATCGCTCCAGTAAAGAGGAGAGAGGTGGTGAAGGATTTGCATGAGGCGAACAAAAACCAGACTAACAGAGAGAGAAAGAGAGAGACACCATTAATGCCATTGGTGCTTTTATAGACCCTTTTACAGTTGGTAAACATTGTGATGTATTTGTGTGGGCGGGGCTTAGCTGGAGGCAGAAAGATTCCCCTGAACACTTCAACAACGGTAGCTAGCAAGTTTTGGTAGCTTGTTTTTTTTTTTAACAATGGAAAGAAAGAAAATCCGGTTTTATCTGAATATGTAAGGTCACTCACTGTCCGGGACCGCGATAGTTATTTGAAAAAGTTAACTTTAACGGACGGAACCAGATTGGTCGACCCGTACACACTCACTCATTGGATGGGCGATCTGACAGGATTACCTCCGGTTGAGTGGCCTGACATGTGTCAGAGCGTGTATAGTAAAGAGAAACTGAGAGCGTATAAATCCTTAGACGCTTATAACTACGTACTGAATGGTCACGTACAAGACTTAAAATACAAAGCTTTAACAGATGAGTTTTGTGTCGTTCGATCCGAAGTTCTGCCTAGCCAGCGCCAAGGCCAGAAGACGACCATGTACCAGGCTTGGGTCATTGTAAACAGAGGAAACAACTACATCTTGATGGCGAACTGCACTTGCATGGCTGGGTGAGTAGCTAATATCAGATTAGAAAGCTCACATTTGATATTGAATTTAAATGAAAAAACACTTTTGTTGTTAAAAGTTATGTTAGCTAACATTATCTTGTGTTAACTATCTTGATGTGTTAGTGATGTTGTTGTGTTAGCTGTGCTATGAGATGAGCAACAAGTTATCACTCAGTTTAATTTTCCATCTGTGGAAAAACTCATGTGTCTAGTGTCTTGCTGCAGCCATGCAGCCGCAGTGCTATTTAAGGTGGAGCTGTATGTTAGGATGGGGAGGACCGAGCAGCCAGCAGGCACATCAGGAGAATGTCTCTGGAAACAGACAAAGAGAGAGGTCAAACCAGCCAGAGTTAGGGAGATCAACTTCCAGAGGCCTAAAAGACAGTTGACAGCAGCAGTTCCAGCCAAAGTCAGGAGGTTCAGTAGCAGTGCTAGAGGCATGTACCAGAGTAGATGAGGCTTTGTTACTTTGTCAAGAGAAATACAATGATTTAAGATAGAGTTAAGAATTAAGCTGCAATTACTAACTGACCAGGTCAGAGCTATTCTGCTAGGTGAAGGTTCACTCCCAAGTGTCCAGTCAAACTTTTAAGTGCTTAGTTGAATCTCAACACATTTTACATACAACAAAATTACCAGATATGAGACAACCAAGAAAGCAATACAATATCGGATGGAGTGTTCCTTTTCGGACTTCATAGAGAAGTGTGGTTCTCACCCTACAGCCATACTACAAACATAATAATGATCTCATAGAATATGATGCATTGCCGTAGATGCTGGTGTAGCTGTAAAGTAGTTCAGCCTTAAACCTCTAAAAAAAAGCAACACACATTAATGCAGCAGTTCTATTAATCCAGGACATCAGATATAGTAGTAAAACACTGACAGGGACGATTTTATTGCACAGTAAGTACTATTGTACAGCACTATTACTTAAGAACTGTGACTATATTTTACTGATAATTCTTACATACTTGCATAGAATGGTTTTGAATGCAGGACCTTTACTTGTTGTGGAGTATTGTCAGTGTGTTGTTACTTTTACTAAACCGAATGCTTTACACCCACTTTGCATGTTCATTTAGCTGTATATTCATAAGATGCCAATCATCTAAATGAATGTGTGTTAAATATTGTTGTCCTATGTCATCGTCTAGAGCT
The DNA here is from genome assembly GCA_026230005.1 of Gila orcuttii. Taxonomy (NCBI): domain Eukaryota; kingdom Metazoa; phylum Chordata; class Actinopteri; order Cypriniformes; family Leuciscidae; genus Gila; species Gila orcuttii. The sequence continues at coordinate 3,054,428 of JAPDVR010000009.1, read as the reverse complement.
CACAGATAAGGACATCCAGGAACTGTATTCGAATGCCCCTGACGCTGCTGTTCTGACCAGCATAGAAAACAGTGACACTGACAGCGTCTGAGTCTGAGCTAGAGCATCCTCCAGAGTTGCCAGAGCCACTCACAGCCTTGTACGACCCCGCGCTCAGACAGCAGACACATGTGGACATCAGAGATAAATGTGAGGAAGCCTATCTCAACATGAGAAGAAACATCCACCCTGATCAGTGTGAGAAACTTGAGTCCATCACAAAACTGCAGGCAAATTCCCAAGACTGGCACACTCACAGGGCAGGCAGGATTACCAGCACAACATTTTATACTGTATGTAAAGGTGACCATCTGCACAAAACCACCCTGGACAACACCATGCGCTACCATGACACCAACAAACAGGTTCCAGCAGTTGTATGGGGAAAAGACAAGGAGGAAATTGCTAGGGAGTGCTACACCAAAGTGGTCAACAAAACCCATCAAAATGTGACAGTTAGTCTATGTGTTTTTGTGATTCGACCTGATGAACCACACCTAGGCGCATCTCCAGATGGGAAAGTTGTGTGCTCCTGCTGTGGGGAAGGGGTCTTGGAAATCAAATGACCATATAAATACAGGGAAGGAAGGCCTACAGGGTGTGACAGTCAGTGAGGTTTCTGCCTTGACCAAACATTTCAACTAAAGAAGACACACCAGTACTACCACAAGGTTCAACTGCACATCTTTGACTGCAATGTCCAGTACTGTGATTTTGTGGTGTAGACAACTCAGGAGCTGGTTGTAAATCGCATCCCAAGAGACGAAGAGCTCTTGCAGAAGGATTTACCTAAAGCGAAGCAATGTTTTGTATCTTTCATTCTGCCAGAACTTCTAACCGGCAGCCAAGATCCTGCCCTTCAACCACCAGTACTTTGTAACACCTGTGAAAAGCCAGAGTTTGGTAAAATGATTGAGTGTACCATGTGGAAACACTTCTTTCATTATAGTTGTGCACAAGTTAAGAGGGGGCTACAGAACTGGCACTGCAGTTGCTGTTGATGAATACACCTGACTCACCTGTGTCTATCTACACGGTTAAACCTTCAATGTGTTGGATAAGGTATTGGGAATGGAAATGTATGTATGTAATGGCATAAGAGGTATTTAAAAGTATATGACTCCTGTAAATGATGTAAATTAAGAGTGACATTACAGTAAAATTTAGTATTAAGTAAGTATTTTCTAGAAATAAAAATTCTGAACACTGCAAATTAATTATAAACTTTCTGTATTTAATTATTCTTTCTTACCAGGTTCTTAAAAATTCCAGTCACAATTTATCACAACAATGTATATACAGTCACAGATGATTCACAATTAATCAATAGTTTAGAAAAAACAATTCAATTCTCAAAGTAACACACAGAAGAGTGAAAAGCATATAAAATGTCAGTACATTGTTGTACACACAGACACACAACAACAACAAAGACATTTCATACACGACATACTCTCTCTTTTCTGGGCACCACAGATTTACACAAATTGGTATGAGCACCACACACAATCACCATGTCATCCAAAAGGCTAACTTGGGAAATTGGAATAACAGAATGCAAAATTTTGAAACTCTTCCATCTGCTTATAACTCTCTCTACATGTATTCTCACAGACGACAGTTGTCTGGATAAATCTACTTCACAAGCAGGTAACTGACTCTTTCCTTTGGTGAAATTTGGTATATGCAAAGTGGCACCATAAGCAGTAAGTTCATCCCTGATCAAAAAAACCCTGTCTGCTAAGATTTCATCTTTTGGCTCTAACAAGTGCAAAAATCCTGATTCAAGTGTTATCTGCTTATCTGACACTCTCCCACCCCAACACGTGGACAGAAATGAAACTGCCCCAGCAGGTGTTATTCCCACCAGGTACTTAACAGTGTTGTGATGCTTGTAATTGGACCAGGTTTGAGCTCTGGCAGTCAAGTTAGTAGGTCTCTCTATAAATATCTCTGTACAGTCAATTATACACCTGCAATTATACTCCTGAAATGTCGCCTGAAACTTTTGGGCATATTTTTAAGGACAGCACCTTTACTTGGTCATTTAATAATAGATTTCAATATGTCTGCCATTACAGGCAACCAGGACCTTAGAATGTTTGACATTGTGCTTTCAGAAACTTTGAAACTATATGCAATATCTCTGTTACTGAGCCCCAATCTCAGTTTCATAAGAACGACTAATAGATGATCTTCCAGCATGAGACTTTCAGTTCGCTTCTGCACACTGTATTTAATTTTTTAAAATTAACCAACTGAAGATGACTGAAGTTAGCCCAGTGAGAAACAGAAAGTGGGCAGCACAGTTTTTGATTGTGGAGAATGAGAAGCGTGATTTCTGAAGCTCCTCTTTAAGTCTTTCATTCTCCTCTTTAAGTTTGTAAAAGTCTTTTCTGAAGTTGACTGTTGTATGCTGCTTCAGGGACCATAGCCTCAGCTTCTTCCACTAGTTCCTCTGGTGTCATTGGATCATCATTAGCTGGAAGACATTTGTGAAAGACAAGTGACAAAGCAGTTTGAATAAATGTATGTATGACAAAAACATTGTACTGTGCATAAAACATTTTGAATGTTCTTACCATGGCAAGGAGCTTCTTGCTCCACTGTCGAACATTCCCTTTTCCTCTTCCTTTCCAGCCTTAGAAAAGCAGAACAAAACAGAGACAAAACAGAGATTTTAGTGAGGAAGACTGCACACACGAGTTACAGCCTATGGTAACACTCACCTAGCCACATTTAGAAAACTCAATTTCACTTACCTCTCCAGCTTTTTCACAGGTCTGTCATTCTGACGTTTATAGGAAAACACAGAGGGGATGAAGTCAGGGCTGTCTTCATCCATAGAAGCCACTCCTACAAAATAATAAGAAGTAATTAAAGCTAATGTCAGCCTACCTTACAATGTAGTTAGTTAGCTAGCTAACGCTACCCTTTTGGTTGGCTACTAACTGTGACAAACGTTAGCAAATCGTTGCTAAAAACTAACTTACTTGAACACACACCTGTACATGACACGGGCCTTCTCACTGTATCCTCTCCCTTTCTACATTTGCAACACCTGCAACGTTTGAAAGGGAGACGACACCAACAGTGTATGTTTATGTTACCTAACGTTAGCAGTTAGCTAACTGCTAGTTGTGCTACAAACAAAGTTCGCTAACTATGACCTAAAAAAGTCATGTAGCATTATGAGAAATCTGTAGATAACTTTACTTAACCAAACTATAATCCATAACGTACCAACGAAAAGACAATAGTTTATTTACATTAACTTACCAGATATGAAGTGTGCGCTGCATACGCAAGCATTTTTGATGATCGTTTCTGTCCAGTCCGCTCGTTTTATTGCGTTTGACCACAGCTGTCGTCGTTTTTTTTGTCTGGCAGTGGCAGCAGGTATACGATAAAATTTCAAATTGCCTGTACTTCGTCGATTCTGGCAACCAACAACACAACAAGACGACATTTTAAGCTCCTCGTGTAGCCGACCCTGTGCTGGTTTGTATTAGCCGCCTCCAGTTGTCCGTTTGTTTTGCCTCCAGCTAACGCTGTGACGTAATTGTGACGTCGACGCAAAAGGGGTCTATAGTAGAGATCCCAGATGATATCACTCCACTTTAGAGAAATCGGAGAATCCGCTTCTGCCAACACCACCTACACGCTGAAATACATACATGACACATGCATGCTGACCGGCACTGAGAATAATACCAGACACGCATGAAACCAGCCTGGGTTTCCATTGATAACTGGCTCAGAGTTCCCTTTCATGAGTTTTTCCGTCTTATAAACGGGTAAGTTCAGCTCAGAGCCTCACTCACGTCCAGTTTGTGTCTCGCTCAGGTACCACGTGTCTGGTGGCTCTGCTGTCTGAGAAGGACTTGACTGTAGCTAATGTTGGCGATTCCAGGGCAGTGCTGTGTGATAAAGACGGTAATGCCGTCCCGCTGTCACATGACCACAAACCCTACCAGGTCAAAGAGCGAAAGAGAATCAAAAAAGCAGGTGAGTAGCAGCCCACTGCAGTCATGCGTTTGTATATATTAAATTATGTTTAGGATTGTTTTTTGCATCGTCACATTGATGTCCTGTCAATTAAAAACATTTTACCCCAAAAATCTCATTACTGTAATGCAGTGTTCCTCATTGCGCGGCTCGCGAGCCTCATGCGGCTCGCCAAGCTTTCATTTGTGGCTCGCATGGCGGTAAATAATACAGTGATATGATCAAGCAGTCACTACAGATATTTCATAAAAACATTAAAAACGAAGTAGGACTATAATATAACCCGTTAAAAACTCAGTGTCAGCTCTATTTTCAAATAATTTCGATCGGATTGAAAGGGGTGGTTTATCGAGAGAACATGTAAACACTTGATCGATTGAAAACCGAAACTGAAAGGACGCCGTATGTCGCGCTGAACGAGCTGTTCTTCTGATGAAAGTGTCGTATAAACGAGTGTCCCGTCGTTCTATAATTCTCCTTTCACTCAGTATCTGTGAAGTGAAGCAGGACAACGGCTCACCAGTCCTTGTTTCAGATTCTCATCCACAGGGACGACTGATTTTGGGCATTTTTACTGCGTGAAATATACAAACAGCACGGCATAACGGTTCATCATAGTCTCCAAATTATGACCAGAATTTGATAAATATTAAGTCTGCTGTTTAAAACAAATAAAGAACCAATGTAGGAAAATTGTTATTACGCAACAACAGCGGGAAACTTTGTATATTTGTGCAGTGTGCGAATGTCAAAAAACCTATTCCCAGTTTGAATCTTTTGACTTATAAACGTGCACATCACCCCGATCATGCATCATATCACGATGTTAAGCATTCATGTAAACTACAATACATTCAGATTAATTAATAAGAATGAATTCAGACCGATTGAAACAAAAGTTGTGCATGTGAACATATCCAGTCTCTGCGGAGTTGCCAGTTATGGCGGTATTTCCAGCTCTTAACGCCGCATGTGCTCTTGGATGATTAGATACATGATGGGCTAATAATGTAGAAAAAAATAACTTAATGTCATTCTGGGATGAATATATTCTGGAAATCCTGCTTTTTTTTGTCATTAAGGGAAATCATCTTGTCTCAGTTACAAATTTGACTGGTAAATCATTAAAAAAAGGTATTTATTGCATTGCATATTGTATGTTCAGGGGTGACAGATTAATAAACAGACATGGTATTTATGACTGGATGTAACTTTTTATACTTTCCTGTAAAAATGGCTCTCCTACTGACTTTGTCCTATCAGTGCGGCTCTCATGAAAAAAATAGTGAAGACCACTGCTGTAATGTGATAATTGTAAAGTATTTATACATTAGGGTAGTATTTATACTTTCTTTACACTAATCTAAAGGGAATCTTCCCCAAATTAAATTGAAAATGCAACTTTTAATGACTTCTGCAGTCTCAAAATTATTCAACCCCCTGAGTATAATCCCTCACAACAGCACAAATCTGCAAAACAGGCTTTGTCTCACTAATCAAGGGCTTCATTAGTTGCACCAGGTGTGCTTGAGATAGAACACATGAAATATCTGAACTGGCTAGGTTTGTTCAGTGTCACATTTGCATCCTCTGGCACTGGAAACCTACAGCATGTGGAAGGCAAGATGGATTAATTGAAGTATCAGGAAATCTTAGGAGAAAACGTCATGCCGTCAGTGAGGAAGCTGAAGCTTGGACCTTCCAACAGGACAGTGATGCCAAGCATACCTCAAATTTCACCAAGGCGTGGTTGCAGAAGAAGTCATGGAAGAGTCTACAGTGGCATCACAGTCACCTGACCATAGAAAATCTCTGGTGGGATTTGAAGAAGGTGGTTGCAGGACACATACCCAAGAATATTACTGAACTGGAGGCATTTGCTCATGAGGAATGGGCTCAGATTCCTCAGAAATGCTGCCAGAAGCTGCTGTCTGGTTATACATCTCGTTTGCAGCAGGGCAGAACAGCAAAAGGGTTCCCTTTTCAAGAGGAAACTTGCACTGCGTCGATGACGCTATGGGAAACGGCTCTGCGTGAAATGTTGTCTGAAAGCTTATCCAATCACGGCAATCGTTATTGACCGGCGACAGCCTATGACATCACTACTGTTGCGACCCAGAAGTATAGAAGCGGTGCCTAGAGAACATGTCATCCACTTATTGTCTGAAGGGACTGTTCAGTGGGCATCCCCGAGGCATGGCAAAGGACGCAGTGTCTCGTTCCCTGTTCTCAGGGAACATGGGTTACAGTTGTAACCTGAGACGTTCCCTTTCGAAAGAGAACTTGCACTGCGTAGATGACGCTTTGAGGAATGATATACCAACACCACCATGCTGAGGGGAGTGCATGCCAAATTATGGCTGTTACAAAAAAGGCAGTTTCACTGAAATGCCAAAACACTCCCCTTTCGGGTCAAATACAGGCTTGTCAGTGACAGTATTCCCTACAGCCACTGCCCAAGCTATGAGCCTTAAAGAGGCCTATGAAACAATGAAGGCCAACCAAGGCCGCTCAAAGGCTTGGAACCAACAGCTTCCATGCATGGGGTTCCTTAAGGGAATATGGCCCGGGGGTTAGAAAGGAGTCCCGTCCAGTCACTTTCTGAGAGGAACATAAAGTCAACCCCACATACCACCAGGGAGGCTGACCTGGTCTAATTTGCTGACCTATCTTGCCCACAACCTGTCTGTTTCCTAAACAGAGTCTCTCACATTATCTGACTAACCTGTGGAGGCATCCGATAGGGAGGACTGAATATATTGGCAGTAGTCACTCACAGACTGGATTATAGAGACAGGCATCCTGGAGAGTAGAACTCAGCATAGCACTTTATAACCCTTGCAAACAAGGGGAGTAACTCTACTCAATCCTGGATCTACACAGTGCTTCAAAGCCCTGTGGATGCTGGGCACTCTAAAAAAGGGACCCTAATAGAAGGGACCCTTTAGGGGGCTACGTATTCGTACAGAGCGAACCTCAGATAGTATATGAAACACTATGCTTAACCTGACATACATTGACCAGGCTCTGGGCTAGAATCAGGGAGGCTCCAAGGGAGCCTGCAACGTGATAATTATTGCTAAACATCCAACTCATTGGGGAGGTGCCTTCAAGGAGGCCTGTGAAAGCCTAACTACTTGATAGCAATATTTATTAGCAGAGCTTGCCTCAGACGTCTTAGGTGCTCTCACTGACATTTCTTCGGGCCTGGTTATACTTAGTTTACATTGCCAACAGGCAGTGTACTAAGCAGAAGTGCTATCGACCCTTTAAACAAAGGGAGTACAATCTTACGCTACAGGACTATCGAGGAGGCCGATTGAAAGGCCTACAGCTTCAAAAGTCAAGAGCGTCAGCCCATGGCAGTGCTTAGGCTCTAAGGGGGTGTACTCAAAACCGACCCAAATGGGAGGGAGTACTTGATGTGTCTCTACCTGAGCCCCAGTGGTGAAGGGTGAATAAACTAGAGCTGTGGGTAGCAAAGCACTTTAACAATGATCCTAACAAGGGGAGTACTATCAGCATGAAAAAAAATCAGGGTCAAGGCCTATTTATCTTGTATTACAAGACAAGTTTCCCTGTTTCTCTTCTAAGCCCGAGGGAAATGGAGGCCTCAACTATGAGGCCAACTACAATCAACCTTGTTGAGTTTTTGTTGAGTTTAACCTCAGAATATTTTGTTGAATGAATATCTGAACATGCAATATAGCAAAAGAAAGAACAGAGCTTCATGCCTTTTATTATCAACACTTGAATAAGGGTAAGTTTCATAAAAAGTAACATTTTGAGCAAAAAGCTGAGAAAATCATGTTTTTGTCAAAGACTACATCTGGCCTCATGACTTCCTACAAAACAAAAAAAAAATTCTTTTTTGAAACACCTTGAATTATATTATTGAATAACTGGCCTGCTTTAATCCCGCAGTAAACAGCTTCTCTGATTTAGGTGGCTTCATCAGTTTCAACGGCTCCTGGCGTGTGCAAGGCGTTCTTGCCATGTCCCGTTCACTTGGCGACTATCCGCTGAAGAAGCTGAAGGTGCTGATCCCTGACCCTGATGTGCTGAACTTTGACCTGGACAAACTACAGCCTCAGTTCATGATTCTGGCCTCAGATGGACTCTGGGATGCCTTCAGCAGCGAGGAAGCCGTGCACTTCATCAAAGAGCGTCTGGATGAGCCGCACTTCGGTGCGAAGAGCATCGTCTTGCAGTCCTTCTACCGCGGCTGTCCGGACAACATCACCGTGATGGTGGTCAAGTTCAGAAAGAGAGGCTCCAAAGCTACTGGCTAGTAATGACGGATCGACTCTCACATACGATCATGAAATGCAAACCAACATCTGAATGAGTGACTGGATTAGCGATTATCATTATGCTTTTAAGGTTAGATAAAAATGTTAAAAGGCTGTATTTTTTGAAGAAGCAATGATTTGAATTTAAATTTGATGGTACAGATTTAAGCAATCACTTCTTCATTAAAAGTAAAGCTCCCCCGAGGAATGTAAAAATAGAATTTTTGAAGAATATTTACAGTTCTTCCTTAAAAATCTGTTCAAATTTTATCATTATCCCTCACTTTGATCAATTTTTATCTGTCATGTTGGTTTTAATTTCCCTGGTTATTACATATGTAATATTTTCAATAATTAACAGTAGGTTGCCTTAAGAAATAACCCAGCCAATATGTACAGTGTGTAAATCATGAATCATGGAGAAACAGGTAAACTGTGATAGTGACCATGTCTGTCAAGCTCTAAAGTATCAAGTAACTGCCTAAAAAGCTCAGCTGCAGCTCTCAAATACATGCTCACATCATTTCTGTGCTAATGCAAACTTTTCTGCTGAATGCACTCTTTGCCCCATATTTTGGAAGCTTGTTTCCGCCACAGTAAAAAAAAAGAAGATTTTTTATCTTTTTATCTCTCAATTCTATTACATGTTTATATCTCGCAATTCTGACTATAACACGCAATTGCGAGTTATAAAGTCAGAATTGCGAAATATAAACTCTTTATAACATGCAATTGCAACGTATCACGCAATTCTGACTTCATATCTCACAATTCTGAGAAATAAAGTCGCAATTATCTTTTATTCTGTGACGGAAACAAGCTTCCATACCATAGCAAATCCATGTACACTTGAATATATAATAATACAGATATACACACACATGTAAAGAAGAATAAATGTTTATTCCTCTTCTTTGAACTGGTGCAGCAGATTCAGTGCACAAACGATCCCTGTCTGAATCTGAACATTTTATTAAGTTTCCCTTTGGTGGAGGGGGAATAAAGACGTGAAAGTTTCTCACACAGAGCAACATGTGACTTCATATGTTGACCTCATGTCATCAGTCGATTCTTTAAGTTACAGAAATGGTCATATATTTAACAGGCGCTGAAGTGTCGTGTGCCTAGTTCTGTTGGAAGGTGTTTCTGTTAATATCAAGACATTTATACCAAGCAAAAGTTTTACTTGTTTATGCCTATAACTGTCAGTTGTGCACGTGATGATTGTTTCAAAATCACATCAGCACACTACTGTTACACTTTATATTAAGGTGTCTTTATTACAGTGAAATTATAGTTATTAATTAATGAGTAATCCTAATTAACAACATGTACTTAATATAGGGTTAGGGTAGGATTAGGGTTTTGGTTAATCGCATGTAATTATGCATAATTTATAGTCGTTACAGTGACTACATGTAATAAGGACACTGTAAAATAAAGTGTTACCAAACTACTTTACTAAAACATATTTCAGGTATATCTGACTTGCACAGCCTTGACTTGACTCAGTATGATCATTGGAAGATTTTAATGGAAATATGTTGCCTTATTTTAATGAACAAACTTATTTTATTTCTCTTTTTATCATGAATTTATTTGCCAGAAGTGTTGTCCAGAATTTGTGTTTACAGTGTCCGGAGGTTCATGTCAATTGTCAATGTATTATTTTACATATTGATGTCTCTCTGAGACGAAGAATAACAAAATTAATGTTTATATTAAATATTAACACAAGGTGATGCAATATCAGTCAATGGAGCCTGACTTTCAGAAGCTTCAAAAGCATCATCATCAAATAATGTTACAAAGCTTCTGAAAATCAGGCTCCTTTGACTGATGTTATTCCTGTGCATGTTTTTTTCAATTATGACAATTGGTGAGACATGTTTATTTAATACAAATAAAAAATGACTCTGAATCATTTGTTGTGTTTAACCCTCTGGGGTCTAAGGTGTTTTTGGGGTCCTTGAGATGTTTTGACATGCCCTGAAAAAGTTTCGTTTGTGCTGCTTCGGTTTTTTAGATATTAAAAGAATATTTTTAGGTTATTCTGAAAGTTTCGTTTGTGCTGCGTCGGGTTTTAAAATATTAGACATTGAATTATAGACGATGACAGTCACTCAGCCCCCCCACATGATCCAAATTCACCCAAAATAGTCTCGTTCGTTTGTGCTCCGTTTGTGCTGGATTGTGCGGTAAGAAATTCGCTTGGGCTGCGTTGGGTTTTAAAATATTGGACACTGAATTATAGACGGTGACTTCTCCAGTCCCTTTTTTATCTACTACAGTTGAAGTAGCCCGAAACAGCAAACCAAATCACAATATTCACTTCTGTTACCTATCCTGTGCTTTTTCAACTTTTAACGGACACTGCGGATCGCAGGATGTGTGGAATGTAACACGAAAACTAAAGGTAAGTGTGTTTATGTTGTTTTGTTAGTAGCCTAACATAATATGAACATTGTCATAAAAACATGCACCATAATCTTTTTGCTGTGTTTAGCCTATACAGGGTGTGTGTGTATTCTTTTTTCTTTTTCTAAAGGTCTCTTAAGCTCACCAAGGCTGATTTTTTTATATAATACACTGATATTAATAAAAATTAAAATGTAATTTAGTCCTGTGATGTCAAAGCTGAATTTTCTGTATCATTACTTGACTACATGTCACATGATTCTTCAGAAATCATAGTAAAATGTTGATTGATCAATTATTATTGGTGCTCAGTTAAGAAAGGTTCTTATTTTTATCAATGTTGAATAGGCTACCCATAGCGTGGGTTTTGGATGCTTAATGTTTGTGGAAACCGTGATCATTTTTTTCACTTTTGATTAGGCCTATTTAATGCGTCCCTTGCTAAATAAAAGTAGTATTTTTATATACATTACTTAACCAAAAACTTTGAATGGTTGTATATCTTGGTTTCAAGAAGAAGAAAAAAGAACAATATTAAGCAGCACAACTGTTTTCAACATTGATAATGATCAGAAATGTTTCTTGAGCATCAAATTCATAACATCAGCATATTATAATTATTTCTGAAGGATCATGTGACACTGAAGACTGGAGTAATGATGCTGAAAATTGAGGTTTGATCACAGGAATAAATTACACTACTATATATTCACATAGAAAACAGCAGTGAAATAATATTTCACAATATTACTGTATTTTTCATCAAATAAATACAGCCTTGGTGAGCAGAAGGGACTTCTTTGAGAAACATTAAAAAAATTCAAACGTTTGACTGGTACTGCGTGTGTATGTACAGTATGTGTCTGTGTAGGCTATATATAATTTATTTTATAACTATTATTATTATGTATGTGTAAATTCATGTCAATGAATTAAGTCAAAATTATTAAACTTTTGAAATTTCGAACATCCATTAACAACAACAAAAATTGACCTTTAAAAACTTAAACTTAAAAACACTTAATACTGACAAGTTACTGTCTTCAAACCAAAAATACCACCCAAAGTAATAGACTTGAGTGCAAACTTCCATAAAATAGCACACTACATCTCCTGAACAAATGATGTGATAACAAAGTCTTTGTCAATTCTACTTTAAAAGTGTGCTCACCTCAAGGATATTTTTGCTGTTCTCGTGCCCAAACTTGCTGAAGTTACATTTAAACTACAACTTAAGGGCACAAATCCATTTTGACCAGAGAGAAAGTGAGTGACAGAAAAAAATAAATAGTCTGACAATGTCTGAACACCATGAAGTTTTTTTAAACAATACAGGGAATACAAAAACACTGATACAAAATTAATGTTCTATTAAATCATTTTTATTAGCATCTAACATTTTGGTAAGAGATTTAATATAACAAACCCGAACTGACTTCATAAAAATAGATAGACATGTCTTAGAATTAGCCTAACCAGAATGACCATTACTAACTATTTTTGATCTTGGTGACCAATTCAGTCATCTATTTTATTTAGTCAGCTTGTAGCCTATAGCCTAATAAATAACATTTATAATTTGATTTAATGTCATATGTTAAAACCCGACGCAGCACAAACTATTTTTTTTTACCGCACAATCCAGCACAAACGGAGCACAAACGAACGAGACTATTTTGGGTGAATTTGGATCATGTGGGGGGCTGAGTGACCTCAGAATGACCAAAAAATATTATTACTATTTTATTATCTAAAAAACCGAAGCAGCTCAAACGAAACTTTTTACAGCACAAACCAGCACAAACGGAGCACAAACGAACGAGACTATTTTGGGTGAATTTGGATCATGTGGGGGGCTGGTGACGTCATCAACAATAATTTAATGTCTAATATTTTAAAACCCGACGCAACACAAACGAAAATTTTACCGGCACAAACCAGCACAAACGAAGTACAAACGAACGAGACTATTTTGGGTGAATTTGGATCATGTGGGGGGCTGAGTGACCTCAGAATGACCAAAAAATATTATTTTATTATCTAAAAAATCGAAGCAGCACAAACGAAACTTTTTACAGCATAAACCAGCACAAACGGAGCACAAACGATTGAGCCTATTTTGGATGAATTTGAAGCATGTGGGGGGGCTGAGTGACGTCATCGTCTATAATTCAATGATTAATATTTTAAAACCCGACGCAGCACAAAATAAACTTTTACCGGCACAAACCAGCACAAACGAAGCACAAACGAACGAGACTATTTTGGCTGAATTTGGATCATGTGGGGGGACTAAGTGACCTCAGAATGACCTAAAAATATTCTATTAATATCTAAAAAACCGAAGCAGCACAAACAAAATTTTTTACAGCACAAACCAGCACAAACGAAGCACAAACGATTAAGCCTATTTTGACGACGTTTTGCGTTGGGTGGGGGGCCAACTTCACTGGCCTAGCATAGATCTGTGTTTACCGTGTCCCATGCAGTTTTCTCACAAGCTCTTGGCCATCTAACTCCAGGCCTATGCCCGTTGAGGTTCTTTTCTCTCTTATGCTGTTTAGTCTGACCGGGTTCACAAGTATGAATATGTTCATCACTAACTGTGCAAGCCCTCCTCTCCTCTATGACAGGGGTGCTGATATCCTGCGAGCTGTGGTTTGCTTCCTGTCGCTGGATTTCATTCGACTGACTTGACTGACTTCGTAAGAAGTACTGATCAATGCGAGGCCCTTGTCCCTTCTCCCTCAAGCATTTAATTTTCCCTTGATGAACCTTCAAACCCCTGACCGTTGTCGCCTTGCTCCAGCCACAGACACAAACTTGGAGTTCAATGACTTTACTAACTGCAGATCTTGGACTAGTCTTACTCTCCATAGACATATCCGTTTCCATTCCTAAGTCGTTAACCATGTTGTCCAACATTGAGTCATCTTCCGCCCCCGCTCTTGCTGACTCTAGGGGTATTTTTCTCTTTAATTTCTCAGAAGCCTTGGGCGGGTGTCTCCAGCATCCTGTAAACACGGAGCTGGATACTGCCGACAAGGGTAGCTAACCCTTACCAGCCCCATTGGGGTCTCTTTCCTCCTGTCAGCTGTCTCTCCAAGCTGTCACAAGGTCTTTCCCTTGTTGCCAGCAGCACTATTCACCGCAGTCACTGGACGTATCCAGATCTTCATGATTTCCATTACACGAGAGTAGATGTTAAAACTTCATGCGGATTTAAATAATAAGTTAAATAAACAACAGTTAAATAATAATGGCTCCAACACTGAACCCTGTGGCACCCCACATGTAACCTGCAGCAGTTGTGATTTATTGTTTTGTATTTAAACATACTGTTTTCTGTTCTCTAGGTAACTGGATAACCATGTCAGTGCAATTCCTCTAATACCATATCTTTGTAGTTTTTTAATCAATAATTTGTGATCTACAGTGTCAAAAGCTTTTTTGAGATCTAGAAACATCCCTACTGCATATTGTTTCCTGTCTATTTCGTTTGTAACTTTTTCTAGTTGATCTGTCAGCTCTAAAACCATATTGTTGTTCACATAGAATGCTATGTTTGGCGATGAAATCATCTAGCCTTATAAAGAAAATGTTTTCCAATATTTTGGAGAACTGTGGAAGCAATAAGATGGGTCTGTAGTTGTGTAGTATATGTTTGTTTCCAGTTTTATATATTGGTATTATTTTAGCTATATTCATTTTATCTGGAAAAGACACCGGTTTGTAAGGACTGATTGCAAATATGGGTTAGAGGTCTTGCTATGGATTCAATAATGTTTTTGACTGTGCACATATCAATATCATGGCAGTCGGTGGACTTCTTACTCTTCAATTTTTTTACAATATCGATAAGTTCTTTTTCATCACTCCCTCTTATAAATATTGTTTCTTCAACAAATAACTTCTTACTTTCTACTCTATCACTACTACCCATTTTTGGAATATCCCTTGCCAGTCCCGGATCAACATTGACAAAGTATTTATTGAATTCCTCAGCAACTGAAGCACTGTCAGTGATTTCTGTATCAAATGTTCACATGTTCACATGTTTTGATGAGGTGTGCTTAATGATATTTTTACGGGGAGGGCTATCCAAGCTGCTCAACTCCCTTATGCCAATTGATCATCCTAGCTGGAGTTTAGAAAAATATATTGTCCATGCTCTTTTGCTGGCCGAGCCTACGCATCACGTCATGGCCACCGAACCAGAGACTGTACATGTCGGGCCTGCCGCACAAGAGACTGTTCACGTCGTGCCTGCCGCACAAGAGACTGTTCACGTCGTGCCTGCCGCACAAGAGACTGTACACGTCGTGCCTGCCGCACAAGAGACTGTACACGTCGTGCCTGCCGCACAAGAGACTGTTCACGTCGTGCCTGCCGCACAAGAGAATATTCACGTCGTGCCTGCCGCACAAGAAACTGTTCACGTCGCGTCTGCCGGGCCAGAGACTGTTCGTGTCACTTCTGCCAAGCCAGAGACTGTTCACATCACGTCTGCCCCGCCAGAGACTGTTCACGTCACGTCTGCCGCGCCAGAGACTGTTCACGTCACGTTTGCCGAGCCAGAGACTGTTCACGTCACGTCTGCCGAGCCAGAGACTGTTCAGTCACGTCACGTCTGCCGTGCCAGAGACTATCCACGTCACATCTGCCGAGCCAGAGACTGTTCACGTCACGTCTTCCCCGCCAGAGACTGTTCACGTCACGCCTGCCGCGCCAGGGACTGTTCACGTCACGTCTGCGGAGCCAGAGACTGTTCACGTCGTGCCTGCCGCACAAGAAACTGTTCACATCACGTCTGCCGAGCCAGAGACTGTTCACGGCACGTCTGCCGAGCCAGAGACTGTTCACGTCATGTCTGCCGAGCCAGAGACTGTTCACGTCACGTCTGCCGAGCCAGAGACTGTTCACGTCCATCTGCCGAGCCGGAGACTGTTCAGTCACGTCTGCCGCGCCAGAGACTGTCCACGTCACATCTGCCGAGCCAGAGACTGTTCACGTCACGTATGCCGAGCCAGAGACTGTTCACATCGTGCCTGCCGCACAAGAAACTGTTCACATCACGTCTGCCGAGCCAGAGACTGTTCACGTCACGTCTGCCGAGCCAGAGACTGTTCACGCACGTCTGCCGAGCCAGAGACTGTTCACTTCTGCCGAGCCAGAGACTGTTCAGTCACATCACGTCTGCCGCGCCAGAGACTGTCCACGTCTCATCTGCCGAGCCAGAGACTGTTCACGTCACGTCTGCCGAGCCAGAGACGGTTCACGTCACATCTGCCGAGCCAGAGACTGTTCAGTCACATCACGTCTGCCGCGCCAGAGACTGTCCACGTCTCATCTGCCGAGCCAGAGACTGTTCACGTCACGTCTGCCGAGCCAGAGACGGTTCACATCACATCTGTTCCAGAGTCTTAGTCTGAGTCTTTGTCAAAGTTTATTTAATAAAAACACTGCTGCACTTGGATCCTGCTTCCTGCTCTGCATCATCACAAAATGTACATGTTTGTATTTTTGAGAGAATAATGTCTATGCATGGTTGATAAAAAAACAAAAAAATTAAGTTTCTGAAATAAGGCCAAAAAACAAATACTAAAAGTGTCTCCACAAGACAATTGACTAATGGATGTTGTCGCCTAGAGTTTTTGCTTCAAAGTGATGTGAAATTCATCCTGCTTACTCATTCACATAAAACAATACTTTGATTTAAATTTTGTCTTACAAAACAAACTTTTTGTTTAGAAAGGCAGTATGCGTGGGGGCATGAATGATCATGAATAATGCTCTGATTCACACCTGAGAAGACAATGACCCGCATAATGAGGACAAAAGAAATATATATAATATTGCTTTTAATTTATTTAGAATGTAGTTAATATAATCCAAATATAAATGAAAGTCAAAAGCACATTTTGAATACACAGTCATACCCGGAAACAAATCCTTTTCAAATAGGCTATATGGGCCAATCTACAGAATTGGTTCAAAGTTAGAGTTGGAAACATCTTGAATTTTTTTTACCTTTTTCCACAAATTTTGTATGCATGCAAATTGTATAATATCCAAGGTAAACATTTCTAGTAATTGTGCAGTTAATTCTCATACTGTATTGCAGCAGTTGATTCTGACTAAACACACCTGTGCAGATCAGGTGAGGAACCAAAAGAAATAGAGAAGGAAAATAAATAAAAATAACACCAGAAACATCAGGCTGAAATAGTGCTCGAAATGGGCTGGTACACAGTATAAGTGGCGTACCCTCACTTTTTCTTGCGTACCGGCACTTCCCACATGTTGCCGGTTCTCTGACCCGCACACACCGAAACATAGAATCAGGCTATTAATTAATTTTAAACATCATGTGTTCGGAGCTATTATAAGCTGTACAAACTGAACGGATCAATAGAGGGTATGCATTGACGTGACTTTCCCGCCGGAACACACACTCCCTCAGCTGGACTGAGTGGCAGAAGAGCTGCTGCGTGACTGAAGTTAATAGGGGAAAACACAAGTAAAACAAACGATTATAGTTTAAACTAAAGGTTGGACTCGATATAGTGTTCCTTACAACTTACCAAAGATCCAGTGATCCATGGATATTGACATGCAGCCAGGAATTATGTTCCTTGACATTTCCCAGCCGGCACAAGAACGACCGGAGCAGGCTGTGCAGGCGATCAGGGCGGAGCAGACAGTTCAGGTGGCCAAGGTGGACCAGACAGTTCAGGTGGCCAGGGTGGACCAGACAGTTCAGGTGGCCAGGGTGGACCAGACAGTTCAGGGGACCAAGGTGTACCAGACAATTTAGGGAACCAAGGTGGATCAGAAAGTTCAGGTGGCCAAGGTGGACCAGACAGTTCACGTGGCCAGGGTGGACCAGACAGTTCAGGGGACCAAGGTGGATCAGACAGTTCAGGTGGCCAAGGTGGACCAGACAGTGGGGACCAAGGTGGACCAGACAGTTCAGGGGACCAAGGTTGATCAGACAGTTCAGGTGGCCAAGGTGGACCAGACAGTTCAGGCGACCACGGCGGCGTGGCCTCCATGGTCCCATCAGGGGACCTACTGCCCCCCCCCCCCCCCACCCCAAAAATTTACTTGGGGGCAGCTATGGGGTTATGGGCCGGAACAGACACCGGCTCAGGAACAAACGGAACAGACACCGGTTCAGGGACAGACAGGTTCAGGGACAGACACCGGCTCAGGGACAGACACCGGGATGGCCATCTTGCCCGGGGACACTGGCTGGCGGCCATCTTGAGCCGGAGACACCGGCTCGACGGCGGCCATCTTGTCCGGAGACACCGGCTTGGCGGCGGCCATCTTGTCCAAAGACACTGGCTCGGCGGTGGCCATCTTGACCGGACATACTGGCTTGGCAGATGTGACGTGAACAGTCTCTGGCTCGACAGACGTACAGTCCCTTTCACACAATCAGGGGAGAAGCCTCAGTAAGTCCCTCTCCTACAGTCACGGGAGAAGCTCTAGTAAGTCCCTCTTCCACAGTCACAAGAGAAGCCCCCGTAAGTCCCTCTCCCACAGTCACAGGAGAAGCCCCAGTAAGTCCCTCTCCCACAGTCACGGGAGAAGCCCTAGTAACTCCTTCTCACACAATCAGGGCAGAAGCCTCAGTAAGTCCCTCTCCCACAGTCACAAGAGAAGCTCCAGTAAGTTCCTGTCCCACAGTCACAGGAGAAGCCCTAGTACAGTACTTCTCAAAGTCCGGACTTTAGTCCGGATCCGGACCCGGAGGGAAATCAATCCGGACCTGCCTCATATTTCCTATTTCAAGAGCACTAATTGTGTGTAAGGGATTAAAAGTGTGGATTTCCTACTTTGATAAAAGCATGTTAAAATCATTTGTTTAGTTTTTTATGCCTTTTTTTAGATGGTCCGAAATTAAAGCGAGATATTTAAAGTTTTCCTCCGTGATTTAGTTGCCATGACATCCAGTGAGCGTATGACTTTTGACGTAACCGGGCGCGACGCAACACTTCACCGCAGTAAGCGTTTGAATGGGTGTGGAGGATGTCATTGTCCAGGAAAATAAAAGTTGAAGAAGAAAATAGAGTTTTCAAAGATGATTGCACAGAGAGGTATGCGTTCATTTTGCCCCAATCCAGCACAAAGCCATTCTGTTTGATTTGTTACGAGACAGTTGGAGTTGTGAAGAGTGGAAATGTCAAACGACATTATGAAACAAAACACAGACATTTTGAACGGCAATATCCACAAAATACAGAGGTACGGACAGCAAAACTACTGACTAATGAACATTTAGGCCAGTGTCTCCATCTAGCAACCACACCTTTTGTGCCACGGTTTCATCAGCTGATGGGAGACAGACAGTGCCATTTCTCACATTAGACTGCTCTGTAATTTGCACTTGTTATTAATGTATTTTGAATGCAAACGGCAAGTTATTTTTTCATAAAACGAGTGTTGATTTGTTATGCATGTTAATTTAAAATAAGTTTGGTAATAACCAATAGTCCCGGACCTTTGACATTGATGAAAATTCATATATGGACCTTTGAATGTAGACTTTGAGAACCCCTGCCCTAGTAAGTCCCTCTCCCACAGTCACAGGAGAAGCCCCAGTAAGTCCCTCTCACACAATCAGGGGAGAAGCCCAAGTAAGTCCCTCTCCCACAGTCACAGGAGAAGCCCTAGCAAGTCCCTCTCACACAGTCACGGGAGAAGCCCTAGCAAGTCCCTCTCACACAGTCACAGGAGAAGCCCCAGTAAGTCCCTCTCACACAATCAGAGGAGAAGCCCTATTAAGTCCCTCTCCCACAGTTCACAGTAGAAGCCCCGGTAAGTCCCTCTCACACAATCAGGGGAGAAGCCCTATTAAGTCCCTCTCCCACAGTTCACAGTAGAAGCCCTAGTAAGTCCCTCTCACACAATCAGGGGAGAAGCCCTATTAAGTCCCTCTCCCACAGTCACAGTAGAAGCCCCAGTAAGTCCCTCTCCCACAGTCACAGTAGAAGCCCCGGTAAGTCCCGCTTCCACAGTCAGAGGAGAAGCCCTAGTAAGTCCCACTCCCACAGTCACAGGAGAAGCCCTAGCAAGTCCCTCTCACGCAGTGATGGGAGAAGCCCTAGTAAGTCCCTCTCCCACAGTCACAGTAGAAGCCCCAGTAAGTCCCTCTCACACAATCAGGGGAGAAGCCCAATTAAGTCCCTCTCCCACAGTCACAGGAGAAGGCCCAGTAAATCCCTCTCCCACAGTCACAGGAGAAGCCCCAGTAAGTCCCTCTCACACAATCAGGGGAGAAGCCCTAATAAGTCCCTCTCCCACAGGTACAGGAGAAGCCCCAGTAAATCCCTCTCCCACAGTCACAGGAGAAGCCCCAGTAAGTCCCTCTCACACAATCAGGGGAGAAGCCCCAGTAAATCCCTCTCCCACAGTCACAGGAGAAGCCCCAGTAAGTCCCTCTCACACAATCAAGGGAGAAGCCCTATTAAGTCCCTCTCCCACAGTTCACAGTAGAAGCCCCGGTAAGTCCTCTTCCACAGTCAGAGGAGAAGCCCTAGTAAGTCCCTCTCACACAATCAGGGGAGAAGCCCTCTTAAGTCCCTCTCCCACAGTCACAGTAGAAGCCCCAGTAGGTCCCTCTCCCACAGTCACAGTAGAAGCCCCAGTTAGTCCCTCTTCCACAGTCAGAGGAGAAGCCCTAGTAAGTCCCTCTCCCACAGTCACAGGAGAAGCCCCAGTAAGTCCCTCTCACACAATCAGGGGAGAAGCCCCAATAAATCCCTCTCCCACAGTCACAGGAGAAGCCCCAGTAAGTCCCTCTCACACAATCAAGGGAGAAGCCCTATTAAGTCCCTCTCCCACAGTTCACAGTAGAAGCCCCGGTAAGTCCTCTTCCACAGTCAGAGGAGAAGCCCTAGTAAGTCCCTCTCACACAATCAGGGGAGAAGCCCTATTAAGTCCCTCTCCCACAGTCACAGTAGAAGCCCCAGTAAGTCCCTCTCCCACAGTCACAGTAGAAGCCCCGGTTAGTCCCTCTCCCACAGTCACAGGAGAAGCCCCAGTAAGTCCCTCTCACCCAGTCACAGGAAAAGCCCTAGTAAGTCCCTCTCACACAGTAAGAGAGATTGTTCCAGTGAGTCCCTCACACATGGCCAGAGAAGCCCCAGTAAGTCCCTCTCACACAGTCGCAGGAGAAGCCCTAGTAAGTCCCTCTCACATAGTCTGTCCGAGTCCCTCTCAGGTAGACAGTGGAGCTCCTCAGACACCCAGTCATGCAGCAAAAAGAGTCCCTCCAAATCAGCCTCCCATGATAAATTCAGAAATGGCAGTAAGAGGTGAGCAATTTATAAGTATGGATACATACTAGAGATATGTAGAAGCAAACACCAAAGATAGTTTAAAGTATTGATTTGTTAGACCGTGTCTATAGATTCATTTAATTTAAACTCTAAGGCCATAACCTTTTTAAAATATCATTTGTTGGTATATTGATGTCCCCTTCAAAAATGACAGCCAGAGAACAAGAGGTTTACAGAGAAGCCTGAACCAGCATCCGAGTAGTCATCCACCACTTAAGTCCAACAAGAAGAGAGTACACTGATCAAAACAACTTGTAGGATTTACTTGATCAAATCCTTGTAACAATTTGCACTAAATTTTCCTTAGTAAATTTTACTGCTGTGATATCAAGTACAACTTACTTGCCAGTATCAAGTAAAATGTACTTAACTCTAAATGTAACATTTGTGAAGACATTAAGTAAATGTTACTTAATTATATTTAACTTAGCAGGTTGTATTTATTAAAAGTAATTAGGTACATTTAATTTTAAAAGGAACATCACTGTTGTGAAAATATCAAGTAAATTTTATAAATCTGTAATATTTACTGATATGAAGTAATTAAGTAGATTTTATAATGTCTGTCCATTTCACATTTTGAATTACCTAGTTCAATGAATTTATATTACTATTATTATGTAAATGTTGCTTTTTTTTAAGTGTTACCAAATAAATGTAATAATTTTCTCTGCATCAAATACTTTTATCACAAATCACAATTAAATACAATAAAGTTGAACAGTTTATTATGTCAACATTCACAATGAACCATTAAATCAGTAATCTTCACATCAACTGATTAGTAGTTAAGGTACATTCAGTAACCTCTCTGATAATTTACAATAACTGTAGAATTAACCTTGTATGGTTCGACTAAACCTCAGCAGCCAACAGTGGCAAAACTAACTTTAACAACGAATGTACAACGAATGTACAGCACGTGCCATGTCGATAGCATTTAGGAGAGCAACTTCAACTTTAAAGATTGCACTTTTGGGGACATCTTAACACCATCCAGGACCAGGAAAAGTTTCTGGAACACCTCAAAGGTGTAGCGCAGTGTTGGGGGGTATGCCAGGTTGAGGGCATAAATAAGCCCCATCAGCAGTGTGCAAGCTTTAGCAGTACTGCCACATCCTGGAAACATCTCCCTGCCTTCCAAAAGAATGGACACATCGACTGGATCCTCTCGATCAGCACCATGGACGACCAGTATCTTAAGGATATGTTCAGCGGCATCACTGCGAGTGTCCTCCTGCATACAGTTTATAAGAAAGAAAGAACACAATTCTTGAGAAACAAATACAAAAGAGATTCATTGTCTGTAAAACAATGTGTTTTACAGTGAGTCAACATAAGTAAAAAAATGCCTTTTAATACAGCATTGAGTTTGTGACGAGTTTGGACCTGACAATTGGCATGGCAACGAGGCGGAGGGGCTTGCCGTTAGCCTAACTCCTCCCTCACTTTAGCCGTGAAAGGCTGTGGTCTAAAGTTAGGTTTTAAAAACATTACATTTTATTTTCATTAAAAATATGACCGGATCTTCATACCGTTAGCTCACTAAAATAAAATGTCTGACATCATACAGGCACTTGCTGCTACACATCAATGTTTAATTGATATCCAAGTTCACCTGCTGATACAGCATTTTTCCAAACTGTCCTTCTTTGGTGCAGACTAGCTTTGATAACTTACTTGCTGCGAAATTTTCAGTGGATATAAAAATGACTAACGTTAGACGCTTTTAAATAAGGCTAACGTTAGCTAGAGGACACACACACAGGCAGCCAGCACGTTAACGTTACATCGATTTCCAACGTAACATGACAGTTTGAGCTTAATCACGGCTAGCTAACATTAAATTACTCTGAAGTTAACCAGACTGGGTGACTTTTTCTCCAAAAACGCGGCTAACTACATTTATTCCCCTCAACTTTATAGAAGTGGATAATGGCGGCGCTTTAGCTAACGTTATTGTGATTAAAACTCATGTTCAGTTAATTTTGAACCGTAACGTCTATGCAATAATCAAACCATCAAAATGAACACATAGTTGTTATCATAAAATCTAAAATAGAAAAGTCAAAACTTGCCGAAAATAAGTCAGCCATGTAAAAGCGACATCCCAAACCGACCGTCTCTGCCACAACTGAACAAGCGGGATCTTAAAAAAACAAAAAAAAAAAACACGTGCGATTCAAACGCACTTTGCTTTTCAGATTAAATTTTACTTATTATTTTTAGGTGAATGTGGTGTGACTATAAAACATTAAATAGTATTTGTAAATATGATAAAATGTACTCTTTCTTCTCAGTTATTACATGAATAAATTGTGTAAATTATAGTTCCAACTTAATCTTGATTTTACAATGTATAAATTACATGAATTAATGTAATAGATTTTACCATACCACAAAGTCATTATTTTCAGTGTAAGGTCCATAAGTGCAGACATGTCAAGTGAGGGAAAAATATATTGTGTGCCATACCAAAACAATGAGGACAGGGAAAGATCAGAGCCTGCTCACTCTGAAGTGTGCCAACAGACCTCAACTCAGAAATTGAAGGCATCACACTTTCCTCTGTTAGAGGAAAGTAAGTAGTCACTTTTAATTTTACTGACTTTACATAGTGATTTATGTTAGATAGTGCTGGGCGGTAAGACCAATATTCTGTATCATGGTATAATTTATTTTCATGACTGGAACTTTATTATAGAACAGTGATTAAAATGACTTGGAACTACTTGCACATTAAATGGGTTTATTGCACAACTTCCAGCCAATCAGAATCCAGTATTCAGACAGAGCATGGTATACTATAAATAGGTTAATTGTGGCTTATTTTACTGTCAGGAGTACATAGAATACACACAAACACACACACACACACACACACACACACACACACACATTAATATTCACACTCATACACAGAGGCACACACTCGCATAGATACACGCACACTTTGTACACTCACTTACACAAACTCAGACACTCTCACAGACACATACTCACACAAACACACATACAAACACACTCACACACATATACCTACTCATTCACACACACACACACACACACACACACACACACACACACACACACACACACACACACACACACACACACACACACTCATTGTATATATATATACAGGGCTTGACATTAGGCCTATTTACACCTATTGTGACTATTCCCAAATGTTAATTGATAATTAATTAATTAAATTACTATTTTTACAATGCCTTTATGATCTTTTTTGCATCTTCTAAGCTTTAGGGCAGGTTTATTGAATTACAAGTCCCAAGAGGTCCAGTCTCTATATCATCTCTATTCTATCTATATATATTTTTCCCCTAGTAAAAGTCTGGACAATAATTCTTTTGGAATATTTATAAATTTCCATCTCGGCAGCAGTAGAACTGAAAAGGAAAGTAGAAGGGGGGAAATAATTGTGGTGAGCTGGACGTGAGGCCGGTGGTGTGATTACTAATGAGCGACACCTCTATGATCTCCACTGTCGTCGCTCCTCCTTTAACGCTTCCGCTCCTCCGAGAGAGATACGAGGCCGGTGCGTTGTACAGGTGTCACTCATCAGTAATCACGCCACCGGGCCCTTCAGTGATCCGACATTACTAATCTCTCACGGCCCTCGGCCTCGTCCTGCTAGCCACAATAATCCTGAACAGTGGGGTGGAGGGAAAAATCGATTAGAAAGTTTCGAATTGATTAAAAAAATTCAAAAACGGTGTTTTAAACGTCTGTTAATATTGTGATGTTGACGGAGCAAAGAAGTGCAGCACCCGGACAGTTTAGAGATGGCCAGGCTTGCAACGGGACAAATGCAGCTTACTTGACAACAACTTTTGGATTATTAACAAAGGCTTTTTTTTATCTCCATCTTGCTGACCACATCATAACACTTGTTAGTATAAAATTGGTGATAATATTGCATATTACAATATGGGTTAACTTAAAATCACTGCAAGTGAAATTCCTTCTCCTCAACAGCCATAGTGCTAATGATAGCCCTGGGTGAAGGGTCAGACCCTTTATTGTGTCAGACTTTTATTGTGTCAAGTTCATCTTTCAGACAAGTCATTTTTTGTTGTTCTGTTTCACTCCTTTTCAGCAAGCATATTTGAAAAGACTTGGAGGTGTCGATGAGGAAGACATGGTGCAAAAATCAATGTCTGCGTAAGGACTTTTTATGCCACACGTTGCATTATATGTCAGAACTGTAATCAGCCACATGAAATCATATCTATAATAATATCTTTATTGGTTGATATTCATCTTGATCCTGTGATAGGGGATTGCCCCCCAATTATCAATAATGATGATTATCACTAAGGGTGCTCCGATCAGGAGTTTTAGGGCCGATTACGATCACTGGAAGCCGTATTGGCCGATACGATCACCAGTACTGATCACAGAAATAAATAATACTATTCTTAACAACAATATTGTCATGTTTCAATGTGTTTAAGTTCTATTTTGTGATCTGGTTTCCCCCTGTCTTTGTGATTTTGGTTTAGTCCTGTTAGTTTTTCCCGCTCCTCGTTTGTGTTCAGTTTCTTCACCTGTGTTCAGTTAATTATCCCATTAGTCCCTGTTCATTTAAGCCTGGTGATTTCCCTCAGTGTTTGTTGGTCATCGTCCTTGTATGGTTGTGTTTTCCCTGAAGTTTGTTATTTCGTTCCTGTATGTTTATAGAAGTTTATTTTGTAAATAAATCAGCTATTTTTGGAAGTCCTCTTGTCCTCGTCTTCAGCTACCTGCAACAACCTGACAAATATATTTTAAGTATCAAATAATTAAGAGATGAGAGAGTATCATGAATTGAACTCTTTATTTATTGCCAAGCAACATGTGCAACATATTACTTTCCCTCTCTTAGAAGATATTAGGAACAGCTTCGAACTTAACAAATATAGCATTTCTGTGAAATAAATAATAAAATTTATTTTAAAAAACAGTCACTTTTTCCACGGCTTAATGCAGTTTTGATAACTCTTTTTATTATTGAGCACGTCCTGCAGTTTAGCACTATTAGACTGTATATTATGACAATCGCTGATCTAGCTGATTTGTACGTTAAGTTTGGGCTTTTGGGAGGAACGAATGCGCCGCACTGTGAGGGAAAGAAATGCACTAAAACATCACAGTTTAGTTTCTTGCTGTCGTTGCAAAGTCTCCACTCTGCGCAAAGACGTTGCAAATGTATTGTCCTTTTCAGACCTGGCAGAACTGCAAGACCAGTGAAAGCAATTTTAGCTTTCCACGAATCACGCCAGTTTTTTTTTTCTTATCTCAGTTGTTTTGTCATATATTATGCTGCCATATTACTCCATTAATTGGTACTATAAATATATTGCCAAGCAAATCCATATGCGCTGCCGCAATGTTTTCGCTGTAAGTGAGTGGAGGCGGGGCTCATTTGCATATTCACAGTTTTAAACTTTCATAAAGTAAGGTATAAGAAGAGCATAGCAAATAAAATGAAATGGTACTTTGTTCATGTCGATAAGAATAATCTATATCTGTTCTGCTATTTGAAATCAGGGTAGCTGTTATCATTCAGGTGTTATGGGATTTTTGGTTTCACTGTGTATATATAAAATATATATTTTATGAAACTTAAGCCCTTTGTGTTCGTCATCAACAAAGAAAGAACAAAACAATGTCTGCAAACTGGAATAAAGCAGAGACTCCTGACTCTCCGCGCTGAAGCTGAGATCGATCGGCAGCTTTGTGGAGCGGTACGCCATGCGCTAGTGTACATGTTCTCGACGCGTACGTCACACGGCACATCCTGACCTCACGTGTCTTTACCGGATATTTACGGTACGTGTGTGAATGCACTCACAGATTCCCGAAAATCACTGGCAGTGTGAATGAACCAAAATTAAACGATCCCGAGACACATTATCCGTGTATTTCCCGAATCTCTGTGTGAAAGGGGCTCTGTTGAACTCTGAAACTGCTGGAAAATCAAAGCCATGAATCTAAACAAATCGTGTTCCAAATTTGAGGTTGATATCTCAAAAAATTATCTTTCAGAGAGATTTAGTTTGGGCGCAGAATCAAATTTTCCCCATTACTAAAACTCCACTGGGACACAGTGCTTGGATTTGGGATTTGCAGGAGAATTTTTCTCTCTCAAATATTACACGCGCACACACACACACACACACACACACACACAATTATCGCTGCATAAGTTGTCCTATTGTCTCTATAATATGCAGAAGCAGAAAACAGGAATAAAGCAAGTTTTTGCTTGATAGGCCAAACCTGAGAAAATGCCACCATCTGGTTAATAAAAGTAACATTTTTATTTAAATGTTATAGTTAAATGGCCCTGGGATTAAAAATTGCCGTTTTAATGAGTTTCAAAGGGGACATTGTTGTCCTTCAGGTCCTGAGTGAAACTATGTTGTGTTACTAGTGTAAAATATTTATGCAGTCGGCATTAAGAGGCAAAATGATTTTAAAAAAATTGGAAAAAAATGAAAAAGACAAAAATGTCCATAGAGTCGCACAAGGGTTAAGAAAATAAACTTCACACACTTTACATTTCTTGTGGTGTGTTGTCTGGTTGAGGACTTGCTTGATATTGTGCACATGAGCGTTCGCAAATGCACATTATTATTTTATTATTATTATTGTTGTACAATTTTTAAATAAATATTCTAATGAGTAGTAAAAATATTAGTATCATATTAAATTAAGACAAAAAACAAGAAGTAGCATATGAATTATCTTTTTACTTATTAAAAGTTGTGTAAATATTAGTACAATACAATGTTTTTGTAATGTTCTTATAATGTTATCAACTTTATTGTAATGTTGAGAGTAAACGTTCTTGGAGTGTCCTTACTTGTGATGTTATTTGTTAAGTTATTAACCATTAGCATAACATAAGTTAATAAAAATCTTGCGTGGGACAGGAAGTTATTAAAACTAAAATCTAAAGGGTATAACAGAGAAAAGAGAGAGAGAGAGAGAGAGAGAGAGAGGCGAATCTGCCGTCTCGTTTTATTTCCTTCCTAGCGATGTCTCATGTTTTGGCAAAGGTGAATTTGGGCTTTCCGTCAAACGCAGAGCGCCACCTGCCGGAGACAAATACCTCCTGACAAATACAACAATAATATTGATATTATTGTTAATAATAATAAATCGGCTAATTAAATGCAGTCGTGAAATTATTTAAATTAAAAATCTAACAGTTCTTACTGCTTGCGTAAAGAGGGGCACTTTCGAAACACGCTTCACGAAACCTTTACGAATCTGTTGTTTCGAATCAGTGATTCGGAGCGTGTGTCGTCAAACTGCCAAAGTCACGTGATTTAAGTTAAACGGGCTTTCGTTACGTCATAACTGTTTCGAAACGTCAATGGTTCACCGATGGGGGCGATGATCTCTGTGAACCCATTGAAAAAATTCACGAAAGAACACATATTATACAGACACTTGATATTTAATCTTAGATGATTAGTTAATTGCATTCGCCAGATTTTACTTTCAATATTTGCACTGGGTGTTTTATGCATGTTTTGCACTGTTCTGATCAGCAGGGGTCACAAGCGTGTGCAATTCAAACACTTCGAAAAAGTGAATCATTTTGCAACGCAATCGGTTCAATTGATTCGAAGCTTTGAAAAGCTTCGTTTCTCCCATCACTAGCTTGCAGACGCAGATTCGTTACAAAATATATTCTCTTGTAGGCGATTCCAGAAGCTTTTTCCGTTCACAAAACACACAGAGATAATCGCTTCATTCGCGAAAGCGACGCAATCACACAATGGTGGTATAATATAACGCGTCCCGCACTCCCCCGTTATTCCCCGCACGCCTCGCGAGGCGGTGCCGCTCCACCGGCAATCCCAGCATACACCGCGCCTCATTAGCATAAAACATTCCGGTGTCTACAAGAGCAGAGCGAACACATTCAGCTCAAGAGAACTGCAAATACGTCTACATTAAAGATTATATCCACACACATCGGCAAACATGAGCGACAGCGAGAAACTGGACAAGCAGCGGCTGAAGAACTTCAAGAATAAAGGGCGCGATCTGGAGGTAAAGACGCGTGTGACGTCGAGCAGATTTACAGACACTTCACGAATAATCGCGCAATCATCCGCTCTCGAGCTCTCATAACACGATGTGTGTTCAGATCTGAGTGGTTATGTGAAAATAGAGAGGTTGAATCAGCCAAATGTGTGATGTGAAGGTGTTAGCCGCGCGGCTAGCTCGCTGTTAGCCTCGAGCTAAGCTAACGCGCGTCGCAGCCCTCCGTTAAAGTGTGTAATTGTCATCAGTCTTTAAAACAAACGCAGAGATGTGCTCGGATGAGTCGTGATGTGTGATTCTGGGCTCGGTGTGTGTGTGTGTGTGTGGTGATCGTGTGTGAGTCCTGCAGTGAGTGTTAGCATGAGCTCGGCCTGCTGCACAATAACATCCTCCAGACGCCTTTCTGATGCGTGCTCGGGCTGAAGTCACTCATACGGGCAGATTATTAATAGGCAATGTGTTTGCTGTGGTCTGAGCCATCGTGTCGTGTGTGTGTGTGTGAGGGTTACCAGCTGTTATTTTCTCTTTAACCGCATCACATTCACGCAAACGGCGCCCTGCGCACATCAAAACACCGCGCCTCGTCTAAACGAGCCTGGGAAGAATCCTGAGTGTGTAAGAAATCCCAATCAGTGCTGTAAATAACAGTGTCACCGGGATAAAGATTTAAAGAATGTTTAGAGCACACTTGAGGTTGTTCATTTCTTAAAAATAGAGAAAGTTAGAAGTCCCAGGATTGAACCTTGAGGAACACCCTTTTCAACAACTAAGTAGTCAGTCTGAAAACCTTAAAAAACAAACCCGTGTTATTGAAGATAAGCCTTGAACCAAAGAAGCTGGTCAGAACTCTCGTTTAAACGTGTTTAAAGTAATAATTATTATTGTTATTGTTTGTCTTTGTGCTGGATTCAGGTAATGTAGAATGACTTTAATGCTGTGATTTATACTTTTAACAGACTTGTATCATCCAGGTGTTAAGTAAAATAAAATGACAATCTTCTGCATCTTTCATTTTGAGGCGATATGAGATTGGATGACACGAAGAGCTGGAAATGCATGTAGAATGATTTTGTTTCCTCGTAGCTAAAATGTGTAGGTCGGGTGGATCATCTGTAGACTGATGTGTGTGTGTGATTGGGTATGATCAGTAATGATGCTTCTGGTCTCTCCTGTACAGACGATGAGAAGACAGCGCACAGAAGTGGTGGTGGAGCTCAGAAAGGTAAGAGTTGCTCAAGTGTTTTAGTGCAGTGTTTGATTGACAGGTCAGTAGTGTTTACACTGTAAACTCAGTGTGTGTTTGAGTGTGGGCACCTGAACAGCTGGTGTGTTTCTCCTGCAGAATAAGAGAGACGAGCACCTGCTGAAGCGGAGGAACGTCCCGCACGAGGACATCTGTGACGACTCTGACGCCGACGGGGACTTCAGGACCGTAAGAACTACTGATCTCTCTCTCTCTCTCTGTGTCAGGGTATTTCAAGATTTAATGCTGAACTGAATTTGCACTTATTATTGCTGTAACAATTCATGTTTTTTTTTTTCAATAGCAAAATACTTCGCTTGAAGCAATTGTGCAGGTAAGTCATGCATTTTTTTAAATTAAAGTGTTTAAATTAAAAATATTTGCACAGTGTGATTTTGATTGATAAATGGGAAATGTGAGTGAATCTCATGAAACATGTCTGGCTCTTATTTCCTCTAATAAAATTAAGAAGTTGATTTTTATATAATGTAAGTTTTAGGACCTTCTTTCATTTTTAGGGTCCCAGATTTTTAAATGGGATTTTAAATACAGAAATGTCGGCCCTCTGAAAAGTATAATCATGCATATGTATATAGTAAAATATATATATATATATATATATATATATATATATATATATATACTAAATATATTAGGTTCACCTTTTGATTTGAATTACTGAAATAAATTTTTCGAGGTGCACCTGTAGATAATCCGCTTTCTGACGATTCGGGAATTGTTTGTCAAATACAGGCTATTTCCACTGTGTATAAAGCGTACAATACACTTCAAATGATTATGCAGTACTTTAATGACAAGACAAGGTGATTTAGATGTTGTGGAAAAACTAATAAAGAATATCAGTTCTCCCCTCCGCCAAAAACTCAATGATCTGAGTTTACCAGTGGTAAATACGACTTGAGAGGGCATTCGTGTCAAATATCCGACTAGGAAACCTGCATGTACGATACTCCCGATAGCATGTGATGGTTACGGCTCTCTGCGTTCTGTCGAGGGCGGTTACACTGGATTAACTCACTCGACTAATGCTCAAGGTGTTTCGTGAGACTCACACTAACAGCTGTCGCTGTGCTGAAATGGCTTGTGCAGAGCATAAGTGGTGATTATTGAAACGTTGCTGTTGGTCTTCATGTAACGAGTGTGTGATGGTTGTTTGCAGAATGCGACCAGTGATAACCAGGGCGTTCAGCTCAGCGCCGTTCAGGCCGCCAGGTGAGTGACGGCTCATTCATCAGGAACATTTTCTACTTGTTGTAAAAGCTCTGAAGAGCGAATTTTATGTTCCACAAGGGTAGGACATTTAACAGGGTGCGGGTCCTTAAAGTATTAAATGTCTTAAAGTTTCTCTAATAAAAGGCCTTAAGTATTAAAATGTCTTAAATTCAGATTCGATGGGTCTTAAATATTTCTGGTCACATTACGGCTAAAATTTCTCGTCAAATAACCAGTGAAGCATCGAATCGTGAGAGTGATTCTGATTTTATTACATAAACAGCGATTGATGATGTACTTCTTTTGAGACTCGCGCTGCCTGTCTCTGTGAGATTTTATAGTGAGAAATCAACACAAATGAGAATAAGCGCACACAAACTCACAGAAGAAACTTGCTGAGGAAAAATTCAAAATGTTGAGTTTATTTATAACATGATTTAGTTAAGTAACATACATGACGGGAGCCATTTTGCTGAATATTCTCACGATTGCAAATGTTACATTTTGATTTTAGTTCAATAAACAAGTAGTTAATCAATTACTTTGGTTAAATATTATTTATACGCATGTGATATAATGTGTATTTCCATCACAGGTTTGGTCTGGCATTAAATAGGCCTTGTTTACATCTGTACACACCCTGTTTAAGCTATGCTTGATTTTGCGCTGCCAGAGAAAGCGAAACTAAAATCACACAATCGTGTGAAACACGCTTTAAAAAACTTGACGCGCCTTACCAAGTCTAATAACAAGTACAAACTGTTAAAGAATTTTGCGTGCAAATAAAAAGGTAGGCAGTGTTTTTTCTACATTACCACAGTAAAGAATGGGAATATAATAGGCCTACTTTAAAGCCAACCAAAGGAAGAAACGTTTATAATCCCCTGGGAAAACGGTTGAGACGTGAGTGAAGATTTGGGAAAAGAAACGAGACTCCTGAGTTTTAGAAGAGCTTCCTGTAGTGTGTGACCTGCTTTGATACGGGCCGTCCAGATAATCCTCCTGTTGCCTCGTCCTGCAGGAAGCTTCTGTCGAGCGACCGCAACCCCCCCATAGACGACCTCATCAAGTCTGGGATTCTGCCCATCCTGGTGCACTGTCTGGACAGAGACGACAAGTAAGACCCGTGTGCTGCGAGTGTGAGGCGTTCATGGTGTGTGTGTGTGTGTATCGTGCTCACGTGTCTTCTCTCTCTGTGTTGTGCAGCCCATCTCTGCAGTTCGAGGCGGCCTGGGCTCTGACCAACATCGCGTCGGGCACGTCTGAGCAGACGCAGGCCGTGGTGCAGTCCAGTACGTTACCCTGATGCTCTCCTAGAGCTGGACACAAGTGTTCAATGCCGTGTTCACTACTTCACACTCTAATCTGAGCTCACGA
This sequence comes from Gila orcuttii, assembly GCA_026230005.1. Classification (NCBI taxonomy): domain Eukaryota; kingdom Metazoa; phylum Chordata; class Actinopteri; order Cypriniformes; family Leuciscidae; genus Gila; species Gila orcuttii. The sequence continues at coordinate 3,021,402 of JAPDVR010000009.1, read as the reverse complement.
GCTGAAGTAGCAAACACTGACAGGAACATTAGTAGTGTTGACTAGTCTAAGTGATGTGTGCATATAGCTGTGGACTCCTGTAAGGCCCTGATATACTCAAGGCGAAGTTTGAAATGCGTGATTAGCGATATACTGTTATCGAACATCTGACTCCGCCCACACTGATGAGACGGAGTTTCCCCTACCATTGTGTTGGGGGCAGCCCGTCTCTTCAAAACGCCCCACCCTGAAAGAATGACAAAAATATTCACCGAAAAAATGGACTCATGTAGTAACTGATTTTCACGATATAGCAGTTCATTACACTTGAAATCAAATCGCGATTAAAAACTAGTGTGTGAATATTAAACCGCTAAAAGACCATTTTAAATACGTATCCTACATTTTCTGTGTGAATGGTGGAGACGATGCGCAGTTTCATTTACCTCACACACACACACACGGAAGCTCGTGTGATGCTCACGCTGTGCTTGGCCTATATGAGGACATGAATGCATGAACTTCATCTCCAGACTCTAGATCCGCTCTGAAAGTCACTTCGTGAGCATTTAACCGCTTCATTTGAGAGAAACTATCCTCATGTCATACACACACAGAAACTCAAAGGTCTTCGACCACCCGTCAAAATAAGTTTGGTTTAACTTGACAGAAATATATTACTGTTGTACAGTAGAATTTGTACAGTAGAATTTGGATGCGTCTCAATGTAATAATTCTAACACTAATACAAATACATTATAAAAACTTAAGTAATATTTAAGGAATAATCACAAATTTTCTTCCATGTTTTAAATTTAACAGTAAAGCTCATTGTGCAGCACGTTGTTTGACAAAGTTTGTTTAATTTCATGTGATTAAAAGAAATTGAATGTTTTGTCTTCATTCGATTACCAGAAAAAAACATTTCGTAGAATTTTTTAAAACAAGGAATAAGTTTAATAATTGTGTAATAGAAAGTTTCATGATTTCTATTAATTAGACATGAGTTTTTTTATCACTAAAAATTTTACACCACGTATCCGTAACACGCCCACTCCGCGACACTAGTTTAGGGGAATCTACCCCCCCCCCCCAAATATCATAGGGGAAACACTGAGCGACAATGATATATGCGAATATGGATATGTGCTGCGCGTTTTCCTCTCAAAAGGAAAAATTGAGAAAACGACAAGATTTTTTTTTTATAAAGCATCAGATCATACCAGCATGGACGTTTATTTGCACATGCTCCGCAGTTCGACATGTTTCACTCGTATCTGACGACATTGGAAGTATCCACGTCCCATCACCAATGGGAGCACAAGGGTGCCAACGAGCCGGAGCAAACCTTTTTATGAGATGGAAAGTTCGTTTTGGCCTGATTTTGTTTGAAATGACGTCACATCAGTTCGTTCTTCGATTTAGCTTGAAGTATATCGGGGCCTTTAAAAAGTGTAAACCAAGTGTTCAAGGTTTCAAAAGGCTGCTGTTTAATTAAATATGTAGTCTCAAACTGTGTGTTTCAGAGCGAAGCACGGCACTAGATCCACTATAAGCTCTATTACAGCTCTATAATATCTGTCAGATTCTCGACTCACTGTAATGCAGCTCATCACAAACTCCATCTGCTAGTCATTCTTATGTGTGTGTGTGTAGATGCGGTTCCTCTGTTCCTGCGGCTGCTGCAGTCCCCTCATCAGAACGTGTGTGAGCAGGCGGTGTGGGCTTTAGGGAACATCATCGGTAAGTGACGAACTCCTCAGTGTTGATCTCCGTGCTGGAGCGTTATCATGAGCTGATGGGATTTGACACGAGTCTGAGTTTGTGATGGTAGGTCATCGCCACACCGCTCATCTCACACTCGTGTGTTTCTCATCCTGAGTGTCATGTGATCTGTTCACACTCATGGAGCGGAGTGACTGAAGCTAGTGCTGGGCGGTATGACCAATAATTTAGATCACGGTATTTTTCTAAATTATACTGGTTTCACAGTGTATGGCTTTTTTGTTTTTTATAAGCATGTCTGGGTGTTAACCATATTTTGTACTGATTGAGAGGAAATACTGCAGTAGATTGACTTAGAATGCCCTATTTTACTGTCATGAGTGGATATTGTAGAAAAAAATCCACACTAGTATTAATACAGGTTTGCAAGGCCCCACAAAATCATGCTGTTTACAAAGAGGTGCCAGATTAAATTAAATGAAAATAACATGGAAACTTTTCTAAAGACAGTCAGTTCCCTTCAAAGACACATTGATATAAAAACACCCGCGCTGCGTTTTGACTGTAACGGTCAGTGCTCATGTTTATTCAACGCTGTCAAAGCCTTTTGGAAAATCTGTTTGTGGCGGGCAGTGTTCCGTACCCAAAATAATTTAACCCAAGAAATAAAGAGAAGAGGCACGGACTTATTAATTACGAAACTTTGAAATGGTTGAACAGGTGAAACTGTCACAAATTCCTCTGGAACTCAAACATTAAACTTCAAAACAAAGTTTGCGCAGTTGCACAACTATTTACATAAATATATCCTTCTCAGTGCGAGTTATGAAGGAAGAGAACAGCATCGACAGTTGATGTTTCAGCGCGTCCTCTGATTGCGGTGTTGTGACCGAAATAGTGTGCAAATCAGTTTTGTAAAATGATATTTGATAAAATAAAAATTATTCCTATCATTTTACAAAACAGTTTTGCGCATGTGCTCCCGCGTGCACTATTTAGGTCACAACACTGCAATCAGAGGAGGACAGTGGCGCTGAAACTGCGGACGTACTTTCTCGCGCGTTTACGATCACAATACGGCACGCAAACTATATGTACACGGGAGCTTTTCGGGACCCGTCGGGCTCGGGTAGCAGACCTCTAATTGTGATCCAATGAATGGGAAACGCTAATATATTTTGACCGCTATCAATTATAGTTTAACCTCTCCATCTTCACCGTCACAATAACACACACATCTGAGCATCACCAGTGACGCACACACATCTGAGCATCACCAGTGACACACACACATCTGAGCATCACCAGTGACGCACACACATCTGAGCATCACCAGTGACCACACACATCTGAGCATCACCAGTGACGCACACACATCTGAGCATCACCAGTGACGCACACACATCTGAGCATCACCAGTGACGCACACACATCTGAGCATCACCAGTGACGCACACACATCTGAGCATCACCAGTGACGCACACACATCTGAGCATCACCAGTGACGCACACACATCTGAGCATCACCAGTGACGCACACACATCTGAGCATCACCAGTGACGCACACACATCTGAGCATCACCAGTGACGCACACACATCTGAGCATCACCAGTGACCACACACATCTGAGCATCACCAGTGACGCACACACATCTGAGCATCACCAGTGACGCACACACATCTGAGCATCACCAGTGACGCACACACATCTGAGCATCACCAGTGACGCACACACATCTGAGCATCACCAGTGACGCACACACATCTGCGCATCACCAGTGACGCACACACATCTGAGCATCACCAGTGACGCACACACATCTGCGCATCACCAGTGACGCACACACATCTGCGCATCACCAGTGACGCACACACATCTGAGCATCACCAGTGACGCACACACATCTGAGCATCACCAGTGACGCACACACATCTGAGCATCACCAGTGACGCACACACATCTGAGCATCACCAGTGACGCACACACATCTGAGCATCACCAGTGACGCACACACATCTGAGCATCACCAGTGACGCACACACATCTGAGCATCACCAGTGACGCACACACATCTGAGCATCACCAGTGACGCACACACATCTGCGCATCACCAGTGACGCACACACATCTGAGCATCACCAGTGACGCACACACATCTGAGCATCACCAGTGACGCACACACATCTGCGCATCACCAGTGACGCACACACATCTGCGCATCACCAGTGACGCACACACATCTGAGCATCACCAGTGACGCACACACATCTGAGCATCACCAGTGACGCGCACACATCTGAGCATCACCAGTGACGCGCACACATCTGAGCATCACCAGTGACGCACACACATCTGCGCATCACCAGTGACGCACACACATCTGAGCATCACCAGTGACGCACACACATCTGAGCATCACCAGTGACGCACACACATCTGAGCATCACCAGTGACGCACACACATCTGAGCATCACCAGTGACGCACACACATCTGAGCATCACCAGTGACGCACACACATCTGCGCATCACCAGTGACGCACACACATCTGCGCATCACCAGTGACGCACACACATCTGAGCATCACCAGTGACGCACACACATCTGAGCATCACCAGTGACGCGCACACATCTGCGCATCACCAGTGACGCGCACACATCTGCGCATCACCAGTGACGCGCACACATCTGCGCATCACCAGTGACGCGCACACATCTGCGCATCACCAGTGACGCGCACACATCTGCGCATCACCAGTGACGCGCACACATCTGCGCATCACCAGTGACGCGCACACATCTGAGCATCACCAGTGACGCGCACACATCTGAGCATCACCAGTGACGCGCACACATCTGAGCATCACCAGTGACGCGCACACATCTGAGCATCACCAGTGACGCACACACATCTGCGCATCACCAGTGACGCACACACATCTGCGCATCACCAGTGACGCACACACATCTGCGCATCACCAGTGACGCACACACATCTGCGCATCACCAGTGACGCACACACATCTGCGCATCACCAGTGACGCACACACATCTGCGCATCACCAGTGACGCACACACATCTGCGCATCACCAGTGACGCACACACATCTGCGCATCACCAGTGACGCACACACATCTGCGCATCACCAGTGACGCACACACATCTGCGCATCACCAGTGACGCACACACATCTGAGCATCACCAGTGAACGGTGAAAAGACCCTCTCAAAGAGCGTAGCACCGCATTCCCATACAACGACATACACCGGTATTGCGGTATATTAAAAGTCCATCTCATAACAGAAATGAGCGGTATACCGCCAGCACTAACTGAAGCTGTCGCATGTCAAACACCGCTCGTGTTGCTCTTGCTGTGGTCAGGCTGGTGGATGATGAGCGCTGTGCTGTTGCAGGTGACGGTCCTCAGTGCAGAGATTACGTCATCAGTCTGGGTGTGGTCAAACCTCTCCTGTCCTTCATCAGCCCCTCCATCCCCATCACCTTCCTCCGCAACGTCACCTGGGTCATGGTCAACCTGTGCCGCCACAAGGACCCGCCGCCGCCCATGGAGACCATCCAGGAGGTACGAGTGTGACGCGTGTCTGATCTTAGCGTGTGGTTTCACTGCTAGCTATTAGGTGCTGCCACGACCCGACAGATCGTTTTTTTTTTTAGTTTTGTTACCATTTCTGAAGGAGCTGACAATTAGGCAATATACACATGTTTATGTTAGGTTTTCTTTGTTAAAACATAAATGTGTGAAAGTGTTAAAAAAAATTCTTTCTAGTTGGCAAGTTTAAATGTCCTGCGAGCTGCTTTCTCTCCATCTACACACTTCTTATTAGGGCTGCGCGATAATGCCAAAATTGATAATTCTCGGTAATTTCCCTTTTTTATATATATATATATATATATATATATATACATAAGTTTTTTTTCTAACCTTAATACAACGTAATTGTCAAATGTTTATAGTACATTCAATTTACATTATTTGTATAGCGCTTTTCACAATTCACAGTCTCCTCAGATAACAGATAACTCTAAATTGTAATGTGGACTCTGCATTTTCTGTAAAGCTGCTTTGAAACTAAGTTATGTATTTCAGAAATTTACATGTATAAAATCACACAGTTAGCCACTGTATTAATTTCAGGCAGAAACAATCATCTTAAGTAATGAATACATGTTTGTGAACAAATGATTAGGATATATAGAAAATTGTAGCATTGGTGTGTGTTGATTCAGAGCTTGCTTCATGTGAAGTCCTCTCCAGAGCTGGTGATTAATATGAAAATTTAGTAAAAGTGAGATAATATAACTTAACAGTCAATTAAAATCAAGACCGTTTAATGCACTTACACAGTAATTACAACGGCATAATGTTATGAGTCTAATATTTTAAACATTATTTTGAATATAGAGATATGAAATGATGGAAAAAGTTAGACTTTAATATGAAACTGAAGCCTCCAGTAAGTAGTGTAAAGTCATTAGGTGTGTTAACGTGCAGCTGCGCTGTGCAGACCGAGCGGTGTATGACATCAAAGTACCGCGAAAGCAGACGACACTGAATGTCATACACTGATCGAGCTGCACGTTAACACACACCTCTTAATGAGCAAGTCATTGAATCATTCATTCAACCGATTCTTTCAAAATGGCAGATTCATTCAGGAACAAAGCACTGCTTTTATATTAATTTTGTAGCATTTTTGCAGCAACCCAGTAATTAACTTCTGTCTCTAGTCTACTCTTCCCAGTGAATCTCTTATTTACATCATGTCTGCACTGTTGTCTATGAGACCGAGTATTACCCGGTCCGTGAGCACATGCTGAACCAAACTCTTGATTTTGATTGATACTAAACTAATTTAAATGACTCTGTTTGGCCATTGCACTCATGCCCTCAATAGACATGTTTGTGGTCACTTCTAGTGTAAATGGAGACGGCAATGATTGGATTATCACAGTCTCTGTAAACGTAAACCTGGTTTGTTTGCGGGTGTAAACTGGGCTAATCTCTTATCTGTCTTCACACAGATTCTTCCTGCGCTGTGTGTGCTCATTCACCACACTGATGTCAACGTAAGTGCTGCTCTGGTCATGTGACTGTAACCGGTGGCATGTGGGCGCACAGGTTTAACTCTGAGCTCTGTGCAGATCCTGGTGGACACAGTTTGGGCGCTGTCTTACCTCACGGACGCGGGCAACGAGCAGATCCAGATGGTCATCGACTCCGGGATCGTACCGTATCTCGTCCCATTATTGAGCCACCAGGAGGTCAAAGTTCAGGTATGGAAGAGCCTTTTGTGGTGATGACTTCAGAGACATGTGACCTGTTCTCTCTTCAGGGTTCGTACAAGGTGCTCAAAGTACTTGAATTTGACTGATATAGATATAAAGCCATTTTGCATGGCTATGAGCTTGATATTGCTCATATAAATGTCCAAGTATATGATACAGCTTTCATTCTTCAGGTCAATCATATATTCATATAGGGGAAAAATCAGTTTGAATAAGGAAATGGATATCTTTTGTCTTAGTATTCTTTCAATGGTTAAAGTTACCAAAATCATTGCTTGTGCTGCACTTTAGTTGTACCATTTTGTTTTATTGGTTTCTTTATTACATTTAAATCCAAAAAAAGGTCAATAAAAATATTGTTTGATTAGTGAGATCTCTGATTGTATTCCTTGAAAACCAAAAAAGTAGTGCTTAAGTCCTGTAACTTGACTTTCCAGTACCTGTACGAACCCTGTGTCTTCCTCTTAACTCATCAAAGCGATTAGCGTGTGATGCCTGTATATATAGCGGTCTGTATAACGGTTTGTGTATAACGGTCTGCTTCATGGCTTCAGACGGCAGCGCTGCGAGCGGTGGGGAATATCGTGACGGGAACTGATGAACAGACTCAGGTGGTGCTCAACTGTGATGCTTTGGGTCACTTCCCAGCACTCCTCACGCACCCCAAAGAGAAGATCAACAAGGTAACTGGAAATGCGGACAAATTCAGGATCAACTTCAGGGCTCGACATTTACGCTCTTCCGCTTGTCTGGGACAAATGGATTTTTTGAAGGGGCAAGTGAAAGGGAATTTTACTTGCCCGACCTGACAAGTAGCCTGATTAAAACGTCAATAACAAAAATTAACCAGGGAATCACCAAAACGCAAGAGATTCTGCAGTCATTCATTGTAAGTGGCGATTGATGATGAATAATAATATAATGTAGGCTCGCTCAGCTTCTTGAGGAGACAAATGAGTGCAGCTCACACGAAGAAATTCAGTTAACATACGAACAAATCTTTTGAATGATTCAGTCATTAAAACGGTCACCTGCCGCCACCTACTGGTGGTTTAGTTTCATGTTTAAAAGTCTCATTCTTTCCAACATTATTTGTTTTCTCAAAAAAATAATAATCTCATAACCTAATTTAATGCAGTTGTAATTTTTCAGTGTAAATTACTTAAATTAGTAACAGCCCTATAGTGTCTAATTTATTGTTCAAATTTAAAATAAATGATGTAACATACATTTGGGGAAAATGCCCTTTTATAAAGGTTAAAAAAAATCATAAATATGCAGATTTAAATATATCAAAGCTGACTAAACACTGATGAGAATATTGTTTCAGAATAAATTATATTTACAACACATCCTTTTTTTATTTTCCCTGTACAAGCAAACTTTTTACTCTGACAAGTGAATGGCAGATTTACCGGTCTGAAGGACAAGCTCGTGAAACGGCTTAATGTCGAGCCCTGCACTTCTGTAATAACTGTAATATCATGGTGGATGTGTTGGATATGATGACAGCTGAGGTGTGGCGCTGGTATGAGTGACGCCTGAATAGTGTTCAGATTAGCATGTGTTTAATGTTCAGCTCAGAGTAATGTGTGAGTGTGTGTGTGAGTGGCTGATGGGTGCGGGTGTCATACACACCAGTGCTGATACAGGAGTGCATCTGAGGCGGGCCGCCCCCCCGCGAGGCTTGTCCGCGGCCTGGCCGATGATTAGAGCCTCAGTATCATCATCCTCGCCCTCAGCTCCTCTGCCAGCGTCTCCACCTCAGCAGGGCCTGTGAACCTCACGCTCGCCCTGAGATCTGATCCGCTCGCCCGTCACACACGTGAGCCCGTCATCAGCCCTGCCGCTGCTGTGCTGAGTGTGTGTGTGTGTGTGTTCTCGCAGGAGGCCGTGTGGTTCCTGTCCAACATCACCGCAGGGAACCAGCAGCAGGTTCAGGCCGTCATCGATGCCAATCTGGTGCCCATGATCATTCTGCTGCTGGATAAGGTGGGTGACCCAACCTCATTCATTAACACACTCGAACTCTGCTATTGGTCCATTCATGATACCCGTATGCTGTAATACGCACATGCAGTCTAGTTTTGATCAATGAATGATGAATGTTCACTGTTATCAATTAAGGTTCCGTTCACATTTAATTTTATAGCTCTTTTCACAATAACAGTTTCAAAGCAACTTTACAGAAAATGCATGAGTTCACATTACAATTTAGAGTGATCTGTTATCAGAGGCGACTGTCTAAGTTTTGCATTTCAGAAATATACATACAAAATCACAGTAAGCTAAAAATGTATTAATTTAAACAATGTAGTAATCTAAGGCAGAAACAATGAGCTCATTGAAGTAATGAATACTTAGGTTTGTAATGATACACTCGTGTCACATTGACGGGAGTGACAACCTCATTCTACAACAGAATTAACTCACAACCGCATTTACAACAATTCTACACTGTGTGTACGGATCCGAACTGGGGTGCGTTTCCCAAAGCCAACTATGGTCAAGTTCCGTCCTCACCAATAGAGTTCAATGGTAATTGTGATCATAGTTGGCCAACGATGCTTTTGGGAAACGCACCCCTGAACAGCTGTTAGTTGATGTATTTAAACGCACATCAGGGATGTTTCTCCTGTCTGTATGTGTGCAGTGCTCAGGGAATGAGCCACAACATCCACTCTCGTGTTCCCAGATCTTGCCGTCGTCTGTACTTAAGTTTGTACTTTAATTGCAGAACATATCGAGTCGTGTCGCTGTAGGGCTGCACGATATTGGAAAAAACTGACATTGTGATTTTGTTTTCTGCATTGTATATTGCAATATGAAAACAGTTTCGCCAGATGAATTGAATAGCTCTATTTTTAAAGAATTAATCTCTCTAAGATGATTGGAGTGATTTTGTAAGGTAGTGCATCTGCGTAGAAAATAACTTACAAGCATAGATGAAAAGATGAAATAAGTACTTTGTTTTCAGGTAAATGTACTGTGTTCAGGTACAGACATTCAATAATCAAATGTAAAATAAGACTATATAGTCTTTACTGTATAAATTAAATGATTCATATAATTAAAATTGTGGCAACCATAAGGTAACCTGTCAATCATCTCAGTTTTGGGAGCGAGTTATGTTTGTACACACATGGAACAATAATTTAAGAGATTCACTCCTGTGTATAAATGAAGTTGTCACTCCTGAAACTTTACAGTGCACACGTAGCCAAAAAGTACGGTTTACTCAAATGCTAAATTTGACATGACATGGTGTGGGCTGAAAATACAGTATAATGTTAGACACTTGCACTCGTAATAAAATATTTTTAAACTTTAGTTTAAAATACTTAAATTAATAATTAGACGTGGGAGCTCATATGTGTGGTGATTTGGGTTTACCATACTGTCTGAACAGATCTTTTTTTTTTTTTTTACATGTATTGCAATATACTGTGATTACACTCCTGTCATCACTGATTTAAGTGTGTCCGTGACCCAGTGAATTGGCTCATTATATCACACTGGTGTGTTTCTCACAGGGAGATTTCGGCACTCAGAAGGAGGCGGCGTGGGCCATCAGCAACCTCACCATCAGCGGCAGGAAGGATCAGGTGAGCCGCTCACCGGACACGTGTGTGTGTGTGTGTGTGGAGCGGGTGTTCACGTGTGTTCTCGTCCTGCAGGTGGCGTACCTGATCCAGCAGCAGGTGATTCCTCCCTTCTGTAACCTGCTGACGGTCAAAGATGCGCAGGTGGTGCAGGTGGTGCTGGACGGCCTCAGTAACATCCTCAAGATGGCCGACGAAGAGGCCGAGACCATCGCCAACCTCATCGAGGAGTGTGGAGGTGAGTGTGTGTGTGTTAGGGGTGTATCTGTTCAAACCGGACTGAAAAACCCAGCCCTGGCCCATTGTTGAGGTTAACCTCACTTTACCTTATGTAACAAAACTATTTTTTTATTTTTGACATTTGATTAAATAGTAATTAGGGGTGTAACCGTACACACGTTCGTCCCGCGAATTTGTGTCTCTTATGTATACAAGACGAATGCAGCGTTCTAGCCGAAACACCATTAACCAATGATCGTTATTAGCTCTGTGTTTTGTTGCTTTCGTTAAGAAACACATTATCAGTTTTCAGTTGTCAATTTGATCATAAAATTCTTCCAATAAATGCCGCTTGGCGCTCTTTAATGTACAAAAATGCCTAAATACATTTAGTATAAAACAAATGCACAAAAATTAGTTTAATAGCAAAAAATACTTACTCGGATACATTTAATGCATGTCTTCATTAATAATATAATAAAATTCGATATGAATATCCCACATTTCTGCCACAGTACTACGGTTCCAGTTAGTGTTATTACAGTAAATCATGGGAAATGTTGGTGATTTGTGGTTTGAGCCAAAACTACACAGTGAGAGGCTTTTCAGTGTTGATCTGGCTTTAACTGCACTGAACTCAAATACCTCGTGACTTAAACCAGAGTTCTCATACAAACCACTAGCGCTGTGTAGTGGTCGAGTGATTGAGACGGAGCGGATAAATGTTTCATGTCTTCACAGCTTTTCTCATTTCGCTCTTGGCACATTTGCTGTTTAATGCTTCTCATACGCAACACAAATGGCAGCAATTATCAGTGCGACGGTCTGCAACACTCATGCACAGCATTATTTGCCTAGTGCATAAACAAACACTTAACAAACTTTTGTTAATTTCATAGAGGAAAATTATATAGCAATAATTCTCAGTATCGCCCAGCCCTACTTACACATGTTGACTTTTGGCCTGTTCCACCTCAACTACATCCACCAGTTGCAGTCCTACAACACGTCATCATTTATCTCCAGATTAAGCCCCAGTCTGATTTATCCCACGTCCTTTTTCTTTTGTAAATTTAACTTTAATCCATTACTAAAGCCATTTAATCCCACTCATTCAGTTTAGACATTTTTGTAAACTAGGTTGCTGAAATTTCATCCTAAAAATAGCTGTGTATGAAATGCATGAACATTTCATATGAAATGAAACGGTTCTTGTTTAATTTGACGACCTCGGGTTAGTCAAGTGCCTTTCACTGACTTGTTGAAAGGAAGTAGTTCATGAAGGTCTTGTTGTTGTGAGTGTTTTTGAAGATCTTAATAATCATTTGTTGCTCAGGTTTGGAGAAAATTGAGCAGCTGCAGAACCATGAGAATGAGGACATCTACAAACTGGCTTATGAGATCATCGATCAGTTCTTCTCATCTGATGATGTAAGTTCCTGCACACATGTATTCTCTCTCACACACAGGAACATGTGAATTTATCACTGCGAAAATCATTTAAAAAAGGAGTTTGATCAGTTCCTGAAGGCAAACGCAGTTCTAGATGGCGTCACTCATGATTCTGGAATCGAATACTTGATGATACTTGTTATAAAATGAAAGTTTCAGAAATTTCAACTGAGCATTTATTGAAATGCTCACAATTCAAGCACGAGACGACTCTGTTTTCTGTGCTGCAGGCGTGAGTAACTATTGTCAGCTCTTAAAGTGACAGCAGCCTAATATCCCTGCAGCGTCTCTATAATAACACTAATCAAACAAAGAGAATTCACTCGCCCTTGACTGAATATCTTTTGTAACTGCACTTTATTTGTAAAGTGTATTTTATTTATAGTGTTATTTTACATTTGATTAGTTTCTGTACCTGAAAATCTTAAAACCGTTTATATTTCAAACGTATCTTTGTTCAGTTGTGTATATTTGTTGCGATTTGCACATTTTTTTATTTGTTCTTTTTTTAATTGCAGTGTTTATTGTCTTCAATAATGATTGAAACGTATATTAGGCTAGGTGGTTTTTTATGGTGTTTTTAAACCACAGGAAAACGCTCCTTGTGTAAGTGATCTTTAGTCTGTTGATTTCTGTTCATGATATTCAGCTTCAATTAAATGTTTTGCAATAAGACTAAATGTGGATGATATCTAAAGCTGTTTTTTTTTTTTTTTTTTACCTTATTGGAATCGATCAGAATCGAAATCGTTAAAATTCAAACGTTCCCTGAGCAACGCCCCAAACTCACGCTATTGGTTGAGCTGCACGAGTGTGACGGATCTGAGCAGACCACACTCAACGTTTTGATGGGAATTAGGAATCGTTAAAATTGAAGCGATCCCCAACCGTAGCCACTCACTGAACCTCTGGTCTCTTTCTTTCAGATCGACGAGGACTCCAACCTGGTTCCCGAAGCCATCCAAGGAGGAACGTACAACTTCAGTTCTCCCACCAACGTGCCAGCAGAAGGGTTCCAGTTCTAGACGCCACGGGACACCTGGAGTTTTGTTTGTGATGCAGCACTCTGTTCAACATTAAAAATAATTAGAGAGAACGAGAGAGAGCGAGAGAGAGCGTGTGATGATGATAAATATTAGGTCCGTTGTGCTTGGCTGATGGGATCCAGCTGCATCTAAACCCAAGAGAAATTGAGTGGAGTTCCTCCCGAAGGAAAGCGTCCCGTCGGCGTTTGAGATGATGATGATGATGGCTTTGAGTGGATGCGATGCGAGTGAGAGTGAGTGGGTGAATACTGCGTTTCAAAACACCACCATCTAAACCGAACGCGCTCGGAGCAAACTTCACCAAAACTGCCTGGCGTGTGTCTCTTCAACAAAACCAACCCCAACCAATGGGAGTAACCAAGACGTCTCACATTAGTAATCTGAGGTAAGGACGATAATGAGGACCTCATCAACAACAAAGAGACACGAACACACTTCTGAGGAGTGCGTGACTGTGTGTGTGTGAGAGAGAGTGTGTGTGAATGACCCCTGAGGGGTTGATCTGACGTGCTGGAGAACGGACCCAGCAGACCAGAGCCCTCTCCCGTACGCTAGCGGCGTCACGCTAACGTTTCTGTGCTGCATGTGCGCAAGTGAATGGACGTGATGGTGTGTGTGTGTGCGCTTGACTGACTGACTGGTGAAATGCAGGACTGAATGTAACGAATCGACATGGGAAAAAAATTCAACCGGCGTGAGGAAGGTGACCAATTCAGCGGCAAATTGTGGAATAGCCTGGAAGAGAGGAGACTAAATGGATTTAAAAAGATTATAAAATCACCTTGACTCGGCATCAGTGATCTAAAGAAGACAATGTCATGACTTTAATTCCCCCTTTTCCTTTTAAACCTGATTTAGTGCTGATGACACTGGACTGAGTGGAGTTGCGTCGAGGATGATCGGTCGGGGATGTGCGTTTTGTTCCCAGTGTGTGCGTTTCTCCCCAAAAGCCTGTTTTCTTTGCGTCTTCCCTCGTGTCTGCTTTTAATTTCCCAGTGCTGGTGTAAATACATGTAATGCACATTGTGCACTGTTGTTGAAGCTCTGCACAAACACTTCTGACCCTTCTGAGTGAGTCACGTGATCATGTGTGCCAGAGCTTTCAGACACATATCCTTTGCATGTGCTAAACTGCAGCATAGTTCATTTTAGTGGGTTTTAGTTTCGTAAATGTAAGTTTTTGTTTTTTTTTCTTTTAAAAAAAAAAGTACCTACTGTAATATTTTTGTGGCCGTCTTTTTTTCTTCCCATTTAAGCCTCTCACTGTTCCTGACCGACGAGCAATTCGACAGCGTTTTGCACATTGGAGGTGTGTGAACATTAGCAAAGACGGGCAGTTACTCCCACTCAAACACAGTCCATCTTTATTTGTAGATATTCATGTTCCGTGTTGAGCAATATTACAGCAGATGCGGACTGATAGCGCTGTTTCCCATCCGTTCTGTAGAGCTGTCTTTGTTTGCATAACCTCTCGATGGCTATATTATGTTTTCTTTACACCCCCCCCCCCCCCCCCCCAGCGGCATTCCTTGTTTGCAAATATGTAGTTTCAAAAGAAGACAAAAATAGATGGTGTACCTATCCTGTTGGGCAGACTCACAGGCTCTGTACCTATTCAAATAAATATTCAAATGTGTCACAGTGGTGCCTCTCTTCAGCTGTCCAGCGTCCCATCCAGATTTACTCATCTCTGACCTGAGGAAATACTATTTATATAGAAACCATCACAAATCTATTGAAGTGAATTCACCCCATCCAAATCAAAGTTTTCTGTGTTTTATAGATCTTTGAACAGATTTCCTATACAGTATAACATTGAAGATTATTCTTATATAAACGCTAATTGTTTTTGGCCTTTTTTAAGTGTAAACTATTTTCAGCTCACCATTTGTGTTTTTCTTATTAAATCTTAATCATTTTTTTTCGTGAGCCTAACTCTTGATCCCATTTGGATAAGTTTCAGTAGTCTTCAGTTTTGATCTGTCTCTTTATGAAAGTGCAATCTCTGGATTTAAGGTTTGACACTCTCCAGTATCTTTACAATCCTCATGGTTATTTTTCTCAATGTGCCGGTTATTCACAATGAAAGTAATGCGAGTAAAGTTTCTGAATTGAAAGAAGGTTGTTCTGAAGATAATTCATTCAGGTAATGCTGTTTTTATGTCAGGTTCATTGTGATTCTGTGGGTTTATTGGGAATAATAGGTCAATGCAGCTGTTCTTGTGCGTTTCTAATGTTGGCTTGATCGTCTGCTGTTTCTGAGACCATATTCCTGACTTTAATGTGCTCTAGCTGTGCCCAGCAACCCTTCAGACTGACCTGACTCTGTACGCGGAGTCTTCTCGAACCGATCCGACTTACGGTTTCCTAAACCTGATGATCAAACCTACGGAAAATCCCATAGCTTTGTTGAGCGGCTCAATTTTCAGACATGAACTCTTGCTGAGTATTTAACCCACATCCACCCTATATCTATCAACATGCAGAAACATGTTAGCAACGTTTTGAATCATGCTAACAATGTATTAAAACATGTTAGCAACATGTTAATTCATGGTAGAAATGTTAGCAATGTGTTAAATCATGTTTCAAACATGTTAGCAATGTGTTAAGTCATGATAGCAAAGTTAAATCACTCTAGAAATTCATTACCACACGTTTTAACGTGTTAATATGTTAGCAGAAATCATGCTAGTTACATGCCTGCTACAAATCCCATTAAAACATGTTAGCAACTTGATAAAACATGCTAACATTGTGTTGAATGCTATCAACTTGTTAAAATGTCAGCAGTGTGCTAGAACATGTTAATGAAATTAAATCAATAAAATGTCGAGTGAAAGCTTAACTTGAAGTTATTTCAAACTTTAAGACTTTGTTAAACCAATATCAAAGTTTGTCATCAAATTTTAGTGATCTAGTTTAAGGTACTATTTCTGGATTATAATTATACACAGAATTAAATGTTATTTTGGATCAAGATTTTTTTTTTAAAGATCAAGATTTTTTTTAACTTATACAAATACAAAAATACTCCCAATTTAAACTGCAATTAAAAATCAAAACCAACCTAATATTCTTATCAATTGTTCTCTTAATTCATCATTGGATTCTAGTAAAATATCTTTAACGGTTTCTCAGATAGACCTTGATCAGGGAAGACGTCATATTGAGTTCTACATGGATGAATTGGGAACTGCCTTTATTATTTCTGCCATATAAAGATATAGTAATAGTAGAGGACATTGATGTTCTGAATTCAGCCATGGTTTATGAGTACATCGGATGATGGGGGATATCCAGGGATTCTGGAGCAAGTATCGATCCGGTGGACACTACTATCCCATGAGGTCACGGCAGAGGAGTCGCTGTAATGAAAAAGATTGTTGAATAAAGTCGTAATTTTTGGGGGGTTTTGCGCATTAAAAGTATTCTCGTCGCTTCATGACATTAAGGCTGAACCACTGTAGTCACATGGACTATTTTAACAGTGTCTTTACTGCCTTTCTGGGCCTTGAAAGTTGCAATGACATTGCCGTCAATGAGGGGGTCAGAAACCTTTCGGATTTCATCAAAAATATCTTAATTTGTGTTCTGAAGATGATTGAAGGTCTTACGGGTTTGGAACGACATGAGGGTGAGTAATTGATGAAAAAAATGAAAATTGAGTGATCTATCCCTTTAAGTGTCCCCAACTAAGCAAGCCAGAGGTGACAGTGGCAATGAACCCAAACTATGAGAAACCAGGATCAGCTGGGGGATCAGTTCTCCTCTGGCCAAACAAACAGGTTGTGATTATGATTTGGGCTGCATCACAAGTCAGATTATGGGTTGATATAATGCAAAATATTTCATCCAGCTGGCGCCAGCATATGGACTGATTCTGTTGCAGTATTCTATGGAATGCCAAAGCTGACTTAATTAAAAATAAATAAATATACAAAGAAATGTAAAAAAGCAAAAATACATAAATATACAAAGAAATGTAAAAAAGTACAAATAAATGAGTATACTTTTATTTCCTTATTTATGTATAATTGTATTTTTTCACACATTCATTTATTTATACATTTATTTATTTCCACATTCATTTATGTATATATGTTTTTATGTCTACATTTGTTTATTTTTACATTTATTTATTTATACATTTATTTGTCCGTATGCTAATGAGGGGGGCGTGTTTAACCTCAGACATCAGCAATCGAGCTCAGAGTGGCAGTGCTGAAGCTTTGAGGCCACAGTGACACCTTGTGGTGTGTGACCAAACGAAACGCAAGAGGTGTGCGGACAGTATCACATTTTAAGTCATGTATATCACCCTAACTGTATGTAGGGTAGGCTATATAGGGTTAACACACATAGCACACATGAACAGAAACTGCACTTCAACAGGTCTGATAGCAGACACTTGGACATGGAAGCGCATGAAAGTATCCACTATTAATAACAATGTAAACGCGGTGGATAGGGCTGATAAGAGCTTGCGTTTATTGTCGATGAGACTCGCACACCAGCGCAGAACGCGGAGAGAAACCAGCGCACATTTCACTGACTCCTACGCAAGCATATTGATCAATGAGTTTGAAACGCGACTCAATACACGGTTTACATTCGCGTTTCATAATTTCGTATGCATAACAGGTGACGATTCAAATGCTTAAAACACAACCCATATTTCATAGATGCTGCTCTTAGATACTGATTAATCACAAGTCATCAATTTGGAATTATTCTTAAATCAAACAAAAGGGGCTCAAGTAAACGCAGCTCGTGATCCACGCATCTTCTCACCCCATGCAGTGGAGGACAGAAGCATCATCATGCCCATTCAAACAGCACCTGTCGTGCCCATGGTCGTGGTGATATTTACCCCTATAAATTGATTTTATATCGCCCAGAGGGGGGAGGTTCCAAAGATCGGGGCGAGGGTGCCATAGGGTGCCCCGTCCCTGAGAAAGGAGGTCCTTCCTCAGAGGAATAGACCAGGGAGGTGCTGTCACGAGGAGTACAATTTCGGAGAAGCAGGTCCGGGTGGGCCAGTGAGGCGCAACCAATATGACCTGCTCCTCGTCCTCCCTGATCTTGCACAGGGTCTGTGCAAGAAGGCTCACTGGGGGAAACGCATATTTGCGTAGGCCCCACGGCCAGCTGTGCGCCAGTGCGTCCATGCCAAGCTTGCCCTCGGTCAGGGAGTAAAACAGGGCGCAATGGGTCGAGTCATTGGAGGCAAACAGGTCTATCTGTGCGTCCCCGAACTGGTCCCAAATCAGCTGAACCGACTGGGGATGGAGTCGCCATTCTCCAGGGAGGGGCTGAAGCCGTGAGAGCTTGTCGGCTGCACAGTTCAGGGCTCCGGGGATATAAATGGCTCGAAGCGACCTCAGATGCTTCTGACTCCATAGGAGGAGGTGGCAGGTGAGTTGCAACATACGGCGGGAGCGTAGTCCACCTTGACGGTTCATGTACGCTACTGTGGCGGTATTGTCTGATTGGACTAGTACGTGTTGACCCTTGAGCAGCGCAAGAAAGCGGTGCAGAGCAAGGCCTACTCCCAGCAACTCGAGGCAATTGACATGCCAAAGGCGCTGGGGTCCTGTCCGGGAGCCCGCGGCAGCATGTCCATTGCACATGGCACCCCAGCCCGTGGTGGAGGCATCTGTTGAGACAACAACATGCCTGGAAACTCGTTCCAAGGGCACTCCGGCCCGTAGAAAGCTGAGGTTCGACCACGGGGGTGAAGGTCTGACGGCAGGTCGGAGTAACTGGTACTCGGAGCGTGCCGTGTTGCCATGCCCACCTCGGGACTTGGTCGCGAAGCCAGAGCTGAAGCGGTCTCATATGAAGCAATCCGAGCGGCGTTGCCGCGGCTGCAGATGCCATATGCCCCAGGAGCCTCTGAAATAACTTCAGTGGAACCGCATTCTTGCCCCTTTCCGGCATGTCAGCAGTGACTGCGCGCCCGCTCGTAAGCTGCGCGGACATGGCAACCGAGTCGATTTCCATACCGAGAAAAGAGATCCTCTGCACAGGGCAAAGTTTGCTCTTCTCCCAGTTGACCCGAAGGTTCAGACGAGCTAGGTGCAGGAGCACTAGGTCCCTGTGTTCGCAAACCTGGTCTCGAGAGTGAGCTAGGATCAGCCAGTCGTCGAGATAGTTCAGGATGCGAACCCCGTGTTCCCGTAGAGGAACAAGGGCTGCCTCGTCGGTCTCTGGCTGGCTGACAGGCGACAGGCAAAAGGACTTTCAACTGACTCAAAGTTGTTTAAGTAGGGGAACGGATAATTGGACTGTGCCATGTTTTCCCAAATCATGGGGGTGGCAGAGTATTTCATTTTTGAGTTGTGTTCTTTTCCTTGCTAGTTATACTTTGTTATGATTATTTAATTGATTTATCTTTAGTTTATATGAGGTAGCATTGGTTTAACATGTGTTGTAGTTATGGTGGTTCGTTTATATATTATGTGTTTGTCTACCCCATTTTGTGTCAGAATGGCCTGATAAGTTTCCCTTATGTGTTAGTCTAGTAGGTCTGTTTAGTTACTTCATGTGTTCAGCCTATGTTAAGTTCTGTTTAAGTTGACCTCTTATATGGGCCCAGAACTTTCAGTTTTTCTGTAACTTAGTTGTTTTTTTGTTTTGTAAATAAAAACGTATATTTTTTGAAAACTTATTTTTTGACTCCTCGTGCCTGCCAGCTTGGTCCCTCACATGGGCAATCGGGGAGCTGTCCATGTCTCTCCCATAGGTGGATCTCGAACACGAGATGATGAAAGAGAACAATAGATTACTATCGTAACCCCGGTTCTCTGAAACATCGAGTGGAGAGATCTACCAGCTTTGCCCCGCTTGCCGGCACGAGAAGCAAATATACTTACTGAAGAATAGCAGCGCTTGCAGGCGTTATATGCCCTCAGGTAAAGGGGTGGGGCCTTATCGGGCATTGGCTGCGCGCTTTCTAGCCAGACTTGGTGCAATTGGATGCTTCTGCAGAGGTCAGGTACGGATGCCCTTCCCATAGGTGGATCTCTCCACTCGATGTTTCAGAGAACCGGGGTTACGATAGTAACTTATTGTTTTATGCTTGTCCCCAACCCAGACTCGCCCTCTTTGAATCAGTCTTGTGCACAATTCAGAATTGAATTGAGAATGACTCCTGAATTCCAATTCAATTCTTGAATTTTAATTGAATTTAAATTGATGTCAAAAACGGGATCTAGAATTACAATTCGAATTTGAATTAAAGGAAGCAGAATTGCAATTCAAAACAAATTCTAAGAAATGTATATAGATATTTTAAGTGAAGTTTTTAACAATGAAGCTTTACAGTATATGTCAGATATGATTGCATTACATATTCTATAAATGATATTAGTTTGAACTACTTGTACAGATTACAATTACAATGGACATCACATGTCAACCCCCTTTTTTTTACTTCTGGAGCATTTCACCTAGTTTAAAGCCTGCAGTCCATGAGATTGGAGGCTTGTCATCCAATCAAATGGCAGTAAAGCTCTGCATGTAGTAATTATAAAAAAAACACTACATTGAAGAGAAGTATGTCAGCACTTCTCTCCAAACACAGAAGCAAGCAACATTTCCTATGGTTTTATTTACATTTTTTGATATGTTTGCCAGTATGTCATAGTTTGTATGTATAAAAGAAAGATTGAACTTATTAATTAACGTTAAAAATCTATTGTAGAATTGCACATTTTAAATCAGGATTTTTTCAAATGTGTCTGTCCATTAGAATGGACAGTGGGTTCAAAAGCCTGTTACTGAAATCACATTCCAGTAACTGAAGTCCAGTAATGCTGATTGAAATTTCTTATATAAAAAATCTACATCACAGTACCGATACATTTTTGAAACTTTTTCATATGCAGAATATATAGTTCTTGAAGTGCTTGAGCATATAGCTGATGGAAATATCTCAGATGTTGACTTTATGTGATGATGAGGAAGATGGAGATGTAAGAAAAATATCAATATTTAAAACTGTATAAAGTAAAATGACTAGCTTCTGGCCAAATGAACATACGTATTTGACCTAAATCTAAAGCGTAAACTTGAATATTCATATTTTTCTTACACAAACGCATCGCTTCGCTTCAGAAGGCCTTTATTTACCCCCCAGAGCCGCATGGAGCACTTTTATCATGGATGGATGCACTTTTATGGGCTTTCAAAACAGAAACAACCATTCACTGCCATTATAAAGCTTGGAAGCCAGGACATTTTTTAATATAACTCCGACTGTGTTCGTCTGAAAGAAGAACGATGTCATACACACCTAGGGTGGCTTGAGGGTGAGTAAATCATGGGCTAATTTTAATTTTTGGGTGAACTATCCCTTTATCGGTATAGTACACCCAAAAATTATATTTGTCATTACTTACTCATCCTCATGTTGTTCTTAATCTGTATGAGTTTCTTTATTCTGCTGAACACAAATGAAGATATTTTAAAGAATGTCGATAACTAGACAGTTGACAGTAGCCATTGACTTCTATAATATTTTTTCCTGCTATAGCCTATATATTCCTTATAACTACATATTATATTATTATGATATAATATTATCATTATTAGTAATTATTTAGAAAATTATAATAATATTTAGCAGTAATGTATCAATATAGATACTACAGTACAATACCATATAGTTAATTACAGCAAAAGCAGAACAAATGACGAAATACAGTAAAAATACAGTAAAGTAGGCTACTATTTGGTAGTTTACAGTACTGATCTTGTGTACTGTAAAGTGAATTACAGTACAGTTACTGGAAATCAAAATACAGTAACTTGCTGGCAACCGTGCTGCTAGTAATGTACTGTAACAATACAAGAAAATCGTTAACAGAGAAATTGTTTCAAAGACACACACAGGAAATTACTCTAACATGAATGCATTGATTGATTCCTAGGTTTATTTTGTTATGAATAAACAAATGTGTGATCTATAAAGCAAAAACCTTACAATAAAAGTTGAAATATTGTAATGTTCAATATTGTAATGTTTTTGATCTAAAAAAGAAAGATGTGCAAAGAAAATGACCCTAACATGACCATATTGATTGATTCTAAGATATTTAGTTTGTTACAAACAATGTGCAATCTGTAAAACAAAAACCTCAAAATTAAAGTTGAAATGGTAAACTGTTGAAAAGTTTTTGACCTTGAGAAAAAGCTTTAAGTATATACTAACAATTTTTATGTTTATTATTTAATTTTATGTTGGTACTTTTTTGTGAAGTACACCTGTTTTGACCTGATGTCCATTGAAATGGACAAAAAAAATTAATATTAAAGCCAAACATTTTTTACTTTTTTTTTATTTGGTCTCATTTATAGAAGCCTCATGAGCTGGGAAAATGTACTTTTATATTTTTCAGAAACTTAAAACATAATTCAGGTCTGAAGGGGTTAACAGGAAATATTTCCCCCCAGCAATGAATGTTAAAAGCTCTAGTCACAGAACAAATAATTAAGTTTGATTTATTGTAATTGTAGTTTTGTGGAACATGATAGAACATGACTCCATTTCCCAGAATTACTTTAGTAAATCTTTAGAAAAAAAAAACAATTTGAGGTGGACATTTGTTTATATATATATATATATCATTCTATGTATTAATTTATACATGGAATTAATGTGTACTGAATCTGTCCTTACCTCAAAATCAAAATTACTTATCCATTTTTGAATTTGTGGCACACAGAAGACGTGGATCAGTTGCGCACTGCAAACGCGTGATGTATGAAAGCACAATGGCGCGTGCTGCTCCATACGCACCGTAACACGGAGTATGAGTCAACCAACATTGAGCACTTAATAGTTCGTGGAGTTTAACAAAGGCCTGATTTGCACTTGATGCCATTCAATTGAAAAACACTTGAAAGATTATTTTAGTTTTTTTTTTTAAATGTAAAGAATTTAAATGCTGCCAGGGTAGCCTATGTTAACTTTTTTTCTCTTTTGCAAAACAGAATTTGGTAAACAGTTGTGTTGTGATGTTAATAAACTCTTGCGTTGGTGAATAAAGGAACTAACAAATGTTGAGTTGAGTTTACTGAAGTTATTTGTTTGGAACCTGTTGACAAACTAGAGTTAATTCAACCTAACTAGTAAAAAATTAAAGTTAATGAAAGCATTTTATTTTGATTAATTAAGCTTGAATTGAATGTGTTGTTGTAAAATCATTAGTTTACTTTGAATAGACAAATATGTAATATGCAAGTTCTAAACAAATTTTGTTAGTCCATAACTGACCTTTAGTTATTTAAACTCAAACGTCTCTTGTTGAGCAAAAATGATTGATAATAGTTGGCTTGAGTCAAAAATATTATTTCTCCCTAAACCAACCCCATTAAGTTAGATAACCTTGAAATATTTGTTTTCAACGTTCATAATTACATTTTGTGAAACCTGTTGACAAGAAAAAATTAAAGTCAAGGTTTCATTTTTTTGAGTGTACGTCACTAGAATATACGTGCGTTGTCAGCCCGGCAACAACTTGACCAGCCCATAAATGTAATTTTACTGACGACTGCTTCTCAAATCTCTGAGTTTAACACGGGATTCGCAAAACGCTTGCTTTTGGGTCAGTACCCAGTTTTTTTAGACCGGCTTGCTCCTCAGAATCACAACCTGTAAGTATTAATAATTATTGATGTATATATTTTCTACCGGTGTTCAAAATACTTTTTTGGTTTTTTATTGTGTAGGTCTCCGGCTAACCGGCTAACTCACGTTATTACTGTCTAACTGAAATAATTCTGCTAAGCAGCTGTGAGCCACTATTACCTTAAACTGTGTCTATTAATGCAGATTTAATCAGCAATCTATGTTTTACAAACATTTGTTACATCAGTCATTCACGCAAGTGCTCTGCTAATGTATGCACTGTTATTGATACAGTTCCCGCTTGTGCACTGCACAGGATCGGGTTAAATAACTACTTCTTCCAGTGTTTAGGAAGCCTCCGGACAGAGCTGAAGTTATTATGGTAATGACCGTTTTTGTTTCCGACAGGTGTTGTAAGCAGTAGACCTATCAAAACAGACTGGGCCATCTGGCCAATCAGAGCAGAGTTTCTCACAGAAAGGAGGGATTTTGAGAGACTGATTTATCCATCGAGCCGTCTGAGAATAATTTTAAAATGTGGTGATGTGCAATGTATATAATGAGAAAATGAAACTGTTTTTGACCTTTGATGCAGGTAAACCTGTTGTAGGAGATCTCTGGTGTGTCTTTTCTTCTTAGCAAGCAGTAATGACCACTGACGACTTTGTTTTATTTTAATTCAACTCTTTACTGAAGTTTATGAACAGGATTACACGTAGATTCAGCACACACACATGGAATCAATCACATTTCTCTTCTCTTTTCTTTCTGCGCGCTCTCGCCCACTACGCTTATAGGTAGACTTTTCTTAAAGCTGAACAACCTAATAAATGACCATTTAAACTGTTTCTGTTATTATCAAAATTAAACATTTCTATTCTATTATTGCTATTGTTACTCTAATTAATGCACAACAACCTCCAAAACAAAATTAGGAGACTTTAAAATAGCATAATCACTTTAATACAGGGTGAAAAAAATTATTAGAAATGTTGACAATAGAAAGACAGACAAAACAGAAATGCATAGAATGTGTGAAATACCATTATACAAAATATTCAAAATGTACCTTTTATGAACCTTACCCACATAAAAGTGTTGATAAAAAAAGAATGCTAGAATAAGACTGGTTAAAAAAAAAGAAAAGCAGAGGGTTCTTTCTTTTGATATTGCTTGTTTAGATATTCATACAAAAAGAACATGAATTTTTGTGAAAATTATTAAAAATGCTGGCAGTCAAATAATTTTTTAATGCTGGTGGGGAAAGAGTTAAATATAGGGTACAACGGGGTAAAGGCACCTTTGGTTTTATTTTCCTCTAAACGGCACAAAAACTTGCAGCACTTTCCAAAACATCCGCTTTTCAAGAATCACCTGAAGATTTCCCTGATCCTCGACGTGATCACGAACAGCAGTGCTAATTTGATCTAATATTTAATGTTTTTAAAACGATGTAGATTTAATCAACAAATGAGTTGCTAGAATTATTGAATATATTTTGAGACAAATGTCTTTGATGATTTTCATATTTGTTCAAGCTAATTAAAGCAACAGTTTTTAATTTTTAAAATAATTTTGTTTCTTAATTTTTTTAATATACTTTTAAATATTAATGACCTTATATTTATTTAACAAAATAAACCATAATCAAAATAAACCAAAAATATTGCAAATTTTGCTAAAGTGATTGTTTTGAACACATTTTGAACTGGTTTAACCCCGTGTCTGTGTCGCCACCACATACATTTATACGGTTTTCAAACAAAATAAAACAATTTTACGATTTATTTTCACACAAAATCTGTTGCTCTATCAATGTTTAATACAAACTTATATTTTTTTTTCAGCAATCATACACTATGGAAGTAGTGAAAAGTATATTTTTACATTTTACATTTTCTTAGCCCCGTTGTACCCTATATATATATAAAGAGTCAAGGGAAATTTGATTTCTCAATCCATGATCCCTATAAAGGCCATACTGCATTTAATCTGTTTTGGAGCCCCATTAAGTGTAGTATTTTGGGTTCACTCATTATACATCACAACAACTTTCATAAATGTTTTCATCAGATTTGTCTACCACACTTTCAGTCTCTGTAAAGATCACATTGACCATATTTTTATCATTAAATTCCAAGTTTTCATAATCATCATCATCATATTTCTTGTCACTGGATACACCTGCATATGAATTCACTGGACCTAAGTGACATTGCATAGAGATGAAGGGACAAAATTAGAGGAAGTTGTTATATAGAATTAGCCTGACGTCGTCATACACAGCTTCTAGTCAGAATGTGAGTCTGATACTGGGGCTGTGATTATGGGGCGTGTGTCAACCGAACCAGGAAATAAAAGGCCTCTGCACTCAATTGGATAGACCTAGAACCAATCAGAGCAACGGAGTAAGTGACGTATGTTGAGAGATAGATTAAAGTTGATAGATTAAACTTTTTCCGAATCCCGTAGGAAGGACGGCAAAAACATCTTTCCCATCGACAAATACCTTGATCGCGGTTCTCCGTTCCTCTTTTAAAATTAATGCGCTGTCTATATCTTCTATAACACACGCGATAGCGGAATATACACAACTCAATTCTCCAGCGGCAGCCATGAATTCAACCCAAGCGCTCTGATGATGTGGATGGTTACGTTACCGTTGCTCACATAGATATGATGTCTATGGTTGCTCACCTGTCCATCATCGTATAAAGCCCGCCCTGACAATTTGATTGGTCCGAACAATTTTTGTCCGGGCATAATAGCTCCTCAACGGATCGAGTCCAGACCGAACTTCCCGACCTAAAAATTGTGTGGGCGGGGTTCGGGCTGGCATCCAGGCTAATATAGAATAAGAAAAGACAGTGACACTGGAAGACAATTAAAGAGAGTTTTAAAAGACATTGTCTGACTTTTATAAAATGCAAACTCTGTTACCTTTTCTAGAGGAGCACTTCATAGGAGTTTCCTTATTCCTTTTGTCTTCAGGAGGATGATTATGAGGGCAGACAATAAAAGCAGTACTGCTGACACCACAACAATAATGACAGGAAGCAGGGAGGCTGAGAGAGACACATGTTGGCGGGCGAGTTACGACATGCGACAGGAGCACAGACCACCTTGTCGGTTGATGTATGCAACGATCGCAGT
This sequence comes from Gila orcuttii, assembly GCA_026230005.1. Lineage (NCBI taxonomy): Eukaryota > Metazoa > Chordata > Actinopteri > Cypriniformes > Leuciscidae > Gila > Gila orcuttii. The sequence goes on along the minus strand of JAPDVR010000009.1, from coordinate 2,994,278 downwards.
GCTGTCCGTATGACCAGTACATGCTTGCCAAGGAGCGGCACCTTGAAGCAGCGGAGTGCAAGACGTACTGCTAGCAACTTGAGGCAGTTGGCATGCCAATGCAGGTGGGGCCCTGTCCACAGACCCGAAGCTCCATGCCCGTTGTACGTGGCCCCCCAGCCGGTGGCAGAGGCATCTGTGAAGACAACAGCAAGCATGGACACTTGTTCTAGGGGAACACCTGCCCATATAAACGAAGGGTCCGACCACGGGCTGAAGGTTTGGTGACAGTGCGGGGTAATGGAAACCCGGTACATGCCGCTCTGCCACGCCCATCTCTGTCACTGGCTGTGAAGCCAGTGTACAAGTGGCCTCATATGAAGCAACTTGAGCGGCGTTACTGCGGCTGCAGATGCCATATGCCCCAGGAGCCTCTGAAAAAGTTTCAGTGGGGCCGCTGTTCTGCGTTTGAACGAATTCAAGCAGTTCACCAACTGGACACGTTCCTCTGTGAGGCGCATTGTCTGGTGACAGAGTTCAGCTCCATACCGAGATAAGAGATCCTCTGCACAGGGGAGAGTTTGCTCTTGTCCCAGATGACTTGAAGCCCCAACAGGCTGAGGTGACGGAGTACAATGTCCCTGTGTTCACACAAGTGCTCTCGCGAGTGGGCTAGAATGAGCCAGTCGTCGACGTAGTTCAGGATGCGAACCCCGCGTTCCCTGAGTGGAACAATGGCTGCTTCCATGACTTTCATAAAGACGCGAGATGACAGGGCCAGCCCGAAGGGGAGGACCTTGTACTGATACGCCCGACCCTCGAAAGCAAAGCGCAGGAAGGGCCTGTGTCGAGGAAGAATCAAGACGTGAAAGTACAATTCCTTCAGGACGATCGCTGCAAACCAATCTTGGGGACGGATGCATTCGAAAATGCGTTTCTGTGTGAGCAATGGGAGCTTGTGCAGGGCCCGATTCAAAACTCGCAGGTCCAAGATTGGCTGTAACCCACCACCTTTCTTGGGTACAATGAAGTAGGGGCTGTGAACTTCATATCGGCTGGTGGGACCGGCTAGATCCTTTGCCAGCAGGACTTCGATCTCCGCCTTTAAGACAGGAGCACCACTGGCCAACACTGTGGTGAACCGGATGCCTCTGAACTTGGGGGTGCCGAGCAAACTGAATCGCACAGCCGAGTGGATGAGCCAGTGGGACGGTCTGGGGAGCACTAACCAGGGTGGACATCGTCTGGCCGAGGGCCAACGCTTTGACTTAATCTCAGTCAGCATGCGCAGCTCAACCCCGACTCAGAACTACCTTCCTGCATTATGAGTGTTTTGGCCTTCCATAGTTTCAGGGTGGCCATCACATGCAGGGTAGAGGCGGGGGGCATGCCATGTGCAATGGCTCGTTTTAGTTTCTCTCGAAGTAGATTGTTCTCTCTGCGGAGGTCCCATTTCAGTTGGTTCCCTCCGACAAACTTAGGAGTGACCGACAGAAAGGGAACAATATTTTCGACAACACTACATTGCACTTAGTTTAGTATTATTTCAGATGCTTTTTTTAAAGACTACAATTGAAAAATGTATATATTATACATAAAAATCAACCTGTCAAAGTGGCTAGTAGGAGTGACTGCATTATGCGGTTTATCATTATCATATTAATTTACAACAAAACAAAAGAAAACATTATACCATCATCTCCAAAATGTATACAGAATATATATTTGGACATATATATCCTTAGCATCTTCATGAAGTTAACTTTATAAAAAATAAAAGCCATTGTAACTTTATATTGTAATTATACTTACCTTCATGCCAGCTTTGTTGTTTCTTAAATGTTATATTAATACAACAAATTGTCACGGTGTGGTGCAGGCAGAAGAAGACATAAGTTCCAAAGCAAGGTGTTTACTTAGAATATATAACACAAATAGGTACAGACGGGCAGAAGTTTCACACACACACACTAGGTATAACGGAGAACGGACCAAGACGACTGAACAGCAGTGAACTAAATACCAACACAGATGAACACTGATTAACAGGAAACAGGCGATGCAGATGATCTGGTGATCGCCGGCAGGTGCGGGTAAGTGCAGGTGTGAGCCGGAGAGGATGATGGAACATGTAGTGCAGACGGTGACTAACAGGTGACTGTGACACAAATATTAATTTGTTTCGCCATGCTTACCCTGTGTGTTCATAATTAAAAATTGAACTAATCATATATGTTCTGCCCTCAAGAATAAACACAATAATAGGTGTATATTATTGTATGTATGTATTTAGATACTTTTTAGTATCCTGAACTGTCCTGTCCAAGCAGCTTTTGTACCAAAGAAAAGAAATGACATGGGCACTTTAAAGCACATTTTCCTTAAGGTGTGCCATTAGCCCCGTCATACCCTGTCACCGTGTCGACACTAAGCAATGTTAAATAATTACTGTATATATATCTGCATTCTGGTGCAAGATGTTATAGAAATTATATTTTTCTGTTAGAGCCCCTTCATAACATGTTAGCTTTTCATAAAGCAGCTAAAGGTTATTTAGAACAGGCAAATGTCTTTTCAAAATCAATCATACCCAATCAAACGTCGTGATAATTAATGTATCTCAGTTTAAAGTTACCAGAAAACATAAGCCACTAGTTTCAGCTCCCTGAAAACCTTAGAGATGACAGATTAACAAACTTCATTCAGAAGTAGAGTAAATATGGCAAAACCAGCCAATACAGTTCCTAATCTTTTAAAAATTTCCATTATGAAATGTTAATCTTTAAACTCCATCTGTGATTAAAAATACCAAGTGCAAATACTGAAAGGTAAATTTACCCAATATCAAAGTGAGAAGAGGTCTTGGCATTGTGATCCTTGTGTTGTTCCAAAATGCACTTAAGATGTATAGATGTATATCTCTTTTCCTTTCAAGACATATAAAACCAAAACTGCAGAACACACAAATCCACTCCCCCTTTTAAACCAATTTAAAAAAATGCATTTAGATAATTAAATGCAACATCCTTTTTTTTTTTACCCAGCCTATTTCCATTGTCTCCATGAAAATGTCTTCTCAGCAAATTTTTCTTTAAGATAAGAATTGCATTCCATATATATATATTCCACAATAAGACGACAATCTGAAGCAGTATCTAATTTTTTTTACCTAAGATTACCTAAACAGCATTGTTCAAGTAATGATCTTTCTTCATTTGTTTGGTTATTATGAACCTGTGCTTTTTGAAGCTCTGGGTCATTGTCTTCAGTCTCTCCCACCTTAACACCTTTGGGCAGTTTATTTTACCACAGATACTGTGGTCCTGCATACCAATTGGAGGATATGAGCTCTTCTGCTGTTAGGCCACTGGATGTATAATCAGCTGGGTTCTCTTCAGAGATCACATATCTCCATTGCTTAGCGCCTGTACTTTAATCCGCTATATATGACTGGCCACAAAGATATGAAATCTTTTGGCATCATTATTAATGTACCCAAGGACAACTTTTGAGTCTGTCCAGAAGCACTCATTTAGGCTGTCTATCTCTAATTAATTTCTGAGCAAGTTACTTGTTTGTACAGCGACTACTGCTGCTGAGAGCTCCAGCCTTGGTATGGTAGTAATCTTAGGAGTGACTCTGGCTTTGCCCATAACTAAACAACAGTGAACCTTTGCTGATGTGTCAATGGCTCTGAGATATGTGCATTCTCCCTAACCTGAAGCAGTAGCATCAGAGAAATGAGGAAGCTCATAATCATCCTTCAGTGGTTTATCCCAACCAACTTTGTTTTGTAAGGCCTGTCCAATCGGTCCAACGACAGTTTCCGATAAGCGGGTGAAGGTTTCTGTGCATTTCTGTCTTTTCAGTGTGGCTGTCATGATTCTGCCCTCTTGCCCTTGATTTTCCCTAGTCGTGAGGCAGGATCATGACAGAATCATGTTTTGTGTGCAAGCACATGGCTTAGTGTTCGGCCATGTGCTTGTGTTGTCTTGTTACGTAACCCCGCCCCCTTGTTATCCTTGTCTTGTCATTATTGTCTAGTCGGCTTCACCTGTCCTCGTCATTAGTGTTCCCCTATTTAATCCCCTTGTGTTTGCTGTCCTGTGCCGGTTCATTGTTTCTCATTGTGTTTCTCCTAGTGAGATTCTCCTAGTGAGATTCTCCTAGTGAGATTCTCCTAGTGAGATTCTCCTAGTGAGATTCTCCTAGTGAGATTCTCCTAGTGAGATTCTCCTAGTGAGATTCTCCTAGTGAGATTCTCCTAGTGAGATTCTCCTAGTGAGATTCTCCTAGTGAGATTCTCCTAGTGAGATTCTCCTAGTGAGATTCTCCTAGTGAGATTCTCCTAGTGAGTACTTTGTTTAAGAAGAACATTTTTATCTTGTATTTGCTGTTAGTTTATAGTCTTGTCAAGTGTTTTCTAGTTTAGTTATCTCTCGTTTGTATTGTGTCTGTTTTGCCCCATCGTGGGTTTTGTTTTCCCTGTTTTGTCTAAATAAATCCATGTTAATTGCATAATGTCTGCGATTGGGTTCATCTCTCCTCAACCTCATAACAGAATGAACCGGCCATTACAGAACCCAGCAGACAGTTTGCCTGTTCCCGCAATACTACAACCGACTTCCAGGATATGGTTGCCGGTTTGTCACGGAAGGAATCGCGGGCTCCCACCATATCGTCATCACCTGGCATGCTGGCCGTGATCCTGGAGGGTCGCATTCTCGCCGTGGAGGAACCAGACTCAGCTCGACTCTCGAGGCATCATCTGCACCCGTTGATCTCCGTGGCAAACGAGAGAGACGGCTGTCGTGGGAGTTGACTTCGGAGTCCTCTTCCACTGAGACCACAGTTCCTGCTGTGCTTCCCCAACCGGTCACAAGCCCGGCTACGGCCTCTGCTCCGCGACCCAGGAAGAAGAGGAAGAAGGGAGCCTCTTGTCCTCCGTCTCTGTCTCCCCCTGAGTCCGCGATGGCCGTCCCAGAGCCCGCTCCAGCAAGCGCCGTCCCAGAGCCCGCTCCAGCAAGCGCCGTCCCAGAGCCCGCTCCAGCAAGCGCCGTCCCAGAGCCCGCTCCAGCAAGCGCCGTCCCAGAGCCCGCTCCAGCAAGCGCCGTCCCAGAGCCCGTTCCAGCAAGCGCCGTCCCAGAGCCCGTTCCAGCAAGCGCCGTCCCAGAGCCCGCTCCAGCAAGCGCCGTCTTGCTGGAGCGGGCTCCGGGACGGCGCTTGCTGGAGCGGGCTCTGGGACGGCCATCGCGGACTCAGGGGGAGACAGAGACGGAGGACAAGAGGCTCCCAGAATCTGCTGAGAGAGTTGCGGCCGATCTAGCCGCTGCCAAGACCCTGTCTGATTATTTGTCTTGTCTAGCCAAGATCCTTGAAGTCCCTGCCTGTCCTGTCTTGTCCCCAACCCCTGTACCTGCCACAGAGAGCGCTACACCTAAACCTGCCGCAGAGGGCGCTTCACCCAGGCCTGCTGCTGAGGGTGCTGTTCCAGAGTCAACAACTTTCAACGCCTCTTCTGAGTCAGAGGTCATGAGTGTCGGTTCAACCTGGGGAAGCGGTGACTCTGGGTCTGCCTCTGAGAGCTCTGTTCCTGTTCCCGCTCCCTTACCGCCTGTCAATCCCCATGTCAATCCGTTCCACTGCCTGCTGCTGCAGTCCCCACTGTCCCCGGACTTCCGTTTGTTTCCCCTGTCTCCCCTGTCATGGCTCAACCCCGGACTGTTTTTCCCTTCTCCCACACCACTCCACCCAAGCCCGCTCGTCCTAAGCCCACTCCCCGTGGTCCCAGGACCCCTGTTCCCCCCACCCACCCTGGACAGTCGCCCAAAGACTTTGTTTTTCCTCCTCCTCCTCTGCCATGTTTGTTGTTTTTATTGTTCCATCCCAACCCTGTTATTGTTTTCTCTTGTATGCCTTTGTTAGTTTTTGTCATGTATTGTTGGTTTGTGTCTTTGTCACAGTCTGTCATGTCCCGTGTTTAATGTCCTCTTGAGGAGCGTCTGGAAGCCGCTCCTTAAGGTGGCGGTTCTGTCATGATTCTGCCCTCTTGCCCTTGATTTTCCCTAGTCGTGAGGCAGGATCATGACAGAATCATGTTTTGTGTGCAAGCACATGGCTTAGTGTTCGGCCATGTGCTTGTGTTGTCTTGTTACGTAACCCCGCCCCCTTGTTATCCTTGTCTTGTCATTATTGTCTAGTCGGCTTCACCTGTCCTCGTCATTAGTGTTCCCCTATTTAATCCCCTTGTGTTTGCTGTCCTGTGCCGGTTCATTGTTTCTCATTGTGTGTTTCTCATAGTGAGATTCTTCTTGTGAGTACTTTAAGAAGAACATTTTTATCTTGTATTTGCTGTTAGTTTATAGTCTTGTCAAGTGTTTTCTAGTTTAGTTATCTCTCGTTTGTATTGTGTCTGTTTTGCCCCATCGTGGGTTTTGTTTTGTCCAAATAAATCCATGTTAATTGCATAATGTCTGCGATTGGGTTCATCTCTCCTCAACCTCATAACAGTGGCAAAGTAATTTAATTAGGCTACCTCTTTGTTTCATCTGACTCCAAAAATGAAAAAGGTTTAATTGATGTTTATTAATCATTAAATTTAGGTGAATGTTTGATTTATTTAACTCTTTATTAGGGGCCAAGCACCGAAGGTGCAATGGCACCAATTGCATCCATTGGCGTTCATATTACAGTTTTTTACAATCGCTATGACGATTTTTCAATACTTTTAACAAATTTCCTAAACTCTTAACACAGTTAGCACTACATCGGTCTGTGTAAGCTATACTATTAACACATTTCTTGTTGCTTTAACACAAAATGCATACAATTAACACAAATTTAAAATGCTTGAACTTCTTTTACACACAAGCTCAAACAAGACCAAAACAAGGGATTTTTACTGGCAAATTTACCAATGCTTTAACACTGTATGTCAGAACAGAAAACACCATGTTCTAAACCTAACCCAGGCTAAAGTCAAGTAAACAGCTGTTTATATTGTGAACTGAAACACAAATATATCCCCTGTATTTTATTCTATTGTTACTGAGAAACAGCTGATTCAATTATGCAAATATATAAATTAATTTTTATTTTCTTTATTGCAGCAATTCTGTCTCTGTCTTTGTTTTTTCATTACAGTAACCGTACATTCTATAAAACACTCTGAGATGGGTCTTTTTTTATTGAATTTCTGCAGCAAAAGACCTAAACCCAACAAAACAAAAATGTAGAGAGGCTTCAAAAGAAACTGCAGTGCAAAACACAATCTATGATCAATACAATATACTGTGTGCTGTATAAGGATACCAAACACATATAAAATAATGCAGTTTCTGTAATTCCATCTGATGTTCGTGTTTTTATGACATTGTGCTATGATTGACTAAATATTCCTGTTGGACCAGAACATATGTTAGTGTTTTGAAAAATTATTTGATTTTGAGACATGTTTGCAGTGTTTTGGTAGACATAGTGTATTGTTGATAGTGTATTATTGTATTTTGAAAATTAGTGTTGGAGTTTAGTTTATAATGTGTGATTTTGAGCATGAAATTACTGTTTTGCCAATTGTGTGTTGTAGGTGTGTTGGTGCGTTAAGAGTTTAGGAAATTTGTTAAAAGTATTGAAAAAATTGTCATAGCGATTGTAAAAAACTGTATTATTCTTCATTCATCTTCTTCTCCGCTCTGGAAGTATATGGCAGCCCATAGAGCCGTATGGAATTTACAGTTTTTTACGATTGCTATGACAGATTTTTCAATACTTTTAACAATTTTCCAAAACTCTAAACACAGTTATCACTACATCCGTCTGTGTAAGCTATACTATTAACGCATTTCTTGTTGCTTTAACACAAAATGCATACAATTAACACAAATTTAAAATGCTTGAACTTCTTTTACACACAAGCTCAAACAAGACCAAAACAATGGATTTTTACTGGCAAATTTACCAATGCTTTAACACTGTATGTCAGAACAGAAAACACCATGTTCTAAACCTAACCCAGGCTAAAGTCAAGGTAAACAGCTGTTTATATTGTGAATTGAAATACAAATATATCCCCTGTATTTTATTCTATTGTTACTGAGAAACAGCTGATTGAATAATGCAAAAATATAAATCACAGCTAATTTCAAATCTAGGAAACACACTCAGGTGTTGAGGTTCTTTCAATTGCATGACCATATAGTATAAAAGAGGACATTTCGGGCTGATTTTTTGTGTAAAGGGAACAATATAGAGCAACGAAAGAAAGAAAGAAAGAAAGAAAGAAAGAAAGAAAGAAAGAATAATGTCTGCACTAGGTAGAGGAAGACGTGTACCAGGACAAGGGAGAGGAGTTAGAATGCGTGGTGGCGCTCAAAGAAGGGCCAGAGCTAGGGTAACTAATGAAATAAGACCTGCACGAAAGACTTGTGCCAGAGGTAGAAAGGGGACAGGTGAGAGACCACTTGCCAACGTGATCACATGGACAATGTGGCATTCCACCATTCCTGTGCAGTTCATTGACGCCTGTCCTAGGATGATGTCCCTTTTCCTTGCTCCTTACTCCCCTTTCCTCAACCCCATTGAGGAGTTTTTCTCATCCTGGAGATGGAAGGTTTTTGACCATCATCCACAGGACCAAATGTCCCTCCTGGATGCAATGGATGCTGCATGCCAAGACATCACAGCTGAACACTTCCAGGGGTGGATAAGGCATGCCAAACGATTCTTCCCACGATGCCTTGCCAGAGAAGATATCAGGTGTGATGTGGATGAGAACATGTGGCCAAATGCAGAAGACCGGGCAGATTAGAAGATGATTTTTTTTTTAATTGTTTTTATTCTTCTTGTGCTTTTCTGTTTGTATATTTTGTATTTTCACATAATAAATGGCAGCTATATTGCATATTTTGTTATATTTCAGTAATGTCCTTTTGCAAATAAAGTATTTACTGTATTGCAGCAATTCTGTCTCTGTCTTCGTTTTTTTCATAAACCGTACAATCTATAAAGCTACTCTGAGATGGTCATTCATTTTTTGTATTGAATTTCTGCAGCAAAAGAAACAAAATGCATGCATTTACTAAACCCAACAAAACAAAAATGTAGAGAGGCGTCAAAAGAAACTACAGTTCAAAACACAATCTATGATCAATACAATATACTGTCTGTTGTATAAGGGCAGACCTGACACATAAAATAATGCAGTTTCTGTAATTCCAGCTGATGATAGTGTTTTTATGACATTGTGCTATGATTGACTAAATGTTCCTGTTGGAAGAGAACATGTGTTAGTGTTTTGAATAATTATTTGATTTTGAAACATGTTTGCAGTGTTTTGTTAGACATAGTGTATTGTGTTAGTGTATTATTGTATTTTGAAAATTAGTGTTGGAGTTTAGTTTACAATGTGTGATTTTGAGCATGAAATTAACCGTTTTGCCAATTGTGTGTTTTAGGTGTGTTGGTGCGTTAAGAGTTTAGGAAACTTGTTAAATGTATAGAAAAAAACTGTCATAGCGATTGGAAAAAACTGTAAAAAAAAATTTGGCACACTAAAAGAGGTCAGTCTGAACTGTCAACATAGCAAATTTGGAGTCTCTAACTCAATCCCTCTAGGGCCACCAACTGTCTAAAGTTGCACTCATGTTTATAATAATAACTTTTGAACTGTAAGGGAAACAAAATTATTTTTTCCTCTGATTCCTTGGTTCATTGCGATTCGATTGCACCCTATGACCATATGCACTGATTTTCCATCATGAAACTTTTCCCACCAAATTTGTCCGCAAAAAAAAACTACTTTTTCGAACTCCTACTAGACTGTTGCTCCAATTTTCATTAAAATCAAATCTGATCATCTTCAGACTATGCTGGCAAAAAGTTTTCAAAAGCTTTTTGATAAACCCAACCGTTTTCAAATATTGGACACAAGGCTATATCTCCGGAACGCTTTATTGTATTCAGGCCAAACTTGGTACATATCATCACAAGCATGACTTGAGGCCATATGCTGCGTTTCAGCGCAGTGCCACCTACTGGTCCAGAGATACAAAAAATGTATATGTTTGCGTATAACTTCTGAACGGTTTGTCCAAAAATCATATAAGTGGTCTCGTTAGATTTGGGGCATCATGCCGAGTAGAATGATATCCAATTTTCCCATATCAGACATCGGCCATTTAGAATTTTGTACTTAAATACTATATTTCATGAACGCATGAACGTATCTTTACAAAACTTGGTATGGGTAATTGGCATGATGCCCTGAAAGAGTCTGAGATGTTTTGGACCAGTGCCACCTAGAGGTGAAAAATTATTTACATGCTCATAACTTTGGATGCGGTTGACTTATTTTCATGCAAGTCATCTCCAATCTCCTGATTCCTTGCCGAGTCCAACGATACCAAACATGCTAGGTTTTGCCTTATGGTTAGTGTAATGTTGTGATTTAGCGCTTAAACTTTTGGGAATATCTTCTAAACCAGGGGTGCCCAACCCTGCTCCTGCCGATCGAATGTCCTGCACAGTTAATCTCCAACCGTAATCAAACACACCTGAAGCAACCAATTAAGGTCTTCAGGATCACTTGAAAATTAAAGGCAGGTGTGTTTAATTAGGGTTGGAGATAAACTGTGCAGGACAGTCGATCGGCAGGAGCAGGGTTGGGCACCCCTGTTCTAAACCGTTAGTCAGATCAAGACGAAACCACCATAGGAAATTCTGAAACATAGGTCGCTGGCTACATGCTAATACCCAAATGTCAAAATTTTGATAGTAATTGGCAAAAAAAATCCAATCAAAGTCGCCCATGGGTCATTTTTTAAATACCTAAGGGTATTTTGGGGCCCTGAAGAAGTTCTGACATGCCCTGACATTTGTGCTTTTTTCAGTTGTTTAAAAACATATTAATGGCTAAAGTCTGATTACACTGTATTCAGCACAAACAGAGCAACAGTAATATGTGAGCAACATGTAAATAAAAGTTTTTAGTTTTGAGAAAATAACGTTTATGCATGTTTTTTTAAATTAAAATTTTAAGTCACTGAAATAAGGCCATATAACACATAGTAAACATTTGCTCACAAGGATTTTTATCTTGGATCTGGATCTTGTTGCCTAGAGTTTTTTCTTCAAAACGATGTGAAAAGCATCCCGATCACTCCTTCATACAAAACAATTTAGTCATTTAACTTTTGTAAGACACTTTAATTGTCAGAATTGCTGTATTGCTCACGGAGGGCGTGAAACATCATGAATAATGCTGTGATTCACACCTGAAGAGACAAAGACCCTCCTCTGGGAATATCAATGAGGGAACTATAGAAAATTAATGTGAGGAGACTTGATGATTGAATGTATTGTTTTGGCTTATTCACAAAATCAAATTTTAGTTAAAAGAAATAATCTGACTATACATTTTCTTTACACAAAGACTCTACCATTCAAAAGTTTTAGATCTGTACGTTTTTCTTCTGCTCACCAAGGTTGCATTTATTTGATCCAAAATGAAGCAAAAACTGTTTATTTTTACAATTTAAAATAAATGTTTTCTATTTAAATATATTTTAAAATGCAATTGGTAACACTTTAGAATACTGTTTCTTACTTACTGCATAACTAATACGGTATTGAGGAAAGGAAATCACTTGAAGAACTGTTCTGACTATGGCTCAAAATCTCCGGGATAATGAACATGAGACTACCTTCCGGATAAAATATTCTTTTATTTTTTGACACATAACCCAAGTGATTTTCCAGGCTCTTGGCTCTTTTTACTACCTTATTCTGAAGCCTGATCCTTAGTTTTGATTAGTGAAGAACGTTTATGTGGGATGTAGCTTAATATATTCCTTGAAAGATCATACTTACTCACCAACAATTTAAAAGACTTTTATTCTTTTTTGATAAATACGGTGGTCTTCCCTCTTTTTCCTGGGTCACAACAAATATGGTCTTAAGTTTCCAGCATATAATACTATTTTATTTTAAGGTGGATTGGTGCTCAGTATAACACTGTTTGTTGTTTGTTCTGTTGTACTTCATAAGTGTCACGATTTGGTCTTGTCTCTGTCACATTTTGGTTTGTTCATGTCATGTTCCATGTCTGTCATGTGATTCCCTGTTTGTCATGTGATCCTGGCATGTGTCTTGTCATTGGTTAATCGTCTGTTCATTGTTCACAGGTGTCCCTTGTCTTGTCATTAGTCTGTGTATTTAAGCCGTCATGTTTGCCTTGTGTCTTTGTCAAGTTTTGTTTCCTGTTGTCCACTGTGTGTAATTCTTCATTCTGTTCATGTCCTGATTTTGAGTTTTCATGCCACGCCATGTTTTTGTTTGATGTTTAATCTTGTTTGTTTTGAAATAAACTGCACTTGGGTTCTCAACTACAACTTGCTTCCAGTGGATCCCTTATAATAAGCCTTTTCTATTCTTGAAAATGTCATTGTCTATAGTTTCTTTAAACGCCAGGGGGTTAAGAAATATAACTAAACGTAAAGCGTTATTTTTATTTGTTAAACAGCTGAACACAGATTTCTCAGTTTGTCAGGAATCTCACTCAAACTCAAATGATGAGAATTTTTGGAGATCTCAGTGGTTTTCTCACTGTTCAGAAAGATCAGCTGGTGTCTTAACGTTGAAGCACAAACATATTGGTGACATTTTACACACAGATACAGATCCAAAAGGGCATTTTATCTGCCAAGTGGTTGGTTACAACAAGATTGTTTTAATCATCTTCAACATTTACGGGTACAATTCTAATTTAGAAAATATCCAATTATTTGCTAACATAGAAAATAGACTCAAGTATTGGCTAACAAAATTTCCAAACTTTTTACTTGGAGGAGACTTTAATGTTACTCTTAATTCTGAGATTGACAGATGGCCACCTACACGTGATAATAATAGAAATGTGTGGAAATTGCAGTAACTTGCAAGAGACAACTTCTCACTTTGAGCACACAAACTGAGAAGCGTCTTACGTCATCACCCATTCAGATCATTTAAAGGGAACACGATCCCTGAACAGTTATGAGGAAAAACGCTAAGAACAAATTACTGCATTTATCACCAACAATGTATAGAACTACATTTAACACAAAGGTGAATTATGTATGTCACAGTCACTACAAATGCATATTTCAAGCTTTTTATGGACAGATATGATTTAACTGACATATGGAGAGTTAAATTCCCAGATGTAGTTTCGTTCACATGGAGTAACAAAGACAACACTAGACTGTCTCGCATAGACTTCTGGTTAATATCAAAAAGCATTAAAGAGCAGGAAATCTCGGTTGACATTCTTCCCTGTCCATTAAGCGATCATAAAGCAGTATTCATCTCTATTAAATTATTTTCAGATAATGATTACAAAGCCACTTACTGGAAACTTAATAATTCTCTTCTAAATGTGGAGGAGGTTAAACAGAAAATCCCACAGTTGATTACGCATTTTTTTAACAAAGCTGTGAAAATTCTTTTAGTGTTAATTGGGAGTTATTTAAATATGAATCAGCAAAATACTTTAGGAAGCTTGGTAGTAAACTTGCTAAAATTAGAAGACTGGAGGAACAAAGAGTTATCACAGGCATTTCGGTAATGTCTAAAATATCCCCAGACATCTTAACAGAGGAGGAAAAAATAGAAATGCTTAATCTACAAGAGAGCCTGGATAAAATATATAAAAAGAAGGCAGAAGGAGCTTTTATAAGGTCTCGGAAACGGTGGTTAGAAGAAGGGGAACAAAATTATTCATACTTCTTCAAACTGGAAAAGTATCACGCAAAGATGAATACCATTACTGAATCAAAAATTGGCAACTCTATAAGTGATGATCAACATTTAATATCTGATTTTTGTTCCTCATTTTATAAAAAAAACGATACACCTCAGAATATGCTGACGATGAGTCTTCGATATTCCATAATTCTCGACATAATACCCCTAAGCTCGACAACTCAGAAAGGGATTTTTGTGACCTCCCCTTATCCCTGGCAGAAGTCAGTCAGTGTTTAGAATGACCAGAATCTGTTAAAAGACAACAAGTCACCGGGGACAGATGGTCTATCGTCTGAATTTTATAAATTGTTTTCCCAGCAGATGGCGCCCTTCTTACTGCAGGTGTTTAATGAAAGTATAATAGCCAAAACCTTACCATGGAGCATGACTCAAGGTTTGATTACTTTACTCCCTAAGCCACAAGATTTACTATATATTGATACTTGGCGTCCAATTAGCCTCTTGAACAATGCTTATAAAATTTTGGCCTTGATATTTGCTAGAAGAATAAAACAAGTATTAGAATCTATAATTGATGAAACGCAAGATTTCTTTTGTGATGCAGTCAAAACTCTGTATAGTAATGCAAATGGTTCAATTAAGCTTAAAAATGGGTCCTCACCCAGATTTGAAATCAGACGTGGAATTCGACAGGAATTTCTCCCTATCTTTTTTTACTTACAGCCCAACTTTTATGTGAACATATTAAACATAATAATTTGCAGGGCATTTCCATAGCTGAAAAAACTGTTATTATTAGTCAGCTGGCAGATAACACAACACTGTTTTTATAAGACAGCTCCAGGTTCCTCTCGCTATTAGCATAATAGAAGTCTTCAGTAAAGCCTCTGGTCTTCGTTTAAACCTTAAAAAATGTGAATTACTGGCTCCTAAAGATTGTGATGTTGAGTTAATTGCTAATATTCCTGTAAAAAGCTCTATTACTTACTTCGGTATTGTGATTGATAAAAATGAACCCCAAAGAAGCAAGAATAACCTCACTCCCATTTTTGAAAAAATGAAGAAGAAATTTAACATGTGGCTATTACGTGATTTATCTTTGAAAGGCAGGATTTTACTCTCGAAAGCAGAAGGAATATCAAGGGTAACATACGCTGCTCTATCTTTATATATAGATCAACAAATGTGTAAAACCATAGATAAAATCCTTTATGATTTTGTATGGAAAAATCGTAATCATTACCTGAAAAAGTCTGTTATAATGAATGAGTACAGTAAAGGTGGCCTTAGTTTTCTCGACTTTACTACTTTAAATTACACTTTCAAGATAAATTGGATTAAGCGGTATTTAAAGTGCCCAACCAGTCTGTGGAAGTTTATTCCCCATTATGTCTTCTCTTCAGTCGGTGGGCTCCAGTTCTTGTCGGTTCGCACTTATAATATTGAAAAAATTCCTCTTAAACTCGTTTCATAAACAAATGCTACCGGCTTGGTCTCTAATTTACAAGCACAACTTCACTCCTCATAGGTTTTATATTAGGAACAACAGATATATTTTGTACAAAAACAAATCCATTTTCTTTCAACAGTGGTATGACAATAATATTTTGCTTGTAAATCAATTATTCAACCAACGTGGTCAACTCTATAACTACATTGAATTTATTCATCACTATGGGATCCCTATTTCACCAAAGGACTTCTCTATCGTCTTCGATGCGATACCTTCAGCTGTCATCTCACTTTGTAAAGGTGTTAATGGACTTGTTGATCTCCCTACACTGGTGGATGTGAAGGAAACAACTGTTGGAAATATCTGTTTTTCGCTGCATCCTACAAGTAAGAATAAGGCAGTTCGTCAACTTTTTCAACAGGATATTAGGAGTACACCCGCTGCTGTATTATATTGGTCCTCATTTGTTGGGAAAAAGTTTGGTTTTTGCCACACAAGTTTTTCTTAACCAAATTTAAAGTGCTTCACAGGTTTTACCCCACTAACTATTATCTGCAAAAACTGAAAAAAGACGTTGATATCAGCTGTACTTTCTGTGAAGAGCTAAACGAAAACACTGGTGCATTTATTTTGGTCTTGCCCACATACCAAGAAACTTTGGAGCAAAGTGTCTCAATTTATTGTTGTCCATATTTACCCTCAATTTGCTTTGCGGTGGGAAAATGTATTGTTTGGATTCACTCAACATGACATAAATGTATGTTCAGAGTATTATGTGGTTAAATTTACTTATTATTTTAACCAAATTTTATTTGCACAAGTCAAAATTCTTAAAAAAGAAACCAAGCTTTCTGGAGCTTGTTGCTGACATTAAGCACTATGTTATCTCAGTATCTGAGTGTACAAACAAAAAAGCTGTTAAATCATATGACCTCTGTAATCGTTACAATATATTTATTTAAAAAATATATATCTTTCTCTTTTCTTCTTTTGCCTTTGTTTACATTATACTTTGTTTTTGATAACCCCTTGACATCCCTGGCTTATTTGTGATTTGTCCATAGACTTTATTGATGTACAGAAGATGTTGTTTTCCTGCTGTATGTCCTAATTTTGAATAAAGTAAAAAAAAAAAAAAAATCCTATCTTATATACCACAAGTATTAGAACACGATTGGATAGATGAGAAGGTAATGAGTGACGTAACAATTGAGTCTTCCCGGCAGAACTTATGCTAGAGCTTCATATCCAAATAAAAGTCTGGAAATAGTCCAATGAATATAAATAAAAACTTAATCATCCGAAATTTTATCTACGGCTGGATCAAGTCGCTATTCAAAATGCAAACATTCAATCCCCCTCTTCTTCTGAGGAAAATGCGATCTCTTCGTCACTATCGAGGACGAGCTGACGAGCTTCCTCACCTGTGTAACGTGCCATCTTACAAACGCGCAGGAAAGTGAATGAAACTTACGTAGTGTCCGTGACGTCACCATAGACAGTAAAAGAAATGGACACAGCGACCCCGTTGATTTCAACGGAGAGAGTTGAAGCCCAACATGGGCACTCACTTCCTGATAGCCAAGCGTTCTGCGCAGGCTCAAACTGAGCTTGATGACGTAGATGTCACGTGAGCAACCTGACTGACAGTTGTAAATCTTCTAGTAGCTGTGCCAAGACTGCAGCAGCTGATGAGGCCGAAACAGCACATCCAGTGCAAGTAGCCTTTGACTAGTTAATTTTAATTAACACTATTTTATATGTCCTCTATATTGACATGGCCTTTTTGAAGGATGTTGGTTTACTAATAGTCTTTTTGTGCACTTGAGCTTAACTGAGAGTTTGTAGACGTTAAAGGCTGTTGTGTCGACTTTGATTTATTGCAATATTGAGGTTTTCAGCTTTATTTTGATTTTAGAAAATAAACATGATTATTTCATCTTACAAATATTTTTTTCTTTCACCTGCATGTCACCTAGATGTCTGTCAGCTGTCGAGGACAACGTGCATCTTTTTTTTAGCCACATTTGGTATGAGTAAAATACTAAAATAATGCATTATACTGATGGAGACTGTGGACTTAACTTACCTGAAAAAGCTTAACTTGGAAGAGACTTGTCTCTTAGAACACATGTATGCAACACAGCAAGACATTTTCGCGCGAGGGACAATATGCTAGCAACAAGTAAATTGAAGTAAAAGGGAAGATGAAATCACCGGGGGAGAAAAAGAAAAGAAAAAAGCCAACAAAAAGTTATCACACTGAATTAACAAAATACCACCTATAACACAATACTTGTCTTGAATGATGATCAGAAGTTTCCAAGGTCGAAGTATCACGGCTCTCCAGAAATAAGGGCTTTGACTAGCAGGCGCAAGCAAGCTAATCTCAAACGGTCAATGACGCATCAGAGTAAAGAGTATTTAAAATTTGGAGTGTGTGTAAAATTTTTCTGTTAACCAAATGCTTTTTAATCTTCGCTGTTGCTTCAATGCAAATGAACAAGCGCTCGTTATTTGTTGTGTAGTGACGAATGTTCAAGTAAGCCAGAAATGAGCAGATTCTGCACAATACGCTGTATTTAATATATAATGATGACTCACGAGTATTTGTGCTAAATCTGCACAGATTTGGTTTACACAAACTTCCCCAGTAAAGTTAGTAAATATAGTAACACGCCAACTTGGCTCATGATTTGACAGCGTTTCCCACCACAGTTGATTTTTACCCGCATTTGGAAAGTGTTAATTTAAAACCCAGGAGGCAAATAAACACAAGAAGTGCTCAAAATACAAAGTTTCAGACATTGCTTAGAGTAGCACAAGCTAGTGAGGGATTAGAGGTGAAAGCATAGTTCTCTTACGAGAGTACTCTCGTGTTGCGTAAGCTAGTTTACGCTACGGGAAAACCCCTTTTCTCGAGAATACTGAAGCCAAAAATTATCCTTAATTTTGCATTAATTTAAAACGCATTGCTGCACAGAGCAGACCTAGACAAAGCAGCTTACGTGCCTATTGGTTGCTCTGCGGCAACTGCTGCAGCCTATCAATGGACTTATTCGTGACGTAAGCACCAATGAGTGCGTGGGCGCCCTTGCGCGTCACGTCCCACCAGAATGGGCGTGGCTTATGTGTATATAAGCCGAGTCCAGATAGGATGTTCTTTGATTTTTCACTTCTTCAGCGAAGACACCACATCGCTGAATCTCTGGAGAAGCCTGCGCCGTCGAAAAAGCCTTTTCAGCGAGACGAGCCATCTGCTTCGCAGAACAGGAGTTGGCCATCCCCGCCGCTTCACTGCTGTTCCTGCTGCGCTATCCGGCGCTCATATCCTTTCTATTATTGCATTGTGTGTTCGCCCCTCAAACTCTCTTCTCTAAAAGAGCTGAGGCATTGTTCCAAATGCCTCGTTTCAACAAATGCAGTGCGCTTTCCCAAGGCGGCTGCCCGGAATGCGACGCCATGGCTGTGTCGACCCTCGACTAGCCACTGCGGGCTCGACTAGCCACCTTCGACGTGGACCCCACCCCTTCGTCTCTCCTGTCTGGGCCGCGCCGCAAAAAGCGCCGTTCACAGAGAGCTCCGGAGGCCATTCCCGTGAGCGAATACACGCCGGTCTTCTCCCCGTGTGCATCCCCGTCTGGTTCCCCCGCCTCGATCACGGCCGCCCAGCCTCCGTCTGCTACCGTCGTGTATCTTGAGTCGGACGGGATAACGCGAAAGAGGACAGCTGCTCTCTTTCCGCTTCACAAAGCGAAGGTTGGTCAGGCTCCAATCCGGACCCCGCCCCTTCCCTGCAAGAGTCGAGCGGTGTGCGGGCCAGCATTGACACCGAACTGCTTCGCCTCGTTACCAGGCCGTGGAAGACCTCGGCCTCGGTTGGTCGCTGCCCGAGAAACCCGCACCCAGCAGGCTGGACGGCTGTTTCCTGCCCAGTCGCCGCTCGTTGCCTCAGACGAGGCCTGCTCCCTTCCTGCCGGAACTGCACGAGGAGCTATCTAAGAGCTGGAAGGCACCATTTTCTGCCAGGCTGCGGTCTACTGTCTCTTCGATGCTCTCCGTTGTTGACGGCGCGAAAGACAAAGGCTACCTCTTCATCCCTCCGGTCGAGGAAGCGGTAGCCACTCACTTATGCCCGCCTTCCGCTGGATGGCAGTCTAAACCTGCCCTGCCCTCGAAAGCCTGCACGACTACTTCGGCTCTCATCGGTCGCGCCTACGCCCGCCGCCGGTCAGGCCGCTTCAGTGCTTCACTCTATGGCTGTGCTTCAAATTTACCCCGCCGACAGAGGGACTCTCAGCAGTCTTCACGGCCTTCGAGCCGCCACAGGCCGCCTCCCCCCCAGGGACCCCGGCCCAAGATAACGCTAAAACCCGAGCCCTCAAAGTCTTCCTGACCCCTCAGAGAAGACGAAGATGAGTCCCGCCGTGGCCGGACCACCATCAAAGAAGACATGTCTCGCTCTCTCAGTCCCCTCAACAGAGCCGGCTGGAGAAGTGTATTTTGCAGTCAACGAGCCCGTCACACGACCCGCTCGCCTGTTTCAAAAACAGCATTTTGTCTGTTTGTCCGGCTCACGCCGAAGATGCTGTAATTGTAGGAAATGTGCCCACTTCCCAGGGTTCACCCCTACACATAAGCACGGCCCGTTCAGTGTCACACACTCAATTCTGACTCTACCATCTGAATGTCTCAACAGAAATCGAGACTCATCAGACCAGGCAACATTTTTCCAGTCTTCAACTGTCCAATTTTGGTGAGCTCTTGCAAATTGTAGCCTCTTTTTCCTATTTGTAGTGGAGATGAGTGGTACCCGGTGGGGTCTTCTGCTGTTGTAGCCCATCCGCCTCAAGGTTGTGCGTGTTGTGGCTTCACAAATGCTTTGCTGCATACCTTGGTTGTAACGAGTGGTTATTTCAGTCAAAGTTGCTCTTCTATCAGCTTGAATCAGTCGGCCCATTCTCCTCTGACCTCTAGCATCAACAAGGCATTTTCGCCCACAGGACTGCCGCATACTGGAGGTTTTTCCCTTTTCACACCATTCTTTGTAAACCCTAGAAATGGTTGTGCGTGAAAATCCCAGTAACTGAGCAGATTGTAAAATACTCAGACCGGCCCGTCTGGGACCAACAACCATGCCACGCTCAAAATTGCTTAAATCACCTTTCTTTCCCATTCTGACATTCAGTTTGGAGTTCAGGAGATTGTCTTGACCAGGACCACACCCCTAAATGCATTGAAGCAACTGCCATGTGATTGGTTGATTATATAATTACATTAATGAGAAATTGAACAGGTGTTCCTAATAATCCTTTAGGTGAGTGTGTATATATATATATATATTTTTTTTTTATTAAATTAAACAGTAGTTTACTGGTTGTGTCTCAGTCTTTAAATTAATTAAATTATAATTAAAAGTTTCTTAAGGATAAAATGATCTCTGCTTATGCTGTAAACTATAGGGAGCCCTTACCTGCACATTACTATAATAATAAGGTTAACAACAGAGCCCATATTAGCATAAATTCAGCTGCTATTTATTTTTAGATATAGCCTAATAAACACTCAAATAACAAATTGTTTGCAGACATGTAAACTGCATAAGGCAGTTTCAATATTAGCTTCTAAATTTAATTATAAAATTATGTTTTTACTCCAATTTGTTGTTGAAATAATCATTTACACAGTGGCAGTCATTTTCATGACAGATTTCAAACATACATTAAATAATCAAGACATCACTAATTTAGGTTAAGTAATATATATATCTAGGCTAATATTGTGCATGTATTTAGCAAGAGTTCATTTCTCTGGCGAACTCAAGCTGTAGACACATGAGGTAAATGCTACGTGACATTGTTTACAAGATGTTTTATTGACATATTTCCGTGATTAAAACACTGATTAAGCGATTACACGAGATACATTTCAGTAAGTTGTTTTGTATCTTTCAACATACCTTCATATGTTCATTCATGTTTATTCAGTAAGTGAATAAGGAAGAGATGATCGCGTCACATCAATGAGCAAAAAAAGACAACAAAAAACGTACTTGGTTACTAACGTAACCTCGGTTCTCTCTAGAAGAGGGAACGAGTACTGCGTAATATCTTACGCTATGGGGAAAACCTCTTTTCCACGAGATATTGAAGGTTACGTCAGTAACCGAGTACGTTCTCTTACGAGAGGTTCTCTCGTACTG
The DNA here is from genome assembly GCA_026230005.1 of Gila orcuttii. Taxonomy (NCBI): domain Eukaryota; kingdom Metazoa; phylum Chordata; class Actinopteri; order Cypriniformes; family Leuciscidae; genus Gila; species Gila orcuttii. Next base: position 2,972,904 of record JAPDVR010000009.1, on the reverse strand, counting down.
CGTAATATCTTACGCTATGGGGAACACAATGCAACACGCCATACGTACTGGGATCCGACACCAAAGTCCCAAGGGCAGTAGCCCGGGGCTCATATAGTGCATAATCACCATGGACTCACAGGGAAGAGAGGTTAGAAGCGTCATTCCCTATAAATGGTAAATGGACTGCATTTATATAGCGCTTTCACAGACCCAATGCCCACCAAAGCGCTTTACATATTTGCCTCGCATTCACCCATTCACTCACTCATTCATACACCGACGGCGGTGTCAGCCATGCAAGGCGCCATCCAGCTCGTCGGGAGCAGCTGGGGTTAGGTGTCTTGCTCATGGACACTTCGACACTTTGTCAGGTGGAACCGGTGATCAAACCACCAACCTTTCGGTTTGTAGACAACCTACATGAACCACTGAGCCTCTGCCGCCCACAAATAGCATCCCACGGGAGCTAAACATATTAACAGTGCACCACGCAGTCAGGGTGAAAAGTGTTCAGCCTGAACTGGGTAGCAGTACGGGTCTTTCAATACCCATGGAGTTGTTCTATCGATCAGTGAGCGATGCACAAGCAAAACTCAGCATTCTGAGTCGGCGCAGCGGGGCAGATAGTGCTGATTTCTAGACCGACAGAAGCTTGGCCTGTAAGGCGGGAACCTCTAGGTTATAAAACCTTATAAATGTAGACGGCGAGGCCCAGCCTGCCGCCGTATAGATATCCTGCAAGGTAATCCCGCTAGACCACGCCCACGACGAGACCATGCCTCTTGTGGAGTGCGCTCTGACACCCAAAGGACACTGCAGGCCCTTAGAAGTGTAAGCCAGCGCTATGGCATCGACTATCCATCTGGATAGGCTCTGTTTTGATGCGGCTAGTCCCTTAGAACGCCCACTAAACAAAACAAAGAGCTGCTCGGTCTGTCTGAAAACAGACGAGCGGGACACATAAGTTCTCAGTGCCCTGACAGGGCAAAGGAGACTCGCGTTCTTCTCCTTGTTGTGAACCGGAAGGGTGGACAGGGAAATAACCTGGGCCCTGAACGGTGTGTTGAGGGATTTGGGCACGTACCCGTGCCTTGGTTTGAGTATGACTTTCGAGTCATTAGGCCCGAATTCCAAACACGTCGCGCTTACCGAAAGCGCTTGTAAATCCCCAATGCGCTTCACTGAAGCGAGAGCCATAAGAAACACTGTTTTGAAAGACAAAGGTTTCATGTCTGACAAATGGATTGGCTCGAATGGGGCACCTTTCATGGCTTCCAAAACCGTAGAAAGGTCCCAAACAGGGACTGAAGGGGGTCTGGGAGGATTCAGCCTCCTAGCTCCCTTGAGGAATCGCACGACCAGGTCGTTCTTCCCCAGTGACTGGCCAGACGCCGGTTTAGTAAATGCCGCTATGGCCGCCACATAAACTTTGAGCGTGGATGGGGTTCTGCCCTTATCCAGTAGCTCTTGAAGGAAGGAGAGAACTTCCGTAACCCCGCAGTCTAGGGGTGAAAAGCCCTGAGCTTGACACCACCCAGAGAACACAGACCATTTTGAGGAATAGAGCCATCTAGTAGACGGGGCCCTAGCCTGTGTGATCGTGTTTAACACTCCCTCAGGGAGGTTAGCGGGTACCCGTTGATGGCCCAAGCATGTAGGGACCATAGTTCCGGGCGAGGATGCCAAATCGAGCCCTTGGCCTGAGAGAGGAGGTCTTTCCTCATCGGTATTGGCCACGGGGCAGTGCTGGTCAGCTGCATCAGGACTGGGAACAAAGCCTGGTTTGTCCAGAGCGAAGCCACAAGCAGCACTGAGCATCCGTTTTCCCTGATTCGTTCCAACACCTGAGGCAGGAGCGAGACGGGGGGAAAGGCATAGAGAGGGCAGCGGGGCCAGACGTGGGCCAGCGCATCCCCGCTTTTGGAGAAAAACTTCGGACAGTGAGCGTTTTCTTGGGACGCGAACAGGTCCACCTGTGCTCTGCCGAATGTCTCCCACAACAGTCGGATCGTCTGCGGGTGCAGCGACCATTTTCCTGCTGGAACATTGTTTCTGGACAGTCTGTCTGGTCCCAGATTCAGGTGACCAGGCACATGCACATGTGCTTTCAGTGAAAGCAGGTTGTGCTGAGCCCAGACCAGGAGGCGTTCCGTCAGCCTGTAAAGGTTTCTGGACCTGATGCCACCCTGGTGATTTATGTATGCCACCACTGACATGTTGTCTGACCACTGACATGGGGTCTGAGACCCCTGTCTTTTTTCGGTACCAGAAGATATCTGCTGTATAGACCCCTTAGCTCTGAGCCTGAGATAAAGGTTCTATGGCCCCTTTGCTCAGTAGTTTCGCTATTTCGGCTCGAAGTAGATGAGCTACCTCGTTCTTTATCGTAGTTTCGACTCGCGCCGTGTAACGGCGGGGACGTTGAGCGAACTGCAGCGAATAGCCTCTTTTTATAGTGTTCAGCACCCATTCTGACACCCCGGGAAGCTTTGCCCACGCATTTGCATGAATAGCTAGAGGTAGAATGAAATCTGGGCTCAGCTCGGATTCGATGCTGGCCCGTTTCCCTGACGACTCGCGGGCAGAGGGGGGAGGTCCACAGAGCTCGCCCAATCCTCACTGTCCGACGCCAGGATAGAGCAGCTGTCCTCCTCCACAGAAGCAGCTATTTCGTCGTCACCAATGGCCGAAGTGGCGGTGGACGGCGGCCGCTGTCCGTTGGTGAGCGACTCGAGTGAAGCTGACGAAGCTGGCGGGCGAACCGGCGAGCTTTCGCAGGCTGGAGAAGGCTCGGGGACCCATTGAGTACGGCGCTTTATAGGGCACGGCACTATAGCGGGTGGAAGTGCAGACTCTGAGAAAAAATGCCAGGCGAGTCCTCAGATTCGCCATGGCAATAGCTTGCAATGATGGCAACCGCCGTCAGCGAGCGCGAGAGCTGCATGATCCTCACCCAGGCAGGAAGCGCAGATGACATGGCGGTCCCCGTTGCTGAGTGCGGCTCGGCACGAGCCACAGGAATGAGGCATCTTTAAAAAGACGCTTGCTCTTTTAGATAAGAGAGAGAGAGTGTGAGTCGCGGCGGCGAACACACTCTCAGCAGAGGTAAAAGGATATAGACGCCGGAAGCGTAGCAGGTACGGCGCCTGAAGGCGGCGAGATGAAGGCCAGCGGCTTCAGGTTCGGAGGCTCGTCCCGCAGAAGGCTTGTTCTCAGACGGCACGGCTTCTCACTCTGGATCCAGCGATGCGTGAGCTTCGCTGAAGAGATGAAAAATCAGTTTGTATCAGCCTATCGAGCTATATTTATAGGTCAAGGCCACGCCTATTTCGGCGGGACGTGACGTAGTGGGCGCAAAGCGCCCCCATTGGATATGGCGTCACACAGGGCCTCTCTCGATAGGCTGCTGCTGTTGCCGCAGGTCAGCCAATAGGCACGCAAGCCGTCTTGCCTATGTCTGCATGCTGCTGCAACGCGTTTTACATTAATTCAAAATTAAAGGATAATTTTTGGCTTCAATATCTCGTGGAAAAGAGGTTTTCCCCATAGCGCAAGATATTACGCAGTACGAGAGAACCTCTCGTAAGAGAACACCCGCTAATATTTGTTTAAATTTTGTGATAAAATGGACAGAATTTGAAAGATGACACTTTGTTTCTTATTGAAAGTAACAAAAAATGCAGAGCTTATTACGATTATTGGTGGCTACGCTGTATTCGTACGACACGAGACCAAAGATAACATTTATTTTACATTAGCATGAAGCTGCACTTTCACAACTACATTAATTAGCCTACACTTTCAAAAAAAAAAAATGCTACATATCTTTTTTCTTACACTTGAACAAACAACTTTACAAAGCTTCTCTTGCGCATGCAAACTTAATTTATGAATGCAATCTTATGTAGTCTACACTTTAACTAACCCTAGTTTGAAAACCAGGTAAGAAAGGTTCTAGAAGTGTTTTAAGGATAAAACCTCAAAGATTCCGGAAGTTTGAGTTATTGAAAATAATGGACATCTAAGGTTTTTTTTGTTTATTCATAGACCGTTTGTCAGTTATTCCTTATATTTTAGTATAATTAGTAAAGCTGTGTTGTCTGAGTTTGGCCAGAGGGAGTAATATTGTACAGTTTAGAAGTTCTGCAGAACAGCAAGGACCTAATTCATTAATGTTTCATCTCTCTGTCTCACACACACACACACGCACGCACACACAACAGACTACGGGGTTCAATAGCAACTTTCCACCAATCACGTTTCTCGTCTCAAGACGTGGAAAGTAGTGAGGACGCGCATGCGTGTGTCTTGTTTACATTTCTGTGGACTCGTGCTGTTTATGACGGTCAGTTATTAGCACTTATTTCGGTTTTAATTTAATTTTAACCTAATATGCGTATGCTAAATAGTACGCTGAAAGTGTTTGAAGAACTTTTGCTAGTTTTTGTTTCAAATGTCACGTCATTTTACAACATCAATACGTCTCTACATTACGTACCCGTGTTAAATTAATTTATACATGAAGTTCTACTATTTAACTGTATTGATGTGTTGCTTGTATTAAGCGGTGTACGACTTCCTGTTGTATCACGTTCTCAACACAGTTGTGTAGGAAATACCGGGGCAAGTTGTCACTTTTCACTGCAGTTGATGATGATCTCGATTTAATTCAAGTGTTGACTACAATAAAACAAGCAAATATACATTTCCACCGTTATTGTACTTTATAAAAATGAAGTAACTCACTGATGTAAGACTACATTTTATAATGTGTGTGTGTTTTGGACATTAACGCTGCACAGGCATGGGAATGAACGTCATTTCCTCCAAAGCTCACATCACCCTTCATTTTATGGTGGGAATGATAGGAATAAAATATCAAGACTGCCATCTGATAGTGTTAAAAAAAAAGTATAAACATATTTATTTTTTAAATAAACAAGACTCTTTGACCAGGATAAAAAAGGCATTTAAATGGATGAACAATGAAGACAGCATGGTAAAAAGATTTTGTATCGTGACCTTTTAAAATCCAACAAAAAAGAAAAATCCTGTTAAAGGAATAGCTCACCAAACAAATGTAAATTCAGTCATCAATTACTCTCATGTAGTTCCAAACCCATGTGACTTTCATTAATCTTCAAAACACAAATGAAGGTATTTTTAATGACACATGAGCTTGCTTTGACCATACTTTAGCATTAAACCGCTCACCTCATATGGATTACTTTCACCAACTCTTTATGAACTTGTGTCAAGTATTTGAGTGAATGAACTTTCAATGGAGGGACAGAAATCTCTCAGGCTTCATTAAAACATGTTTGCTCTTCGAAGATGAACAGAAATCTTATTCAGGGCTCGACATCAAGCCTGTCATGTGCTTGTCCTTCAGAGAAGTAAATCGGTCATTCACTTGTCCGAGTAAAACATATGCTTATCCAGATTTTTTTTTTTAAATATAATTTATTCTTAAGCAATGTTCTCATCAGAGTTCAGTCAGCTTTGAAATATGCATATTCATGATATTTTAACATTTATAAAGTCCATTTTCCCTAATCATTTTAAATATATGCTTCATTTTTCATTTTAAATTTGATCAATAAATTTAATTATAATAAGACACTATAGGGTTGTTACCAACCAATCAATGTAACCACTTTTTTGAATAAAAGAAATGTTGGAAAGAATGATACTTTTAAACACAAAACTAAACCGCCAGTAGGTGGCGACAGATGACCGTCTAAGGTTAGGGTGACATCACTAACCCTAAAATTTACATATACCCCGCAGCTCATTTGCATTTAAAGGGACACACAAAAACCGTGCATTTTTGCTCACCCTCAAAAAGTGATAATTTTAATGTGCTATAATAAATGATCTGTGGGGTATTTTGAGCTAAAACTTAACATACACACTCTGGTGACATTTTACATCTTGTGAAAAGGTCATTATTGGACCTCTTTAATGAAAATCAAGCCTTAACGGACAGTTCACCAGCCAAACGTACAGATAAACATGAGATGAAACCTGAGACCCAACACATGCACTAATGTCGCTTCCCCGTCCCTCTGCAGGTGAAGCCGCCGTCATGGATGATCTGGAGGAGGACCTGACGTGTTCGGTGTGTTACGGCCTCTTCACAGACCCGCGGGTCTTGCCCTGCTCACACACCTTCTGCAAGAGCTGCCTGGAGAGCGTAATGCATGTGTCCGTTGACGTGTCCGTGTGGCGTCCGCTGCGCCTGCCGCTCAAGTGCCCGAGCTGCCGCAGCGTGGCGGAGCTGCCCACCAACGGCCTGGACGCGCTGCCCACCAACGTGTGCCTGAGCGCCATCGTGGAGAAGTACCAGCGGCCGCGCTCCGCCGCCTGCCCCGAACACCCCCCGCAGCCGCTCAACGTGTACTGCGTGCAGGACCGGCAGCTCATCTGCGGCGTCTGCCTCACCGTGGGCCGGCACCGCGGACACGCCATCGACGACCTGCAGACGGCGTACGCGAGGGAGCGCGCGGGACAGGCCCGGCTGATGGAGCGGCTGCGCGGCGAGCGCTGGGAGGACGTCTGCGCGCTCGCACAGCGCCTACAGCTGGAGAAGCAGCGGAGCGAGGGGCTAATCCAAGACGACCGCGAGTTCACAGTGCAGTTCTTCCAGGACCTGGACCTCATCTTGGCTCGGAAGAGGGAGGAGTTCCTGCAGGCTCTGGAGCGGGCGAGCGCTAGGCTGACATGCGCGTACGACCCTCTCATCGAGCAGCTGAAGCGGCTCCAGGAGGAGCACGGCGCGGTGACGGCGCTCGGCTCCGGCGTGGAGCGAGAGGAGAGGCCGCTGGTGTATCTGGAGACGGTGCGCGAGCTGAGGGAGCGAGTGGAGGCTCTGATCCAGACGCCGCTGCCGGAGATCCCCAGCGTTCAGCTGGCGCCGCGGGCCGAGCCCTTCCTCCAGGAGCACTGGGGCCGCCTGAGCGTCAGAGGACTGAGCGACGGGCCGGTCCCGGAGATCTGCTATCCGGGTCCAGCCCAGCGCCCGCGGCTCCGCGCGTATCCATCCGCTGCAGTCCTGATGATGATGATGCTCACGGGCCTGTGTTTACATCTCTGTGCTAGCGAGTTTCTTGCTGAAGAACCGGTCCGTGACGTCGGGACGCTCCTCTTCTTTCCCATACACAACACTATCATGACATTAAACACTTTTATCTCTACTTTAGGAGAAAACATCTCCCAGCATCTGTTCAGCTTTCTCGAAACACTACACTGGTGTTAGAGGCTCCAGAAGCTGCACACGCTCAGCCTTCGGGAGACACAAGCGGAAGGAGTTTCTGGGTGAAACTGGCTTGACTTTACAAACCATTTGCACACATTTGTTTTGCTCATTTCAATAACGAGGCCAATTGTGCACAAGTACTGTAGTACATGCTTGATCCCGTACACTGAGTGTCATCAGTTAACTTTTCCCGCCAGCGCTTTTCCAGCATGCGTTTACAAAAGTTTAATTTATTTCAGTAATTCAACTTAAAAGGTGAAACTAATATATTATATAGACTCATTACATGCAAAGTGAGATATTTCAAGCCTTTATTTGTTATTTTGATGATTATGGCTTACAGCTTATGAAAACCTTTTCACAATATTCTAATTTTGACTTTGGGGTTTTCATAAGCTGTAAGCCATAATCATCAAAATAACAAATAAAGGCTTGAAATATCTCACTTTGCATGTAATGAGTCTATATAATATATTAGTTTCACCTTTTAAGTTGAATTACTGAAATAAATTAAACTTTGCACGATATTCAAATTTTTCAAGTTTCACCTGTATATCTGAACATGCAATATATCAAAAGAATAGAGCCTCTGCTTTTAAACAAAACAAAAACATTGCATTTCAACCCTTGAATGTGGGTTTCATAAAAAAGCAACATTTTGAGAAAATTGTGCTTTTATCAAAGGCTACATGTGGATCAGATTCAGAGATGATGAAAACACAGATGGAGTAGATCGAGTCCATCAACACCTCAAAGCTTCAGTCCTGTAGCTCGTCCTGGGTCCACATTTCATTCTGTAACATTAGGCAGTTTAGATTTAAATGTTTAATGCTTTATTGACATATCACATGTTTCTGCTTTCAGTTCTCCTGTGTTGTGATCAGGAGATGCTGTACTCTTTCGTTAGATGTGTAATAGCGCCCCCTACTGTATAACAGTGGAAACTCTGAAACCCAGGAAATTCCGTCAACGGCGGGGAAAGAGTTGAAGGGGTCATGACATTACTTAGTCTCAACATGTTCCCTGAGGTTCAAATAATTTTAAAACGTTTAAAAAAGTATCATTAATAAATTAGATATGGATGTTTTGTAAACCTCTATAAACATAAAACCAGTATTATGGAATAGTTAATAGTTACCCTTTGTGATGTAGCAGCAGTCAGATTCAGGACCGGTCACTTCCTCTTCCAACACAATTATATAATCCTCCAACATCGCGATCCAGGACGAGGTTGAAGCCCAATGCACTCGCTCCGGCAGTTACAGGAGCGGTGAGCTGGAGCTAGCGTGGATGTGCTAGTCACACGCAAACGTCTTCAAGTGACGCGTCACAATGTGGAGGAAGTACAAACATTTTTTTGGCAGCTTAATATCGACAAATGGTATTTTTGAAGTCTTGAACTTATTTTATATGACCTCCTGATTCCTCATGTCACGACCCCTTGAACACCAGCTGCTCAGACAACTGATGCACTTTCCAGTCTGTTGCAACCATGCAGCACAAATAAACTACATTACCCATGATGCATCAGACAGCACTGCAGCCGGTTTTAGACGTTGTGGACCCCACTGGCTACAGGAGCACAATGAGATGCCTGAATGCATCTTTCTACATATTTGGGACCTACTTTTATGAACTGTTTGTAAATTCCTAATTTTCCCATTCAGTCTTTGCTTTAGCTAAAAAACCCTACTATTTTCACCTTAAGAAACATGAATGTTAACCCTTTCGGTGGCTCAGATTATGTTCAATGGTTGCAGTGCTGTGAAGATGAATAAAACTCTACTGTACTGAGGTTTCTTCTGGTTATTTAAGACAGGAGTGTCAGTAAACCACTCAAACTCATGGCTAGTTCACACACACACACAACTGTAAACGTCGGGAGATCGCTGTGCTGGTCAGACTACAGGACTTGCTCTGGAGTCTTGCAGTCGTTGTGGTGTTCACACTACGTAAAGGATCTGCAACGGTCACACACACTACACGAGCTGACAACAACTGTCACCCAACGACTCGACCCAGTCCCCAAACCATGTTTTATCACGGAAACACACACGAGAAGTGGAATGGGAAACGACGTGAAACAGGAGTTGTCTATTTGAAAACGGACGCCGGGACAAAATTGGTGGCGCAAAAAAAAAAAAAAAAAAAGTGAGAGTGAGAATTAACCATGGTTTTATCAACCATGGTTTTATCAAAAAAAATATTTTGGTGTGTTCCCAGCATAACATGTAAAGTTCACACTACATGATTTTAAGCCTGATTTGCAAAAGGCTCAAATCATCAAGAGCTTATGGGGTTGTAATAAAGATGTAAAGGTGTCACAAAACTCAAAACAGTAAATTTAATGTTTATTTAAAACAGCAGTGCAGTGAGAACATGATAACATCGCATGTTACACCTACTATACTATAGTAACAAGTCATGGTTTATAAAAGGCTAAAGGAGCGAGCAGAAGGATAAAGGACCTGTAAGAGGTTTGTGATGTTCACGCGGTCTCGATCTCCCGCAGGACGATGGCTTTGGGGTTGATGGCCACGTTCTTGGTGGTGTTGTGTGTCTTATAGATGCCGATGAGCCGGTCGGCCATCTCAAACATGTTGTTCCTCAGGGAGATGATGATGAACTGAGCATTCTTGGTCTGTTCCTGAAACAATGTGGGAAAGATGACGTTACAACTGTTCTTTTGATGGGGATTTTCCTGAACAATCAGTGATTGTGTTACATTATTTTTCAGGATGCCACTGAACGCTGCACTGCGAATGAAAGGATGTGTGTTTCGGCACGTGCAGACCCAGAACGATCATGTGTTTGGCGAGCGGGACTCCTCCACTACACATGCGATGTTTTCAGCAGAGATTTGACTACTTCTGTATGTGGTTTCAGTGATCTGAGCGTTTAAGCCTGTGTTCAGCGCTTACCACGTGTGTGATGTCAGCACCAGCCGTCAATGAATAAACTACTTAAATTATATTCAGCATTATATAATGATAATGCAATGAGGGATATTTCAATGTGTTGGTCTTGATAATACAGGGTTGCAGCACACTTTCTAAAGTCAAATTTAAGAACTGAGGAATCAAAAATTAATACTATACATGACATGTGGATATTTCAGTTTTGTTGATGATGTGTTTGTGCTGGTGCCATGGCTGGTTTAGGTCTGTCTTTTACAGCGGACTCACCCAGATAGTCATATTTATATTCTATGCAGTGGTCAGTTCACAGCAGTGACCCAAATGAACATTTTTATTAATGTGCAATATTTGCCAGCTTTAATTGATTTCCAGGGGCATTTTCACCAATATATGTACATTTTTTCTAAACGTAGCCTATTAGATGTATGCATCACCATTTATGTCAAATTGTAACATTGAAATTAAATCTATTAGAATACTGTAATAGCAGTATAGGGCTGTTACCAGTACACTGAAATCATTATCAACAAAATCCACCAGAGGAGACACAGAAGAGGGGCTGCACGATATTGAAGAAAAATGTGATAACTCATTACAGGGTATCTGCACACTTAAAAAGTCAAATCTAAACTTTAAAGTCAAATCTAAGGCTTTTTAAGACCTTTTTATGACCTAAAGATATCAAAATTAATACCTTACATTAGGGGTGCGCAATATTGACAAAAATATGTCTCAATATTTTCAAAGTTTTGTTGATGATAATTAGATGATATTTTACTGATAGTGTGCTGGTACCATGGCTGGTTTAGGCCTGTTGTTGACAGCTGACTCACGAAGATATTCATATTTTTCATATTCTATGCAGTGGTCAGTTCACAGCTGTGAAAGAAATTAACATTTTTTATTAAAGGGCAATATTTGCAACCTTAAATTGAGTTCCAGGGGCATTTTCACCTATTATGGATTTTTTTTTTTTTACTTAGAGGTATGCATCACCTTTTATATCAAATTCTAACATTTAAATTAAATTATATTAGAATAATAACACAATACCACTCTTACCAGTTTAATTAAATCATTAAATCAAATCCATCTTTGCAGTGCAGAGGAGACACAGAAGCGGCATCAGAACTGGCATTAATATATTTACACTGCATTTACAATTGCATAAATAAAGCTATGAGATATTCAATTCTTCTTTTCTTAATTCAATATTTAAATATGAACTGATTTCTAATTGTAATATTTTAATTACAGGGTACTTTAAATGTGAAACTAAACCCGGCAGTAGGCGGCGGCAAATCACTGTCTCAGGGAGTCATTCATTCAACCCATTTGTTCAAACGGCTGATTCGTTCGTGCAAATGATTGTTCATTGAATCGTTAAAATGATTAGTTCAAAACGCGGATTTCAGTCAAGAAATCATCGCTGTCTTTTGCATTGAGACTCTGCAACGGTTTCATTTTGAAATTCTCGTCAGCGAAATAAAGGGAAAACAAACAAACAATATTGACAATATTGTTTATAAAAATGTAACTCACAATGTTCATTTAACTGTTATATAAAATAAATATCATTTGCTATTGTGCACAGGAAAACAGCCCTCTTGCTGATGTAATATTGTATGATAACATATGAATGATATATAAAATACAAAAACTTTATACGTCTATTAGGGAACATACCTATAACTGCACTGACACATCACGCAGTGAAAGCAAGCATGAGAGACTAATGCGATGTCAGCTCGCAGTGCGCCCTCCTACATAGTTAAAGTAAAACAATTTCATAATAGACAATACACATCGCACACCACTACGCACATAAAGAATGAACTTACAATTGAACTGAAATTAACCAGCTTTCCTCTCCTCTCCTGCTGTTTCGCGTGCAGGAGACAGACGTAATGCTGCCGCGAATGTGACGCGAAATGTCACGTGAACGAGCAAATCCACAAAGAACGAATAATAAATAAAAAAGTACGCTAATTAGATAGACATATCTAAATGTTTTCCAAATTAAAACTAAGTCAAATTGCCATCGAAAATTTAAGACCTTTCAAAAGTAAAAATAAGACTTTAAGACTTAAGGCCTTAAATTTTTTAAATCTAATTTAAGACATTAAGGACCCGCAGACACCCTCCATTATATAATGCGATATTCGATACAATAATGCTTAAAGTATGTAAAATAAACTTGAATTATCTTAAAAATATATTTTAAATGATATAACCTACATACGCGTTTCTTTTTGTGACAATAAAACATCCCTACAGCTTCTGAAAGTGAACCGCAGCGTTTTACAGTAACATAAGTAGTGTTATTTTAACATCAGTGTAAACCACAGGGTTTGGGGTTCAGGTTATCCTACATTTGATTATTCAGTTTCTGTTGTTAAATAATCCTAATGTAAAAATAAAACTGCTTAGTTATCACTCTATGAATTAAATATATACACACACTGATTCTTATTAAAACTACAAAAGTTATTCAGCCGAGAGCAGTGAGTGATTTTCTCTTTGTCTTGTGCATGACCCCAGTTACTGCAAGCTGTTGAGATATGCATATCGTGATATATACATTTGCGATATTTCGATATATTGTGCAGCCCTAGAGGCATTATAAAAGATATACACTGCATTTACAATTGCATAAATAAAGCTATGAAATTGTTTTTTTAAATTCAATATTTAAATATGAAATTGAGTTAATTAAATGGTACTTTAAATGTGAAACTAAAACCGCCAGTAGGTGGCGGCAAGTCACTGTCGTAATAAGCGAGTTGAGGGAGTCAATCATTCAAACGATTCGTTCAAGCGACTGATTCATTCGTTCAAACAGCTGATTCATTCGTTCAAACAGCTGATTCATTCGTTCAAACAGCTGATTCATTCGTTCAAACAGCTGATTCATTCGTTCAAACAGCTGATTCATTCGTTCAAACAGCTGATTCATTCGTTCAAACAGCTGATTCATTCGTTCAAACAGCTGATTCATTCAGGAAAGCAGCAAGTGACAGGCCATTGAATCATTAATTACAGATTCGATCAAAACGCAGATTGAGTCAGTAAATATGATCGCTGTCGGGTGCATGGAGACTCGGTTCTGTTACGGTTTCATCTAGAAGTTTTCATGAAATAATAGTCAATATTGTTTGATTTCTTTGTGTCTAAAATGTAACTCACAATTTTAAATTGTTCATTTAACTATTGTATAAAATAAATATTACATTGTGCTGGGGAAAACTACATAATATGATATAGTAATATAACTGCTCATGTCATTTATTTATAAGACAAAACCTCTTTTATGGCCTTAAAGTCTTAAATTAGATTTTTTTTTTTTTTTTTTTTTTTAAGATCGACGGGAACTCCGTTATAATAAATAAACTCAGACACTTTGTATCACAGTTTTGTGTGAGCAACAGACATATTTAAGCTATCGAATGGCTTCAGAAGACCTGGAATATAACGCACAAACTTTCAGGGTGCTTTATAATGTTATTAGCCCTGTGTGCAACTGCAGTAAATACACTAGCAGAAACCAGTCAAAGTCTTCTAGTAGTGTATAACTTAAACTGGTGTATCTCCCACCCACTGAAACCAAGCGTCCCGCGGCACCATCCTCATGTGGGGCATGTGGGCGAGTGCACACACGTATATGGGTGTGGTATAAGAGTGTGTGTGGTGAGTGCACACACGTATATGGGTGTGGTATAAGAGTGTGTGTGGTGAGTGCACACACGTATATGGGTGTGGTATAAGAGTGTGTGTGGTGAGTGCACACACGTATATGGGTGTGGTATAAGAGTGTGTGTGGTGAGTGCGCACACGTATATGGGTGTGGTATAAGAGTGTGTGTGGTGAGTGCGCACACGTATATGGGTGTGGTATAAGAGTGTGTGTGGTGAGTGCACACACGTATATGGGTGTGGTATAAGAGTGTGTGTGGTGAGTGCACACACGTATATGGGTGTGGTATAAGAGTGTGTGTGGTGAGTGCACACACGTATATGGGTGTGGTATAAGAGTGTGTGTGGTGAGTGCGCACACGTATATGGGTGTGGTATAAGAGTGTGTGTGGTGAGTGCACACACGTATATGGGTGTGGTATAAGAGTGTGTGTGGTGAGTGCACACACGTATATGGGTGTGGTATAAGAGTGTGTGTGGTGAGTGCACACACGTATATGGGTGTGGTATAAGAGTGTGTGTGGTGAGTGCGCACACGTATATGGGTGTGGTATAAGAGTGTGTGTGGCGAGTGCGCACACGTATATGGGTGTGGTATAAGAGTGTGTGTGGCGAGTGCGCACACGTATATGGGTGTGGTATAAGAGTGTGTGTGGTGAGTGCGCACACGTATATGGGTGTGGTATAAGAGTGTGTGTGGTGAGTGCGCACACGTATATGGGTGTGGTATAAGAGTGTGTGTGGTGAGTGCGCACACGTATATGGGTGTGGTATAAGAGTGTGTGTGGTGAGTGCACACACGTATATGGGTGTGGTATAAGAGTGTGTGTGGTGAGTGCACACACGTATATGGGTGTGGTATAAGAGTGTGTGTGGTGAGTGCACACACGTATATGGGTGTGGTATAAGAGTGTGTGTGGTGAGTGCACACACGTATATGGGTGTGGTATAAGAGTGTGTGTGGTGAGTGCACACACGTATATGGGTGTGGTATAAGAGTGTGTGTGGTGAGTGCACACACGTATATGGGTGTGGTATAAGAGTGTGTGTGGTGAGTGCACACACGTATATGGGTGTGGTATAAGAGTGTGTGTGGTGAGTGCGCACACGTATATGGGTGTGGTATAAGAGTGTGTGTGGTGAGTGCGCACACGTATATGGGTGTGGTATAAGAGTGTGTGTGGTGAGTGCACACACGTATATGGGTGTGGTATAAGAGTGTGTGTGGTGAGTGCACACACGTATATGGGTGTGGTATAAGAGTGTGTGTGGTGAGTGCACACACGTATATGGGTGTGGTATAAGAGTGTGTGTGGTGAGTGCGCACACGTATATGGGTGTGGTATAAGAGTGTGTGTGGCGAGTGCGCACACGTATATGGGTGTGGTATAAGAGTGTGTGTGGCGAGTGCGCACACGTATATGGGTGTGGTATAAGAGTGTGTGTGGTGAGTGCGCACACGTATATGGGTGTGGTATAAGAGTGTGTGTGGTGAGTGCGCACACGTATATGGGTGTGGTATAAGAGTGTGTGTGGTGAGTGCGCACACGTATATGGGTGTGGTATAAGAGTGTGTGTGGTGAGTGCGCACACGTATATGGGTGTGGTATAAGAGTGTGTGTGGTGAGTGCGCACACGTATATGGGTGTGGTATAAGAGTGTGTGTGGTGAGTGCGCACACGTATATGGTGTGGTATAAGAGTGTGTGTGGTGAGTGCACACACGTATATGGGTGTGGTATAAGAGTGTGTGTGGTGAGTGCACACACGTATATGGGTGTGGTATAAGAGTGTGTGTGGTGAGTGCACACACGTATATGGTGTGGTATAAGAGTGTGTGTGGTGAGTGCACACACGTATATGGGTGTGGTATAAGAGTGTGTGTGGCGAGTGCGCACACGTATATGGGTGTGGTATAAGAGTGTGTGTGGCGAGTGCGCACACGTATATGGGTGTGGTATAAGAGTGTGTGTGGTGAGTGCACACACGTATATGGGTGTGGTATAAGAGTGTGTGTGGTGAGTGCACACGTATATGGGTGTGGTATAAGAGTGTGTGTGGTGAGTGCACACACGTATATGGGTGTGGTATAAGAGTGTGTGTGGTGAGTGCACACACGTATATGGGTGTGGTATAAGAGTGTGTGTGGTGAGTGCACACACGTATATGGGTGTGGTATAAGAGTGTGTGTGGTGAGTGCACACACGTATATGGGTGTGGTATAAGAGTGTGTGTGGTGAGTGCACACACGTATATGGGTGTGGTATAAGAGTGTGTGTGGTGAGTGCACACACGTATATGGGTGTGGTATAAGAGTGTGTGTGGTGAGTGCACACACGTATATGGGTGTGGTATAAGAGTGTGTGTGGTGAGTGCACACACGTATATGGGTGTGGTATAAGAGTGTGTGTGGTGAGTGCACACACGTATATGGGTGTGGTATAAGAGTGTGTGTGGTGAGTGCGCACACGTATATGGGTGTGGTATAAGAGTGTGTGTGGTGAGTGCGCACACGTATATGGGTGTGGTATAAGAGTGTGTGTGGTGAGTGCGCACACGTATATGGGTGTGGTATAAGAGTGTGTGTGGTGAGTGCACACACGTATATGGGTGTGGTATAAGAGTGTGTGTGGTGAGTGCACACACGTATATGGGTGTGGTATAAGAGTGTGTGTGGTGAGTGCACACACGTATATGGGTGTGGTATAAGAGTGTGTGTGGTGAGTGCACACACGTATATGGGTGTGGTATAAGAGTGTGTGTGGTGAGTGCACACACGTATATGGGTGTGGTATAAGAGTGTGTGTGGTGAGTGCACACACGTATATGGGTGTGGTATAAGAGTGTGTGTGGTGAGTGCGCACACGTATATGGGTGTGGTATAAGAGTGTGTGTGGTGAGTGCACACACGTATATGGGTGTGGTATAAGAGTGTGTGTGGTGAGTGCACACACGTATATGGGTGTGGTATAAGAGTGTGTGTGGTGAGTGCACACACGTATATGGGTGTGGTATAAGAGTGTGTGTGGTGAGTGCACACACGTATATGGGTGTGGTATAAGAGTGTGTGTGGTGAGTGCACACACGTATATGGGTGTGGTATAAGAGTGTGTGTGGTGAGTGCACACACGTATATGGGTGTGGTATAAGAGTGTGTGTGGTGAGTGCGCACACGTATATGGGTGTGGTATAAGAGTGTGTGTGGTGAGTGCACACACGTATATGGGTGTGGTATAAGAGTGTGTGTGGTGAGTGCACACACGTATATGGGTGTGGTATAAGAGTGTGTGTGGTGAGTGCACACACGTATATGGGTGTGGTATAAGAGTGTGTGTGGTGAGTGCGCACACGTATATGGGTGTGGTATAAGAGTGTGTGTGGTGAGTGCGCACACGTATATGGGTGTGGTATAAGAGTGTGTGTGGTGAGTGCACACACGTATATGGGTGTGGTATAAGAGTGTGTGTGGTGAGTGCACACACGTATATGGGTGTGGTATAAGAGTGTGTGTGGTGAGTGCGCACACGTATATGGGTGTGGTATAAGAGTGTGTGTGGTGAGTGCACACACATATATGGGTGTGGTATAAGAGTGTGTGTGGTGAGTGCACATACGTATATATAGCAGGCCACGATGGAGACGTTCTTGAAGTCAAGCGCAGCGTCGATCTCGTCCATGAAGTAGAGTGGCGTGGGCTTGAAGTGGTGCAGAGCGAACACCAGCGCCAGAGAGCTGAGCGTCTTCTCTCCACCCGACAGGTTGTAGATCTTCTTCCAGCTCTTCTTAGGAGGACGCACACTAGGAGCAAAGCCGTCGAGACATCAGAGCGGGACCACACTGAGAAACGACCCAACAGACCTTGTTCAAAGCAGCGCCATCTCGGAATATTACCAGGAATGAAAGTGAGGCTGTGAGGCGTGTAAATATTGGAGTAAATGTAATTAGTTACTGTACTCAAGTATCTTTTTGGCTACTTTGTAGTTTTACTGCGCATCAAAGATTTTAGCAACTTTTACTAGGGCTGCACGATTTGGGGAAAATGTCATATCGCGATTATTGAGGTCAATATTGCAATATAATAAACAAATGGTTTCATGAGTCAACTTGTTTGGTTCTAAAGCAAAATGCACACACAGACTTAGTGATAATGCTGAAATGTGTATTTCTCAACTCAAACTAGCAACAACAACTAAATGATCGATAACACCTATAATGATCAAAAAGCCATTGATGTCTGGATAAAAATGACTTGAAAGCACATGAATGGTTTAAAAGCATTTGCATGAATAAGAGCGGGATCATGTAACACTAGCCAAAGGATGACAAAAAATAACAGATGCTGCGTTAATAGCCCTAATTTGTTTATTTCATATAAAATCGCAGCATTTTGCGTCATCTAATCGCAGCTTTACAGTGATAATAGGAAATTACAGTAATCAGAGGTTGATTTGGCTTTACAGCAGCTCTAGAAAAAAGTTATTTAACACGACACCGTTCTAACAGAAAACCCTTAACACGCTCCGACCCGCTCATACGCACATGACAACAACATTGTAGTTCAATGATCAACAAACAGTGCCTGGGGCTCGAGAAAGCAAACTTTGAAACAGATTTCCAGGTGCAAGCCTTGAATTTTTTTACAAAAAGGTAATTTCTGTGCGCGCAGACCTCAAAAACGCAGACGAGCGCAAATGCATATTACGTGTCTAGTCTATAGGTTATACTAGATGTATAGGTCTAGTCATACTAGTTTAGTATGAGTAAAATACTTAAGTACTGTTAAAATTAAATATTACAAGTTACGTTTTCAGGCACTCTTTACACCTCTGCTCTTCAGTGGTAGTGGTAGTCTGTTATTTCATGCGTTTCTAGATTGTTCTGCTGATGAAACACTACTGAAATATCTAAGAAATGTCAGTAGACAAAAAACCTCCAAACATGAGCTGTGGAAAATAAGTGATCTAGAAGGTTTGTACAGTGAATACCACTGAACACACAGTAAGTCTGTCCCTCACAGCCTCGCTTTCACGCCGGTTTCACACTGGCGCTGCTCTGAATAAGGTCTATTGATCCAACAAAGCAAGACGCCTGTGCTTGAACGGATTCAAAAAGCACGAGACAACACATTCTGCACGAGACAGCACTGAAAACAGTTTTTCAGTGTTGGGACGCACACCTGAACATGATGCCCTCAGAGAAGGGGTCCAGGCTGTCCACCAGCTCCAGCTCCGCATCTCCTCCCAGCGTGAGCATCTGGTAGTTCTCCTTCAGCTTGTTGGTGATGATGTTGAACCCGGCCATGAACTCCTGCAGCCGCTGCTTGCGAAGGTCCTCACAGCCTCTCTTGAAGCTGTCTCTCTGTGTGGTGATGTCATCGAGCTCCGCCACTCTCTGCAGGTACAGTTCCTCCTACACACACACACACAGTCAGTCTTAAGTTTATTCATTCACCTAGCAGGTGTTTTAACTGACCTGTATCGGCCCAAATTTACATATCATTGCATCCCTAATTGGACATTCTTTATATTTGAAAGCCGATAACTGATATATTGGCCAATAAATCTAAATAATAAAAAGGGATTTTCTGAAGGGATTTCAATCCTATTTCAAGTCATTTAAACCCATCATGGTGAACAGTGCACATCTGAAGGAAATAATACATTATTTATCTTCTTTAATATATCGGCCTAATTTTCTAATCGGGCCGATAACGATAACATTACAAAAGAAAGTTACACTATTTTAAGGTGTCATTGTTACAGTGTAATTATACATTTAAGTACTGAGTAATATTAATAAATCACATGTACTTACTATAGGGTTAGGGTAGGATTAGGTTGAGGGTCAGTTGCATGTAATTATTTACTGTTATTACTATGATAAGTACATGTAACATATGTAAGACTCATATCAGCTGATACCGTGCATCCCTAGTCCAAATCATTGCATTTGAGTGAGAAAACTAGTCCTATGGTGGTGAACAGGAGCACGCACCTTCTTCTTGAACTCTGCGATGGCCCCCAGGTTGGGCTTCATGTTGGCGCAGCGGTCCTCCAGCAGAGCGATCTCATTCTTGATGACGTCTGGGTTGCCGATGTCTGCCAGCTGCTCTGGGCTCAGTGCGGGCAGCTCTTCTGATGGAGAGCCGTCCACAGGGTGCAGCGTCAGTCTGCCGGCCTGAGCGTGAGGCACAACAACATAATCAACAATATATTACACCCTATAATGGGTGAAAGAGGAGGAATCCACAGGACCGACAGCAAACTGGGTAAACGACCACAACTTAGGCCGAGCACACACAGAGATGAAATGACGAGTGGCAAATCAACTAATAACAAGAGGACTGGGCTGAAACATGACACACACAGAAGCACAGATGCTAGACAAACCACAGAGGCCATGCGTTCACAAACACACGAGACACTCGATATCACACATCATTACTAAAATATCTGCGTTAAAGCTCTTATGAAATTAGTCTGTGTTTAGGGAACGAACTTGTGATTATACAATGAAGTGCACAATATATTGGTAACTAAAATGATAGATATCGGTATGGGCCATGAGCGGTGAATTATTGGCATCGACCCTGAAAATCCAGTGTTGTAGCTACAAAATAACAAATGTTGGGCTGTGGAACGATTAATCGCATCCAAAATATAAGTTTGTGTTTACATTTTATATATATATTCATTCATTCATGTGTGTGTGTGTATTTATATATACAAAATAATTATACAGTACACACACATACAAGCTTTTATTTAGTGCTGGGCAACGATTAACCGTATCCAAAATTAAAGTCAATGGCCCTTGATATTGTGATCGCGATTCATCATGTTGATTAACAAGATTAAAATACTTAAGCTTTTTTTTTTCTCCAAAACACCCGTTATAATCAATGATGCCTTCTACATCGGACAATGAAACTCCGGTTTAATGATTAGCAGCTGAAAATGATTGTTCAGATGTAGGATTAATCTGAATGTTACACACATTCCCAGTGCTGCTGCTGGTGAGGTGTGTGTGGGCTCAGTACCTCTTTCTCCCAGTGCCTGATCTTGTTGTGGCACTCGGCGATGGCCGTGTCGATGTGCTCCACCTTCAGCCGGACGCTCAGAGACTCTTTCTGCAGCGCGTGCTCCTGCTCCTGCAGGGCCTTGATCTCCTGGAGGACGCTGCGGTGCTGCTCCTGGAGCTCCGGCAGAGCTTCCTACACACACACACACACACACACACACACACACACTCTCAGCCCTCGCCGTACGGACAGTCTGAGCCACAGGAAGGGAACAGTAAGTACCTCGGCCTGCTGGTAGGTCTGCATTATCTCTCCGGCCTGCTCCTCCAGCTTCTTCAGCTGCTCCGTCAGCTCCTCCATCAGCTTCTCGCTCTCGATCATCTCCTGCTCCAGCTGAGACACGCTCTCCTCACACTTCTTCAGGTTACTGCCGCAACAGAGGACAAACACACCTCTGGAATGGATCAACTGGCTCTACAAACCCAGTCCTCTCAGTCAAGCTCATCCCACAGGATGAACAGGTTCACATGAAGAGTGCGAGTCTCAGTAAAATGTGCTCATGAAGTGGTTAATAGCACACTCTTCTTGCATGGACTGGAATTAATTGAGATGTCTTATCTGCTTATTTTACTTTAAAGTTCAGTAGTTCTCTAACTTTTTTGGTCACCCCCCCTTTAAACCTTTAAAAAAAATGTTTTCATCAATTTAAATTGGTCATTGAATCATTGACTCAACTGATTCGTTCAAAATGCTGAATCATTCAGTAATGAAACACGGTTCCTGTGAGATGCGTTATGGTTCTGCTGTGATCTTTGATCAACGGACTCTATAAACTCAGTCCCCGATTTACATGAAAAGGGTGAATTGAGTAAAATTAAGTGGTTAAAAGCACACTCTTCTTACATGAACTGGAATGAATTGAGATGTTTTATCTGCTGTTTTACTTTAAAGAGACTGGTTGAAGCATGTCATTTGTGCTTTAAAATGATGGGCAAGCTGATTGTTTGTTTTGGAATATGATGTTTATATTGTTATATTATATATTGTCTAATCTACCATAATGACCATTTTATATACACATCACATATTATTTGAGCCGCAAGGCTGTGGCAGTAAATGAAACCCAGTCACATGTGAAACTCGATCACGAATCCAGTAAGTGCATCGCATTATGTTTTCATCCGCAGAAAAACCGCAGAGTTGGCAACCCTGGCTTCAACTACGGGTGATTCAAAGGTTTAATATAAAGCCTGCTTTAACATCGCTGTTTTGAACCATTAATGCGTTATTGTCGCATTAACTCGCCCTTCATTCGACACAAGAGAGAATTTCTTCACACACTATGCAGTCCGACACATTCTTCCACACACCTTTGATTGACAGGGTATCGGCACTGATCATCAGCTGTTTTTAAACAATCTGCCATTGGCCAACACTGACAATAATTACTTTTATCGGCCGATAAAGAAAATGCTGTTCTTATTCAGAGAAGGGCAACGTTTTTCATTTGATTAATTATTATTAATTTTTTCTTTGAGCAAATGTTATATTTACTGTACCAGATATATATATCCAATTCAAAATGAAATTGGATCAGGAAATTTGTGTCAATACCAAGCCCAAATGTTTATAGTTAACCATTTAAAAACTTGATCATGATCAGTGGCTGTGGTTAGTTACTGACCGTCCGGCAGTCTTGATGGCCACCTGGGCTTTGGTGACGGCTGAGGAGCACTGGTCCAGCTGTGTGTTGATCTGGTCCAGTTTGTCCTGCTGGGCCTTCAGCTTGTGACTGTTGATGTCCACGATGAGTGTGTGCAGCCTCTTGACCTCGGCCTCCACCTTCCCTGCTTTAGCGGACGCTGCCTCGAAGTCTTCAGCACAAAACACACATCCTTACATCTACTGATGATGGCCAACACACCAGTCTGTCTGAGAAACTACATCAAGTTCTTTCTGCTTTTTCAGCTTAACTGTGACAAACAAGCAGCTCTTACACACTCAGATGTCATTACTAACACAACTACTCATGGCATTCACAGACACAGCAGCACTTTGGTTTCCACTGAATAAAGTCAAACAGGAATAATGATATTCATTTTTGGGTGAACTGTACACAAAAAAACAAAATGGGGTTAAGTGCTTTAATGCTTAAAAATGTATTGTTTTATTTAGCAAGCATGTCACCACTTATATTGGCTGTTAATAGTTTTTTCCATCTATAATCTACGTCATTTTTTTAGGAAATATGTTTTTTTTAAAGCTTTTTAACAGTTATAGAGTTACCTATGGGCTGATCTCCATAAAAGTTTGCATGCTTGTTTGGAATCATATGTCGCATGTTCTCACTTATTTTCATGCTTTTTCGAGTTTTTGTTTAGGAATGATAGGCTTTTGGGTAGACTTGGCCACGCCCATTTTCTAAATGAGGCTCCTATAGCTATCCAAAGGCCAAAGTTCAACATCTTTTTGATAATTATTG
This sequence comes from Gila orcuttii, assembly GCA_026230005.1. NCBI lineage: Eukaryota > Metazoa > Chordata > Actinopteri > Cypriniformes > Leuciscidae > Gila > Gila orcuttii. The sequence continues at coordinate 2,949,552 of JAPDVR010000009.1, read as the reverse complement.
ACCTAGAGAGAGTCACGAGAATTGTGCCGTAGGGGTTTTATCGAGGTTGAGCTAAAAACCTAGGACTAGTTCGCCAAAGTTGGTTTTTGAAGTAATCTCCAATATTTAACGAACGATTTGACGGAGGTGGCCCCCATTTCTTTTGAGTTTACCACAGGCCTCTAAAGCCGTGAGTCGAAGAGGCCAAGCAAGTTTCGTTTCAATCAACCTCCGTTGACCTTGCCTAACAGCTGCTCAAACTTAATTGGTCAATGGCGGACATGTTTTTCAAGATTGGCGAATGTCCTCAAAGGCAGTTTTGGCACCTTGGAAGACACCGCATGCCAACTTTCAAGTCAATCAGACTTAGGGATGTGTAGTTATAGCCAATTTTAAAGTTTAAAGTGTTATAGCACCACCATGTTGCCAGTTACCACGTGCTTTTTCACACGACCACATATGTTGAGTTTGGTTAAAATTAGAGCCCGACCGATATGGATTTTTGGGGGCCCATGCCGATAAAAAAAAAAAAAAAGCCTGATACCGATATATCGGCCGATATCATTTATGTGTACAGTAGCAATATTATTTATGTGTATTATAGTACAGTACCAGTCAAAAGTTTGGACACACTTTCCTATTGTGTGTACAAACTTTTGATGGGTACTGTATATAGATTACAAAGTATTTAAACAGAAAAAATATATAAACGTTTTGCAAATATCACTCAAATGTGGTGATCAAACACTTGTGTGACAAAGATATGTAATGGAGGCAGGGGGAATGATAGAATGAGAATGATACAATTGAGCTGTAACCAAACTATTATATTATATTCTAAATACTGTTGCATAATCTTAACTAACGACTTTGTCTTTTAATTTAGTCACGTTATATAAAACAACTTGTATCAATATCTATATCAAAAGTGTCACTGACATTATCTTCTATTTTTAGTCTTAATTCCTCTAATCTCTACCAGTGGAGGAAGAACTCAGATCTTTTTACTAAAGTAAAATTTATAATATCATAATGAAAACGTTTTTAATTACATAATGTACAGACTTTTATACTATTTTAAATTAGTAGTAAGCAAAATGTACCTACTAAACGTGAAACTAGGCTACTCTTAATGCAAAATGGCCCTATATAAAGTGTTATAATTATATAAATTATTGGAATATTGCTTGATGTTGTAGCGTTATAGGCAGAATGAGCTTTAACACTGTGTCTACACACCGGACGCGGCCGTTATTGCTCGCGTGAGTCGCAACAGCTGTTTACCCGAGACGCGGAAAAGCACCCGTTACAGAGCAGAATGGGCCATCCGTTTACTGTCGGAGATTTGTCGCTCGCGCCACGCATTTTAATCAATGTTTAATCAATCATTTGCCTGGATTTAATAAATAAGAAGTAAATATAGCAGACAATATAATCAGGACTTCTCAGCTGCGCGCTTGCAATAGTCACAAGCTCACACAATACGTGACAGAGGCTGGCAGCAGAGAAATCAATTCAGTGAATTACACAGCGCAAATCAAAAGTAATAGTCTACTACCCACTGGATGAAGAAGGGTTGGCTCTCAACAGAACATATAATATTCATTTTATTTTATTTTTCGTGTTCGCATTTATGAGGAAAAACGGACGTGACAAGCTCCGAAAGCGGCACTAAAGTGCTTTAAAACTTTCAGAGACCTCGAACAGAAAGCACAAAGCCTTTCATTAAAGTCAATTTCGTTTTGCATTAATTATATCTTAATTTTAATCAATGTTTCATCAACCAAATGCCTGGATTTAATAAATAAGAAGTAAATATAACAGACAATAGATAATCTCGAAACGGAGGCGCCGGCGAGTGAACTGCAACTCGTCTCATAAATGAACCGAAACTCAGCGTATAGACCTGAGAAATATATCTATTGAAATGTCTACTTTTAAACAGAACAAATCAAAACGAAAGACAAACTGCTCTCTGCTTATGTAATCCTTCTGAAATGTACATTTCTCTCTGGCGCGTTCAAAGATCGCGAGTCTGCATCCTCAACTTCATCTTTGCAGCCCACAATGACTGAAAACACTTGTTATTAATAAACAATTAAAATGTCTCCTTGCTATATTTGATGTATTCATATCATTGCTTTTGCCAGTTCATTGTGACAGCTTTTACGTGCTTTATTGGCAGCGCCACCCTTACATGAATCACCGCACGCCGCATTTTTTTTTATATTCATTTATCGGCCATTATAAATGCCGATACCGATAGTTATGAAAATGCCTAATATCGGCCGATAATATCGGCTCGCCGATATATCGGTCGGGCTCTAGTTAAAATATCTCATTCCGTTCACAAATTATAGCAGTTTTGGCATCCCTTAGAGATCGTGAATTGAAATTTCTATTTAAAAAAAAAAGAATAATTAGACAATCAGCCTCCAGAGAATCTTGTTGGACTGTTAGATTCCGATCGGGACAAAAATCTAGGACTTGTATGCAAAAGTAGGTTTTGCAAAAAATACCGAAAATGTTACCGGGGCTACGAATCAGAGGCATGAATTTTGTCCATCTTGAGCCAAAGATTCCAACAATATAAGACACTTGAGCCTACGCCTGACGGAGTTATGAGCCATTTCACCCTTTTCACAGTCTGCTCGATCACTTTTAGGGGAGATACCGAACCTTGGGAATTTGATCAATTACAATAGGGTTTCAGCACTTGAACCCCTAAAAACACGACGGCGGAAGGAACGAACCTTTCCTGTAGCCGTCCAGGCTCTTCTCCATCTGCTTCTGCTTGGCTTTATCAGGAGCGGCAGAGATGACGTTGGCCTCCAGTTGTTTGATCTGAGTCTTGAGATGAAGCTCCTGCTCGGTCAGGCTCTGTTAGGCACAGGAATGGTTAACAGAAGGCTCACACACGCTCAGGTCTCATCACTCGAGGGCCTGATCTGACCTGGATGGTGGCGGAGTACTTCTCCAGCGTGTTCTTCATGTCTCTCAGCTGAGATCGGGCTGTGTGCACCTTCTCCTCCAGCTGCTGCCGCCTCTGCTGCCAGTTCTGCAGCTGCGTCACCTCCGTGCTCAGGGCGCTCTCCATCTTATCCAGCTGCACACAACCACACATCTCTAGATCCTGAGTCTGGACTCATTTCAATCATAAGCACCTGCTGTAAATAACCATGTGCCATTTTCCACAATCGGAGCATGTATTATGAGGTTACGAGCGAGAAAGTGTCAAATTCAGCATCCGTATATGATTTACATATGGGTCTTGAGGGGCTTCATGCTCAAAAACTCAAGTTTATTAAAGTTTAGTAAAAACCACAAAAAAATTATGCTTTTTGTATTCTACTCATTGAGACCTTTTTTGGGGATCTGACGACCATGCAGGCACAAATATCGCCCGCTCATATAGCATAAACTAGGCCAGTCACTCACTGTGAAACAGTTTCAGAGGCTGCTGGGTCTTATGGCAGCTGCGTCCAACGTAATAACTTTTGGCCTCAAAGGTCTCATGTTCTCAATTTTTTTTTTCTTTGTGTCAAACTGAAACCAAAAATCAATTCTTGGGATTTAAGAATCAATAGAATTTAAAAATCAATTTATCCCAATTAAATCAATATGTCCAACTCAGCCCTAGTGTCCACTAGGCTTGCTAGGATAGTCGGTGTTGACGGTGTTCAGAAGCAACACCGGTTATATCACTTGCCCACCGCAGCACCGCCGTCGATTAGAAGTTTTTATTTAAAAAAAAGAAGAAGATAATTTAGTCCAGTTAGAGAACAGACACTACAGTTAAAAACTGAACGTGTCTGCTTAATAAGCCGTGAGCTGAAGGAGTCGCAGCAGGAGTCACATCTCACCGCTCACGAGAGTGAGGAGCTGACCGACAAGATGACGACGGGATATTTGCTGTCAAAGCGCCAATTTAAGCAAATTTGTCATTGTACTGTTTTTTTTAGTGTTTTACATAAAAAATAAGCGAATTAACCCACTATTCAAGCAATTCACACCCGAATTGGCACTAATTTGAAAGTGAAACTAAAATGCGCACGGCCGCACTGGCATTCATAACGGTGCGCGTCCACGGCAGAACTGAGACAGCGGTTTTTAGTTAAGTCCTATGGTAAGAATTAACCCTCTGAGGTCGGCTATCGCGTCTCGCTTTTTTTCTTATCAGTGCAAAAGAAACTCAAAATACTCTGTTGATTTTGATCTTACATATTAAGTGTTGTACATCATTAGATCTTGATAAGTGTCTATTTTTTTTCTGGATACTCACAATAAAAACAAAGTGTTGTGCTTTTCGCCAAATAAAGAAAAACAAACATGATGCGCGTTCTGCCTTCTCTCTGTCAGTTAAGTCCATTCTGAAACGCGTCCGAAAATTAACTGTAATTCCGCGAATACTTGTCATACAGGCACGAGTGTTTTTCCATAATGAAGCTTGAACTCTCTTCTTTTAAATGAATTAATTTATATAAAAAACAAATATTCTCAGTTTATGTAATCTGTATGAAAAGAGAGAGATGTCAGTATTTTTCTTTCCAGCTCATTATACCTCATTAAGCGTTAATGTGCCACGCCCACGGACAGCGCGCCGGTATTCAAACGCAAATGATCTAAGGCAAGCCATTCAAACATGCCAACGCCCACCAGCTGGATTATAAAACACATCGTGTTTAGTAAGTATCTTGTACAGCTGTGTACACAGCGTATCCTTTCGCTGTGAGGAATAATACTATCTAATAACCCTGGAATAGAAGTGCTGGTTTTATTTCGAGGAGCAAGGATCCAGCTGATGTAGTAAGTCATTTATTCTTAAGTGCTTTGTTCTAATCGCAATATTGAATAGTGTCTGACTGTAAACCCCAAAAAGACTGTTTAAATATGAATTGCGTGTCTGTGTGTAGGCTAAATGATGAATGAACGGCATGCAGGCGCGCGCACTTTGTTTACTACAGTTATACAGCGCGTGTCTGTCGTTCATTCACTCTCGCACCTACATTAGTAAACGTTATGTTTACATGAACACATCCAAACTATATTGCTATAGCCTACTAAGAGGAGTAAAAATAGATTGAAATATGTTGAAATAAAATGTCTGTATAAGCAACAAGCTGCTAATTCACATGTATATACTAATATATCATACACAATATGTTACAGACTAAATATGAATGTTTAAACAAGATTTTGTGATTAGTTTTGGATAGATTATAAAGTTTTGACTGTAAAAAAAAGACTACTGTCACATTAAATAGTTAAGCTTTTGTTCACCAATTTCTGCTCATAGTTAAATATACTATAGTATGATGTTTTGTCAAAAATAAAGTAGGTATATTGAATTATCAACTAAGATGTTATTATTGTGTTTGCTCCAATATTCAAACTAACGAATCCTTACCTTTTTTAATACGTATGATAAAATGTATACTTTTTACAAAGAAATACACTTGAAATATTGTTAAAATTGTAATTGTTGTTGTAATTGTAACCTATTTGTAATTGGTTACAATTTCTAATTGTAAAACATGTATATATATAGATCATTTCTTTTGTCCTTGCATTCTTTGGGATCCTGTGACACACCTGTGTGAAAGGGCTAATTAATATGCAGCTCATTATGTATGTGGCTCATTATCCGGCCTTTGTCTTCTCAGGTGTAAACACGCCTCCACGCATATTGCCTTTCCAAACAAAAGGTGTCTTATAAAATTTAAATCAATGTATTGTTTTGTGTAAATGATTAGGCAGGATGATTTTCAGATCATTTTGAAGCAAAAATTCTAGGCAACAATGCCCATTATTCAAAAGTCTTCTGGACACATATTTAGTATGTGTTTTGTGGCCTTATTTCAGACACTTTAAGTTTTAGTTTTTTCAATAACCATGCATAAGCAATATTCTCTCAAAAATACAAACATGTACATACATGTTGCTCACATATTACGGTAGCCCCGCTTGTGCTATATAGAGTGAATTTACACCTTTGCCATTAACATGTTTATAAATAACTGAAAAAAGCACAAATGTCAGAGCATGTCAGAACACCTCAAGGACCACAAAAAACCCATAGACCTCAGAGGGTTAAATGAAAACACTCGCTCCGCACCGCTATGAATGCCCATGCGGACGTGCGCATTTTAGTTTCGCTTTCAAATTAGCGATTTAAAAAACCCCGCCGGTGATACCGGTATTACCAGTGTTGTTACATGCCGATTAACCGGTGGGAAAATGTCCTCACCGTCACATCCCCAGTGTCAACACAGCTGACAGGTTGGTGAAGGGGAGCAAAAGACCATTATTAAGTGTTTACCTGCTCCTGAGTGACATCAGCGCAGACGGAGGAGCCCATCCGGCCCTTCATCACACGCCCTCCTCCTCCTGTCATGGTGCCTGAGGACATCACCAACATGAGCACATCACACCACAAGAGCGCTCACCCAGACATACCTGCACAACTTGAAGAAACTACCATAGAAATATTTGGTGCGTTCAAGCCATCTCGTAAAGATCGTAAAGCAAAGCACACCTGATGCACATTTCTTTGTTTTTTATTTTATTTTCTAGAACTAGAGTTTAAGAACCTTTGTGTAATTAATTAAGAGAAAGTAAACCGCCATATTACTCCGTCAAAGTAACTTGATATATTACACATCCAGTGAGAAATGTTCAAATTCAGCACAGAATTCTCGATTATAAACCGCATATATCAGATCAAAGAGCACTGACGTGGAAACCAGGAGAAACACTTTGCCATGAACGAGCATATCATAGGCTCTTTAGTCCACAAATCACCAACATTCACCATGGATATAATGTAGTAACGCTAACTGTAACCATGGTATTCTCTCAGAAATAGTCAAATGTTTTTACATTATTCATTTCAGGGTTCATGCATACTTTTAGGAGTGAAAAGTGCTTTTTAAAGTGCTTCACACTTTTTCCAGCACTTCAAATCTCTAAATATGATCCAATTTGATTTGTAAAACTAACACTTCGCGGCAAAAACAAAAAATTTCCACTATAACCAGTAGATGGCGGCAGAGGAGCACTTTGTGACTTTTCTTACTTTTCCTCATATATTAGGGAGTGGAAATAGCTAATTAGTCAATAAGTCTCATGGAAAAAAAAAACTTCAAATTGTGACAATTACACAGAAAGCTGGTAAAAAGCGCTTCTTTTATAATCACTGAAGCTGTCGGTCAGTTCAGTGTGTGGTACATTTAATAAGAGTAGAATATAAAACATTTTCCCTGTAAAAAGATGTTACTGTTGTCAATAAAAGTTAATTTTTTTCTACATCTCAATTGAAGTTCAGTGCTTAACTGTCACATTTCTGATAAATAAACATGTAATATTATTAGTAAATGCAATTATTAATGCAAAACAATAGTATTATGATTAAATTATCTTTTTATTAACATTTCCCCAGATTTAAACTACACATTCAGTTTTATTTTTTCCCACTAAATGTTTAGATTTTATTAAGTTACTGTATAAAATCAAGTAGTGTGCATTTAGTGGATTGTGTTTAACACACAAGTAGTGGTGCAACGGAACACAAAATTCACGGTTCGGATCATTGCGGTTTTTGAGCCACGGATCGGATCATTTTTCGGATCAGCAACTTTTCAGATGTAACTTTGCTTTTCATTTATCACTTAAAGCTCACTTGAAGTTTTCAATAACAAAACCTACTAGCCTAACTGATAAAGACATTATTAAAAACAAGTGAACAGTCAGTAATAAAATTAGAACAAATACACAAATTACAAGCAGAGATGAAACTAAATAAAGTCTAACAGTAGTATTCAGGTACAGAAATTAATAATGAAGCCTAAATATAAAACAACACTATTTGTTCACTGTAGAAATTAAAAATAGTTTAATCTCTGTTAAAAGCTGTATTTTGTTGTTTTATTAACATTAATGGCAACATTTTCGTCTCTTCTTTGGCGTTTTAAAATTGTTTGAATGTGTAATTTTGGAAAGACACAACACGTCCAAATGATAAACTTTCACTCTATGAGTTAACTCTTAATCCGCGAGTCACATGCGTGCCGAACCGTGGGGAGCTGATCCGTATGGGTCACGAATAACTGCGATCCGTTGCACACCTACATAACAGATTGATCACCAGTTCCACACACTCTGAGGAGTAGATAATCTACGATGATGAAGGATCCGTATTGGATCGAGTGGGCTGATGGTCAGGGTGTGTGTGTGTTCTCACCGGCCTGCTCGATGACCTGGCCCTGCAGCGTGACCACCCTCCAGCGCTTGTTCTTCTGGAACGCCACTCGCGTGGCCTGCTCCAGGTCTGTGGCCACCAGCGTGTCCCTGAGGGCGAAGTAGAAGGCCGGGCGCACGCTCTCGTCCTGCACGCGCACCATGTCAAACAGGCGAGGGATGTTCTCCGGGGTGGAGATGGAGCCCATGCTCTGCTGCCACACTTTCATCTGCACAACAACCACACTTCATCACTACTGGACAGGACTTCCCATGTACCGAGATAAAGGGGTTCTGCAAGGCCATATGTGTCTGATGTACTGGCACATTTTAGTCATGAGGTTCAGAAAGAACAGCTCAGCCACACGTCAATTTTCCCACCTTGTCCAGACCGATGAAAGTGGCCACACCGATGTTCTGGGCCTTCAGAAACGTGACGCACTTCTGCGCCGTGTCAATGGTGTCCACTAAAATATTATCCAGCGAGCCACAGCTGGAGGAGATGGCGACGTCATACTTCTCATCAATGGCCCCCAGATCACCCTGTGTTGAGATACCGGCAGGTTTAACAGCATAAAACCATTAGTTTTAACGATGCAGGGTTTGAAATTAACACCCGCCAAATGATAGTGTAGTGTAACCACTGTCCCTTTAACTTTGAACTCGCAAGCTATGCTTCCAACGTTGTATCCAGTTCCTTGTTTGTGAAGGGCGATGAAATCTCTTAACTTTTTGGACCATTCTTTTGACTTGGCCATATTTCTAACTTGCAGTCAAACGTGACACTTAAACCCAGCCAGGTCAGATATTTCATGTGTTCTAGCTCAAGCACACCAGGTGTAACTAATTAAGCCCTTGATTATTTGCATCAGGTGTGCTTGAGACAACACCTGTTTTGCAGATGTGTGCTGTTGTGAGGGATTCTATTCAGGGGTTGAATAATTTTGAAGTCATTAAAAGTTCCATTTTCAGTTAAATTTGGGGAAACCACTTGAAACATTTGTTATGTTGAGCCATTTCAATTACTTTGATTTGTTCATTGCAAACGGCTGAAAGTCGGTACATTTTACCAATAAACCTGATTTGCAATGAGGGTTGAATAATTTTGATTGCAACTGTATATAATATATATATATATATATATATATATATAAGCTGTGACAGTTCAACTGGTTCATTTCTTCTTCTTTTTTTTCTTTGGCTAGTAGAAGTAACTTAATTTAGTAGCCAAATTGGCCGGCGAGTGAAAAAGCTAATGTCAAACCCTGGCTGGCGGAGGTGAAAGTGAGTGCACGTACCAGCCGGCCCAGGATGCCCGTGATCTTGCCCAAGCGCTTCTGCTGCATGAGGGCGTCCAGCACTTTGCTGCGGCTGCGGTTGCTGGACAGAGAGCTCTTGGCTTCAGACACCTTCTGTCTCAGGTCCCCAACCTGCGCTCGCTTCTGCCGGTCCTGCTCGGAGATCTGCTCCAGCTCCTGCTCGTCCTGAAACACACACACACACAGTTTCGGTTTACAATCAAAGCCACGTAGATCCATCGCATCCACCGGTTTTCTGCATTCGTCTCGTCAGCTTTTCTAGGGTTGATCACAAAATACTTACATAAAGTCTCACAAGTCACTAGTGCTGTCACGATACCAAAATTATGACTTCGATACGATACCAGACAAAAATAACTCGATACCGATACTGAATCAATGCCATGGGAAAAAAACTAAAACAGTTAAAGTAATTGAAAACAATTGTTTTATAAATTAATTTTAAAAATCTAAAAACTCACTTGACCAGCATGTTTCTGCCCTGCTTTATGACCATTCCCTCCCCTTTATTAAATAAAATAATAATAATTACATGCCAGTGTGTACGTCCTTACAGAGATGTTTGCAACATTGACATTGTGAAATGTTAGCGAATGTTAACATGATTGATAATAATTCTTAACAGGTTAGGATGTCCAAAATCTTATTTCAAGTCATTTAATATTTTTTTCATTTAATTATCTATATTGTAATTATAAAATTACTTTTATTTTATCTTTGTTATTAAAAATAAGCAAAATGTTTTTTTAAAAATGACAAACAATGAGACTAAAATAAACAGTGCTTAATTTGTTTTTTGAATGCTACAGTTAAAAAGACCTACTGTAGCTGAAAAAATAAAGTTTTCAATAAAGTTTAACTACTGATTCTTAATAAATAGATTCCATTTAGTCAAGCACTGGGTGATTGATTGTCTATTTTCTTGATTAACATTAATCACACAGAATATTAGGCTGCTGGTCTGGCCCTTTAAGACCTGCACGTTCCCAATACATGAACACATAAGATTACTTTTACAAACGGTTTAGGTTCACTAAAGACTTACCCGACTGTGTTTATATGAAGATTTTGACTATTCAAACCTAATAATCTGCGAAAGAGAACTGAAGTCACGATCGCACGCTGTGTGAAAGGTGTGTGTGTGCTCGCGCTGCAGGTCTGAGCACATCCCGTGCTTTATTTTCTCAAGCATGCACGTTTCTTTGTCCCGCAATGCGCGTTTATATTTCACTGTTCTGCTTCTGTTGTTTAGTGAATGTAAAGACTGAAGCAGAGCTCTGCACACACATCCTGACTCCAGCTGTCACACATCCACACAAATAAAGAAATACCGCTCTTATTATTTAGAGTGCTGTCACTCTTAAAGTACCGGCACTAATACAATTTCATTTCATACCGTTATTAATAGCAGGGTATCGCAGTAGCTTTCTAGTACCGGTATATCGTGCAAGTCACTTTCACACAGAGCATCACCTTCTGGAGCTGCTCCTCACACTGGGGTATCTTGATGTGCAGGTCCTTGATGGCGGCTCTCCTGTCTCGGAGCGTGGTCACGGCCTCCTGCAGGGCGTTCTGGGCCTGGGTGAGCTGGCTGAGCGCGGTGTTGTGCTGACTCAGGTAGAGGTCCAGCTCAGACTGGGCCACGTCCATCCGCGAGCGCGTCTCGTTCACCGCCTTGCTCAGCTCCAGCAGCTCCTGCTCCTTCTTCTGCAGGGACACAAGCAGCAAACACAGAGCTTTCAGAACGGGGGCGCTTCACAAACGCATCGCTAGCTAACTATGGTCACAAGGTATCGTTATCAGCACAGTTCAACGAGTCGGTGTTTCCCGAAACCAGAACATTCGCTAACAGCATCGCAAAGCTGTTTGTCTGCTTCTAACCACAGGTCGAGAGCTGTCGTTCCAGAGTTTTATTGTTTGCAAGACATGTGGACTCAATAAATCCTGATCTTGAGCAAAATAAGCAGCTGACATTCAGTGCAATCTGTGTCTATTATTTAGAATACATACATATGTCATTTACGTCTTTTAGTTTGTCAAGAGATTTAAAGCAGTAGTTTCTGAAGAGTGCACATGTGTGAACGAGCTCTAGTGTGTAAGAACGAGTCTATGATTGAATCTGGAAATAAAGCAAAATAACTGAGAAAATGAGAAATATTCCTCAGATGTCTGTAATTTATAGCAAAACATCTAGCATTAGTTCGATCTCAAACAGATTCATTAACAGTAGTTATTACTCCACCACCTGCGTGACATCATGAACAACAATTTGCGACAGTGCGGTTTCGAGAAACAGTCGTGACTAGCTAGTGGATTTCTTCAGCGATGTATCGTACTACGGTAGTGAAGCAGCGAGTTACAGCGCTGTGCGGGACACACACCTCAGAACAGCTATGAACAATGCAACCATAAAACAAATCAGAGTGACATTTATTATAAAAATGCATTATAAACACCAAGCCTGAACAATTTTGCTTAAATGTGATGTCATTTCTGCGACACTAGTGGCACCTAGAATTACAAAAAGCATATTCTGCCAGCACTCCTTTCGTGCGTCTCAGCTCTGACAGCTGACTGTGAAGGAATGCATATTAGCAATACTTTCAGCTGTTCCACTGTTTGCCAGGCTATCGAGTAGGCTAATATTAACACTGTCTAGAGCAAACGCGAGCATCTCGGTTATAATAAACGCATCCAGCTAAGGGTGCGCGATAGCAAAATATCGAGAAAATCCTAGAAAATAAGAAGATTTTGTCTCGGAGTGTGTTTATTGTGTTGGCACCTTGGTAGGTTTAGGAGACTCCTAATGTTTTTGATAGTGGTCAACTGATATTGTTTTTTTGACGGCCGATGCCAATATCTTAGAGAGCAGGGTGGCCAATATTCATATATATATATATGAATATCGGCCACCCTGCTCTCTATTTATTTTAATCAATATTTAATAAATTAGAAATAAATTAGAAAATAAATCTTTAAAATAAACACATATACTTTAGATGGCAACTTCTTGAATCTGCAATCCTATAACACTATTTTTCACAAATAAAGTTATTGTTTACAAATATATGAATATATAAATAAAAAGGAAGTAAACACTGTAACGGCACTCAGTAATCTGGTCATTTCATGCGCACTGGTAATCATATTTTTTCAAATAAAAGACAAGGTAACGCTAATTTTACATACAGCACACAGTGAAAGCGATATGAATATGACACAGTGGGCCACTGGATATAGCACAGCATATTTTACAATGAAGGATTTAAAGTTTTCGATGGCGCCTCCTGTGACGCTGATCTTCTGTTCGCATTCACTCACTTCACACGGACCGACCGTCACTCGCAGTGACACGTTTATGAGCAGGGATGGAAATTAGCACCCGCCACCAGCCAAATGCGGGTGATTTTGTGTTGTGGCGGGTAAACTCGCTTCACCTACCGGCCACCGTGGCGGGTAAATAAAAATAGCATACTGTTTCACCCGGACGGCAGACACTTTTAGAGGAGGCACACCTTCAACACACGCGCGCTTCTTCCGTCGAGACTCGACGAGGGAAGAAAACGTGGGAGCGCGAGAGGCAGTGTGCCGTCCAAAGGGAGAGCTAGCCGCGAGCGCATGGTGTATTTTCAGGGCGGGGTAGCTCTCTTGCGTCGTAAAGAGCTAGCCGTGTGAACATCTACCCGCACGCTTCTTCCGTCGAGGCTTGAGCGCGAGAGGCGGTTATTGCCGTCCCAAAGGAGAGTTAGCCGCGAGTGCATGATGTAAATATGACAGAACAGGCATACTCTCGCAGAGAGAGCAACCTCCAGCATAGAGTGCGGTTCAGCATCGGTTCAGTTTTTTGTTTAATCTGCCCTACTCATTTAATGAAATGTATATCAGTTCATGGTATATAAGAGAGAAAGAGAAAATGTCAGTATTTCATTGAGACTTGAGATTAATTAAACTGCTTAATTATTGTAGATCTTGTAGTATTATTTTTCACATGCAGTTACACATTGTGAAATGTGAAACAAGAAAGTGGCTAGTAAAAACATTGAGTGGCTGGTAGATTTTGAAATCCACCAGCCACAGTGGCCGGTGGACAAAAAAGTTAATTTCCATCCCTGTTTATGAGGCTACAAATGCACGAGATATCAGATGGATTTGATTAAATCTGCAAGGTTTGTGACGTTAAATGTTTATTAGATATTCAGAGATTTGTTTAAATGTAGATCACAAACAACGAACAGCTTGATTTTTATTAACTAACATTAACAAATATTAATAAATACTGTAACAAATGTATTGCTCATTTGTTAGTTTGTGTTAGTTAACACATTAACTAATGTTATCTAATGAACCTTATTGTAAAGTGTTACCAAAAAAATCTTACAGTCTTCACCTTTACATTGCAGCTGAAACTGACACCGCTCTCATACCCCTCTCCTTCAGCACCAATGCAAACGTATGCGCTGTGTGCATGTTTTGCCTGGCGTTAACCGCATCAGATGCAGAGCGGTGTGTGTTGCGCACCTGTTTGTCGTCCTGCAGGCCGCTGGTCTCCTCCTTCAGGCTCTCCAGCACCAGCGCCAGCTTCTGCTCCTCCTGCAGCTTCTGCTCCTCCAGCTGCTGCTTCTGCACCGCCGCCTCACTGATGATGCCCTCGCTGCTGGCCGGAACAGTCCTCAGAGCCTCCAGCTACACACACACACACACACACACACACGCCCATCAACACCTCATCTACTGACCTCCTCCACACGGCGCATCAGTTCAGATCCGGTGTGTGTCCAGCCAAGCTTTCTTTTTCAGGAATATCTGCAGTGGTTTCTATGGCAATGATGTTGCGTTGGTAGGAATACGCAAAAACAGTTTGCAGTTTGCAATAGAGATGTTGTCTCGTTTACATTTTACAATGCCGCCGCGCTGGACTGTGTCTCTTCTGAGGCCGCGGCAGAAACATAGGCTGGTGTGAGCAGCTTTATTCCTGCGGTCGTCTCCGCCCGTTTCAAAACTAGTCTCATTTTCTGCTCGTTCGGCACTTTTCAACAGCATTACTTCGGCAGAGACTTTCAACATGTTTCCTATAACAACGCCTGACGTTTACATTTTATGTGCGTGAGAGAGTCAAATACCCTGTGAAATACGATCAGAGCGATCAGATTGGGACAGATTTCAAGAAATTTAAATAGCATTTCAAACCACATATGAATGTAGCTTGAAACGGCTTTGTAAAGACCGGATTTCATGTGATTTTTAACCGTTCACACTATCTAAATCTGATTGGATGAAACCGGACTTGGGCTGAGTCTGGCCGAGAGCACCGAGCGGCAGCTGATTGGCTGAGGACTGGCGTGTGTGTGTGTGGCTCTGCGAGATCACTGATCTCACCTTCTCCTGGTCTTTCTGAAGCTGTTTCTGCAGCTTCTTGGTTTTGCTCTTGGTGTGTTTGAGCTTCTCGCGCACCTCCACGTCCTGCAGGTCCAGCTGGGTAAACTTCTCCTTCTGGCTCTCTATGAACTTGGTGAGCTTGGTCAATTTCCTTCAGAGGAAAAACAACATGTCATTAATGTCATTTTAACTAAATTTAGGACTGGTGGTGGTGCTTAAAATATTGTTGGTCCTTCAGTGTTTCTGTAAAAACAAATATATAATAGTAATAGATAATAGTAATTATTATTGAAATATATTAATACTACTACGAACAACAGTATACACCGCACTAAGGATTGATGAGCTGAATTGATTAGCCAAGGCTAATGATAGACATTATTTAGAGTGAATGTTTAGTCTCATATGCAAGTGATTGTAGAGGGTTGTGAGCCACATCTGGGCAGTGTGTGGCACCAGTAACGGTGTACATGCTAAAAGATTAATCCTCAATAGTGTTTTTGGGGATGTAAACGCTCCTCACTTCTCCACACCCTTCAGCTCCTCGTTCTTGGTCTTCACTTCTTGTGTCAGCTGGCTGCTCTTGTCACTCAGCTCCTTCGTGTCCTCCTGAATCTGCTGTTTCTCAGCTTCTTTCGCTGACGCACGCTTCTGTAGATCATGCCTGAGGAAACACAAACACGGGTCACACCACCACAGAGAGGAGCTCCTACACAATCTGCTCACAGCGTTGAGCAGTGTTTCCCTCAGGAGTCTGTGAGAGAGGGGTCATGCTACACTGGAGGAACATGTTGTACATTTCCAAGTTAAATTCATCAATCTGGTGCACTTTGAGATCAAAACGAACAGCTCCAACCCATGATCAGTGTGCAAACTAAACACAGGAAAAGCCAGTGAATGCACTTCAGTGTGCCTGAACTTTAAAGGGGACTCAACCCTCTATTTAGTTGATATAGTGTCTCAGTCTACATTCACACTGAATATAGTATATTATTTTACTAGATGCTACATTAGGGAAATTACAATACTTTTGTCCTAATTTCTACACTTACGAGAGATAAACCCTTGAGCTGTTATTGCGACAGAAACTGCAGTTTTATTTGTGAGGAAAACTACGGTTTCTTTGAAAGCAGGTTTACAAACGAGTCTCAATGCCAGGGATGTGAGTGTGGGTGAAAAAGGCAGGATTGGTTTTAAACCCAGCGTGAAGCACTTTATAAACACCTGAATCAGCCATTTACTGCATGAACTACCAGGAACTGTGAAGAGTGACACATGGAAATACATTTTTACAGCTATAATTTATTTCTAGTAATACAAAACAGGACGTCTTAACATCTTTGGGGGAAATAGTTATGGCGATAAGTGCTATTCTGTAGTTCTGTAAATAAAACAACTGTGCTTCCTACACGATCAATCTCATTAATCTCAGTAAATAAAAGTCAAACTTCAAATCATTACAGAGAAAAGTTATGGTCCATTGTGCTTTTATAAATCTTTTTATTTTCAAACATGTCCTGAAATTAATTTAAGTTTGGGTTTTAGGGAGTAACGAATGCGCACCACTTTGAAGGGAAGGAAGTTGTGCTAGACAGAATGTGGCTAGTTTTAAACAGTTTTACCTCAAACATCTTCTTTTTACAATCCTTAGAACAGCAATGTAAATCGAAAATAAAATTAGATTAATATCACAGCCCTAAAGTGAAACTTTAGTTTAGTTCTCTCTGGCATCTTCGCTCATTAAGCAGGGACTTCCGTCTAGCGATCTCTCTCTCTCTCTCCTGGATTGCGAATAGCAAAAACACATCACAGACAAATGGTTTAATACTATCCCATATCGCGTGTACTGTAATGAGGATAAAAAAACAGCACGGCTGAGCGGGCAGTGAACAACCCACAACCCCCCACCGAACGGTTTTATTACTGATCTGCAGGACTCACGTTGCTCATAACTTCAGGCCGAAACAACCGGAATAATCCGGAAGAATCACATCCATGCAATATAAATCGATACTCGGTTACTAACGTAACCTCGGTTCTCTCTAGAGAGGGAACGAGTATTGCGTAAGTTTAGCTTACGCTACGGGAAAGATTCATCTTCGAGATACTGAAGCCAAAAAATTATCCTTAATTTTTGTATACCTTGTCAACGCAGTGCAGCAGTTAGCAGACCTAGAGCAGGCTATCTTGCGTGCTCATTGGCTGCCCTGCGGGCAACTGCTGCAGCCTACCAGTGAGCCGGGCGTGACATCACGCCCAATGAAGGGCGCCCGCGCCTTCATAGAGTCACAGCCCGCCAGAATGGGCGTGGCTTCAGCCTATAAAGGAATGGGCTGTAGGCTGCTTCCCTGGTTTTTGTCGACTGAAGCGAAGTCGCTCGTGGCGCGAGCACGGCCGGTTACGCAATACTCGTTCCCTCTCTAGAGAGAACCGAGGTTACGTTAGTAACCGAGTATCGTTCTCTTACGAGAGGTTCTCTCGTATTGCGTAAGTTTAGCTTACGCTACGGGAACACTTTGTCAACGCCGTGTGCGCCAAGCATCCACATGAGACCCCGAACTTTAGGGGGAACCCCATAAGTGGAAGAATAAGGTGGCCGGCCATTTCGCGGGCCATCACTTGTACATAAGCACACATAGGGAATACAGAGCAGTGCGGGGTCTGTATAGGCACATGGCATAATCCCTTTAGTGCAGGTTAACCAGGAGAGCTGAGTCATGTGAGAGTGATCTGAGCAGGAGATCTGGGCAAAATACATCTCTCGTTCAGACTGACAGCAGTTTAGCCTGCAAGGCGGGAACTTCTAGGTTATAGAACCTGACAAAGGTAGACGGGGAGCTCCAGCCCGCCGCTACACATGTCGTGGATAGAAATCCCGCTGGACCATTCCCACGAAGAGGCCACGCCTCTCGTGGAATGAGCCCTGATGCCCAGAGGGCATTGCAGATCCTTCGCCGCATAAGCGGCCACTATAGCGTCTACTATCCATCTGGACAGGCTCTGTTTCGAGGAGGCGAAACCCTTGGTGCGCCCACCAAACGAAACAAAAAGCTGTTCCGAGCGCCTGAAGGAGGCGGTGCGCGTAATGTAGACCCTCAGCGCTCTGACGGGGCAGAGGAGGTTCACATCACTTTCACTGTCAGATGCTGTGAGAGCAGACAGTGAAATAACTTGCGCTCTGAATGGAGTGCCCATCACTTTAGGGACATAGCCGTGTCTAGGTCTGAGGATGACTTTAGAGTCATTTGGTCCAAACTCAAGACACGACGCGCTGACAGACAGCGCATGTAGATCCCCTACGCGTTTTACTGATGACAGCGCAGTCAGAAAAAACGTTGTCAGTGATAGATATTCCAACCCCACGGAGTCTAGTGGTTCGAAAGGAAAAGCTTTCAGGGCCTCGAGGACCAATGAAAGATCCCACATAGGAACCGACGGGGGGCGCGGCGGATTCATCCTTCTAGCTCCTCTAAGGAAGCGGATGACCAACTCATGTTTCCCCAGTGACTGGCCGTGCGTTGGTTCTGCAAACGCTGCCACGGCCGCCACGTACACTTTGAGCGTGGAAGGGGACCTTCCCTTATCCAACAGCTCTTGTAGGAAAGTGAGCAGATGCGCCACCCCGCATGTCCGCGGGTCCAGACCTCTGTCGGTGCACCAACCGGAGAACACCGACCATTTAGACGCGTAGAGCCTTCTCGTGGAAGGGGCTCTAGACTGCGTGATCGTGTTCATCACTCCTTCTGGCAGGGTAACGAGTTCCCGTTGATCAGCCATGCATGCAGCGACCAGCACTCTGGATGGGGATGCCAGATCGTGCCGCGAGCTTGAGAGAGGAGATCTGCCCTCACCGGGATCGGCCACGGAGCTGTAAGTGACAGCTGTGCTAGTTCCGGGAACCAAATCTGATTCTCCCAACGCGGGGCTATGAGGAGCAACGAGTGGCGCGTTTCCCTGATTCTCTTGATCACCTGTGGTAACAGAGAGACCGGAGGGAAAGCATATAGCAGGAGGCTGGGCCAAACCTGGGCCAGCGCGTCCTCGTCCTTCGAGAAGAACATTGGGCATTGAGCGTTGTCTTTTGACGCAAATAGGTCGACTTCCGCTCTGCCGAATAGGCGCCACAGTTTCTGGACCGTTTGGGGGTGCAAGGACCATTCCCCTGGGGGGACATTGTCTCTGGACAGTCTGTCTGGGCCGTCGTTCAGATGGCCAGGCACATGCGCCGCCCTCAGCGAGCGCAGGTGTATCTGAGACCAAATAAGGAGGCGTTCCGTCAGATTGCAGAGATTTCTGGATCTGACACCGCCCTGACGGTTTATATAGGAAACCACAGATGTGTTGTCCGAACGGACAAGAACATGCTGGCCCTGTATGAACGGGAGGAAGCACTGCAGTGCGTTCTCGACCGCCATCATTTCCAGACAGTTTATGTGAAACTCCTTCTCCCGGTCTGACCACTGGCCAAAGGCCGGTCTGCCCTCGAACAGCGCTCCCCAACCTGAGTTGGACGCGTCTGTTGAGATGACTTTCCGGTGAGGGACGGTTCCCATCGTTACTCCCTGCTGGAACCAGCTGGCCGCTAACCAGGGCTGCAGAGCTGCTATGCAGGCCTGAGTCACTCTGATTTTCCGACCGCCAGACACCCAGGCTCGGGGGGGGCACGCGAGCATTCAGCCAGCGTTGGAGCGGGCGCATGCGCAGTAGGCCCAGCTGGAGCACCGCTGCAGCTGATGCCATACAGCCCAACATCCTCTGAAAAATTTTCAGAGGGAGGAAGCTGCCCTTCTGGAAAGAAGCGGCCAGGTAGCGAACACGGCGCGCGCTGTGTCAACAAACGAGCCGTCATGGTTACTGAGTCCAGTTCTATTCCTAAAAAGGAAATTGACTGGCTGGGCAGTAATGAGCTCTTGGTCCAGTTGACCGTGAGACCCAAGCTTTCCAGATGACTGAGAAGCACTGTTCTGTGAGATAGAAGCTCTGTCTCTGACTGTGCCAACATCAGCCAATCGTCCAGATAGTTCATTATACGCAGCCCCTGACTTCTCAGGGGGGCGAGTGCCGCGTCCATGCACTTTGTAAATGTACGGGGTGCCAGGGACAGGCCGAACGGCAGGACGGTGTATTGATATACCTGACCGTCGAAGGCGAATCTCAAAAATTGCCTGTGACGGGGTACTATCTGAATCTGAAAATATGCATCCTTCAGATCTAGAGAGATAGACCAGTCCCTCGGGCGAACGTGCACAAGGATTTTTCTGGTCGTAAGCATTTTGAATGGTCTTTTCGCAAGCACTTTGTTCAAATGTCTCAGATCTAGGAGGGGTCTGAAGGCTCCGTCCTTCTTGGGCACGAGAAAATAACGGCTGTAAAAGCCTGACTCGCTTAGAGAAGCCTTTCTATAGCCCCTTTGCACAGCAGCTTTGCTATTTCTGCGTGAAGTAGGTGTGCTACTTCCGCATTCACTATTGTCGCGGTCCGGGCTCGAAAGCGTGAGGGACGGCGAATGAATTGTAGTGTATAGCCCTGCTTTATTGTAATCAATACCCATTCTGAAATCCCTGGGATGTTCTCCCACGCAGCTATGTGAGCCGCTAGAGGGCGAATGGCCTCCGGGTTCAGACCGCCATTTGCTGGCTTGTGAAACTGAACCGGAGCCGAGAGCACGGCGCGCGCGCTCTCGGTTCTGGGCAATGGCGGCTCGCTGACAGCCGAAAACGGCTGATTTATGTGAGATGTCCCGATCATAGGGGATGGGGAATAAACTTTTACCACATTTTGACGCGCGAGCAGCGCTCTGGGTGTAAGAGCTCTCTGTAAGCGTGAGCACGTGGACGCGGGCACGATACTTACAACTGTATCTAACGCCCCGGTCATAATAGACGGGGAGCGTTTTATTAACGCTCTGGGTTTTGTGATAATGCTTAAGCGCGCGGGCGGGGCCCGGGGGAAGGTTTGTGTTAGTAAGCGTGAGCACTCTCTGGCGGGCACGAGACTTACGTTGATAACCTGTTTGTTTGACCGTGTAACAGAGCGGGCAGATAGTGGGCACAGACTTGTGGACACATTTCTTACATTCAACACTCGAGCGGCTTTTCTGCGCTTTATGAGAGTGTGCTCTGTGAGTGACACAGAATTTTGAGTGCTTATGTGTAGGGGTGAGCACTGGGACGTGGGCACTTTCACTACACTTAAAACATTAACGGCATGAGCCGGACCAGACATTACACTCTTTTTGAGATTTCTCTGGGTCGCCGTGAAAACGGCGTTTGTGTGCAGGCGAGAGGGTGAATAAACCGGCTCGTTGGCTGCTAAATGAACCGCTGTAGTAGCCTGTTTGAAGGGGACTGACAGGGAAATGAATTTTGACGGCGGTCCGCAGCGGGACACGCGCGTCTTTTCTCTCTTACTGTTAGGAGGGCTTCGCGTGCTCAGATTTCAGCGTGATTCTCTGCCGAGGCCCTCTGGGAGGCGGCGGTCTGTGACGGCTGTCTGAGCGCGATCTAGGGCGGCCGCCCTGACGTCGCTGCGAAGGCTGTTTGAAACTGACCCGGAGCAGAAAACGCGGCGCGCGCGCTCTCGGTTCTGGGCAATGGCTGCTCGCTGAAAACCGAAAACCGACTGATTTATGCGAGATGTCCCAATCATAAGGGATGGGGAACATTCTTTTTTCACTTTTTGACGCGCGAGCAGTGCTCCGGGCGAAAAAAGCTTCTTGTAAGCGTGAGCGCGTGCACTAGACTTACAAGTGTATTTGACGTCCCGATCATAATGGATGGGGAGCGTTTTATGAATGCCCTTCGTTTTGTGATAACACTTAAACGCGCGGGCGGAGCCCGGGGGGAGGTTTGTGTTAGCAAGCGTGAACACACTCTGGTGGGCACGAGACTTACATACATAACCTGCTTCTTGATCGTGTAACAGAGCGGGCAGATAGTGGGCACAGACCTGTGGACACATTTCTTACATTCAACACTCGAGCGGCTTTTCTGCGCTTTATGAGGGTGTGCTCTGCGAGATTCGGAGTGCTTATGTGTAGGGGTGAACACTGGGGGCGTGGGCACTTCACTACACTTACAAAACCGACGGCATGAGCCGGACCAGACATACTCTTTTTGAGATTTTTCTGGGTCGCTGTGAAGACGGCGTTTGTGTGCAGGCGAGAGGGTAAACAAACCGGCTCGTTGGCTGCTAATTGAACCACTGCAGTAGCCTGTTTGAAGGGGACTGACAGAGAATAAACTTTGACGGCGGTCCGGCCTTAGCGGGAAGCGCGCGTATTTTCTGAGGCGATGTGTCTATTAGTAAGCGTGAGCGCTCGTGAGCGGGCACGTAACTTATATTCTTAACCTCATATATACTCACTTAAGACTTCTCTGGGTCGCCGCGAGAACGGATGTGTGCAGGCGAGCGGGTTGCATCACCGGCTCGTTGGCTGCAAAATACACCGCTGCAGTAGCCTTATCTAAGGGGACTGACAGGGCGAGACATTTCGACTGCGGCGCGCAAGCCCGTCCGGGTCATGCAGAGAGCTCGAGATGGCTCTGCATGACGCGCTAACGGGGACGCGATTGCGGGGTAGCTCTCTTGTAACGTTAAGAGAGCTAGCCGCGTGCTCGTTGGTCGAGCAGAACTGGAACGGTGTTTGTACGAGGGCGCGCGCACGAGTAGTGGGCACGGAACTACATTAACACAGATGATGCCCGTCCGGGTCATGCAGAGAGCTCGAGAGGGCTCTGCATGACGCGCTAACGGGGACACGAGGTGCGGGGTAGCTCTCTTATAACGTAAAGAGAGCTAGCCGCGTGCTAGTACGTGTCCCTCGGCCTCATCCTCAGATGCGACGGCAGTGAGGCTCGTGAGCGGCAGCTGCGCGTCGGTGAGGAGGGGCGGGGGGTTGAAGGCTTCGAGTCGAGCCCGCAGGGTCGACAGCGTAAGCGCTTTACAGAGCACGCAGCCCCGGAAGCGAGGGCCAGCTCTGCGTGTTCCAGGCCCAGGCAGAGAGCGCAGATCAGGTGGCGGTCTCCGGTGCTGAGCGGGGCTCTACACGAGCCGCAGGAAGTGCGAGGCATCTTGAAAAAGACGCTCGCTGCTCTTTTAGAAAATAATCTAAATAGCAAGGCAAAAAGGATACGTCGCCGGATAGCGTAGCTCGCACGGATGGCTGAAGGTGGCGAAGACGGCCGGCTTCCTCAGCGCTGTCCTAAGCTGGCTGTTCGCTGTTCGACGGCGGTGGTGGCTTCTCTCAGATCCAGCGATGCGAAGAGCTCGCTGAAGAGACAAAAATCAGGGAAGCAGCCTACAGCCCATTCCTTTAAAGGCTAAAGCCACGCCCATTCTGGCGGGCTGTGACGCTATGAAGGCGTGGGCGCCCTTCATTGGGCGTGATGTCACGCCCGGCTCACTGGTAGGCTGCAGCAGTTGCCCGCAGGGCAGCCAATGAGCACGCAAGATAGCCTGCTCTAGGTCTGCTAGCTGCTGCACTGCGTTGACAAGGTATACAAAAATTAAGGATAATTTTTTGGCTTCAGTATCTCGAGAAGATGAATCTTTCCCGTAGCGTAAGCTAAACTTACGCAATACGAGAGAACCTCTCGTAAGAGAACTAGTGAAATGCTGTAATCACTCCCACAAAAACATTGAAAACTAAGTGAATGTGAAAAAGCGTAACCCAAATTGCGTTCCCAAATGCAGGCTAAACTCACAGCACATACAAAGATGGAGTTCACTGCATTCCTTCCCTGTGAACTGAGCCGACATGAGAACGGAAAACACCGGATCACAAGCACGATCAAGTTTCTGTTTGTGCACCCGTAGAGGGACTGAGGTTTGATACTGGCGAGCGTCTTTCTGTGTGTGGGTGTGTGTGTGTGTATATGTGTGTGTTACATAGACATTCACAGGCAGCGCGTTCTCTTTGTCTTGTCGCGTTTGACTGGTTTAAAAGCATTTGCATGAATAAAAGCATATAATGTAAAACTAGCCAAAGGATGACAAATTATGGGATGCTGCGTTTAATTGCGTTAAATATTTTAACATGTAAAACTGTCTTCCAGGCACTTCTGCTGGAATTTGCACTTTCCTATTTTTCTGGTCTAGTTTTATTCCTGCTGTACAAAATGACCCGCATCATCTCCGCATCACGGCAATTCTGCTCCGGCTGGAAGCAAGTACCAAACCGGTTCCGCATGTTTATCACACTAACATACATATTTTGCGACAGCAAATAATAATTATTAATTATGAAGGCTATATTCAAATAAATTGATAATATAAAATTTTCTTCAAAGCAATCTAAATTTTTAATGCCTGTAGGACTAAAATGTAATCCTTTTTAAGGCCTAATTTTGTGCAAAAACCATTTAATGACTTTTGAAGCCTCACGGAAACCCTGTAATTAAATGAAATGACAGGTGTGGCGAGCAGGATGAGGCAGAGGGACGTGAGAGAACGGCACGAGGCCGGTGGCGTGATTAATGATGAATGACACCTGTGAGACGCACCGGTCTCGTATCTCTCTCGGAGGAGCGGAAGCATAAAGGAGGAGCGACGACAGTGTAGATGGAGAGAGGAACAGGCCTGGACTTGTGTTTGGTTTATGTTTTGTGTGGCCAGCAGTCGTCCGTGAGGGGCTGCTGGCTTATACTTTTGTTTTGGTGTTTGTTTAATTATTAAAGTCTTTAAATGTTTGCCGGTTCCCGCCTCCTTCTTCCCATAACATCTGAACCTTGTTACAACAGTTAATTGACATCATCAAATCAGAGTCGTGGTCTTCAGGGGTGTGTCTCTTACACATAGAACTGGCAGAGGAGGTTCCTCTTCTTGAAGATGTTGTTCTCTAATGTGAGGAACTCCACAGCTTTATTCTTCTCCCCCTCCAGAGCGCTCTTCTCCTTCTCCACCAGCTTCACTCGATTCAGCTGCGTACACACACACCTCAGCACTTACAGCAAAATCACATGAGCTTCACATCTGCTTATATAAACTGGGATACACAGCTCAAAAATATATTTGCTAGAGGTGATGTTTTTCCTCCATTCAGAGGAACCATTTTTTTCCCTATAAAGCCATTGTTGCAAAGTGAGTTAAAAAAGTATGGCGAATGTTGGTGCTGACCGCACCTTCTCTCCTCGCTGCTCGTTGAGGAGCTCGACCCGCCGGCACAGGACCTGGATGGGCTCTTTGAGGCGGCAGGAGCCGATGATGTCCTCCAGGTACTCCAGCATGCCCTCGTCGTGCTCCGTCTGTCCCCTGGGCTTCATCATGGCAATCTGCTCCACCTCCCCCTGAACACAACACACACACTCATCACCTCGTCCACACACAGCTCCAGGCATGGCTGAGCAGGGGTGTGTTAGACATCACAGGAACACTGGGCATTTTACATGCAAAAGCAAAGATGAAGTGATGCAAAAACACTCAGGATGTAAAATGTTGCTTTCTTTTAACCGCTCACCAACCATTTTGACACCGCAATTGACTATTAAACAACAAGCTCTTACAAACCAAACAAGTCAACTGGCAATAAAGGACTTTATGTGACAGATGTCCATATCTAGAAACAGTCATAAGATCACCATCTGAATGCAGAAGTAGGTGTACGGCCTCATACTTCATTTGTCTGTGTTCTGGACAGTGCGAGAGATGTTATTTCCTAGTCCTCTGATGTCCATGCGCACGAGCGAGAGACTCCATGCTCAAACAGAGAGCTCATAGCACTCGTATAAAGCTTGAATTATCGGGATCGTTCGATCATAACCAAAATCTGTAGTCTGTGTCAGCTGCAAAAATCCTGATCGAGCATCCTAAATGGTTACATTTAATTAACATTATCTTTAATTATACTGAATTAAAACGAAATAATTAAGCGACTTGCATCTTATAATGCGAGCGTTCCCACTTAGCTAAACAGCGAATCCCATCGGCGAGCGACACCACGGACCTCGTGAAATTTCACTAACTTTCACTAACCTGCACACACAACTCAGCAAAACAATACTCAGGCTTTAAATGACCCAACACACCGCTTACATTCTACTGCACAAAGACAGCAAGTGAACTTTACTTCTGCTAAATAGCATGTCAGGGTTTATAAGTACAACACTTTGCTCTGTGTGACTGATAAACCGCAGCCACAGTAAGAGTGAATCAGCCCTGATGTTGAGATGAACACAAGAATATGATGAAGTGAAGGAGGCTCGCTCCTGCCTCACTGAAGCAGCACACACAATATTGGGGTTGGCCTTGACTTGAACACACCAATATTTACGTGCTGCTAAAGCGAGGAAGGAAGAGTGGACCGGTGCTGACCTCTGACCTTTTTGGACAGCCCATGTTTTCTAAACGGTCGGGTTTAAAGCGCATGAGAGGCCCTTAAAACTCTAGAGCAGCAAATGATGGTTTACACCATCCCTCGTGTTGAAAACCATGATGCGCTGCTATAGCAGTCCAAGGGTGAGATTAGCGTGTCCGTGAAGAGGCCAACCGCAGGGCTACAGACTAACCGTTACTAGCAGCACCAGTATCTGCTAGCACTACACTTAACTTAGGGTGTAGATTAACTTTATTATCATTCAGAACGTCTTAATATTAATTAAACAGCAAAACGAGTGAAAAAATGTATATTAGGGAGTGAAAATAGTCAATAAGCATCCTACTGTTTACAGTGGTCATTTATTTATTTTCATATTTTTAAATAAGCGTTTAAATAAGAGTTTTCCTACATCTTAAATTTTTTAGTTTTAGGACAATCTTTGTAGGATGAACAAAAAATGTGTTGGTCATCACATTAAAAATAACATTTAAATGTGATATTATAGTTTTGAAGTGCTGGGAAAAGATGTGTAGTACTTGTAAGCATTTGACTATTTCTGTCACAACACCATAGTAATGTTTAGAGTTACCACATTAGCATAAACCCATGGTGAATGTTGCTGATCTGTGGACTGAGTCTCTTCTATAAGTGTTTCCACGTCAGTGCTGTTTAATCTGATATCTATGGTTTATAACAGATCGGAGTGTTTCTCACTGGATCTCGCAGCGATGATGTTATTAATTCTGGGGCGAACGCAATGGATTTCTTCAGCGGATCTCCAGAGTCTGGATCTGCTAGTAACACTGTCGCGTGATCGTGATCGGCCGCGTCTGGCCAGTTCGGGGCGCTGCGCTGTCTATTTTTGGCCCGAACTAATAAACGGTCCGTGAAACATAAATGGCGGTATCAAATACATGGTTGCATGCGGCGGGTCACAAGACTCTGCTGCGTTTACACTGCAAGTGTTAATGCACAGATCCATCTTATGATCAGATCACTCACTTTAGACATGACTGGTATCCGATATCTGTGTGGTCATGATTGTTTTCCAGCATGGACAAGATAACAGCTGTCACGACTCATGGATGTTTTACAGCGGAGAGAGAGAGAGAGAGAGAGAGAGAGAGAGAGAGAGAGAGAGAGAGAGAGAGAGAGAGAGAGAGAGAGAGAGAGAGAGAGAGAGAGAGAGAGAGAGAGAGAGAGAGAGAGAGAGAGAGAGAGAGAGAGAGAGAGAGAGAGAGAGAGAGAGAGAGAGAGAGAGAGAGAGAGAGAGAGAGAGAGAGAGAGAGAGAGAGAGAAAATAGTGAAGCTTGTTGGTTTAATTACAGTGAAGTTATCGCCTCATTGCTGAGAAATATATTGTAGCTTTCAGTTGCAAAGCTGTTTTATTTATAGAAGTCATGGGGTAGAGGTAAAAACCAGCTCCTGAATGTTTCTGTGTTCGTGCAATTTCTTTTCTTTACAAAGATAAATCTAAAGTTCCCGCCCTGATAAAGAGCTGTGAGCGAGCGCATACGTCTGCCTCATAATACAACATTAAAAGCCTTGTGCTGGCTTGAACTCAAAGGGGAATCGGAGATGCGTGTGTAGACGGAGGTCGTGTCCAGATATCGGATACGGATTTAAATCCACATTTGGAAGTGGCTCAGATCAGATGCGGATTTTTGTGTTTACACGTGTGCAACATATCCCGGTGTGTGTCAGATGTGTGTGAGCGGTGCGTGTGCATTACCTGCAGGATGAGGAAGCGGTTGTGGTCCAGGTCGATGCCGTGGCTGCGCAGTAACACGCCCACGTCTCTGAAGGTGGCCTTCCTGCCGCTGATGTGGTAGGCGGAGGAGTTGTCCTTCCCAGCAGTTCGGGACACATAGAAGGAGCTGTTGGGGAGGACATCGTAGTCGTCTCCGTCCTGAACACACAAGACCACAGCAGGACACACGGTCAATCCCGCACGTACTGTGCAGACTGAGAACAAGCGCATCATATGCCTTTAGTCTTTGATCTTCATGAGCAAGGCTTTTGTGGCACACTTGTATAACGAAACTCAGGCTGTCACGATAACGGGTCCTCGATCAGAGTCGAGTACTCGCATTTAAAGGGCAGCTATTATGCCCCTTTTCAAAAGATGAAAAATATTATTATAGGGTGGTTGTGCACACACACTGCCAACACACATTTATGTTCAAACACCATGTAAAAGTGAATTTTGCATAATAGGCGCCCTTTAAAAAATCTTCAATTGCAATTTACCCGTGTTGAGCAACCAGTAAAATACCAGAAGTGGCGCATTCAACAGACGAGAGTCCATTAACCGCATTATTACACCGTTCTCTAAGGCTACGCGATACATTTAAAATCACATATATATATATATTAGGGGTGTCGAAATTAATCGTTTCTACGATGCAGACGAGGACGATTCGGTATCGGTTCAGTAATAGACCATAACCGATTATAATGTACTGACGCTTTTCTGACGTCATTTATTGCGTATGTGCTTTGTCGCGGTAGCATACACTGGCAGAGGGAGGAGAGGTACTCCAACTACTTTAAAAGCCTACATCTGGGCACATTTCGGCTGTTATGAACAACCTGGAGAAGAAACACGCTGTGTGCGCTCATGTCACACACACATAGAATATGCAGGAGGTAATACACTAACTTGATAAACCACGTTAGCCGTGTTCACCGCGAGCTGTTAGCGCCGGCAGAGTCTGACGGCTGTAGAGTAGCGGATGAGCTCCAGCGTCACCCGAATCCACAGCCAAAAACATCATCCACCGCCACAATAATGCTCTCTGATTTAAGCATCCGCACTGGATGGTCAAATTACAATTATTCTGTGTTGTTCCGCGTGATTATAAATAGATGATCGTCATCTTCAACAGCGGACTCGGCGACGGCTGATGCGCGTCTCCAGGGTAACATTATACACTGATGAATGAGCGCTGCTTTTAAATGAGCATTTCTTTAAAACAAAATTGATTTGACAGAATTTCATTTTCTTAATGGCATAAACAGACTTTACTCCCTTTGAACTTAAACTGGAATGTCACTGTTTCTGTCACTGCGACTTCCCGAACAGGTGAACACACACACACACGCGCGCGCGCACACATCACTTAAGTAAAATTGAAAATTGAGGATGCAGTGCATCGTAATGCATCGAGATATCGAATTGAACTGAATCGATGACATGATAATCGTAATCGCACCGTGAGACCAGTGTAATGGCGCTTTTCCACTGCATGGTACGGTACGGTTTGGTACGGCACGCTTTGGCGCGGAACGGTTCGGCTCGCTTCGCTTTTCCACTGCGTGGTACGACTCGGCGCGGCACGGCACGGCTCGGTTCGCTTTAGCTCGGTTGCTTTTCCACTGCAGTTAGTACCGCTTCAAAGTGAGTGGGATTATGACTGATGATCGTTATAGTTTATCCGCTCCTCGACAACCAACAAGAGGAACGTCTGCGCTTCTCGTCCACTGACCACGATTCAGCCATTTCTTTTTGGAAGTTTTTTTTTCTTCAAGCAAGTCAAGCAAGTAGTTTTAAAACAGGTGCTACAGCGGTGGCTGTTACTGGCTATTTAAATCTAGCGGGTTTGATGTCTCGCAAATACAATGACGCTAGTGACGATTCTGTCTGTCTGACCAATCAGTGATCTACAGTGCTTCCACGTCACATTTTAGTATCGGTACGGTACGCTTGGAACCTCAACAGAGCTGGTACCATTTAAAGCGAGCGGTACCGTACCGTACCATGCAGTGGAAAAGCGCCAAAGCGTGCCGTACCGAACCGAACCGTACCATGCAGTGGAAAAGCGCCATAAGTTCACAACCCTAATATATATATATATATATATATATATATATATATATATATGTATATATATATATATATACACACACACACACGTTAAAATGACCTCAGCTCGTTCACAGTAAACGCTGCTCACACACACTGTCTCTGCATGTGATGTGAGTTTAGCTTTCTAATAACGTGCGTTCGGGAACGCAGAAAGTCGTACGCGGTTTGTGTTTCACAGTTGCACTGTTATCATGTATATGCGTGGAGCGTCTCGGGCGAGTGTGTGTTGCTTAACGTTCATCTGGGAACGCAGTGTGTGCCATTCCACAAGCTTTGTAACGCAACTCATTTGTAAATCTTCGCCGACACACGAGAATACATAAATATGCCTCTAAATACGCAAATTGTTGTTCATCACGATTTCAAGATAAAGTTTAAACTCTCGCTCTGAGTTTGCATGTTTTGATGTGCACATGTTCTTGTTCAGGAAATCACAGCGGCTGTTGCATTTCTATCCTACAGAAGTGACCAAATATTAAAGATTACGAATTTGAATTTGTGTGCGTCTCTGACCAGGTCGGTGATCTTCTGGAAGTGCACCTCCACAGTGCAGCTCTGCAGGTGTGTGTGTGTTTGTGTGTGTCTCTGACCTGGTCGGTGATCTTCTGGAAGTGCACCTCCACAGTGCAGCTCTGCAGGTGTGTGTGTGTGTGTGTGTGTGTGTGTGTGTTTGTGTGTGTGTGTGTCTCTGACCTGGTCGGTGATCTTCTGGAAGTGCACCTCCATAGTGCAGCTCTGCAGGTGTGTGTGTGTGTGTGTGTGTGTGTGTGTGTGTGTGTGTGTGTGTGTGTGTGTGTCTCTGACCTGGTCGGTGATCTTCTGGAAGTGCACCTCCACAGTGCAGCTCTGCAGGTCCGGGTGCTCGTCTGAGCTGTGGATCAGCACCGACAGCTTCTTGGAGCGGATCTTCTGAGCCCGGTAGCCGAACACGAACAGCAGGGAGTCGATCACGTTGGACTTGCCGCTGCCGTTCGGGCCGATGATGCAGGAGAAGCGCTGGAGAGAGACGGGTTCAGGCAAAACGCAGTGTGAGATAACAGCGCTGGGAAATCAGCACTCATCAACCTTATGTATTCTATGCCATTTACACAAGTCAGTATTTCTTATGTTCAGTAAAATCCCTTGTTTTTCCAGACCCTTGGTTAATGTTTTTGAAATACATGGCTAGCCTACCTAATCTATTTCATGTCTTGAAGACATTAACACACTTTAATGCGCTTCATTTCTCCTCGTGTCTGCCGCTCGTGTTCTGCACCTCAACACAATGATCAGTGAAGGCCAGATTTTAGTCCACAAGAGGGCGCAGTAAATCAACCCAACAGCAGTGTGTTCCTGTCTAACGCACAGGCCAAGCCAGGGCTCCGTTCGTCACACACACCTGATGATGCCACAGATCTAATCGTATACCTGATCTCTGGCTTATTTGGTTCTTCAAACGTATTTTTGGATTTGATTAAACATCCTGATTAAGTTGTCAGATTACTGCGTGTTCTTGTGTTCATTGGAAAGATATATGGATCCTGATGATGTGTGATATTCAGATGGAGGACAAGAAGTGAAAGCAGAATGAAGGAGATGGAGGAACGTGTGTACTGTGCTGGAGAAGAGAAGTCGTTTCGAGGGGGAGGGAAGGGTAACGCATTCGATTAAAGATTATAAGGGTACATGAATTTTAAAAAAATGATGAAGTGCACAGATGAATTATTTATAATAAACACTAGAATATTACATATAAAAATACGAATGGTAAAATTTGATTTCGAGCAATTCCAGCGTTATGGACGTGACATTTGCAGTCAAAACGTAAAATATAAATTCTCAGAAAATGCATTTAATACCAATATATTTAAACGTCTGTTTATATGTCCATACTCCTTTAATAAAGGAGTCCAGACGTTAGAAAAATATCAGTCTACACATGCGTTTTATATTTAATATGAGGGAAATACACATGCGTTATGGACGTGACAAAAAAGACGCGAGTTTGTGGGAGACAACATACTTTGTAGAAATTCTGCGAATTAAAATGCACAAACCAAAAAAAATAATACCAACCGAAGGGATGAGTGTTGGCTCTCTATAGAACATAAATGATTTATTTTATTTTATTTTTCGTTTTTTCATTTATGAGGAAAAAACGTGACATATTGAACTGAACTGCTTCTTCCGGACGTGACATATTTTCGTTATGGACGTGACCGTTCCGAAATCGACACTTGGCTGACGCTGGAAACTCAGAGAAAATGCTTTAAAAACTTGAACAGAGACCTATTTGTGTGTCTCGCAGAGCCGGCCAAGCCACTAAGCCACCGTTGCAATTGCATAGGGCCCCGTGGCCAGCAGAGGGCCCCCTAGAGTCACTGCTAGCTAGAAAAAAAAAAGAAAAAAAAAAATCCCAAACAAAAGTAACAAAATAAATGAATAAAAAAGAAACAGGCCTACAGCGCTCTTTATCAGGCATCATGATAAGCACAGAGTTGTTATTTATTAATTAGTTCTTTATTATGGCAAATCAGCTGGGAGCTCCCCGCGAGGGCGTGCGCGAGTCTTGACCCTGACTGACCTATGATGTCACTCGTTGTCACTTTGGTCAGTCAATGTCAATTAGCGAATCGACGATGTCTGACAAGAAACGCAAATATCTTTCTGGCCATGAAAAACGGCAAAAAAAGAGGCTGGAAGAAGAGAAAAAACAAGAAGATAAAAGGTACGTAAGCCTGTAGGCTTAATTTTCCGAAAAATGTATGGATAATCTGCACTAAAAGTCTTATATTAACATTAACGTTAGCCTAAATCGTGCTTGTATCAATTTTGCTACATTTGTTTACATGCTAATAATATGCTGCATAAAATTGGTTTAGTATTAAACCTATACCATTTGCTGAGGTGTTAAAGCATTTAACAGAACAATATAAACCCAGTTTGGCTTACACTAAAGGGCTAACATTAATTTACTCCTTATGTCCCCTTTCCAGGAGCACTATTAAAGTATATGCTGCCAGCTGTTGGTGAGTATAAAGGGGCTGTAAAATGATAACCTTCTGCATTTTAAAAATAAAGTCTATCTTTATGTATAATTATTTTACTTTATTTCATTGCAGCTCAATCAACCACTTCTATTCCTGGTTCATATGTAGTTTGTGCCTCTTAAACTCTGGGGTCAATTAAACATTTATCTTTGGTCAGTGAAAATCACTTTATCAGTCTTTTTATTCAGCAAGTTCATCAGTGTGGGTTCGGTCTTGCACTGCCATTCAGCTCAGTGGTAACATAATTTTCCTGTTAGACAAACATAGTAGATATAATATAGCTGTGTAGTATGGTATAGTTATAAGGTAGTCATTGCTTTTCTTTAGGCCTTACTTTAAACGGTCAAAGGGGCCTCCAACCAAATTTTGCTTAGGGCCCCCAAAGGTCTAGGGCCGGCTCTGGTGTCTCTGTTGGGTATTTAAAACAACCAACATGTGAGACATCAGTAAGGTAAGGTTGAGGTAAAGGTAAGGTAAAAATTTAAACTGAAATCGCCGTGTTATAGATTAGCATCCGTTCACGCATATCTCTCTCATGCTGCTAAAATTTAACCAGCGTGGGCATGTTCAAAACTCAATATGAGCATGATATTGCTTGATAATATGGTGTTTACTATTAGAGCTTAGATTCTCTACCCGAGCCGGGCCGATATTTCCCACCACTATGCTCGGGTCGGGTCGGGCCCTTGATCAAGCACGTCACGTGTCACGCGCAGCGTCTCCTCCACTCGCACGCACGCACACTGTATTGTGTAGCTTAAGTGCAATATGGAGCTTGAAGAAGTAAAGAAAAAAAAGAAAACAGGAGAATTAACTTTGAGCAAGTATGAAGGAAAGTCGGAGGTATGGAAATATTTTAAATTAGTCGTGGGCAGTGACAACATATGTGTTGGCTTTGTTGAGTGCAAGTGCGGCGCGCTGCTCGCCTATGACAGCAAAAAAACGGGGACTTCGACGATGAGCAGACACATGAAGCAGGCTTGCCATGACAGAAAGGATGATAGTCAGCCTTCAATGTCCTCTTTTGTTACTTCTCCAAGCATACCGCTGAGGGCGAGGTTTTCTTTATTTATTTATTTATTTTTTTTACGTTTCTTCATTCGGATCCATTTGCGATCCATTCGATTCTGAATAAATAAACAACGCAGTTTACATGCTTCGTCCTTGTTACATTATTCATAAAGATAATAATTAATAAATGCACGCAATGCCTTTCAACTTAAGTGTGCAAAATTCAGAATTAAATGAATGTGTAGCAATTTGTACAAATAGAGAGTCTGTGTATAGTACGTGTTGTAGCCTTTAAATAAGCGCATTTAGTTTCATATTAAAACATTATAATGTTATTTTTTTCCATCTATGTTGATAATGAAAGTGAACGGAGTAGTTAGGAGGATGCGCAATATCGGGAGACATGGAGTGGTTCAGGCATGATTTTGACCACTTAATTATGTTTTGTTTTGTAGAAAGCCTTTCTTTAAAGTGAATTTCGTTTTGTATAAATTGTATCTTAATTTTAATACATTTTTCATAAACCAATTGCCTGTATTTAATAAGAAGCAAATATAGCAGACAATATAATCATGACATGAAGGCGCCGGCGAGCCGCGGTCACCATAGCCTGTGAACTGGAGCATCTCATCATAAATTAAATCAATTCTCGGAACGCTGGTCACCGAATTTACAAATGCACATCTTGCTTGTTGCACGCGTCGCACACATATGTCGAAATAACATTATTAATAATAATGAATCTGTAAGAATAGGCCTATTTGATTGAATGCTGAATGTTGTGCTTGTTCAATTTAATAAAATTAAAACTTTCATTGTGATAATTAAAATAGGCTAATTGAATATTAAATATTAAGTAGCCAATTTTTGTACATTTCTTAATAGTATTTATATAATATATATATACTGTAAAATTGCGCAGCTCTCCACTGTCAATGGTCTAGCACCCATTCAGCACCTGCGTTAAAAAAAACTATCTGGCGTCGCCCCTGGTTATAACGGCCCACGTATTAAAAATGGTCGGGTTTAAATCGGGCTCGGGCTCATAATTACAGTGTCGGGCCAGCCCGGGCTCGGACACAACGTGCACGGGCTCGGGTCGGGCTTGATTTTTTGGGCCCGATCTAAGCTCTATTTACTATAGACCCCGAAAGATACGGAATTTCTAAGATAGATCAGCAGCTATAGCATAGGGCGCGCGTGGGAAAGAAAGTGAGTCGTCATCACGAAAGGCGCGTCTCATATTTCTCTCGCTCGATCTCTCTCTCTCTCTCTCAGAGACTGTAATGATGATAACATTATGGTACTAGTAGCTATTAATTGTTTTCTAAAACAGGGTTTCTGCAGGTTTCAGTAAGTCAAATTTAAGACCTTTTTAAGACATTTTAAGACCATTAAGATTGAAATTTAAGACCTACACGACGCATTATCCAAGTTAGATAGTTACCTCGGGATTATTAGAGTATCTATCTATCTATCTATCTATCTATCTATCTATCTATCTATCTATCTATCTATCTATCTATCTATCTATCTATCTATCTATCTATCTATCTATCTATCTATGTGTGTGTGTGAGAGAAGGAGAGGTAGATATTTTTTTAATATAAAATTGTACTTTTGCATATTATACTTTAAAAACACAATTATTGTTGATTTTAGTTGATCATAGTTGATCATAACTAGAGAGGAAATGATGAGATGATTAAAGTGACTAAAATTATCAAGGTTATCACAGAATCCTGTTCAAAAAGTACTAATACTACAGAATGAAGTCAATTCAACTAGTTTTATGTCGAAAAACAGCAAATAAATTGATTAGCATCAATATGCACTTTTTGTTTACATAAACATTAAAATACCATTAAAAATGATGGCTAGATTTTAAAAGAGTGTCTTGCAACATGTCATCCACTAACATGTACAAGTTCAAATAAAGTTTTGACAAAAAAGGTTTTACACAAAGATAAACCTCATATTTCAGCCTTTAAATATTGTTTTATAAAAAGAATGAGTCAAAAAGATAAATTACTGACATTTACACATTAGCTTATATTTATTAGTAGTGTTTGGGTGAACCCCCCATCCTTCATGTTGACGGAGCTTTCAATGTTGTTATGAAAAGGTGTGATTGGTTGGTTCCTGTCACATGACCTGCGGTGCGTGCATTTGCGGCATTCTGAAAAGTTTAGATTTTTTCCATCTCGTTGCGCCTGGTAAAAAAATTAACGCGGCGCTTCGATTATGCTTGCCGCGCGCCTACACTTAAACAAACTTGAGCGCGGAAAAGACGCGATATGTGAACGGCCTCTGGCGAGCTAGCTCATATCAAGCCACGAGCTACTGGAGCACGCGAGCGACGTGTTGGAGACCCCTGCTCAAGAGCTCCGCTTTGTAGGCTACAACTCGATACTTTTTTGCGGCCAGCGTTTCTGGAAATGAACGAGGGTAAACACTTTTTTAGACCTGACTAAATGAAATTTAAGACCTAGGATGAAAATCTGGCCGTTTTTAAGACTTTTTAAGGCCTTAAATTTAAAGTCCCGAAGCCATTTAAAGTATTTTTAAGACTTTTGAAGACCCCGCGGAAACCCTTTTAAATGTTCTGATGCACAGTACAGGGGCGTAATTTGCGGGTGGGACATGTCCCCACCACTTTTTGCCAGGGTCGATATTGTCCCCACCACTTTTTAAAACCTCTCACAGCACGGATAGCTACCAGTAGAAATTTAAGACCTAGGATGAAAATCTGGCCGTTTTTAAGACTTTTTAAGGTCTTAATCACAAAACAAAAATGCACACAAACGTTTCCCTGCTTGATATAATACAACCACTGATGAACATATTCGGTTTTGATGAGAAAAAAAAAAAACTATATGAGTGCGGATTAGAACCCGAACATCTGACATGCTCAGCAAAAGTTCTACCACTGGACCATTAAAGGACACGTTTTAAAGTTGGATCTATGTTTTTATTCACGTGTTTCGTTCAATTATACACATGTCCCACCCACTTTTTAAAACAAAGTTACGCCACTGGCACAGTAATAGAGATATGTGCAGGGGTTTTTTAGCAGTAAGTTTGACTTCTTCCCACTCCGTTTCAAGCAATAGATCGATTTATGTAATTTATCTTTTCGTATTGATTTAATCAGAATGCTTCTTGATTTCCTTTGTTATGTGTCATTATATTGCTCGAAATAAATAAATTAATTCATTCATTCAACAAATATGCGCTGGTCAAATCATGCATGATTTAATATGAAGCGTCCGTAACAGTCACGTCCGTAACGCATAATTAGGTTGTTTAGAGCAAATAAGTGAGATGAATTGTCAATCATAACTAGAATGGACATATTTTGGCTTTGTACATAAATTTTCAAATTAACTGTAATAATAGTTATTATACAATATAAACTTATTCTTTAAATCGTTACGGACGTGACAGCACTGAAGCGTCGTGACTTCCTAAATATAGCCTTTATAAATTTAAAGGGCAATGCAGTTATAACAAAGTGGGTGTATTTATATCTCAGTCATGCTCCCATCTTTCTGCAAAATGCTTACTGTCAACATAAAGTATAAAAAAATTAGTCTTTGATCCCTCTTTTTAAAGCATGAAATATGTTTGTTTGAAAAAGCAATTTTAGTATCTGTGCACACCTTATCTGAGGCGAATAAACACAGAAATTTCCTTAAAATTTATGACAGCACATCAATACAATAAAATACAGACCCAAATGGACAACTTAGAAAGGATTTTGATATTTTGATAATAACTTTATTTTTTCATGGCAAGGTTGACATTTGCATGGAATCGCCCTTTCATGACGACTTTAAGAATATTAAGAATTGAATTGATCTGATGAGTGATCTTGGTCTGGTACCTTGTGGAAGGGGCCCAGGATCTGCTCCCCGGCGTAGGACTTGAAGTTCCTGTTGAGGATGTGTGTGATCATGAGGCGCGGGGCCCCGGGCTCTGAGCTCATGGCGGGGGGTGGCGGGGGGGCCACGCTCTCCAGGATCTCCTGCAGACTGCGCTGGTCCAACACCGGCTCACCCACACACACTTCTGCAGCTGAACACACAACACACAACCTCAGTCAGAGGAGGAACACACACTTCTGCAGCTGAACACACAACACACAACCTCAGTCAGAGGAGGAACACACACTTCTGCAGCTGAACACACAACACACAACCTCAGTCACAGGAGGAACACACACTTCTGCAGCTGAACACAACACACAACCTCAGTCACAGGAGGAACACACACTTCTGCAGCTGAACACAACACACAACCTCAGTCAGAGGAGGAACACACACTTCTGCAGCTGAACACAACACACAACCTCAGTCAGAGGAGGAACACACACTTCTGCAGCTGAACACACAACACACAACCTCAGTCAGAGGAGGAACACACACTTCTGCAGCTGAACACACAACACACAACCTCAGTCAGAGGAGGAACACACACTTCTGCAGCTGAACACAACACACAACCTCAGTCAGAGGAGGAACACACACTTCTGCAGCTGAACACAACACACAACCTCAGTCAGAGGAGGAACACACTTCTGCACATGAACACACAACACACAACCTCAGTCACAGGAGGAACACACACTTCTGCAGCTGAACACAACACACAACCTCAGTCAGAGGAGGAACACACACTTCTGCAGCTGAACACACAACACACAACCTCAGTCAGAGGAGGAACACACACTTCTGCACATGAACACACAACACACAACCTCAGTCAGAGGAGGAACACACACTTCTGCACCTGAACACACAACACACAACCTCAGTCAGAGGAGGAACACACACTTCTGCACCTGAACACAACACACAACCTCAGTCAGAGGAGGAACACACACTTCTGCAGCTGAACACACAACACACAACCTCAGTCAGAGGAGGAACACACACTTCTGCAGCTGAACACACAACACACAACCTCAGTCACAGGAGGAACACACACTTCTGCAGCTGAACACAACACACAACCTCAGTCAGAGGAGGAACACACACTTCTGCAGCTGAACACACAACACACAACCTCAGTCAGAGGAGGAACACACACTTCTGCACATGAACACACAACACACAACCTCAGTCAGAGGAGGAACACACACTTCTGCACCTGAACACACAACACACAACCTCAGTCAGAGGAGGAACACACACTTCTGCACCTGAACACAACACACAACCTCAGTCAGAGGAGGAACACACACTTCTGCAGCTGAACACACAACACACAACCTCAGTCAGAGGAGGAACACACACTTCTGCAGCTGAACACACAACACACAACCTCAGTCACAGGAGGAACACACACTTCTGCAGCTGAACACACAACACACAACCTCAGTCAGAGGAGGAACACACACTTCTGCAGCTGAACACACAACACACAACCTCAGTCACAGGAGGAACACACACTTCTGCAGCTGAACACACAACACACAACCTCAGTCAGAGGAGGAACACACACTTCTGCAGCTGAACACACAACACACAACCTCAGTCAGAGGAGGAACACACACTTCTGCAGCTGAACACACAACACACAACCTCAGTCAGAGGAGGAACACACACTTCTGCACCTGAACACAACACACAACCTCAGTCAGAGGAGGAACACACACTTCTGCAGCTGAACACACAACACACAACCTCAGTCAGAGGAGGAACACACTTCTGCAGCTGAACACACAACACACAACCTCAGTCAGAGGAGGAACACACACTTCTGCACCTGAACACAACACACAACCTCAGTCAGAGGAGGAACACACACTTCTGCAGCTGAACACAACACACAACCTCAGTCAGAGGAGGAACACACACTTCTGCACCTGAACACAACACACAACCTCAGTCAGAGGAGGAACACACACTTCTGCAGCTGAACACACAACACACAACCTCAGTCAGAGGAACACACTTCTGCAGCTGAACACACAACACACAACCTCAGTCACAGGAGGAACACACACTTCTGCAGCTGAACACACAACACACAACCTCAGTCAGAGGAACACACTTCTGCAGCTGAACACACAACACACAACCTCAGTCACAGGAGGAACACACACTTCTGCAGCTGAACACACAACACACAACCTCAGTCACAGGAGGAACACACACTTCTGCAGCTGAACACACAACACACAACCTCAGTCAGAGGAGGAACACACACTTCTGCACCTGAACACAACACACAACCTCAGTCAGAGGAGGAACACACACTTCTGCAGCTGAACACACAACACACAACCTCAGTCAGAGGAGGAACACACACTTC
Source organism: Gila orcuttii (assembly GCA_026230005.1). NCBI lineage: Eukaryota > Metazoa > Chordata > Actinopteri > Cypriniformes > Leuciscidae > Gila > Gila orcuttii. Next base: position 2,909,103 of record JAPDVR010000009.1, on the reverse strand, counting down.
TGCAGCTGAACACACAACACACAACCTCAGTCAGAGGAGGAACACACACTTCTGCAGCTGAACACAACACACAACCTCAGTCAGAGGAGGAACACACACTTCTGCACCTGAACACAACACACAACCTCAGTCAGAGGAGGAACACACACTTCTGCACCTGAACACAACACACAACCTCAGTCAGAGGAGGAACACACACTTCTGCAGCTGAACACACAACACACAACCTCAGTCAGAGGAGGAACACACACTTCTGCAGCTGAACACACAACACACAACCTCAGTCAGAGGAGGAACACACTTCTGCACCTGAACACAACACACAACCTCAGTCAGAGGAGGAACACACACTTCTGCAGCTGAACACAACACACAACCTCAGTCACAGGAGGAACACACACTTCTGCAGCTGAACACACAACACACAACCTCAGTCACAGGAGGAACACACACTTCTGCAGCTGAACACACAACACACAACCTCAGTCAGAGGAACACACTTCTGCAGCTGAACACACAACACACAACCTCAGTCACAGGAGGAACACACACTTCTGCAGCTGAACACACAACACACAACCTCAGTCAGAGGAGGAACACACACTTCTGCACCTGAACACAACACACAACCTCAGTCAGAGGAGGAACACACACTTCTGCACCTGAACACACAACACACAACCTCAGTCAGAGGAGGAACACACACTTCTGCAGCTGAACACACAACACACAACCTCAGTCAGAGGAGGAACACACACTTCTGCAGCTGAACACACAACACACAACCTCAGTCAGAGGAGGAACACACACTTCTGCAGCTGAACACACAACACACAACCTCAGTCAGAGGAGGAACACACACTTCTGCACCTGAACACAACACACAACCTCAGTCAGAGGAGGAACACACACTTCTGCAGCTGAACACAACACACAACCTCAGTCAGAGGAGGAACACACACTTCTGCACCTGAACACACAACACACAACCTCAGTCAGAGGAGGAACACACACTTCTGCAGCTGAACACACAACACACAACCTCAGTCAGAGGAGGAACACACACTTCTGCAGCTGAACACACAACACACAACCTCAGTCAGAGGAGGAACACACACTTCTGCACCTGAACACAACACACAACCTCAGTCAGAGGAGGAACACACACTTCTGCACCTGAACACAACACACAACCTCAGTCAGAGGAGGAACACACACTTCTGCAGCTGAACACACAACACACAACCTCAGTCAGAGGAGGAACACACACTTCTGCACCTGAACACAACACACAACCTCAGTCAGAGGAGGAACACACACTTCTGCACATGAACACACAACACACAACCTCAGTCAGAGGAGGAACACACACTTCTGCACCTGAACACACAACACACAACCTCAGTCAGAGGAGGAACACACACTTCTGCACCTGAACACAACACACAACCTCAGTCAGAGGAGGAACACACACTTCTGCACCTGAACACAACACACAACCTCAGTCAGAGGAGGAACACACACTTCTGCACCTGAACACAACACACAACCTCAGTCAGAGGAGGAACACACACTTCTGCACCTGAACACAACACACAACCTCAGTCAGAGGAGGAACACACACTCGAGGGTCCAGGACTCACGGTGGGGTTTCGGGCCCCTGCACCAACGTAATAACTTTTGGCCTCAAAGGAATTGGTTATTTTACTAAAACCAAAGTTTTCTTAGTGTCAAACTGAAACCAAAAATCAATTCTTGGGATTTAAGAATCAATATCGTTTATCCCAATGAAATCAATATTGCCAACTCAGCCCTAGTGTCCACTAGGCTTGCAGCTACGATAGACTGTGTTCAGAAGCAACACCGGTTACATCACTTGCCCACCGCGGCACCACCACCCTCCGTTGATTAGAAGTTTTTATAAAAAAAATAATAATAATAAAAAAATTGTTCAGTTAGAGAACAGACACTACAGTTAAAAACTGAACGTGTCTGCTTAATAAGCCGTGAGCTGAAGGAGTCGCAGCAGGAGTCACATCTCACCGCTCACGAGAGTGAGGAGCTGACCGACAAGATGACGACGGGATATTTGCTGTCAAAGCGAAATGTAAAAGCGTCAATTTAAGTGAATTTGTCATTGTACTGTTTTTTTTGTGTGTTTTACATTAAAAATATGCGAATTAACCCACTATTCAAGCAATCCACACCCGAATTGGAGCTAATTTGAAAGTGAAACTAAAATGCGCACGGCCGCACTGGCATTCATCGCGGGCGGAGCGAGCAGAACAGCGCGTTTTCAGTTCATTACTATGGAAAACACTCACTCTATTCTGCTCGTGCGGCAGTGTGCATTTTAGGGAAAAACACAACAACAAAACAGTGCTGCTCCGCACCGTTATGAATGCCCGTGTGGACGCGTGCATTTTACGTTTATTAAATGTAAATTAGTGATTTAAAAAACACCGCCAGTGATACCGGACACGTCAATTGACCGGTGGGAAAATATCCTCACCGTCACATCCCTAGCAGCATCTGGTGGTGAGGTTGTGAAATGCACCCAACAGAAGTTACCGTGGCCGACAGGAAGTGATGTCGTCATCTGAGACAGCGGAGAGTAGCCAGTTAAGCAATGAGGTTTCTTTACATAGATAAATTAAGAAATTAGGTTAGCTTAATTATTTAGTAAAATGATGTTATTGCGAATATTATTGTTACTGGTTCATCATTGTTTCATTCGCTGACTTTAGCAGCTTCTTTGAATGAACAACAGTGACAAAATTTGTCCGTTCATTGCCACCGTAGAAACATGTGGATGTATGGGGACCCGCGGTGTGTTCATTATGTAAGGTCTTTATACACCACTGAAAACATAGTCATGTATATGATATTGCATTTCTGTCAACTGATCCTCCTAAATATTACACAATGCACCTTTAACTTGTACACTTTCTGTTATTCTTTTTTTTTTAATGATTCACAGTTTTTCTCTTTCAGATTAACAAAACAGTACATTCTTTCTTCAAACATATGCGTTACATCAATCCCCTCTTATATTAGATCGCTATAACATCTGCAGAAACAAAACAATAAAATAAATGAATTAAATTAAATAAGAAAAAAAAGTGCACACAAAAAATAATTAAAGTAACATTATGAAAGTTATTCACCAAATCCGTCAAAGAAACTGGTATAGTGCGTCTCTGCACCAGCTCTGTTATTCACTGCTGAAATACAGGGTTCCTACACATTTTCCCTTTCAAAATGTCATACTTTTGCAGAATTAAATTTCCAAAGCTCTCGGTTTTTCAGACCACATTTATCATAATGCTTCATCATTATTTTCAGCATAATATTTGGTATAAAGTACAGTCATCTGTGCATCTCGAAGTGATAACATGCACGTTTATATTTTAGAAAACTGAATAGGGACAATATTCTGGAAAGCACAAATATTTTACCATACTCTGTTTTCTCTTTTCCATACTTATTCAGACCTGGAAATTACTCAAATCTAAATTCATACTTTTCCAAACTGCATAGGAATCCTGTGAGTTCTGCTTATTACAGGTCAAGCTGTCTGCTGTTTTGTTAAAGCTATGTGGAATGATTTGTGAGCCTCACTTTTAATGAGATTACAATTATAAATCACCATGTAGCTTTTTCTTCCCCAAGCAAAAGTGTGTGAACTTACAGCGGTCCCAGTCACATTACAGCTGAACACATTTACAGATCTTGTAGCATTTTTACAGCCATGACTATCTTCTTATAATAAGAATACATAATCTATGAACATTAGCAGTAAGATAACTGACTTCACTAAACACAGATGAGGAATAAACACGAGCTGAAGAGTTGAGAGCGCGCGCTCGTGCGCGGCTGGTCTTACCGTTCCCGTGCGCGCGGCCCGGTGCAGTGACGCTCTTCGCGACGCTCGCGGCACCATCATCATCGCGATCGCACGCGTCCCGCGCCTCCGCCGCTCTGCGGGAGGCCGTCGAGCTCTTGCTGGTCTTCGCAGGCATGATGAACGGCACCTGAAGAAGAAGAAGAAGAGCTTTGTTTACACTTCTCAGCTCTCGGGTAAAAAAGTAACAGTAACATGATCTGAGATGACAATACACGAGCTCACTGTCAAACCCGACCGAGCTGCATCGCTCGAGAAAGTGTGCGTGTGTGTAACGAGCTGCCTTCACTAGTGTCGTGTTTGTGAGGTAACCCTGATGACGAGCGCGCACACGCATGACAACACTAAACACGTCACGCGTCTGACAGCTTTGACAGAGTTCACTGTCTGCATATCTGCTAACGTTATATGTTTGCTTTCCTAACATACAAACCAATAACAAGAGCAATACATCATGTATTCTCCAAGTGCTTAAAATAAAATAAGATATAGTGGAACATATATAGTGGTACTACATAACTTAGGCGAATAGTAGAATTAGAAGGACACGTTTTGTTTCAGGATACTAATCACTTAAAGCTAAACATTATTATGCTGCAACCGAGAAGCCAGTTTGTAAGATCGAGTAAAACTAGGTAACATATCCACATTTATGAACCCAAACCGTGAATTTTAATCGACCCGTTTATTAATGATAGCAGATAAATGCGTTTATGCGATCTGACGCTTCATTTGACGCGCGCATTAAAGTCACCATTTAACGTTAACGTTACCTCTGTCTGGTTCGGCTGATTTCCCGCTCGCTCGTCGAGTTTAATCCGAGTGGAGTTCCTCTGAAACGGATTCACATGTATTGAGTGTTCAGAGAGTAAAACGAGGGAAAGTTTGCGCCCGTTCACTTCCCAGTGACTGCTGAAATCTCACTCGTAAATGGCGCGTAAACTGAGTGTGACGAACCCGAGTCCGTTGTGACCCGCGCAGTGCTTCATGGGAACATCACGTGTCACGTGACCGGACAGTTGTTTGTTTGTTTTAGCGACAACAAGCACACTGAGCATGTACTAAAGTCGAATCAATGGCATTTTATTTAAAAACAGTATAATTTAGGTTTCAAATGAAAAAAAGAGGCCATAGCGTTAAAGAAAAATAAATAAATACACACAGATTTTTTTTCTCTAATCAATAAATAATTTAGCAAATCTTACATAAATCACGAAATTTGTTCCAGAAAAAACGTAGAATAAAAAACTGAGAATGATTAATAAAACAGAAATTGTTTAATATTATACACCGCTACGTCTCGTGAGAAGTGAGGCAGTAGGTTTGGAGGAGTTAAGTCTCGCGAGATGTGGAGCAGCGTTGTTTTAACGCCTGTTCACTTCCTAGTATATACTGCAGGGAAAATAACCCGTAACATAACAAAAAGAAGACGATCGGGAGATAATGTATACGACTAGTGTTTACTCAGAAGTGTTCTCCCTCAACATAGATAGCCTCAAGATCATTTAATGTTTTTAAAGCTATTTTATTCAGAAGTTGCTCGCTAGCACGGAAGTGGTGGCGACGCGTTTCCGTGGCAACGGCGCCCTCAGTCAGTCAGGTAACGTTAAACAAACATGTTTCTTTCCGCTATTCTCCTCAAGATAGATGTCACATTTGAGTGGATTTTCATCGTTTCTTCTTATAAACAGGGAACTATATCGCATTTGAAGCACCAGAGAGACGCTGAATGATGCGGTTGAAAACATCTCTGCTGAAGGAACCCAAACATATCCTTTACATATCATATCATATCTCTCTAGAGTTTACACTGATTTCCTCTGATTGCATCTCTTATTTTGCTGTGACGATGATGATGTTTGGAACACACACTGCACGTCTTGGTCACTATAATATGTTTTGGTTCTTTCATTATTAAAGGTCTCCTGGAAATGTGACCAAAAATATACATACAGCAACTTGAACTTTAGTGCTGTAAACATGCTTTGTGACCCATCCTCTATTCTAAACTCTGTGTGAGTTTAGAGTTCTGTGGTCAGATGAAACACAACATGAGCTGTACAACAATAATCTTTAACCCATACATACAGTCAGCATTATGATGCTCTGAGGCTGTTTTACAAGCACACAGATGTAGTTGAACTACAGCAGTGCTCGAAGATTCAGTCAAAAGCTTGTGATGATGGACACCAAAAGTGCCTTAATGGAAGTAAAAATGCAGACAAATGTTGTTGTATGTCTGTATATTTTTCACCCAGCCGATTTGGTCCCATTTCCAGAAGATCCTCAATAACGTATATGAAGGATCAAAGATTTATCATTATAAACGGTTTGTAAACTTTTGAAGATTTGATCATAACGTTATAATGTATCATAATGTTGATTATTTTCCTCATATTCTCCATTGTTGCGGCTCCTCTCTTCCCAGTCTGTCAGTAACGCTCTGTTTACTTCCTGTCTCTATGAAGCCCCGCCTTCTGAAAAGCACACTGTGCTCTGATTGGTCGGCTGGAGCAGTGTGTTGTGATTGGTCGAGCGCTTTGAGTGTGTTTGGGAAATGTCCCGCCCCTTACCATAACCGCCAGTTTAAAGCCTGGTTCACACGGGACGATTTTAAAATTGTCGGCCGATTTTCCAAACCTGAGAGACCCCACACACGGCGATAAGAAATCATGGGTCTAACAGTTTTGGTCATACAGTGTGTGGTGCGCAGCCACACGGCAAAATCAACACATCACACACAAACCGATTAGACTCCTGAGCATTCCCAGGTCAGACGGAAAATCCCTCGAGATCAAACGTGACTTCAGAACGTAAATAATCATGGTGGACGAAGAGGATGCAGTGGCGATAGTTTGTAGTTTGTTTTTAACCGGAAAAAAAACGTTATCAAAAGAAAAGGCAATGGTCAAAGAAGTGTTAGTGTTCTGGTGCGCCATGCCGCCGGCTGTTTTGATTTTGTTTCCTGGTGCTTCCTCTGCGCCTCGTCACCTCGCTTTCTGATTGGCTACACGCCACAGTCCACAGGCTGCGTGCTAGTTTGTCCCCGGGGGACACCACACACGAGGAGAAATCGGGCCAAAAAACATGTTGGATATCCCCGATTTGAGTTCGGAGCGGTCCCGACGTCCTTCCGAGCAGACGAGAGCACTCTTAACACACCACACACGGCAGGAATATCTGATCAGATTATTTTACCATAATCGGAGCATCCTTAAGATTGTCGGAAGGGATAAATCGGGGCTAAAATCGGCCTAATTATCCTGCCGTGTGAACCAGGCTTAACACACATCTAACAAACACAACCAGGCCCCGCCCCTTTATTCTGCGTATGAATTATTTAAATGAGGAATATTGTGACGTGTTCGTTCCCGGAAGAAACTCAAGATACAATGGAGGCGTTTCAGGAGTTCAGAAACACTGACAGCAACATTACACACTAAAGCCCTATTGGGACTCAGTAAATGGTAATCTCAGTAAAACTAGCAGAAGTGTGAGAGTAACTCGATTTACTCCTGTCGTCACCCTCCTGTCGTCATGTGTGTATTACACTGTTTCCTGATATCACATGCGCAAGCACATATAACCTATATTTATAGATATAAACCAGTTAGGTCCGGTTGAACGATGTATTAAGTTCTGAGTGTGTTCTGTTGGTAATAGACACTTAGCTATCGCTAAAAGAAGTGTCGTGCCTCTAATAAGTGCTTTCGATCTTCTTTCTGCTCTGAGTGGTGTGGAAAACACTGCAGTTTTGCACAGATTTGACGTCGCAGCATCTAGAACGCAACTGAATGCTTCATCAAGCGCCTCCATACTTGAAAAAACGCAGTAAACTACTTTTAAACAGGAAATGATGGAATATTTACGTACATATTTACGGTGGGTCTATTCGCACGGGATTAGTATCACCTGAGGTCATTTTTCCAGACCTTTTTCCAGAAGGTAAAAGTCGCTGTAATCTTTACTGATATTGTCTGTAATGATTACTGAGATGCACATTCAGACAGGACTAAAGTCACTGAGAAGCTCTGGTAATAATCACTCTACCCCACCTCTCCATGTTAAACTAGTCCAGTCTGAAAAGGGCTTTAGAAAGAAGATGAACATGGAGAAAAGCAGAATAGGTGCTCTTTAAAACTCAGGTGTGCTTTCCTGTGAAACATGTTTGACTTCTGAGGCTGTGCTGGAGGTTTGTGAGTGTACAGGAGCGGTTTGAGCCCTTAACAGCGCTGCACACAGAGAGCTGGTGAGCGGTGTGGGATGGACCTCGGCGGATGAGCTGTACTCCTGCAGCGACGACCACCAGATCCTCCGCTGGAACCTGCTCTCCAACGACACCAGTGTGCTCGTCAAACTGCAGGACCACATCTATCCCATCGACCTGCACTGGTTCCCCAAGACCCTGAGCGGGAAGAAGCAAGCCGGGGCCGAGGTCTTCGCCCTCACCAGCACTGACGGTACAACCTCTGCTATGATCCGCCTCCTCACATGTGACATGTGCTGTGCGAGGTCAAAGATGACATACCATGAAAATCTGACTTTTTCCGTGTTTAAGTGCTATAATCGGGTCCCTGGTGCATCTACCAACCGAGAAAACATATAAAGTGAAACACAGTAACTTTGTTATGGGAAGCCTTTCTCTGCATGTGAAAAAATAAGCCGGTCAGATTTCGCTCTCCTTCTGACGTAGGAAGAGGATCTTACTGTAATATTACCGGCCCTTAATCTGCACGTTTACACCCACCAGCCGCTGTTGTGCCGAATTTTGACCTTGCCAAATTATTACCCCCCTAGCATTGGTAGGTTTAGGATTAGTTGTGGGGGAGGGGTTAGGATTAGGCAATCAGGTACTGACTTCAACGAGGGGGTTAATAATTTGGCAGGGGGTCGAAATTCGGCACAACACCGCCATTTGGTTTCGCAAGCGACAACAGTGACCAGTTCTAACGCACCGGCAGAAGAACCAGCAACACTTGTGTAGACACTTGTGTAGAAGTTCAACATGATGATGAGATGATCACTGTAACTCCACAACAAACACATAAATGTCTCCACTAACATTCAGAAACTCTTGCTGAGTCTCTCCGTAAGGCTGCACTCGCTACTGGTTATTCTGGGATTCTGGATGAGTGAGATTGGCCTGTTTTGTTATTGCTGGAGTTTCTGAAGTCTGTATAGACTCCGCCCTCTTCTGAAGGGAGGCGGAGCAAAAGCTCATTTGCATTTAAAGGGACACACACAAAAACGGCGCGTTTTTGCTCACACCCAAAAAGGGGCAAATTTGACAACCTATAATAAATGATCTGGGGGAATTTTGAGCTGAAATTTCACAGACACATTTTGGGAACACCATAGATTTATACCACATCTTGTGAAAAGGGGCATAATATGTGACCTTTAAACATACGATCTGTCAATGGTTGTGTTGTGCTTTGGGGTGAAATACGGGCCTCCAGTACTTAAATATGGCCTGTGTTCAAGTACTGGCTTTAAAGCTTTTGTTCAGAGCACATGCACTAAATATAGCACAGCGGAGGGCAGCAACATGCTGATTTGCAGTTTTAGCCCACCACAAATTACACAGAACACTCAGGGCTCTTTTAATACGCAGCGCCACTAAGTATACGCCTGGCTAGTGTCCTCGACATCTGTGTCTGTGCCCGACTGCCGTGTGTCTGCAGCGCTGCTCTGAGCGGCTCAGAGGAAACAAGGACGCACGGTATGGCGAGTTTTGCACAATTGGATAATATATATACAAGATTAAAAAGTCTACAGCTGAGTTTCAGTTGTGTCTGGCTGAATTTCTAGGTCATATTTCACCCCAGAAAAAACCCCATTAAAAAAACTATATTTATAAAAACTATACTATAAGTTTGTTACAACAATCTAACAATATTTTCATGACAGTTAAGCTGATATTTCCCCCAAATTTTCCCTGATGTTGTTTTACTTTCACATTCATTGGTAATACTCAGTATTTGCAAATCGCAATGATAGACTTTCTGTCTTTATACTGTCATCCCTTCAATTCAGTGATGTTTTACTTCTTTAAAGTCCCCCTGTGGTGAAAATCCAGTTTTTAATGTTGTTTATATGTCTATGTGGTGTTTTTAATGTGCTTTAAGACAAAACATGTGTAAATTCATAAGTCGACAGCATTGCTGAGTATTTTCTCCTTAAAACTGCAGTGAAACAAAGACAGTCTCAAAAACACGGTTTGAAATCGCTGGTGTTTCTGACGTCACAAACTACCTTGTAACCAATCAGATCAACGTGTGATCGTCAACCAGTGGATCTCTGAGTGAGTGAGTGGAGGCGGGGCTCATTTGCATATTCATAGAACCGCGCATACTAAATGAGGCAAGGGTGTCGAGTTACATTCAAGATATTTTAAGGCATGAAGACATTTTATTCAAGGAAAAAACTTTTAAAAATGTCATTTTGGTGATCAAAGATGAGTTTTAATGGATAAAATGATTGACTACTGCGACTCTTTAAGGCCAGTTCACACCGAGGATGATAACTACAACTATAAAGGTTTATGAATTATTCTGTGAGAATAGGGAAGTCCACACCACAGCTGCAATGATAACGACAAAATATCATTGGATCAGCCAATCAGAATCCACCGGACTTCAAAGAGCTGCAGTATTTAAATAGAGTTATCATTAGTTATTGTTCTTGCTGTGAGTTATGGGCCTTTACAGCACTATTATGCAGAGTTTCGTCACCGGTTTTCTCCACTCATCTCGTGTGTGTGATCAGGGGATGTGTCCTCGCTCTCACTGGAGTGTGTGCTGTTGTGTTGTGCAGGTAAACTCCACCTGGTGTCTAAATCGGGCCGCATAGAGAAGAGTGTGGAGGCGCATCGAGGAGCCGTTCTCGCTGGACGCTGGAATCATGACGGGACCGCTCTCATCACAGGTTAATCACTGTACACACACTCAACAGGCTGCAGACAACACACACAGCAATGATAAAACCACACGGTCACTGGATAAAACTACACGAGTCTAATGGAAGTTGTGTTCATGAAAATTACTAGTAATTGTTATAAATTATACACAAAAAAAACATTTAGCCTGTATATGACAATTCGTCCCCTTGGAATTATAAGGTTCTATCTGCGTTCTGAGCAGTTTTGAGATATTGAGCTTCAAAGTTTTTGCATTACATATAGGAAAATTTATATGGGGAACAAGTTTCTTTCAAACATGAAAATAACAGGGACCCTAAATGTATTCTAAATATACAATATCAAAATCCTCTCAAATTTTTAAATGTCTTTTTTTGAAATGGGTCAAATGCAGATAGAACCTTCTAATTCTAAAAAAACACTTTTCGCTTAGAATTATAAGGTTCTATCTGCCAAAACATTATTTGAACATGAAATATAAAATTAATGTTGTAACAATATCTCAACATGTGTTAGAAAGTTAAATTGTATCCTTTCTATGACATTTATTTCATATTTTTTAGCACTTCCATGTATTTAGGACATTTCAAATTAAGCAAGGTAGGTCTAAATATTTTGTCCAGTGCAGAATCTTAATTTTCGTTACCAATTTGGTGGGTAATTAAACACATTATTGCAGAAATTGTTACTTTAATCTTTCTTTTGTTTAGACAGAAAGCAGCTACTGTAATACATCTGAGCAGGACTTTATTCCAGCTAAAGTGGGCCAGGTATAATGGCTTTCTCTCTAGACATCAGTATGGCTGAAATAACATGCTAACGTTTATTGTTGTAATTAAGACTCCATCAATGAAATTGTTAACTATTTGACCTTTAAGGCTTAATATTGTAAAAATTAAGACATTTTAAGACTTTAAAAACTACAAGAAAATCGACATGCTTCAGCAAATTAATTCATAAAGTTTAATAATCATTGAAAAATGATTCACTGACTATATGATCACAAAAAATGTCAGACTAATTTTTTAATCACACACACACTCTCTCTCACTCACACACACACACACACACACACACAGGTTTGTTTTGCTATCCTTGTGAGGACATTCCATTGGCGTAATGGATTTTATACTGGACAAACTGTATATTCTATCCCCCTACACTACCCCTATCCCTAAAACTACCCGTCACAGGAGACATTATGCATTTTTACATTTTTAATAAAACACTGCTTAGTATGTTTTTAAAGCCATTTGAAATATGAGGACGTATGAAATGTCCTCATAAATCACGTTCAAATTGTAATACCAGTGTAATACCCATGTCATTATACACATTTGTGTCCTCACAAATCACAAAAACACGCACACACACACACACACACACACACATACACACACACACACACACACACACACACACACACACACACACACACACGCGCACACACACACACACACACACACACACACACACACACTGTCACACACTTTCACACACACACACACACACACACACACACACACACACACACACACACACACACACACACACATACACTTTCACACACACACACACACACACACACACACACACACACATACACACACACACACACACACACACACACACACACACACTTTCACACACACACACACACACACACACAAATGTTTTTTTTTTAATATTCCATTTACTCACTGCATATTTGTATAATTCAAATAATAATAACTATAATAATAATAGTTATTAATAATAACCTCATTGATAATTAATAATAATAACCAATACACTATAAAGAAAATGGCCAAATTGAAGCCACTTCATAACACTACACAATTTAGTGAATCTTTAATTTACTGTAAATGTATAGCATTATGCCTTTATGGGGTTTCTTTTTGTCTTCAAGGAAAAAGCTGGCGACATGACATATAAAGTTGATTCTGATTGGTCCTCTTCTGTGCATTCGAAGTGCTGATTGGCTCACGCAGATAGAACCTTATAGAGCCAAGTTAGAGTTCGATTTTGTAGATAGAACCTTTTTGTTTTTTCAATAAAAAGTCCCACAATGTACACAACTTAAAAAAACACATCACATAATGTAAATAAGTTGTCACCGAATAAGAATATGTGAATAACTCAATTTTGACAAAAATGTCAGATAGAACCTTATAATTCCAAGGGGACGAATTGTCTGTTGTGTTTTGAGCTCTGATCAGTAAGTTACTCTAAGAATCTGTTTGTGTAGGAAATATGAAATTGATAAATTGAAATGGATAGTTCATTTCGACTGACCTCTACTGATCCTGTTGTTCCAAACCTGTATGACTTTATGACTGTATCAATCAAAAACGTGATTGAAAGTCATGCCACAGTGCATTCAGTGAGCAAGACAAAGACGACTGGTCATACAACATGAACAATGTTTGATTGAACTGTCAGATTAGTTATTGTGTAGCTCTTGTTTTCAGACACCCGTCATACAGACATGCTTTTCATTATCCAGTTAGTTCCTCATAGATAAGGTCAAGTCCCACTCTAGTTTTTTCTTTGTTGATTATACTACTTCACATTATTAAAGTAAAATGGGTACAAGCTGAATTTAAGCACACAGGTCAGATTTGCATAGTAGACTGTTTACAAGGATGTTGTTTTTCTTTGTGTGTGTGTGTGTGTGTGCGTGTGCGTGTGCGTGTCTGTGTCTGTGTCTGTGTCTGTGTCTGTGTCTGTGTCTGTGTCTGTGTGTGTGTGTGTGTGTGTGTGTGTGTGTGCGTGTGCGTGTGCGTGTGCGTGTGCGTGTGCGTGTGCGTGTCTGTGTCTGTGTCTGTGTCTGTGTCTGTGTCTGTGTCTGTGTCTGTGTCTGTGTCTGTGTCTGTGTCTGTGTCTGTGTCTGTGTCTGTGTCTGTGTCTGTGTGTGTGTGTGTGCGTGTGCGTGTGCGTGTGTGTGTGTGTGTCAGCTGGTGAAGATGGACAGCTCAAGATCTGGTCTAAGAGTGGGATGCTGAGGTCAACCCTAGCCCAACAAGGTACACACACACACACACACACTCTCACACACACTCAGACACACACACATGCGTTCACACACACTCTCACACACACTCAGACACACACACACACACACACACACTAACCCGACCCCTAAACCTACCCATCACACAAAACATTCTGCATTTTTACATTTTCAAGACATTTTCAACTCATTCTGTTTGATTTATAAGCTTGTTTACCTCAGTGTAGGTCCCACAGTGACACGAGTAAGTCCCCATGAGTCTGTGTGCATTCAGGTTTAAGTCCCCACCGGGATAGAAAAACATGTACACACACAGACGCGTGTGCACACACACACTCACAAACACTCATGGTTTGTCTTAAAGCACATTAAAACACCACATCATAACTTCAGCAGAAGAAAGTCCTGGACATCACATAAAGTGCTTCTAAACCTTTAAAACCCGTGTTTGGTTCAGACTTCTGACAGTTAGAGAGAACTGCACTGAACCTGTGCTCAATAGTGTGATCACTAGAGCTGCAGTATAATGAGCTTTATCATGACTAAACTGACTCACAGCGTACAATAAAGCCCACTGTTTACTGAGTGTACTTAGAGTAATTAGTAAAACTTGTGTTTAATTTACTCGTCCAGCATGATTAACTCATGTAGAGTTGAGTCAGGGGCAACATCTGCTGCTGGGAGACATCACACACACACTTATGGAACAGCTTGACACATGTTAGCCCAAGCAGAATTCCCAACGACCCAAACAGAGTTGTCTGAACAATACTGCTGAAACATTCCCAGCATGCACTGCAACATGAATAAATCATAGGATCATTGTTTCGCTGTTTGCTGACTTTTCATACCTTGTGGTGTTGTGATGTTAAGAGCTCATGTTTTTACATTTGTTGATTGTCACAATTCTTGAGGTTTATGTACAACTTTGTAAAACTTTATCCATTGCTGAGTATTTTCTCCTTAAAACTGCAGTGAACCAAAGACATGCTCAAAATCACAATTTGAAATCGCTGGTGTTTCTGACGTAACCATTCACGTCCCGAAGGGGGGTTGGGCTTTGGCATATCATTACCTCTGAATGATCTCGGTATATTTTTCTGTTGATATAAAAAATTGGGTAGATTTAGCAATATAGCGGGTGTATGATGTTTATTACGATGTTATGATGAACTACATGCATTTCAGTCAGGACCACTATCGTCAAATACGATTGACAGTTAGCATACAGTTTGGATTGGCGGTATAGTTCTGTTCTGGGCAGCCTAGCATGGATAAGATCAGCGAGAGCAGCAATAACCCCCCTTAGGGTAAACAGAACAGAACCAGCATGAATGTAGTGCAGATATCATTAATTCAAGATTTTAAAGTACAACATAATTCGAGAACTTATTCTGACTCGAGGGGAATCAGACCTGATCCTGACTGAGACAGGTGGAGCTGGGGAGGGAGGAGGGTAATGCGCTTCTGAGAAACGCGACAGCTGCTGATATTACTGAAGAGCTTATATATGTGTACAGTGATAGGCCTCGTATTCCTATAGGAAGAGGATCAGCTGAGAGTCACTGATGAGAGCTTGGCTAGCCAGAACTGACGCTACATACAACGTTTACATGCGTTGTGTTTGTGGAGTAAGCAGCTTGCTCTGCACTGTTTCTTACTTTAGTGATCCCACACACACACACACGTGTTCTCCACCAGAAACCCAGGCGTGCTGCACCGCTTCCTCCTGATCCCTTAATTGGCGTAAGAAAAACAGCAAACCCCTGAAATAAGCTGTTTCCTAGCGTTCACATTTAACTCCCTGCTTATGTATGGGGCAGTGTCTGCTCATATGAGAAGTGAGCGGGTTAACTCAGTGTGTGTGTTATGATGGTGAGGAAGGAGAACCCAGGCGCAGACAGAGTACACTAAACACACGATTTATTGATGACAAAAAGGGGAAAATAATGCCCACGATGGGGTAAAACAAGACAAGGCAGAGGATGACTAACTAGACTATGATTTAGACAGATGACTAGACGCTAACTAACAGCAAATACACGAACAGGATCTTCACAGGACTCGTAACTAAGACAAGATACTCACAGGTAATATTTATCAATGACTCAGACGTAACTAAAGCAAACAAAGGCAGGATTTCACAGAGTGTAACACCACAGCAGGTTTCACAATGAACCGACACAGGACAGCAAACACAAGGGGATGATATAGGGAGACAAGACTGAAGCTGACTAGAACAATAATGACAAGACGAGGATAACAAGGGGGCGGGGTTACGTAACAAGACAACACAAGCACATGGCCCAAGCAACAGGCCATGCGCTTGTACACAAAACATGGGTCTGCCATGATCCTGCCACAAGACCAGGGAAAATCAAGGACATGATGGCAGAATCATGACAGTGTGTGTGTGTGTGTTTGACAGGGACGCCGGTGTACTCGGTGGCCTGGGCTCCAGACTCGGGACGGGTTCTGTACACGTCGGGGCGGCAGCTCGTGGTGAAGCCACTGCAGCCCAGCTCTAAAGTCCTGCAGGTACACACAACACTCACACCATCAACATCATCACTGACACACAGGTGCATCAGCGCAACATACGCCATTCTCTGACCATTAACAACACCAAGCTGGAGGAAAACTGCCAAACATGTTTGAGTCAAGGAAAAAGCACAGCCCATCACAAGTAGTTTCTGTATTATCTGTAAACAGTTATAAAATCTCTGTTAGGTGTAAGCAATATAACAGTTACCCATATATCAGTTCAAATTTCTTAACCGGTAGAAGTTTTCAGGTATCAATTCTCAGAGCCATGGCAAAAAAATCATATTTCACCTGATTTGACTGAGTTTACAGTCCTAATGAGATTTAAAAAAGGCTGTGTCACTCAAAATAACGGGAGTAACCATTTTTCTGTTGTGTTGTTCTTGTGAACTGCACATAAATACAATTCAATTCAGTTCAATTCAGCTGATCAACGGTGTGCTGTTAGTGAACATCCCACCGGCACACTACGCTGATGAGATGAGTGTGTAAACACACTGTCCCCTCAATAACACAGCAGACCGCTAGAGAAGACAGCAGCGAAGACATGTTACACGTGTTTGTATATTTATCAGTTATTTTTAAGCTTTTTTTTTTAACTCCATGCCATGTCTTTGGAGCGGGATTTTTTGGTTGTAAAAACATAAACAGAACAT
Source organism: Gila orcuttii (assembly GCA_026230005.1). Lineage (NCBI taxonomy): Eukaryota > Metazoa > Chordata > Actinopteri > Cypriniformes > Leuciscidae > Gila > Gila orcuttii. Next base: position 2,892,067 of record JAPDVR010000009.1, on the reverse strand, counting down.
TCTTAGAATTTTATTATTTAGTTCCCATATATAACCAAACATGAACCCAATACTAACGTTAGGAGAACGCCGTGCGTTCGCTGGGTAAACGGTGATGTAGTCATGTCACATGACTAATCGTGATGATTGAGTTGGATGGGATGGCTGGAGATATGTCTGTGTTTTTGTTATAGTGGTTATAGTGCACAATTAATCAAACTTTCCTGGAGTTTCTTTCACGCTTTACAGCAGAATCATGTACTTTAGTGACTAGAGAAGCAGTTACAGGAGTGTTAAACACACACCGTATCCAGTGGATTCTGAGTCCTGGAACTCATGGTCAGATGATGCTTAAAGGGTTAGTTCACTCAGAGAGGAAAATTACTTTTAATGACTAGAGAAAGACATCATTAAAGTAATCCATGTGACGTGTGGTTTAACCTCAGTTTTATGAGGTTCATTTACAAAATATGAATCTCCAGCCCGCGTTCAGGAGAGCACCACGACGCATGCGCTGCATGTTGTGTTGATGCGAGAGCAGCCATTGTTGTGTAAATGTGCGTCAGAGATCAATATTTTGTAAATTATGTTTTTTTTTGCACAACCAAAGCTCTCGCGTTGCTTTATAAAATTGAGGTTAAACCATTGGAGTCACATGGGTTACTTTAATGATGTCTTTACTACCTTTCTGGGAAAGTGGTAGTTGCGTAGACTGTCAATGGAGGGACAGAAAGCTCTCAGATTACATTAAATATATCTTCATTTGTGTTCTGAAGATAAAGGAAAGGCTTATGGGTTTGGAACGACATGAGGGTGAGTAATTATTGACAGAATTTAATGTCATCGAGACCACTTTGGTGTATTCATATACATGTCAAACATATCTACAAATTCCCACCAGAGCATGATGACACTCATAGGCTGTTGCTGTGCATGTGTTTCTGAGTGCTCTGGTCAAACTCAGAAGTCACAGCACAGCTCTTCTCAACAAGACACACAATCATTCCTGTACAACATAACTGAAAATATTCATTGAATGCATTGTGAGTCGCTTTATATAAAAGCATCTGTCAGAAATGTAAATGACAGTGTAATAACAGCACTCATGATCGTACGTCCCTGTGCCTGCAGTGGAAAGCTCATGATGGAGTCATTCTGAAGGTGGACTGGAGTGCCGTCAACGATCTCATACTGTCAGGAGGAGAAGACTGCAAATATAAGGTCAGCACATGTTGATAATACAATACCAACAAGTTGTTATATTGCTCTCTATGAAGACAGTAAAAGGCACTTGATCTCAGGCCGTGTGCATGTGCACTGATCACTCGGGTTCACTGATGTTCCTGTGCATTCACATTGACATGGTTACTATTAAAGCTGCAGATTATTGAGCCCTGTACAAAGCATTCATCACGGTGCTCACATTCCAGTCGGGGCCTGACACAAACGCTCGTTTGCAGTGGCCATGATCCGTTGGTAAAACAAAACTTCAAGTTACAAGCAGAAAGGGAGAGTGGCAGAGCGTGGCAGTGATATATCAGTGTCAGACTGGCTGCTCAGAGATGGTGATGACTCAAGGGCCAGATTTACTGAACAGGGCACATTAGTGTGAGAGTGCAATCCCATGAAGAGTATGATCAGTGTTGACCTCTGACCTGCAGGTGTGGGACAGCTATGGGCGTCTGCTGTTCTGCAGCTCTCCTCATGATTACCCCATCACGGCTGTGGCCTGGGCTCCTGACGGAGAGCTGTTCGCCATGGGCTCCTTCCACACGCTCAGGCTGTGTGATAAGACCGGGGTAAGGGGACCGTCCTCTCTCACACAGCAACTACACCACTAGTGTACTCACCTGGGTGATCCTCTCAAACCTTCTCCATTCACTGACAAACTCTCTGTTTTTAATTAAAGTTGGAATGAAATGGAAAATGGAAATCTATTTTCTGAATGCTTCTTATTGACCTTATAGTGAACTATTCATCCATGCATAACGAACACAGTGATAAAAGCTTCAGCCATTATCGTGAAAATGTGATACCATCGCATGCCTATACTTATATACATATATATTAACAGATCATGCCATTTCCACCTCATTATCTAACATATCCAGTAGGAATCTGTGCCTGTAATAGTTTATGAAAGTGAAAGTAATTTCTTTCTCATGGTAAGTGCTTACTGTAATCCTGGATAATTTTAACTCTCATCAAACCCATTGTAGCGTGCTTTCGGCCACACTCAACTGTGTGTGTGTGTGTGTGTGTGTGTGTGTGTGCGCGCGTGTGTGTTTGTTTTTGTGATTTGTGAGGACACAAATGTGTATAATGACATGGGTATTACACTGGTGTGTGTGTGTGTGTGTGTGTGTGTGTGTGTGTGTGTGTGTGTGTGTGTGCGTGTGTGTGTGTGTGTGTGCGTGTGTGTGTGTGTGTGTGTGTGTGTGTAGTGAAGGGCTAAAGCTGTGAGGGTTCATATTGTGTGTGTGCGTGTGTGTGTGTGTAATGAAGGGTTAAAGCTGTGAGGGTTCATATTTTGTGTGTGTGTGTGCGTGTGTGTAGTGAAGGGTTAAAGCTGTGAGGGTTCATATTGTGTGTGTGCGTGTGTGTAGTGAAGGCTTAAAGCTGTGAGGGTTCATATTGTGTGTGTGTGTGTGTGTGTGCGTGTGTGTAATGAAGGGTTAAAGCTGTGAGGGTTCATATTGTGTGTGTGTGTGTGTGCGTGTGTGTAGTGAAGGCTTAAAGCTGTGAGGGTTCATATTGTGTGTGTGTGTGTGTGTGTGTGCGTGTGTGTAGTGAAGGCTTAAAGCTGTGAGGGTTCATATTGTGTGTGTGTGTGTGTGTGTGCGTGTGTGTAGTGAAGGGTTAAAGCTGTGAGGGTTCATATTGTGTGTGTGCGTGTGTGTAGTGAAGGCTTAAAGCTGTGAGGGTTCATATTGTGTGTGTGTGTGTGTGTGTGTGCGTGTGTGTAATGAAGGGTTAAAGCTGTGAGTGTTCATACGGAGTGCTGTGTCAGCGGTTCACTGCATTAACCCCCTCAGTAAAACACACACGAGTGCCAGAGCACAAATACACGTCTCAGTTCAGATACACATCACAGATGCAGTACAGATGTCTGTACTCCTGATGTAACACATTTTGAGTGATCTGTGTGTGTGAAATGTGGTGAGTCAGATAAACAAGCTTGCCTTCAGTGCTTATTAGAGTTATTAGACTGTCAGAGTGACTGAGACGAAGCCTTCTCCTCTGATTCATTAGGCTTGTGTTTTATCAGCCGCAGGTTCTCTTGCAGGATCCAGTTTCAGCTCAGATGAAGCTGCTCAGTTCCTGCTGTTGAAGTGATGCGTCAGTGACAGCGCCAGCGTGTCTCTCTGAGTTTATACTGATATGATATTCATTCTTGTTCAGTGAAGTGTCATTCAATCAAGATTACGGTTTACAGCTGCCATGATCAACTAACCATCGCACTACATTCAGCTCAAGTGCTGAACATTGTAACTAATCACAGATCTGTTATTATCGAGCTCGGTAGTGTACAATATCTCAAGTGTACATGTGTGTGTGATGTAGTGAGTCCACATGCAGTAACACACTAACCAGTGTGACTCGTTCCTGGGATGTCAGTGGCTTCTTCTTCTTCAGTGATGACTGAATTAACCCACTCAGTTTGCCATGCGTGTGTTGTGTGGAGTCAAACGGGTTTCACCGTAGGGTTAGACTTGACAAATCTGCCCTTACAAAAAACAAGTATACTCCAAGCTCATTTATTAAGTATAGCTAAGTAAAGTTCAAGCATATTTGAAGTATTCTTTAAATAAACATACTAAAATCAAATAGTAGTAAACTTGTAAGTGTACTGTTTCAGTAATACTTGGGACTAAATTGGTCCACTTTTTAGTGTATAAAACGGTATACTTTAAGTGTAACAGTTGTAAACTAGTTGTATACTCAAAGTTTACTACTAAGTTTTTAACAATATTACAAATTAACGTATAGGTTTACTGATAGTGTACTAGTTAAATACTTGTAGCACATTTTTAGTTTATGAAAATACACTTTGAAGTGTACTGTCAGTAAACTAATAGATTAGTAGATTTATACTGCAAGTATACTTTTTCTTTAAGTGAACCTAACTTCATATTTATATAGCTTACTATTTATAGATGAATTGTGCAATTTAAGTATACTACTATGTAGGTATTAATTTTTATACTTTAAATATACCTTTAACTGTGCTTTAACTCTTTAACTGTACTTTAACTCTTTAGTTTTAACTGTATTTTTAAAAAAAGTAGCCAGAATTTTGATCATTTTCACAAAACTTTCATGGCCCAGAATATATTATCTGTATCTGAACATATATCAGAAGAAGGAACTGAAAGTACAGTAATTATATTCCCTTGCCCCTGTAATACATTTTAGTCACATTTATTTATATAGCACTTTATACAACACATGTATAGAGATCATGTGTGAAAAGGACCTTTTCAAAAACACAGCTAAATCAGTTGTTGTAACATCAGCAGTATGAGCATGTTCAGTGTCAGGACGCCCTGCTCTGGGCCAATAAAGCTCTGTCTGAGCAGTTTACAGCAAGATATTAATCATTAGTTAGATATTGTCCCAGCCAGGATAGTGAAGAAAGTTTTCAACAGTTTTTGGGGCGAGTTTACTCAGTTTAATTAATTCTTGTCTTAGTCTAGGTTGTGTCCCAACTGCATTTAAACATGCTGTGGTCAGGCCGCTACTTAAAAAGCCAAATCTTGACCCTTCAGTATTATCTAATTTTAGACCAGTTTCTCATTTGCCTTTTCTATCAAAGGTTTTGGAAAAAGTTGTTTTTATACAGTTACAAGCCTTTATGCAGAAAAATTCCGTGCTTGAAAATTTTCAATCTGGTTTTAAATCACGTCACAGTACTGAGTCAGCACTGCTCAGAGTTCATAATGACATTGCCTTGTCTGTGGATGCCGGCAATCCTGCTGTTTTAGTGCTTTTGGACCTCACAGCGGCCCATGCAGTCCTCCTCTCTTGCCTTGAGCATCGTGTGGGCATTCGAGGTTTGGCTCTTCAGTGGTTTAGCTCCTATTTAGCAAATAGGAGCTTCTCAGTTATGATTGGTGAATGCTCCTCGTCAGCTGCTCCTCTGACTTGTGGGGTACCCCAAGGTTCAATTCTTGGCCCAATCCTGTTTTCTTTATATATGTTACCGTTAGGGAGTGTTATAGGAAAGCACAACCTGTCCTTTCACTGTTATGCTGATGATTTGCAGATTTATTTGCCTTTAACCCTCTGGGGTCGGCGGTATCGCCGGCGATACCAGCTCACTTTTTTCCTTATCAGTGCAAATTACTCTGTTGATTTTGATCTTACATATAAGTGCTGTACATCATTACATCCTGTTAAGTGTCTATTTTTTTGTGGTTACTCACAATAAAAACAAAGTGTTGTGCTTTTCGTCAAATAAAGAAAAATAAACATGATGCGCGTTTTACCTTCTCTCGTCAGTGAGGTTCATTCTGAAACTCGTCCGAAAAATGAACTGTAACTCTGTCAATACTTGTCACAGAGATACGAGAGATTTCTCTTTATGAAGAAGCTGAAATTCTCTTCTTTTAAATTAAGTAATTTATATATAAAAAACAAATATTCTCAGTTTATGTAATCTGTATGAAAAGAGAGAGATGTCAGTATTTTTCTTTCCAGCTCATTATACCTCATTACGCGTTAATGTGCCACGCCCACGGAGAGCGCGCCGGTATTCAAACGCAAATGATCTAAGGCAAGCCATTCAAACATGCCAACGCCCACCAGCTGGATTATAAAACACATCGTGTTTAGTAAGTTTCTTACTACCGCTGTGTACACAGCGAATCCCTACCCTGTGAGGAATAATACTATCTAATAACCCTGGAAAATGTACCAGAAGTGCTGGTTGTTTCATTTCGAGGAGCAAGGATCCAGCTGATGTAGTAAGTCATTTATTCTTAAATGCTTTGTTCTAATCACGATATTGGATAGTGTCTGTAAACCGCAAAAAGACTGTTTAAATATGAATTGCGTGTCTGTGTGTAGGCTAAATGATGAATGAACGGCACAGGCGCGCGCGCTTTGTTTAACGTTACTACAGTTATACAGCGCGTGTCTGTGTCGTTCATTCACTCTCGCATCTACATTAGTAAACATGTTATTAAATTTACATGAACACATCCAAACTATATTGCTATAGCCTACTAAGATGAGTAAAAATAGACTGAAATATGTTTAAATAAAATGTCTGTATGAGCAACAAACTGCAAATTAACATTATGCTTATATATCATACACAATATGTTACAGACTAAATATGAATGTTTAGACAAGATTTTGTGATTAGTTTTGGATAGATTATAAAGTTTTGACTGTAAAAAAAGACTACTGTAGTAAGTTTTTTTTTTCATTCTCAAGTGAATCGCGTTTCTGTGTGTGAATGAATGATCCGCTTTTAGCGAACTATATTGCTATACTGAGATGAGTAAAAATCGACTGAAATATGTTGAAATAAAATGTATTTGTATAAGCAACGTATTAAACTGCAAATTAACATTTATATTTCTTATATATCTTATATAAACGAAAGACCTATGTTACAGACATATGAAAGACAACATTTCGTTTTCTAGTTTTGGATAGATTATACATTTTTCCTCTAAAATATTTGCCACCTCAAATAAGCTTTTGTTTGCCAATTTTTGCTCATATGTTAAATAGCCTATAGTATGTTTTGTAAAAAATAATCAAATAATATGTTATTATGTGTTTGTTCCAATGTAGCCTAGGCTATATCCAAAGTAATGAATCCTTAACTTTGAAATATGTATGATAAAATGTATACTTTAGTTTTTACAAAGAAAGATTGCACTTGAATTGTTGTTGTAATTGTAACATTTTTAATTAAAAAAAAATATTTACAAGGTAGATGTAAACAAACTATTAAAAAGTAAATATAAGCCTTTTCTTTAAATAATTTTTATTGAGTTTTATTAGTGACAAATTTGGGGAGAGGATACATATTCCAAAACTGAAAATACAGTATGAGAATTAACTGCACAATTACTAGACATGGAAAAAAAAAAAAAAGGTTGCTTCCAACTGTGAACCAATTTGGTAGAATATATATATATATACACACATATATATTGCTCTTGCATTCTTTCTTGTGGCTCAGTGACACACCTGAATGAATGGCCCATTAAGTATCCGGGCCCCATTTACCACTTTTCCACCAAAGCATTTTGAGAGCCGGTTCGGAGCCGGTGCCTGCGCGCGAACCAGTTCTTTGTGTTTCGACAGCCAAAGAACCGGTTCTCGGCCAGGAAAACTGGTTCCAAAGCGGCACCAACTCTTTGCTGGACTGGAACCGTTCTTTTACCACGTCATGCTTACGTCGGGGGCTGGGGGCGGGTTTAGATGTGTTCTAAACATCTTTTCTGACCATAAAATAGGATCGCAAAGCCCGGAACATTTGCAGAAACACGATGTAGTCCGCCTTTGTAATTGTTATGCTTGAATTTGGCGCAAGCGTTTCTATTTTTTTTATTTTTTTGAAAACATTATAACTAAGCAAAGAAGAAAACAGTCACAATATAGAACAAATAAATGGAAAGGGAAAAAAAGACACAAAACAGGGGTACATAACTAATCAGAAAAGATTACATATCAAAGGAAAAGATTAAAAGACTTACATATTTCAATTGTTTTTGAAGCCTTCTTGGTACACGAGTTAGAGATAATCCCAAAGTAATGTTGTACTTGCAAGCGTTTCTAGCTAAGACGTATGGCGACGTACACAGTGACGTAACGACGTCGTTCGCTGGCCGCTCTAGTCAGTGGAAAAACAAACAGGTTCTGAAAAGGTTCGCAAGTTGAACCAACTCCGAACCAGCACCAGTTCCGAACCAGTTCTTTTTTGGTGGAAAAGGGGTAATTGTCTCCTCAGGTGTGAACCACTAAATATGCATGATGGTGTTGAAATCGTTGACGCCCCTTGCGCATATTGCCTTTCCAAACAAAAAGTGTCTTACAAAATTTAAATCAATGTATTGTTTTATGTGAATGATTAGGCAGGATGATTTTCACATCATTTTGAAGAAAAAACTCTAGGCAACGACATCCATTAGTCAAAAGTCTTGTGGACACATATTTAGTATGTGTTTTGTGGCCTTATTTCAGAAACTTTATTTTTTATTTTTTTCAATAACCATGCATAAACAATATTCCCTCAAAAATACAAACATGTACATACATGTTGCTCACATATTATGGTAGCCCCGTTTGTGCTAAATAGAGTGTAATTACACCTAAGCAACTGAAAAAAGCACAAATGTCAGAGCATGTCAGAGCATCTCAAGGACCCCAAAAATCCTTTAGACCCCAGAGGGTTAAAACCGAATGATAGTGTCGCACTTGACTCCACTTAGTTGCATTGATGATATTGAGTTGTGGTTGTCACAAAATTTTCTTAGTTTAAACAAAGCAAAAACTGCGTGCATCATCTTCGGTAAACCAAACGGTTCAGCGGTTAGTTTGGGGGCTCTGGCTCCATACCTTAAGCCTGCTGTCAGAAATCTGGGGGTTACTTTTGATTGCAACATGAAATTTAACAAGCAGATCAGCAATGTTGTCAAAATGATTTTTTTCCAGCTTCGTCTTCTAGCTAAAGTTAAGCCGTTTCTTAACAGGCATGATCTAGAAAAGGTGATACATGCTTTTATTAGTTTGAGGTTGGATTATTGTAATGCTCTTTATGTTGGTTTAAATCAAAGCTCCATTTCACGACTTCAACTGGTGCAAAATGCTGCTGCTCGGTTTTTAACAAATACACCTAGGCGTGCACACATCACTCCTGTCCTCTACAATTTACATTGGCTTCCAGTGCAGTTTAGAATAGATTTTAAGATTTTGCTGTTCGTTTTTAAGGCCCTAAATGCCCTGGCCCCGGAGTACTTAACTGAGATTTTAACCCTGCGTGAGCACAGCCGGTCGTTACGGTTTTCAAACTAATTGGTCTTAGAGGTCCCAAGGTCGAAGTATAAGCGATGGGGTGATGAGGCGTTTGCAGTTGCTGCCCCGAGACTCTGGAACAAGTTACCCCCTGAAATTCGTACAATTACAGACAAAACTATTTTTAGGTCTAACTCAAAACCCACCTGTTTAGAATGGCTTTTAAAGGGGCATTCGGCAACTATTTCAGCTTAATAAAACCGTTTAGAAAATATTTAGATGGTTTAATAACCTGTTCTGGTGAGAATGGTGACTTTCCCCGCTCCCCTCAACGTTCCCAGGCGGAAAACCAACCTTGCAACATGAGGATTAACGTCCCGGTATATTAGAAAAAGGAAGTCTTGTGAGAAGCGAGAACGAGCGAGAAACACAAACTGCTTTATGGCAATTCGACATAAACACACACGCCGCCTCACACGTGAGAATGTATGATGTATTACCCACCTCGGTAGACAGAGCTCCACACGATAAAGCTGGCCGGCTCCGATAATAACAAATGCACATGAGCAGTGGTAGAAAGGGGAGGAGGGGCCGCAAGTGAGTTTTTTTTACGACATTGTTGTGAAATATACGCCTCTCAGCTGTAGGGGGAGCTCGCTAAGAAAACATGCGACAACAAAAGTGAAAATCAGCGAAGAAATAGCTAGGGTTGCCGAATGCCCCTTTAATACACAGTAGTGGTGTGACAATTTCCTTGTTTTTGTTTCTTTTCAATTTAACTTTTTTTTTTTTTGATTTTACTGTTATTTTGATTGTATGATATGTTTTATTTTGCTCTATGTTGTGAAGCACTTTGGATACCTGACGGTTGTTGTAAAGCGCTATAGAAATAAATGTTGATTGATTGATTGATTTATAATAGTTTTTCTATGTAAACAAGCGCTAGTCGGATTCATTTCATTAACAGCTCTATAGTGTCTGTCTCTTTATTCTAATTGAGTGAATGTAAATAATGAATGTAAATGTGAATTTCACATAAACGATGCATGCATCTAATAAGGTTTTGAAAAACTGTTGTTATAAAGGTAAAAATGACCCTGAAATCAGTTTAATCTGGGAAATGTCGGCCCTTAATGAAAGAGTCCCGGCTGTGATCTGAATATGAAGAATATGAAAAGCTCTGGGAGTCACCTGACCACGACAGGCCAAGATATAAAAACACACTCAGCTAAATACTGTGTCCCTGTGCGTGATCTCTTACTGTGTGTGTAGCGTGTCAGAAGGTGTGTGTGGATCTGAACAGCATATCTGTCCTGTGTTTAACTGAATAATAGCAGATGTAAGTGAAGCCAGCTGTGCCAGATGTGCACAGCTCTCCTCCCTACTGCCTGACAGTGTGTGTGTGTGTGTGTGTGTGTGTTGGGGTCAGGACAGACATATCTAGCGTGTCTGATGTAATGGGGCTGATTCAGCACATACATCCACAGGGAGTCATTACAGCACAACATATGTCAGTGACCCTCCCCCAAAACACACACAGATGGGAGGGCAGAGAGAAGGTCGGCTGTTTTCTTAGCACTATTTTTCATTTGCGTGACATAAAGCGGTTTTCAGGGCTTGTCTGTTTGGTCTTGTGCTGTGTGTCTTTGTGTGTGACTCTGACTTCTCTCGTGTCAGAATCACTAAGTCACAGAGTCATTCGGAGACGTGTACACACACACACACACACTCTCACTCACTCACACACACACACACACAGCTGAACCTCAGAACGACCCAGCTGAACAGACATGTCCACACACACACACACACACACACACACCTGTGTGATTTATCTGTGTGTTATTCTAGAAGGAGTGTGTTGAAAGCATTAAGCTGGAGAGGTGTGTGTCTCAGTGAGCCTGATGTGTTCAGCTGTTACTGCAAACCTCCAAACTAACTACAGCTCACGCTAACTACACTACTCTTTTACTAGCTCAGCATTACTTCTGTTTACAACACAAAACTTGTGTATATCACTCTGCACTGAGCAGCCGTATGTGATGCAACTGTAGGAATGGAGACATGCTTCTTCAATCTTCTTTTTGAAAAGTGCACTTCTGTTTTTAATGCTACAGTATGTAACTTTTTATTTAAAAAAAAATCAACATGTTATTAATGAGAGAGTGCAAAAAAAACACATTCCTAAGCATGTCTTTACCCAAATACACTTTGATTACACACTGATCTGTGTGCATCTCCAAATGATTCAAACCTGGCAAGTCACAGAGTGTGAGTGAGAGTGAGGGTGAGAGTGTGAGAGAGTGAGAGTGAGGGTGAGAGTGAGAGTGTGAGAGAGTGAGGGTGAGAGAGTGAGAGTGAAGGTGAGAGAGTGAGGGTGAGAGAGTGAGTGTGAGAGTGTGAGAGAGTGAAAGAGTGAGTTTGAGAGTGAGAGTGTGAGAGTGAGTGTGAGAGTGAGAGTAAGTGTGTGAGTGAGTGCGTGGGTGTGAGTGAGTGTGTGAGAGTGAGTGAGTGTGAGTGAGTGCGTGAGTCTCTGAGAGTGAGGGTGTGAGTGTGAGAGCGAGAGTGAGAGTGTGAGAGTGAGTGAGGGTGAGAGTGTGAGGGTGAGAGTGTGAGAGAGAGAGTGTGAGAGTGAGTGAGGGTGAGAGTGTTAGAGTGAGAGTGTGTGAGAGTGAGACTGTGAGTGAGAGCGAGAGTGAGAGTGTGAGAGTGAGTGTGTGAGTGAATGCGTGGGTGTGAGTGAGCGCGTGAGTCTCTGAGAGTGAGTGTGAGAGCGAGAGAGTGAGTGTGAGAGTGAGTGTGTGAGTGAATGCGTGAGTGTGAGTGAGTGCGTGAGTCTCTGAGAGTGAGTGTGAGAGCGAGAGAGTGAGTGTGAGAGTGAGTGTCTGAGTGTGTGTGAGTGAGTGAGTGTGTGTGAGTGAGTGAGTGAGTGTGAGAGAGTGAGTGTGTGAGTGAGTGCGTGAGTCTCTGAGAGTGAGGGTGAGAGTGTGTGTGAGTGTGTGAGTGAGTGTGAGTGCGTGAGAGTGAGTGTGATGAGAGAGAGTGAGTGTGCGTGGGTGTGAGTGAGTGTGAGAGAGTGAGTGTGAGTGAGTCTCTGAGAGTGAGTGTGAGAGTGTGAGTGTGAGAGTGTGAGAGTGAGTGTGAGAGAGTGAGTGTGAGAGTGAGTGTGAGAGTGAGTGTGAGAGTGAGTGTGAGAGTGAGTGTGTGAGTGAGTGTGTGACTGAGAGTGAGTGCGTGAGTCTCTGAGAGTGAGGGTGAGAGTGAGTGAGTGTGAGTGAGTGCGTGAGTCTCTGAGAGTGAGGGTGAGAGCGAGAGTATGAGAGTGAGAGTGTGAGGGTGAGAGTGAGAGTGTGAGAGAGTGAGAGTGAGTGTGAGAGTGAGTGTGAGAGTGAGAGTGAGTGTGAGAGTGAGTGTGAGAGTGAGTGTGAGAGTGAGTGTGAGAGTGAGAGCGTGAGTGTGAGTGCGTGAGTGTGAGAGTGTGAGAGTGAGGGTGAGAGCGAAAGTGTGTGAGTGAGTGTGAGTGTGAGAGTGTGAGAGTGAGGGTGAGAGCGTGAGTGTGAGAGTGAGAGTGTGAGAGAGTGAGTGTGAGAGTGAGGGTGAGAATGAGTTCTTTTTGAAAAGTGCACTTCTGTTTTTAATGCTACAGTATGTAACTTTTTATTTAAAAAAAAATCAACATGTTATTAATGAGAGAGTGCAAAAAAAACACATTCCTAAGCATGTCTTTACCCAAATACACTTTGATTACACACTGATCTGTGTGCATCTCCAAATGATTCAAACCTGGCAAGTCACAGAGTGTGAGTGAGAGTGAGGGTGAGAGTGTGAGAGAGTGAGAGTGAGGGTGAGAGAGTGAGGGTGAGAGTGAGAGTGTGAGAGAGTGAGGGTGAGAGAGTGAGAGTGAAGGTGAGAGAGTGAGGGTGAGAGAGTGAGTGTGAGAGTGTGAGAGAGTGAAAGAGTGAGTTTGAGAGTGAGAGTGTGAGAGTGAGTGTGAGAGTGAGTGTGTGAGTGAGTGCGTGGGTGTGAGTGAGTGTGTGAGAGTGAGTGAGTGTGAGTGAGTGAGTGCGTGAGTCTCTGAGAGTGAGGGTGTGAGTGTGAGAGCGAGAGTGAGAGTGTGAGAGAGTGAGAGTGAGGGTGAGAGAGTGAGGGTGAGAGTGTGAGAGAGAGAGTGTGTGAGATTGAGTGTGAGAGTGAGTGAGGGTGAGAGTGTTAGAGTGAGAGTGTGTGAGAGTGAGACTGTGAGTGAGAGCGAGAGTGAGAGTGTGAGAGTGAGTGTGTGAGTGAATGCGTGGGTGTGAGTGAGCGCGTGAGTCTCTGAGAGTGAGTGTGAGAGCGAGAGAGTGAGTGTGAGAGTGAGTGTGTGAGTGAATGCGTGAGTGTGAGTGAGTGCGTGAGTCTCTGAGAGTGAGTGTGAGAGCGAGAGAGTGAGTGTGAGAGTGAGTGTCTGAGTGTGTGTGAGTGAGTGAGTGTGTGTGAGTGAGTGAGTGAGTGTGAGAGAGTGAGTGTGTGAGTGAGTGTGTGAGTGAGTGCGTGAGTCTCTGAGAGTGAGGGTGAGAGTGTGTGTGAGTGTGTGAGTGAGTGTGAGTGCGTGAGAGTGAGTGTGATGAGAGAGAGTGAGTGTGAGAGTGCGTGGGTGTGAGTGAGTGTGAGAGAGTGAGTGTGAGTGAGTCTCTGAGAGTGAGTGTGAGAGTGTGAGTGTGAGAGTGTGAGAGTGAGTGAGAGTGAGTGTGAGAGTGAGTGTGAGAGTGAGTGTGAGAGTGAGTGTGAGAGTGAGTGTGTGAGTGAGTGTGTGACTGAGAGTGAGTGCGTGAGTCTCTGAGAGTGAGGGTGAGAGTGAGTGAGTGTGAGTGAGTGCGTGAGTCTCTGAGAGTGAGGGTGAGAGCGAGAGTATGAGAGTGAGTGTGTGAGAGTGTGAGGGTGAGAGTGAGAGTGTGAGAGAGTGAGAGTGAGTGTGAGAGTGAGAGTGAGTGGGAGAGTGAGTGTGAGAGTGAGTGTGAGAGTGAGAGCGTGAGTGTGAGTGCGTGAGTGTGAGAGTGTGAGAGTGAGGGTGAGAGCGAAAGTGTGAGTGTGAGAGTGTGAGAGTGAGGGTGAGAGTGAGGGTGAGAATGAGTGTGAGAGTGAGAGCGAGAGCGAGAGCGAGCGTGTAACGTTCCTCCCCCTCTGTTTCTCTGTCAGTGGTCGTACTCTCTGGAGAAGCCGAGCACTGGGAGCTTGTTCAGCCTGGCCTGGTCTGCAGACGGCACTCAGCTGGCGGGAGCCTGTGGGAATGGACACGTGCTGTTTGCTCACATCGTGGAGCAGCGCTGGGAGTGGAGGAACTTTGAAATCACTCTCACCAAGAGACGCACGATGCAGGTACACACCGAGCAAACCAAACCACACGGGACAGCGTGTGTATCGTGCACTCGTTCAATCCCATGAACACTTCTGCAGGTCACAACCACATTGTCAGCTTTTTGTTTTATTATTAAACACAAGGCGCAAACTATTAAAAAAGACTCAAACCTGTGACCTTCGAATTACAAGTAAGGCCACCATTAGGCCACAACTGCCCCCAAAAAGTAGTGTGACATTCACAAGGTGAACCCTGAAGAGTTTAAATGTTGGATTTCTAAAGCAGAATGAAGATGGTGTGACTGCAGAGCTGTTTGTTCCTGTTGGTCAGGCTGAGCTTCTGTGATCAGCGTATATGCCGACCCATAATGCCCTTATATCAGTGGTTCAGACTCCACTCAGTGAATTCAAATGTTTTATAATGTGAAGCTGTTTTCACACTGATGCACTGATCATTGTTAATGAAAACTGAAAAAAACTAAACATTTCCATTACTTGAAATAAAATAAATATAAAATAAAAAACATCTTATTTTGTTCCAGCTAGTTGCCAATGTAACATTTCTCATCTTTGTGTAAAGTTGAAGTACTAAAATAAAAATTATGTATTAACAAAACCTATTAAAAATGACAAAAACACATTAAAATTGCTAAAATCTAATTAAATTAAAACAAAAACAGAAATTCTAAAAAATAAAATCAGTGATTCTAAAATAATCTTGCACTGATGTCAGACTGATTCATTCATTTGATTTGAATCATCTGATTTTTTTTCATTTACATGGTTACATATAAAAAGAGTAAATAACTAGATGAGAAGAAACTCCTTTCATTTGTAGTTGATTTCATCCATTTGTAAATAGCCATTAATGCATGTTTATTAATATAAGAACCATTTTTGATTAGTTCCACCCAAAATTACTATATAGTAACGCTCTTACCCTGATATCGAATTGTTCATGTTTTTCATCACATGATATGATTATAATCACATCAAGTTTTGGTCATATTGCTCACCTGTAATGAAAGTAAAAGAGAACCGCTGATATATGTGCTCTGGCAGTGCTTCAGCTTTACACTGCACTGTGCTGAACTCTGACAGTGAGCCGCTTGTCTGAGGACTAGAGTGTGCTGACATTTAACACACACACACACGCACAGTCTCAGTATAGACAGCCATTGCTTACAGAAAAGTGAAAATACCTCCGTTTCCCAGTACACAAAGCAACTTGATGGCATGAGGATGTTTGTGTTTGATCTGAACAGACTCATTAACATCCGTTCATTCAAATTTAAATCTTTATTACTCAAATGTCATTTAAAGGTAGGGTAGGCAGTTTTTGTCTAAAAAACTTTTTTCCAAATTTGTTTAAACTGTCTTTATATATCAATGCGTAATTAAAATGTAAGTACTCTGAAAAAGAAATTATAAAAATCGAGTGTCTGTAGTCCTCTCAGGACTGCAATAAACACAGCTCATTATTCCATTCACTCCAACCCCCTCCCGTCTGGGCTCCTTCCAAAGCCACGCCCCCAAAACACATGAACGCGCGATGCCGACCGCGGCTCAGTCAGCTGGAGGAGGACGCGTTTACCAGCGCCGAGCGGAGAGGAGCGCAGTGCATGTAGTGACATCATGTCAGAATCACAAGCAATAAAATAACTAACTTTATCATTATGAATATAAACAATTAACATGGCTGTTAGTACTCACTATCAAGCTTGCATATCCGATACTGGTAAAGTTTAAAATATATTGAGTTTGATTCGGTAACGAGCTAGTAAAATAAGGCAAATAGTAGGGAGGTTAAGTGACTTTTGACTTCAAGTCATGATGCAAAGGTCCCCTTTGGTATGGAAATACCTTAGGGCCATAGAAATAAATTTATCCTAAAACATAAGTGAGATCACATTTTGTATCTTATATACGCACATTTTTTTTAAAATGGCCGCCGACCATTCTTGAGAGGCCCATATCTTTGCTTCTGTTATAGCTATAATGACAAATTTGGTATCAACGTGCACATTTTTGTGGTCAAGGAGTCCAATAAAATAGGTTCCAAGACTAAAAAACAATAATGTTGTCCTTACCATGACAATTGGAGGTGAAGTATGCAATTTTTTATTAAAAAACGCATGCCAAACACACAGTCCATTCACAACTTAATAATTTCTTCGTTTAGGTCTGCTTCGCATGCGCCCTTTACAGCACTGGCTGAAGACGCGGGTCCCGTGTCGAGCATGGGCATCCGGTCGTTTACGTCTCAAGGTAACTCAGAACTGTGTCACAGCTCTGGAGCCTTGGAAGGCGGTCGACTGGTATCAGACAGGTGTAAACCGGGGGGTAATCTCGAAACTGAAAGTGGTTTCGACAGACGCCTCCAATTCGGGCTGGGGCGCCCTCTACGAAGGCAGACCGATTTTTGGCCTGAGGTCAAGCCAAGAAAAGAGCTTGCACATAAACTGTCTAGAGATGAAGGCTGCCTAGACCGCCTTGCGGTTCTTCATTCCCCTTCTAAAGGGCCACCATATCCTTGTCCGCACGGACAACATGTCGGTGGTTTCTTACATAAATCGCCAGGGCGGTCTGAGATCACGGAACCTTCATGCACTGGCAGAACGCCTCCTTGTATGGGTTCAGCGCAACCTACTCTCGCTGAAAGTGGCGCATGTGCCAGGCCATCTGAATGTGGGTCCAGACAGGCTGTCCAGGGACAACGTTCCCCCAGGGGAATGGTCCCTCCACACTCAAACAGTTCAGCTGTTGTGGGGCACCTTTGGCACAGCGGAAGTCGACCTCTTTGCGTCTCAAGACAACGCTCAGTGTCCAATATGCTTCACAAAGAACAAGGACGCGCTGACCCATCACTGGCCCAGCCGCCCTCTCTATGCTTTCCCTCCGATCACACTGTTACCACAGGTAATCAAGCGTATCAGGGAGAACGCTTCCTCTGTGCTTCTAGTAGCTCCGTTCTGGCCGAACCAAGTTTGGTTTCCGGAGCTGATGCAGCTTCAGAGCTTGGCTCCGTGGCCTGTCCCGTTGAGGAGAGATCTCCTCTCACAGGCCGGGGGTACGATTTGGCACCCACGACCCGAGCTTTGGGCTCTGCATGTGTGGGCCATCAACGGGTACCCGTCAGTCTCCCCGACGGAGTGTTGAACAGGATTACGCAAGCTAGAGCGCCCTCTACTAGACGGCTTTATGCCTCCAAGTGGTCAGTGTTCTCAGGTTGGTGCTCAGCTCGCAACCTGGATCCACAAGATTGTGGGGTGTCGGAGGTTCTCTCCTTCCTACAGGAGCTCTTGGATAAGGGTAGATCCCCATCCACGCTCAGGGTATATGTGGCGGCTATTGCTGCGTTTGTCAAACATTCGCATGGCCAGTCACTGGGTAGGAACGACCTTGTAGTCCGCTTCCTCACAGGAGCTAGCTGCCTTGAAACATAGCCTTTCCAGGTGGATAGTGGACGTTAGTCTCACTGGCTTATACATCTAAGAGCCTTCATGGCCTTTTGGGTGTCAGAGCTCATTCCACTAGAGGCATGCCTCTTCGTGGGCCTGGTCCAGTGGGATTTCCCTTCACGATATCTGTATGCCTCTCCGTCTACATTTATAAGGTTCTATAACCTGAAAGTTCCCGCGCTCCAAGCTAGACTGTTGTCAGTTTAGTTTATCCGCTCAGTTCTGCTGGACTCGCTTCCGCGGATTGCAAAGTTTTCAGTTCAGGCAGGCTATTGCCTCCCCAGACTGTTATACAGTGTTAAGCACCCTCTATGCATTTAAGGTAACCACGTTTGCCTGATATCATTCTTATTAAGCCCATTCCCAATGTCGGCTTGTTATATCCCCATATCATATGAGCTCAGGGTGCTCGCCCTTGGGTCAGTGTTGTGGTAGATTTAGCACGCACGGCGTTTTAAATTGGGTTCCCGTAGCGTGAGCTAGCTTACGCAACACGAGAGTACTCTCGTAAGAGAACATCTCGGTTACTAACGTAACCTCGGTTCTCTCTAGAAGAGGGAATGAGTGTTGCGTAACCCTGCCCTGCTTGTGCTACCATCTGGTTTCGCTTCAGTCGATGAAAACCAAGGAGCATCCTATCGAGCTCTGGCTTATATAGGCATAAGCCACGCCCATTCGCGCGGCGCCACGCCGGCGCCCTCATTGATGCTTAAGTCACGAGAAGTCCCTCAATAGGTTGCAGCAGTTGCCGCAGAGCAGCCAATAGGCGCGCGAGCTGCCTCGCCTAGGTCTGCTAGCTGCAGCAACTGTGTTTTAAATTA